>OX336398.1:19372517-20572517 GCA_946902985.2 Meconema thalassinum
TATTACGGCTCCGCACTGCTGGAACTTTGGTGCTTCTGAGTGAAGTAGTGGATAAGGCCCCACAGGAAGACAGGTGCGCTCAGGCTGGGATAAGGAACATGGAACATGGAACACACATTAGAACACTCAACATTAAATGTATCAGTGGCAGACAATACAACTCAACAATTTTTCTAGGTTTATGCCGTGTCTTGCGAGGGGTTTCGCCTAGGCTCATGAGCGGGCTCTTGGTGTCCGCGCCCGGACTGTGCACTACCTCCCTTCTTATGAAGTGCACATGTGCCTCTTAACTGCTAAAAGCTCAAGCAGCGTAAACCTACAAAAATTGCTCAGTTTTAATTGCTGGACAGTGAAAGCCAATATACCAATATTTTTAATGATTATTATCAGCGTCCCATGTAATTGCTACGAGGTTCAACGACTCATATTTAGCATCTCCTGCACCATGAGGTCTGGTTCCACAACATTTATGTGTATTAGTTATAATCATGTTCAAGAAAGTTTTAGAAAGGAGAATTGGGACAAGGATAGAAGGAGGGATGAGGGAAGAACAGCATGGCTTCAGAGCAGGAAGGTCCACAGTGGATTTGATTTTTGCTGTAAGGCAGTTACAAGAACAGCACTATGAGTATGGAACAGATCTACTGATGGCCTTCCTGGACATTGAGAAAGCATATGACAGTGTATGCAGAAACAAAGTATGGTAGTCCCTGGAGGATAGAGGAGTAGAGAAATGGACTATAAAGAGGATAAAGGAGATGTACAAGGGAAGCGTGAGCTGTGTGAAAGTGGGAGGAGAGAGATCGGATTGGTTGGAACAGAGAAACGGCCTGAAACAAGGAAGTGCACTGTCACCGTTACTTTTCATTGTGGTGATGGATGACATAATGACCCGAGTGGCACAAGTAATTGGGGAAGGAAAGATGAAAGCAATGGTGTTTGCAGATGATTTGATGATTTGGGGAAACAAGGAGGAGGAGGTACAGGAACAGTTGGACGTGTGGGAAGGAATAATACAAGGGTATGGGATGAAATTTAGCGTAAATAAGAGTGAGATGGTGATCACAACAAGGAAGAAGTAAAAAACCACAACGGAAATAACAATTGGTGGGGAACAGCTGAAGAAAGTGGAGAGTTTCAAGTATCTGGGAAGCCTCATACAAGATAATGAAAGAAACGATAGAGAAATAAATGAGCGGGGGAGACAGGCAGAAGCATTCCGGAGGAGTGTGAGAAGCATGTTATGGAGCAATGATGTCCCTCAGAACAGCAAAAAGATCATATATCGGACGTACTATGTCCCTATCCTGACGTATGCCTCGGAGACCTGGGTTATGAAAGGAAGGGAGAAGAGCAAAATACAGGCCAGTGAGATGAGGTTCTTGAGAAGCAGTATTGGAGCTACAAAGATGGACAGAATAAGAAATGAGAGGACCAGAGAATTAATGAAGGAGGAACCATTACAGGATGGTATAGAGAAATCTAGACTTAGATGGTATGGACATGTAAAACGAATGGAGGAGAAGAGGATACCCAGGAGGATACACGAGACGAAGTGGGAAGGAAAGAGGCCGAGAGACAGGTGGCTGAAGGGGCTGGAAGAAAGAGGAGAAGACTGGACAAGGGTGGAGGCTGAGAGATGGTGGGAAGACAGAAGACGTTGGAGAGGCTCGTCTTCCAAACAGACCCGGCCAGTGGCTGAAAACTGTGCAAGATGATGATGAGGAGTTATAATCATAATTTAACAAGTAGTTCCATGAAGAACTATACAGCCTATTTTCATATAACCTCCTTATGTTAATTGCCTCTATCAACATACACAATTTCAGTTTGATTTCTGTAATAGATTCGTCGACAGGAAAGGAGACGGAGAGGAGTCAGACACAAGTAAGTGGAGGCAATGCCGGACTCAGCTGGGGTCCCGTGGTCGCCAACCCACGTCCCACTAGATGTGAGCCCCTGGGAGGTGCATGGAAATATTCTCTCTCTTATTCCGTAATGACATTTTAAAAATGATCTCAATTCTGCTCCCTTAAATTGAGATCACTTTCAAAATATCAAGTATTACCCTTTTTTGGGGGGAGGAGAGGGCAGTGTAGATTGGCAACCCTGGGAGGCCGGACCAAAATTGGTGCAGACACAAATCATTTCTCATCACCATCACAGTGGCATACCGACGGCGGGGGGTTTAACCCCCCCGGAGACATTTCTTCACTTGAATCTTTATATTGTCCCATGTATCACTACCGCTAGTGAGGAGTCTCAACTTGTGTAAATTATATATTTTAAAAGTGATCATGTTCGTCACTTGGTAAATGTCCTGCACTCTACTCGCAGCGAGACTCGTCCTTCAACGCTGGAGCCAGCCATGGATCAGTTTTACTGTTGAAGTTTGCGATCCGTAACCTATTTCATGTCACTTCGGATTGCTTTAATTGCGTGTCCGTTTCGTTAAACATAATTCAGTACATGAGGAGTTTCTGCAATTTATTCCAACTAAAGATACAGTTAAATTCATCAAGATGGCAGATTTTGAGAGTCAGTAATAATGGCAGTGGGAACACGAAGATTCCCTCACAAAATATCACTGCATCATTTCAGTTTTAATATTTAGTTACCGTTTTCAATATGTTTTTAATTTTTTTATTGTATCGAAAAAATAATGAGGCCTAAAATAGTTTTCATGCAAAGAGAACGGTTATTTAATTCTTGTTTTTTTATGAATATTAGTCTAATCGAAATATCATTTTAAGGGGCAGAACAGCAAGGTCATCTGCCCCATTAATAATGTCTACAATTACCCTATTTGGAACAAATGCTAGCGGACCTGGACACTGTCAGTAAAGAAGTACCGTAGGTCTATCTATGAACCCCCTAAAAACAAAACTGATGACCAACTCACTGGAAGTACAAATCCTCAGCAATGGCAAACCACTAGCGTACACACAGGAATACGTCTACCTTGGACAAAACCTGTCATTTGACTGCTCCCAGGAGAAGGAAATCAAGAGACGAGTTGGACAAGCATGGAAGAAGTTCTGGTCCTTAACATTTATAATGATGGACAAATCCCAGAAGATAAGTCTAAAGTCTAAAGTGTGTTATGCCGGTACTGCTATACGGCTGTCAAACCTGGGCGTTAACAGAGAAGCAAAGGCAAACAATCCGGGTATGTCAACGCAAAATGAAACGGAAGATCCTTCAAGTTTCGTTGAGGGTCAGATTACGAAACTAGGAGATAAGAAGAAGAACTGCCATGAAAGATGCCATGACAACAGCTGACAGGCTAAAATGGATGTGGGGAGGCCGCGTGGCCAGAATGAAAGACGATCGATGAACGCACAAACAAACGGTATGGGACCCTAGGACAGGAAGATGGAACGTGGGTAGACAGAGGACCCGCTGGAATGACTCAATCGTAAGGAAGACAGGCAAACACTGGACGAGGATAGCAAGGGAGAGACAAGAATGGAGACGTATGGAACTATAAGAAGGGAAGAGAAGGAGAGCTTCAACAACGAAAGATGCTGGTAGACAGCACACCTATGACATGAAAGATACACTTCTGCAACCTGTAACAAGCCAAACAACGCACAAGGTAAACTACAACAAATGGGCACACGACAACTGGCCCTGCCACCTTTCTAGAGAAGAAGATGTAAAGCGAAGTGAACTACAGTGAAGTGTATTAAGTGGAGTAAAAACTTGTACACAACTCCTACGCCTTGCTCGCCTAACGAGTTTAAACTAGAGCACGTCCCTGCTCGCCGGAGGCCTTTGCCCTTATGGGATTATGTAGGCAATATTTATTTATTATTAATGACCCCCCCCCCTGAAGGAAATCCTGCGTACGCCACTGCGAGTCGTCAGCAATTGTACCGTAGTTTATTAATTATTATCACTTCCTGTTCTTTTTGTGTAAAATTAGTGTGTTTAACCCCCAGCAACACTGTTATACTCTGTATTTCGAGAGTATATTTGGCGGGAATGATCGTAAAATGGCCGCCCGGGCTCCTATTGGCTGGATGTTGACAATTAGCGCCACACGTTGCCAGCGCATTGCTCACAATTCGGTCGCTCGTTAACCGCTGTCTCTGTCATAGCTTCATTGTCATTGTTTCGTTTACTTTTAGCAACGAGTTTGAATTTTTTGGTTCCCATTTTTACTTCTTTATTATTATTATTATTATTATTATTACGGTACTTTCCAGTTTCATCGTGTTCTTAGCTAGTTAGTTTGTTAATTATAGGTAGGTTATAGATAGATAAGTATTGTAGTTGACTCAGGATTGACATTTGCATTATATTGCGCACAATAGTGGCGAAATAATATCCGATGTGTAGCCCTGTGTAGCCCGGTGGACAAGAACTGGAGTCAAGTGAAGAGAATGGCCAGGAACCGTACTGCGTCGAGAAATTTCGCCAAGGCCCTATACTCCGGAAGGAGCAGCAGGAATTAAGTAAGTAAGTAAGCCCTGTGTATTATTCAAATCAGCTGATCTACAGCAACAATAAAAACTTGGCAACACAGCTCAGCTGTTCCAAGCTCCCGCCATTTCCTTGAAGTTCTTTCTTTTGAAATAAAGAGTAAGCTATTGTATGGCTAGACTGACCTGACGAGCAGCTCCAAGCAGGCCAGGATGATCCCGTAGTAGGCGATCTTCAACCCAAAGCATCGGATTATCACCCGGGTAAGACTCGGCTGGGTGCGCTTCTCAACGGAGCGTACCAATTCCTGGTTCCAATACCTGCACAATACAGAAATTTAATTTACTGATAATGATGATGATAATATTGTTGTTTTAAGGGGGCCTAACACCCAGATTATCAGCCCCTAATGGTCGGGAAATGACAATGAAATGTATATCATAACGAAAATTAAGTTAGACAAACTAAGTTACTTACAAAATGGACCTCAGATTGAAACAATTCAAAATGTAGAGTGGAAATACTTACAAAATGCAATTTAGAATCAAAATACTTACAAAATGCAATTTAGAATCAAATACTTACAAAATGCAATTTAGAATCAAAATACTTACAAAATGCAATTTAGAATCAAAATACTTATAAAATGCAATTTAGAATCAAATACTTACAAAATGCAATTTAGAATCAAATACTTATAAAATGCAATTTAGAATCAAATACTTACAAAATGCAATTTAGAATCAAAATACTTACAAAATGCAATTTAGAATCAAATACTTACAAAATGCAATTTAGATTGAAAATACTTACAAAATGCAATTTAGAATCAAAATACTTACAAAATGCAATTTAGATTGAAAATACTTACAAAATGCAATTTAGAATCAAATACTTACAAATTGCAATTTAGAATCAAAATACTTACAAAATGCAATTTAGATTGAAAATACTTACAAAATGCAATTTAGATTGAAAATACTTACAAAATGCAATTTAGAATCAAAATACTTACATAATGCAATTTAGAATCAGAATACTTACAAAAAGCAATTTAGATTGAAAATACTTACAAAATGCAATTTAGATTGAAAATACTAACAAAATGCAATTTAGAATCAAATACTTACAAAATGCAATTTAGATTGAAAATACTTACAAAATGCAATTTAGAATCAAAATACTTACAAAATGCAATTTAGAATCAAATACTTACAAAATGCAATTTAGAATCAAAATACTTACAAAATGCAATTTAGAATCAAATACTTACAAAATGCAATTTAGAATCAAAATACTTACAAAATGCAATTTAGAATCAGAATACTTACAAAATGCAATTTAGATTTAAAATACCGTACTTACAAGATGCAATTTAGAATCAAAATACTTACAAAATGCAATTTAGAATCAAAATACTTACAAAATGCAATTTAGAATCAGAATACTTACACGATGCAATTTAGATTTAAAATACTTACAAAATGCAATTTAGAATCAAAATACTTACAAAATGCAATTTAGAATCAGAATACTTACACGATGCAATTTAGAATCAAAATACTTACAAAATGCAATTTAGAATCAAAATACTTACAAAATGCAATGTAGAATCAGAATACTTACACGATGCAATTTAGATTTAAAATACTTACAAGATGCAATTTAGAATCAAAATACTTACAAAATGCAATTTAGAATCAGAATACTTACAAGATGCAATTTAGATTCAAAATACTTACAAAATGCAATTTAGATTGAAAATACTTACAAAATGCAATTTAGATTGGAAATACTTACAAAATGCAATTTAGATTGGAAATACTTACAAAATGCAATTTAGAATCAAAATACTTTCAAAATGCAATTGACATTCAAAATACTCACCAAAAAAAAAGCATGCCCTACATTTAAAGACTTACTAAAAAGCAATTTAGATTGTCAATCATAAAATGCAAATAGGTTGAGAATACTTACAAATTGCAATTTAGATTGTCAATCCTTGCAAAATGCACCTTAGATTGGAAATACCTACAAAATCTAGTGTAGATTCACAATATTCACGAAAATGTAATTTAGATACACGGAGAGCCAATTCACAAAAACAATGTGGGAATCTTAAAGAGAACAGGAAATATAATGAAAGAAAAACAAGACTGATCCCTAGCAGAAGGAGGGATCAGGAAAGATGAGAGAAAGGCCAATTAAGGCGGAAAAGGAAACGACTGCCTAGGCCTAGGATACCCTGGTTGGTTGGTTAGTTCTTAAGTTTAAGGGCTGCGACAACGCTGTCATGTAGCCCCGTGTACTTTGGGTGTGTGTAGAATCTGTCTGATAACCGGTGTTAATTATGATGACTGTATTAGTGTGTGTTATCTGTTTTTTAACTTAAGTACAGACTGCAACTTAGAATTTTTCAAATAGTTCCTACTTTTGCCGCCAAGAGCTACTGTCAACGACTACTAGGCCAAGTTCAGAACTTAGCTACTAGACGCCACCGCAGTCGGCTCTTGGCAACGATCGTAGAAAACTAAGAGCGTTGTTTACATTCTTAACCTATCCAATTTAGCTTCACACAGGTGTAATTAGTGGAAGGTTCTTTAACATGCCATAAATCTATGACATTGGACCGCCGGCTTTACTTGCCCTCCGAAGGTAGGCATACTGAGGGATTTTTAACGCTCTTAAAAAATCCGACGGCTTCGGCCGGGTTTGAACCCGCTATCTTGGGCATAGAAGCTCAGCATGCTACCGATTACGCCACCGAAGCCGCCCTAGGATACCCTAATACCGTCGGGGTCGGAGGTGAACAGGAGTTGACCAAGAGAGGTCGACAGGAAAGAAGACAGATAGGAACCCGGCACAAGTAAGTGGGTATTAGAAAGTGATTTTCGAAAGTAAACAAACTTTCAACTGATGAGTGAGGCAGCACTGGACAGAAGCAGTACCCGAAGTGCGACATGAATATTGCCCAAAGACTGGGCGAGGTACAAGAGAATGGGTGCAAGCTTTGCTATTTTATGCCCAAAGGGCAGCTTGCATGTCGAATTTCGTCGTTCCTTGGAGCGCTGTGAAAGTCAAGGAGGTTAGATATCTACGCTCCATGGCACTATAGCGCTTTCTAGCAGAGAAAGGAGGAACTTTGTGTTGGCGGAAAATCCCGAGATTAATTTTGCCATTATGAACACGGCCTACTGAATTCAAATCGATTCTTTAACATGCCAACAACGTATGACATGAGTATCGTGATTTTTGTCGCCTTTCAAAAAAAAACATTTACCACGGCCAGGAGCGAACCTGCAAGCTTGGAGTTGCTAGCCCGACACGATAACCACTCACCCACCATGTCAAGCTGGGGTACAAGATATACATATGTAAATAAACTCCTGGAAGATATCACAATTAAATGGGACAATTTTAGTAGGCCTATTCCGCGTTTCCACCCTGGTTCCAATACCTGCACAATACAGAAATTTAATTTACTGATAATGATGATGATAATATTGTTGTTTTAAGGGGGCCTAACACCCAGATTATCAGCCCCTAATGGTCTGGAAATGACAATGAAATGTATATCATAACGAAAATTAAGTTAGACAAACTAAGTTACTTACAAAATGGACCTCAGATTGAAACAATTCAAAATGTAGAGTGGAAATACTTACAAAATGCAATTTAGAATCAAAATACTTACAAAATGCAATTTAGAATCAAAATACTTACAAAATGCAATTTAGAATCAAAATACTTACAAAATGCAATTTAGAATCAAATACTTACAAAATGCAATTTAGAATCAAATACTTACAAAATGCAATTTAGAATCAAATACTTATAAAATGCAATTTAGAATCAAATACTTACAAAATGCAATTTAGAATCAAAATACTTACAAAAAGCAATTTAGAATCAAATACTTACAAAATGCAATTTAGAATCAAATACTTACAAAATGCAATTTAGAATCAAATACTTACAAAATGCAATTTAGATTGAAAATACTTACAAAATGCAATTTTGATTGAAAATACTTACTAAATGCAATTTAGAATCAAAATACTTACATAATGCAATTTAGATTGAAAATACTTACAAAATGCAATTTAGAATCAAAATACTTACAAAATGCAATTTAGAATCACTTACAAAATGCAATTTAGATTGAAAATACTTACAAAATGCAATTTAGAATCAAAATACTTACAAAATGCAATTTTGATTGAAAATACTTACAAAATGCAATTTAGAATCAAAATACTTACAAAATGCAATTTTGATTGAAAATACTTACAAAATGCAATTTAGAATCACTTACAAAATGCAATTTAGATTGAAAATACTTACAAAATGCAATTTAGAATCAAAATACTTACAAAATGCAATTTTGATTGAAAATACTTACAAAATGCAATTTAGAATCAAATACTTACAAATTGCAATTTAGAATCAAAATACTTACAAAATGCAATTTAGATTGAAAATACTTACAAAATGCAATTTAGAATCAAAATACTTACATAATGCAATTTAGAATCAGAATACTTACAAAATGCAATTTAGATTGAAAATACTTACAAAATGCTATTTAGATTGAAAATACTTACAAAATGCAATTTAGAATCAAATACTTACAAAATGCAATTTAGATTGAAAATACTTACAAAATGCAATTTAGATTGAAAATACTTACAAAATGCAATTTAGAATCAAAATACTTACAAAATGCAATTTAGAATCAAAATACTTACAAAATGCAATTTAGAATCAAATACTTACAAAATGCAATTTAGAATCAAATACTTACAAAATGCAATTTAGAATCAAAATACTTACAAAATGCAATTTAGAATCAGAATACTTACAAAATGCAATTTAGAATCAGAATACTTACACGATGCAATTTAGATTTAAAATACTTACAAAATGCAATTTAGAATCAAAATACTTACAAAATTCAATTTAGAATCAGAATACTTACACGATGCAATTTAGATTTAAAATACTTACAAAATGCAATTTAGAATCAAAATACTTACAAAATGCAATTTAGAATCAAATACTTACAAAATGCAATTTAGAATCAAATACTTACAAAATGCAATTTAGAATCAAATACTTACAAAATGCAATTTAGAATCAAATACTTACAAAATGCAATTTAGAATCAAAATACTTACAAAATGCAATTTAGAATCAGAATACTTACAAAATGCAATTTAGAATCAGAATACTTACAAAATGCAATTTAGAATCAAAATACTTACAAAATGCAATTTAGAATCAGAATACTTACACGATGCAATTTAGATTTAAAATACTTACAAAATGCAATTTAGAATCAAAATACTTACAAAATGCAATTTAGAATCAGAATACTTACACGATGCAATTTAGATTTAAAATACTTACAAAATGCAATTTAGAATCAAAATACTTACAAAATGCAATTTAGAATCAGAATACTTACACGATGCAATTTAGAATCAAAATACTTACAAAATGCAATTTAGAATCAGAATACTTACACGATGCAATTTAGAATCAAAATACTTACAAAATGCAATTTAGAATCAAAATACTTACAAAATGCAATTTATAATCAGAATACTTACACGATGCAATTAAGAATCAAAATACTTACAAAATGCAATGTAGAATCAGAATACTTACACGATGCAATCTAGATTTAAAATACTTACAAGATGCAATTTAGAATCAAAATACTTACAAAATGCAATTTAGAATCAGAATACTTACAAGATGCAATTTAGAATCAGAATACTTACACGATGCAATTTAGAATCAAAATACTTACAAAATGCAATTTAGAATCAGAATACTTACACGATGCAATTTAGAATCAAAATACTTACAAAATGCAATTTAGAATCAGAATACTTACACGATGCAATTTAGAATCAAAATACTTACAAAATGCAATGTAGAATCAGAATACTTACACGATGCAATTTAGATTTAAAATACTTACAAGATGCAATTTAGAATCAAAATACTTACAAAATGCAATTTAGAATCAGAATACTTACAAGATGCAATTTAGAATCAGAATACTTACAAAATGCAATTTAGATTGAAAATACTTACAAAATGCAATTTTGATTGGAAATACTTACAAAATGCAATTTAGAATCAAAATACTTTCAAAATGCAATTGACATTCAAAATACTCACCAAAAAAAAAAGCATGCCCTACATTTAAAGACTTACTAAAAAGCAATTTAGATTGTCAATCACAAAATGCAAATAGGTTGAAAATACTTACAAATTGCAATTTAGATTGTCAATCCTTGCAAAATGCACCTTAGATTGGAAATACCTACAAAATCTAGTGTAGATTCACAATATTCACGAAAATGTAATTTAGATACACGGAGAGCCAATTCACAAAAACAATGTGGGAATCTTAAAGAGAACAGGAAATATAATGAAAGAAAAACAAGACTGATCCCTAGCAGAAGGAGGGATCAGGAAAGATGAGAGAAAGGCCAATTAAGGCGGAAAAGGAAACGACTGCCTAGGCCTAGGATACCCTGGTTGGTTGGTTAGTTCTTAAGTTTAGGGGCTCCGACAACGCGGTCATGTAGCCCCGTGTACTTTGGGTGTGTGTAGAATCTGTCTGATAACCGGTGTTAATTGTGATGACTGTATTAGTGTGTGTTATCTGTTTTTTAACTTAAGTACAGACTGCAACTTAGAATTTTTCAAATAGTTCCTACTTTTGCCGCCAAGCGCCACTGTCAACGACTACTAGGCCAAGTTCAGAACTTAGCTACTAGACGCCACCGCAGTCGGCTCTTGGCAACGATCGTAGAAAACTAAGAGCGTTGTTTACATTCTTAACCTATCCAATTTAGCTTCACACAGGTGTAATTAGTGGAAGGTTCTTTAACATGCCATAAATCTATGACATTGGACCGCCGGCTTTACTTCCTCTCCGAAGGTAGGCATACTGATGGATTTTTAACACTCTTAAAGAATCCGACGGCTTCGGCCGGGTTTGAACCCGCTATCTTGGGCATAGAAGCTCAGCATGCTACCGACTACGCCACCGAAGCTGCCCTAGGATACCCTAATACCGTCGGGGTCGGAAGCGAACAGGAGTTGACCAAGAGAGGTCGACAGGAAAGAAGACAGATAGGAACCCGGCACAAGTAAGTGGGTATTAGAAAGTGATTTTCGAAAGTAAACAAACTTTCAACTGATGAGTGAGGCAGCACTGGACAGAAGCAGTACCCGAAGTGCGACATGAATATTGCCCAAAGACTGGGCGAGGTACAAGAGAATGGGTGCAAGCTTTGCTATTTGATGCCCAAAGGGCAGCTTGCATGTCGAATTTCGTCGTTCCTTGGAGCGCTGTGAAAGTCAAGGAGGTTAGATATCTACGCTCCATGGCACTATAGCGCTTTCTAGCAGAGAAAGGAGGAACTTTGTGTTGGCGGAAAATCCCGAGATTAATTTTGCCATTATGAACACGGCCTACTGAATTCAAATCGATTCTTTAACATGCCAACAACGTATGACATGAGTATCGTGATTTTTGTCGCCTTTCAAAAAAAAAACATTTACCACGGTCAGGAGCGAACCTGCGAGCTTGGAGTTGCTAGCCCGACACGATAACCACTCACCCACCGTGTCAAGCTGGGGTACAAGATATACATATGTAAATAAACTCCTGGAAGATATCACAATTAAATGGGACAATTTTAGTAGGCCTATTCCGCGTTTCCACCCTCAAGTGGCATTTTCAGATCCTGATCACTGTATTAAAGTTTGAATTGTCACTAATGTACAGCAGTGAGTCGTCAGGCGATTATAATACGATTGGCAATTTGAAACTCGTTATACGTTAGGTGTGTTTTGTGAATTACGTGAGTGTGTGTACAGGGTGTAACAAAAATGTACGGCACAAATCGCAGGACACATTCCTCACACGTAGACGAAGAAATTATGTTATATGAACATGGGTCCGGAAACGCTTTGTTTCCATGTTCCACCTCATTGTCTCCAACTCATTAATCATGGGAAACACACAAGAACAGAACGTTAGAATCGTGGGGAATATTCCCTCTTGGTTACGTTGTCATTATCGTAGGTGCGCCGCCAGTGTTTGTTTTACATGGCCCTGTTGCCATGCGACTTAGCAGATGTGCCATTAGCTGTGCGACAAAACATGAAGCCTACTTCATGCACGATGGAGAACCTCCTCATGTTAGTGCTAATGTCCGTCGGCTTCTAAATAACAGATTTGGTGACAGATGGACAGGTAGAGGTGGACCAATTGCCTGGCCTCCACGCTCTCCGGACCTAAAATCACTGGACTTTTATTTGTGAGGGGATTTGAAAGTTCTTGTGTATTGAACCCCAGTACAAGATGTTCAGAGTCGCCGTGCCCGTATTATGGAAGGCTACGACCAAGACCAACTTCAATCCTCAGACCTTAATATAGAAAAAGGGGCGTGGTGGCTCAGCGGTCTAGCTGTATGCCTCTCACCAAGGCGGTCCGGGTTCGATTCCTGGTCAATGCATGTAAGATTTTCGAAGTGAAATGCCATGTCCTGTGGTTCGGATTCCACGTAAAAAGGAGGTCCCGTGGCTCATGATCTCGCGATTAACGGTCACGTTAAACTACAAGCTTCCTTCCTTAATATAGAAAAAACATGGCGGCGATGGTTGCCCTACCAATAGCTAAGATCATGTCATCGGGCTTGCCACAGTTCGTGTAAATTATTATTTTTACTCACCTAAGAGCATAAAAGATATCACAAGACGAGACTAGGTTCCGAAGAAATATGCATCAATAATTTAGACTTACCTGAATTAATTTATCTATATAGTGCTGGCCTCGAATAATTATAGGTTTCTTCGTCTTCACCCAAGGGGCAGCTACAATAGTCTCACAGTTTCTGTGGTTGAATAAGAAGCTTTTTGGCGAGGTATCACGATTTGTATTTAAGTTCAGTAATTATAGATTAATATTATTAGCAAAAATTCAAACAGATTCTGAAGTAGGAGAGAAGAAAGTACCCGGTTACTGAAGTGCTGTCCCAGCACATGCAGACTATTTGTGTACACAATCGGAATGAGAATAGTTGCCTGAAATAATCGAACCAACGCCATAGAGATACAATTCAATTAAGACCTCTCGTGGAATTGTCTAAAATCTCGGATAAAACATCACACCGAATTAGTTGATTGAAATATGCAAAGAAGTCGTCGTGTGGATATCAGAACATAACTATGGAGAATACTACAGGCTCATAAGGGACACGAAAATATGTTACCATCTAACCTATTAAACAATCGCTGTTACCGTTTGGAATAGTTGTACGCTGGAAATAGTAGATTTAGTAATGTAGGTAGGTAGGTAGGTAGGAAAGCACCATCTCCCTCTTACGGAATTATCGCGGCACACCATCTCGCAATGTAAGTACATAATTGGCAAGGTACTCACAACACTTTTTTACACACATCATAATAAAAAATAACTTGCAAGCTGTAAGAATCACAAAAGTATGAATAATGACGGAACACAATGCGTTCACTGTTTGGCACAGGGCGAACATCTTCCTTAACCAATAAAAATGAAGTTCACTGTATTATTTGGCGTGTAAACAAGGCAGTGTAGAACATCTGCCAGACTGGTAAGGATTTACGGAGGCACATAATGCTGAGCGTTCAAGATAACGTCAATGGGTTGGTCTAGCCGTAGATGCTCATTGCGTTTTCCCTTTACGTACTTAAGTTCGACACTTCTGAAGTGTTCTAAGCTATTATTATATTGTCACTAACTAGCAAATCATTGCGGTGTATATTCTTGAGACATTTCTATTATGTTTTAGTCTTAGGTACTTCAACATCCGAAGTAAATGACACAATGCCATAGGTTGACTGGGCAATCATCACACAAACGAACCAGTCCATATTAAGCGTATTATCACATATTTGCATACGATTGCAGTACATTAACGCGAACTGGACTTTACAGACATACAGAAGGCACTCAACATTACAGATGAGCGACAGTTTATCCCAACTTGCATCAAACGAAGCTAATCAAAGCTAAATAATGTATCCCAGCAGCGAATGTAAACAAACAATATGCCGGGGCTTCAGCATACGCCATTTTCACACTTTCGAGACCTCTGCATTAGGGTCTGAGTATTGTAGTTGGTCTTGCTACGACACCATACGTAGTACTCCAGGGACACATCAGCGCGTCCGAGATTCACTACGACGGTGGGCAGGCGCGGATTCAAAGGGGGGGGTCACGGGGATCATGACCCCTAAAATACGAAAACACAATAACCAGACAAATAAAACTTAACGAATTTTAACTGAAAAACAGTTCTTTTTTCATTTTATTCAATACTGAAAATATCTTTATTGCAATTATTATGTTCTGTTACAACTGTACAGTACATATTTACAACTTCATACCTATTTCTTACACAACTAATTTTTTTATATACTCGGCACAACAACTAACGGGCCACTTGACCATTAAAATGCATTGAAAAGTGGCCCGCTAATTGTTGTGCCGAGTGGATATATATACAGTATACACGGATAGGAATTCGGGGCTTTTTTCGCACCAAAAAAAATTGCCGACGTCCAAACTGCAAGCTTGGTTGGCAATTTAAGCTGTGACTTTCTCCCTTTGTCGGTACCAACTCGACTTGCCGAAACTGTAACGTACCTTGATACTTTTCTCGAAGCTTGAAGTAAAAGTCGCAAAACACGCCGTTGCAATTTGTACGAATATTTTTGGTGCGCTAAACGCATCGTATTTCTATCCATGTAGCTTGCAAAAAAATTGGTCTGGTTTTGTGCGTTAGGTTATTTTGGGATTGCGTTTTTAGTGATACCATTTTTCTTAACAATTTCGATTCTCTGACCCCCTCCAAAGCCAAACTCTAGATCCGCGCCTGACGGTGGGTTGTATCACATCGTACGTAGGGCATATTGAACATTTCCTGTGAGAAAGAGTTGCATGTGGTATGCTGGTACGTTCTGTTTTTGTATGTTTCCATTGACAAATGAGTTGGAAACAATGAGGTATAACATGGAAACAAAGCGTTTCTGGACCCATGTTCATATAACATCATTTCTTCGTCTGCGTGTGAGGAATATGTCCAGCATTTTGTGCCGTACATTTTTGTTATACCCTGTATTCTTCTCCTTCTCTCTCTCTCTCTCTCTCTCTCTGTCTCTCTTAGGGGCAGATGACCTAGTAATTCCGCCCCTTAAAACAACAATAACTAACTAACTAACTAACTAACTAACGTCTCCTTCTCCTTCTTCAGCATTTGTCCCGCGTGGCTGCGAGGTCGGCTGAATTGATCTGTTGTCTCCATTTTGCTCTGCCCGAGGCCACATCAGGATGGAGATTCACGCTTTTGAGGCTTATGTAGCGCGTAGAATAACACACTCTAATAATAATAATTCAATTAACAAATTTAGCATGAACTAGGTAAAACTAATTATAATGTTTACTTAACTTTGTGATGTACTCCTCACAGCGACGTGAGGACTTAGTTCGCATGACGCTCTGTGCGACATCTGTTATCGGAAGTTGTAACTGAGGTTTTGAATTAATTATCGTTGTACCTGAACCAAACTGAATAAGGTTGGAATGACTTACGAAATATATACGTTAAGGACTCTTGGAACAGTTTTCATTGCTATCGTAGGCCATTTAAGCCGTCTGACACAACTTAGACATCTGTCCATTTAGTTGCCAACCGGTCTAACGGAGTTGTTGGCCTTCGCTGCTGCTATATTTCTCGGCTGTCCACTCTCCACTAACTTGTAGTTAGTTACTTATTGGTGTCTTAAGGGGTGGAACTCCGAGGTCATCTGCCCCTGCAGTAACTTGTATGCACGTACATAATATTCTTGCGTAAAAATATACAGAGTCCGACAGAAAAATGTATACTCTCTTTACGGAACAAAAACTATTTATTGCGTGTTTATTTTACATTTAAATTTTGATTACACATGTAGTACTGTCTTCAGTTAAACACATGATGTTCACCGTTGGCTGCCAGACACATAGCAGAACCACGAGCGGTCGCTGCAATGTTTGAATGGGGACCGCTGCACATGCCGCTGTAATCTCCTGGCGAAGGGCCTCCAGCGTGCGCGGCTTACGTCGATATACTTGATTTTTTACAGTTCCCCACAGGTAAAAGTCCATAGGGGTAAGATCTGGCGACCGTGGGGGGAACTCAATGGGCCCTCTTCGTCCAATCCAATGTCCCGGCAGATTGTCATCCAGGAAAGCTTGTACTGCTACAGGGTAGTGTGGTGGCGCCCAGTCCTGTTGCTAGAAGACTTCATCATCGGCTCCATAAAGCGAAAGTACAGCTGGTAAAATTAATGTGCGTAACATTCCCAAGTACACTGCTCCAGTGACAGTACCATCAAAGAAAAAGGGTCCTAGTAAGCCCCCCGACGACAGTTCACACCACGCATTAACCCCTGGTAGATTGACCCCTTGTCCACATGAACATGCGGATTTTCCGGAGCCCAGTAGACACAGTTATGTCGATTCACTGTTCCATTAAGTTTAAACTGGGCTTCGTCAGACCACACTAACTTCGTCAGAAATTGTTCATCTTGGGTCACCATTTGCTGATACCATTCGTAAAATTGCGTTCGACGATCCGAATCGTCCTCATTAAGCGCATGCAGTCCTCGTAGGATGTAAACTTTCCAATTAGCTGTTTTCAGAATTCGTCGTACACTTGTACTGCTAATCCCCACTTCCCGCGCACATTGGGTAGCAGACTTCTGTGGAGAATTAGCAAACCTTTCAACACGTGAGCCGACGAAGCACTTATAGTAGCTGTATGCGTTCTTCCCAATCTTCCTTTGTGAATATCATAAATTGTTCCATGCGTCTCAAACTTCCCAGTAATGCGTTTAATTGTCAGGCGTGTTGGGGGTTCTGTTTCAAACTCCCTTCTCCACTGACGTCGGCATTATAATAATAATAGTTTTAATGCAGCCAATGGCCAATGTAAAAGTAAAAAATACAATGCAGGAACTGTCAGTCGCTACAAAATTGCGTCAGGGATGTCAATCTTCTTTTACAGTATGCCGCATGATATCGGTCACAGGGTTCTCTACACAATTCACATATGCATGTAGCTGCATTTGGAGTGTGAAAGTCTTTTCTTCCGCATATCCTGAAGTGAAATCCATGGACTGCGAAACGCGTCACAGTGTGTCGTAAATCGTAGTCTGCTCTCTTCCAGTCAGACGATAGCATCGCTTCTGTCCCATAGAAGTCCAACCATATTTCTTTCTTTTTTAAATGAAATTCCGCAAGAAGTTCCTGATAGGCAGCGCTAGATGGAAGCTGCATTTGTAGTCTGATTTGCTCAATACAGAATGGCTCTGCAGACAGCTCATACATTAGCCGGGACGGAGTAAATTTCGATACACACAATGCTTTCTTTAGGAAGATAGACTTCACTTGCTCAATTTTGGTCAGATGAGGCCAGATCAGTTCCAGACCGTAGGTTAAAATAGATGTCAGTGTGGAAACAAAGAGCTTCATAGCAGTAACTAAAGATAGTTTACGTAAATGCTGAATGTTGTTCATAGCTATTAGTTCAGCAGTGAAAGAAGTTCCTGTCGTCTGGAAAATTAACCGTAAATAGTTAAAATTCTTGACGGTTGCATTGGCGGCTCGTCACTTTCTGGACTGGGGGTTCAATAGAAAAGAGCACTCACTTCAAATGGTGGACCCTTAATCTTCTAGAAAAATAAACAGTATACATGTGGTACCTCAAATTTCGTACAGATAGTTATGAACATTACAAAGAGCGATTTCAAACACCGTGAGTTCAAAACATTCGCCTCAACCAGAACTTGAACCCTGGATCAGCATAATTAGTGAAAATCAAAGTTTTCTCACTCGATCTCTCTCTCAAACACACGCACAAACACGCACCTGTATGACAGGCTCCATCCGGTAATGAGCCTTGTTAAGAACATGCAACACTTCAAATATTACAGCAATCTAAGGTGCAAGCACAGCATATAATGCGAGTATTAGAAATGTTAATAGATTTACTCACCCTATGCAAACTGCTTGTATGTAAAATCCATTCTACGCTCCTTAATAGAGGTAAACTTGTCAATCACTGCTTCATTGAAATCCACAATGTCCCTGACAAACTCTCTTTCTATGGATAGCATAGCCAGTGCTGTTAGTCTGTTCTCAGCCATCGAACTGCGTAAGAAGGTCTTAATTCTCTTCAGAGTAGAGAAGCACCTTTCAGCTTCTGATGTTGTCATAGGAACGGTAACAATAATTTGCAAGTGTTTGACACATTCACTGAAGGTATTTGCTAACCTATTTTCTAGGAGAAACTGCAAGACTGCAAGAGGTGAATAGCGCCTGAAACAGCCCGGAAATCTTCTCGCATATACAGAATCTCTAATTCGGTTCTAAGTTTTGCTCTGTTGAGGAATGGATATGATTCACAGGCTTTGTGAAGAATAGAATGTGGAAACTGCTTCTCATACGTGGCAAAACTCTCTGATGAGAAAAGATTTCCTGCAAGAAGGTGATTAGTGAACTCGAACCGTTTTTGGCGTGAAATATTACTGTGTCACAAATCTCTTTTGCAGCAACACTTTTTGGGACTCGTGGCTGTATTCTTTGTAACTTGGCCGGTGGAGGTAAGGCGTCATGTTCATCAGCAATTTCATCAATTTTACGGTCCCTAATCTTTTTAATAGCAGCCTCAAAATTCGAAATTGCATTCCTGGTCTCGAGAGGGTCTGATGTTCTCTTTTGCAGCTGATTATACAAGATGTCAACATGAGGCATGATTTGGTAAAATACGGCCAACCAGAATTGAAAAGTCAAGTGTTCTAATTTTAAACGCAATCCTCGTGCTTGCGTAATTGTAGATGGCTGTCGAGAAGTACTTTCGAGTTGTTCCAGACACTCAATAAGGGCGCTTCTATTCTCGTACACTACTTCAACGGTCTTAGATTTAAAATTCCACCTTGTACTGGAAGCATGAGGAACCCTCCTGCCGACAACCTCATTCAGCACCACAAATCGTTGTGGGGAGTTATGAAAGAAGCTGTGTATTTCATTCAGATCTGCGAAGAATATGCGTACTTCGGTATTCTGACTCGTAGCTTGTGCCATAATCAAGTTCAACATATGAGCGTAGCACGTAGTGTGCATACTTAAAATATTTCCGAATTAGAGCTTGAACTCCTGAATGGCGTCCACTCATTAGGTTTGCTCCGTCATAACTCTGTGAAATTAATTTATCCGGATTGTCTAGTACGTTGTTTAAAGTAGATTTCAGGCATTCTGCTAATGTTTTAGCACTATGATCATCGGGTGAGAGAAAACTCCAGAATCGTTCAACTGGTTTGCCACTTGGAAGAACGTAACGCAACACGATGACCAACTGCGCAGCCGTTGAATACATCGGTCGTCTCGTCTGCTATTATCGAGATAAAGTCCGCTGTGAATATTTCTTTATTTTCTCATGAGAGATTTCAAGCATACAAGAGAGTAATTCATTCAGAATTTCTTTCGAGGTGCCCTTAAAAACTGTTCCTTTAGACACGTGATCTCTAAGCGCAACATCTAGCTCTGAGCTAAAATTGACGAGGCCCCTAAATATGCCTGGATTTGACGATTCATTTGTCTCATCATGCCCACGAAGTGCTAATTCGAAGGCACCATAGAATTTTACACAGTCAATGATTTTTGATAGTATATAACGATTCTTCCGCACTTGATCATTATGTCTTTCCACATATTGCCTGTAAGCACTGTGAAGCTGCTGTCGAATATCATGCTTACCCAGGAGATCAAATTCAAGCTGAGCAATCATGTGTGTTTTTGAACTTCCATGTTTCTTTATTTTCTGTGACAAATGGCCAAGGTCTGTGAAACCTACTTTTGTCCAGTTTCCTTCTCCATCCCCATTTGAGAAACACAAACACGGGAAACAGAAAAATATATTAACAATATTACACCCACAAATCCATTCTGCTCTCTTGTATATGTCCGGTTTAAATTTCCGAACAATCCTCAGTAGGATATAAAGGGCGGTTCTGGCACAGGGGCTAATGGGCAAGATGGCCGCCAGTGCAACCAGCCCTATGTTATTCTTATGGAGGGGACAGTCAGAGCTGGCACAGGGGCTATTGGGCAAAATGGCCGCCACGCTCTGAGACCGTCAATGACGTCACAGAGAGTTGCCAAATGGAATATTTATTATTATTATTAGGTAATTATTAATTGATCATGTATAATCAAGACCAGCCTTATATTGTCCACCTCTTGGTGTAGTGGCTAGAATTCTTGGAGGTCATTCCTGAGGTTCGAATCCCGGCTCTGCCAAGAAATTTAATTTCTGGTCTCATGAGTGGAACGGGGTACACTCAGCCTTGTGAGGCAAAACTGACAGGATCTGGCTTTTGATTCATACCTCAACCATTCTGCCTAACCCAACTTCACCTAACCTAACCTAACCTAACCTAACCTAACCTAACCTAACTTCAAAGTCAGAGCAAATATGAGAGCAAATGTGAGAGCACACATAATAACCTAAGTTATAACCTAACCTAACTTCACCTAACCTCACCTAACCTATCCTAACCTAACCTAACGTAACCTACCTAATTTTAAATTACAAGCGAAAAAAAATTAGCAAAAAGTGAGAGCAAATGTGAGAGCACAAATAATAAACTTAGTTATAACCTAACCACACCTAACCTAACCTAACCTAACCTAACCTAACCTAAACTAACTTAACCTAACCTAACCCAACTTAACCTAACCTAACCTAACCTAACTTCAAAGTGCAAGCAAAAAAAAGTGAGAGCAAAAATTGTAATGAAAAAATTAAGAGCAAATGTAAGAACACAAATAATAAACTTAGTTATAACCTACCCTAACCTAACCTAACCTAACCTAACCAAGCATTTCCTCACCTAATTTCACCTAACCTAACTTCAAAGTAAGTGCAAATATAAGAGCAAAAAGTGACAGCAAAAAGTGACATCAAATAGTGTATGCAAGAAAGTAAGAGCAAATGAGAGAGCACAAATAATAAACTTAGTTATAACCTAACCTAACCTAACCTAACCCCAGAAACCTCATTTTAAGATTTTAGATTTTACATTTTAACATTTTACATTTTAACATTAAGTTATAGATTTTTGATTTTTTCATTTTACTTTTTTAGATTTTACATTTTTGATTTTTTGTATTTCAGTTTTAGTTTTTTTTTTAGATTTTACATTTTAAATTTAATATTTTTTTATTTTAGATTTTACAATTTCCATTTTCCGAAAAGAGTCACTTACCTAACCTCACTAAACCTAACTTTACCAAACCTAACTTAAGCTAATCCAAAGGGCTAATGCACATACACAAAGTATATAAGGACACATGCAACTCTCCTTATGCTAGTCTTATTGGCTACTGTACAACATGATCACTACCCAACCGTTTTTTTTTTCATTTTGTTGTTTACTCATTTGTCAATTTTCCAATTTCCCATTTTCAGTTTTTTTAAATGTCAGTTTTAAGTTTTTTTTAATTTCATAATATGGAAACATGGATTTTGCATTTTGTTGTTTACACATTTGTCAATTTTCCAATTTCCCATTTTCAGTTTTTTTTTAATGTCAATTTTAAGTTTTTAAATTTCATGATATGGAAACATGGATTTTGCATTTTGTTGTTTACACATTTGTCAATTTACCAAATTCCCATTTACAGTTTTTAAAATTTTAGTTCAATGTTTTTTCTATTTTGTCAATATGGAAACATAGATTTTCCAATTTGTGTGTTTTACATGTTCATTTTGCATTAGGAGTGGAGAGAGGTGGGTAGTAATTAAAAATGTACAAGCAGTGTCCATACAATATTTTTTATTTTAAATACATGTACACTATTTACACTTAAATACATTTTTATATATAGTCTATTTTTTGTTATAAATTGTACAGTTGTTTTTATTTTTGTTTTCTATTTTATTTATTTTTGATTATGAATACTATTTTTTTATTTTTATAGTGCCATGGTTTTATTTACTAAATAGTTTTGTTTTATGTATTTGCTAGTTGCAGGCAGAAGATTTTGATATTCATAACTTAACTCTTTAAGCATGGTCAATGATTGAGTAATGACCATAGGCATGTGTACCTATACCATTAGCATCAATCACTCTTTTATCATCACCAGGACACAAAGCAATTTTGTTTAGCCTTATAGATGATATGTCATGTTGTTTAGAAGCGATAATGTTCATGGGTATTCTTTTTACATTGTTTTTCATGACACAATCCTTATAATCTTGAAAGCTTATACAATTTTTGACAACACCTCTGCTAATACCTTTAATCTTTTTGATTTCTTTACCATTTATGTCTAAAGCATACATTTTAGCTCTAAGTCCAACAAATGCTTTTATAATTTGTCCACAAGCCTCGTCTTTAAATTTCCCCAACGTTTTCTTGTTTGATGTAGAGTAACATATGTGATTAGTAGGATAATCTGATGTGTCCAGGTGTTGTAGGAAATCCAACTTGTCTTGATATACATCTGGGGTGTTAACCAAATATATGAACGAGTCAGTATCCATATACATGAGTTTAAGATTGTCCATGCCATAATAAGGTAGCAGGACATCATAGTGGTGGGAATACATGAGAGTTTTTGAAATATCCAGTATACACATTCCAATATATATAGGCTTATTGAATACAATGTTACGTTTAGCCATGTGGAAAGCAGCTAGGTTAGGGCCATAAATTGTTCTGTCGATAAATGTCGGCTTTGCTATTAGCTTTTCTGCCTTTTTGCTGTCAGTCACAAGACGTATGTCTATTCTTTTACGGATATTTTCCATTGTTTTCCCAAAAATGGCATTGTTGAATAATTTGTACAGATTTTTCTCAAAATCATTTTTGGCTTGTTTTCGAAGGTTGTTATTAAAATCAACGTATGCCTTTAACCAAGGTCTTTGTTTAAACTTTAACACACGATGAATTTTTATCAATTTTATTCCATGATCTAAAGCCTGTTTTAATGCCATGTAGTGAACAACATATCGCCTTCGATTTCCAAGATGAGGAATTAATTTTTTCAGAGACGAATCCTTAGGTTGTGTACACTCTGGTAGGAAAGGTAAATCGTTGTGTAGATCATGAAGGTCAGATGGGTAATCAACATCAACGTCTAGAATGTATCCCACAGGATCGTCTTTCTTTAGTTTTTCTAGATCAACAGTATCTGGAGAAACCCACTGAAATCCACCATAAGGAAGGGAGTGGCACATAGCCCACCCGTATTGGTTGTTGGCATCATCATAGGTAATAAACTGCGATGGTTTCTCAGAATCATAGGTTTCCATGTATTTATTGTTAGCTTCAGCATACCGATGAGACACCTGGCATATGCCTCCACGTATTCCAGACTCGATTAAAAGAATCTGATCGTAATCCTGTAGCAATTCCAGTTCAATGCCTGTGTAAAGGAGCATTGCCTCGAAACTTAAACCAGGCGAAGTAAAGAAGTGTGCAGCATCCACTCGGTGTGTTTCTAGTGTTTTGTTTCTAAACGTTTCAAAGCTGTCTGCAAGAAGGAGTACATCTGATGTTAGGTAGAGGTCACTATATTCCCCTAGAGTTTTAATGTTGAACTGATTCCAGACATTTTTGGCATGTTCATAGTCTTCTTGACTAACATCTTCTTGACTTAATTTGTTAAAGAATGCCTCTTTTGGAGGTAAACACGTTTCACTTAACTTTTCCCATGAGTCAATGTAGTCATAACAAAATACCCCTTTACGAGTCATGAGCATTGCATTTTCTTTTCCAAAGTACTTGTCTGTTTCAGGGTATAATGTTAAGTTGGAAACTAAGTTTTCCAAACTACTCGGCATTAACCGAAACGTATCCACAAATCTAAGCTTAACATTTCCTACATATTTGGTAAAGGAAATGTACTTTTCTTTGGAGTTAGCGATAACATCCACTCTCTCATTAGTACACCCCAATTGCTTTACAATGAAATTTGCGTCGTAGCCACTCATATTATGTAGAAACACAGGAACGGGGTTTCGTGTTTTACACCTCAAATTACAGTTATTGTGAGCACTTCCACGGTATTCCCCTGTAATATGGCAGTGGTCTCGAACTTTCCAGTCCTGTTGGGTAAATGGTTTTTGACACAAATAACAGGTTTCAGAACATTGGAACTCTGCTTCTTGAACCTGAGTTAAGGCCTTTGGAACATTTAAGCTGTAAAGGCGATCAATTTCATTAGCTATTGAGATCAAACAGTCCATAAACTTTTCTGCAGCGTCAGGCCCACGATAAATAACAGGTTGGCTTGAAAGATTTGTCTTTATGTGTTCCACAGCAGGTGAGGGTTTAACGTATATACCAAAGCTCATAGGAACATGACTCTGGTATGGCACTGTATAACTTGCCTCAGGATTAGGTAGACATGTTTGATAGGGTAAGAGTATACTTTCAAAATCTGCATAGATAACGTAAGGTATTCTCAGCATTTTTTCAACATTTAAGAATTTGACAATGGGGTTTTTAATAGGCATTTCAACCCTAGCAATGTCATGCTGGACACACAAAGCTCTATGTTCTTTCATTTTTTCCATTCCTTGTTGTCCATATCGATTATCAAAGTGTGTAAAACACCGTTTACACGTATATATTTTATGTTCATGGCGGGTAATCTGATGTCTTACTAGTTTATCAAAATCTTTGATAAAGACGTAGTGGTTCTGGCCGGATGATGAACTTAGCAAAAGGAGGTCGCGATGGTCTTGCAGCTCTTGATCCACAACCTTTAGAGGGAACAATTTCTTGTCTTGTTCCAATCCAAATACATTAATGGATATATCGTTGGCTTTTTCAAATTTGGGAATGTCAGCTAGCGATGTAGGAAACGATATTACAGAAAAATCATACTTGTTTTCCAGGTCCTTGTATTTACTAATGCGATGAGCATTCTTTTTAACCAGTTTTGCTAAAATGGCATACATAAAACACTTTTCATTTTTCAAGTTTTCAGGATTAATGCAGGCTTTTCTTGCTTGTATAGCTGCTGGTAATGGAATATATGTGCTGCCACGCAAGGGATTGTACTTATTTATTTTCAATCGTACTCCTTCCACTGCTAACAAAGCCCAATTACTGCCTTTTAGCTCAGATTATTCCATTTCCGTAGTTAACTTTGTAAATTGTGTTTCCAAGAAACTACTTAAGTCCGTTTCCAAAAATAGGGCCTGATTTCGTGTTTTAAAAGCACGATCTGTAATTTCATTGGTAGATGTATGAATGAATCTACATTCAGCCACAAGATTAACTTTTATCGACTTGTGCATTGCTAGTTCTTTCTGCATAGCTTGTATTATTTGCTGTTTGGACTCTTTAAGGTATGAATTTAAATCCTTGCACGTATCGCAACGAATGAAATAGGATTTAAGTCGACCTTCAAAAGATGTCTCATATTCAATAAGTCCATTTTTGTCAGGGACCAATGACAGTAGGTAATGTTTTGTAGGCTCTGCCTTTTGTCTTTTAGCTGCCGACACAACATTACAACATTCTTCATGACGACGTCCATTGTAGGCATTGTTGAATGTACTACCACAGGTCTTGCACTCATGAAATTCACCACACGATACTTCATGTCGCTTCCTATGATAGTCTCGAAGAAAAGTCTTTCCACACTCTTTACACATATAGCTAGGAATGGCTTCTTCCATTATGAATGTTGATTTCTGCAAACAGCTGCTTACTGCGTATCACAGGGCTAGAGGTTGGTCGGTGAGACGGTCTTTCACGATGTGAACACCGTGAGAGGTAGTAGTCAACTGGTGATATTCTTGTGAAGGGTCCTCTAATATACCCCTAGTCTAGACCAACAGCTCTTTACAGCGTATGACAAGGCTGTATACTGGATAGTGAGACTTGCTAAGGGTTCTCTAATATACAATAGTCAAGACCAACAGCTACTTACTGAGTAGTACAAGGCTGTACAATAGTTGTTTTAACAGTCTTTCACGATGTGGTCACTGTGAATGGTGGTAGTCAACTGATGATATTCTTGATAAGGGTCCTCTAATGTACCCCTGATTAAGGGTAACAGCTGTTCACTGCTTATGACAAGGCTAAAGACTGGTTGCTTCAACGGTCTTTCACAATGTAAACACTGTGACAGGTAGTAGTCAACTGAAAATATTCTTATGGCCTACTCAAGGTTATCAGGTACTTACTGCATATCAAAAGGCTGTACACTCATGTGTGTTAGGCACTCTTTTTTGCTAAGGACCCCAATATTCCCTACACAAGGCTATACATGTTAGTTCTAAACACTTAGTGGTTAATTGTATATTCAATTTTTGTACAAAGCTTACACAAGCACGTTTTTTATGAGGTAAAACTTTGTTAAATAGCTGCATGCGACACGCAAAGTATGTTGCCGCTATCTAGCGGTGACTATGAGAACTACTTGACCGACCAGCATGCTACCTAGCGCTCCATTTCAATACTCGCTCACTGAACGAACAGCATTCTATCTAGCGGTCGATATCAATACTCACTCAACTACCAGCCTGCTACCTATCGGTCAATATAACAACTCACTCAACTACCAACATGCTACATGGCTTTTTTGGTCAGTTTTTTGTTGGCTTTTTTTGGTCAGTTTCTGTTGGCTTATGTTGGCTTTTATTGGCTTTTGTTGGCTTTTGTTGGCTTTTGTTGGCTTTTTGTTGGCTTTTTGTTGGCTTTTGTTGGCTTTTGTATTAGCTCTTTTATATTTGCTCTTGCTTGTGAGGGCTTATTTGGTCTTGGAAAGTATGTCAGTCCTTTTTTTATGGCTGTAAAATGCTTACAGCCATGTTTGTAAGCAGCAGCAACAACAACAACACACAAAATTCCAAAAAAAATCGAAAGTACTCTAAGTTTTATCAATGACTCTCAACTCTTACACTTACCTCTATCCCATGCATAGTCAAAAATTAGTGTATTTTTCAAATTTTTCAAAAAATATTTGGAAAGTAGGCTGTATCATTAAACTAAAAATCCTGAAAAGACATATGTTAACTCCAACACCTACTTCTATACCCCTCTCAGTCCAAAAATAGTGTATTTTTCAAATTTTCCAAAACATATTTCCAAAAAGGGTTATATTTCCGAAATTAAAAAGTTAACAAAAATGTTTGTTTGACATAAATGAATGGCCTTTGTCTCCTCTACCACTGTACCAAGTCCCAGGTCTCCAGGACAAAAATTAAAATTTTTAAAAAGGGTTCTATTTCCAAAATTAGGAATTTTACAAACACATTTTTCTGACGTAAATCAATGGTCATTACCCCCTCTACCCCCCACACTAAGTCGCATGTCTCCAGGACAACAAAAATAAAATTTTGAAAATGGGCTTATATTTCCAAAATTAGGAATTTTACAAAAAACGTTTGTCTGACGTAAATCAATGGTCCCTACCCCCTCTATTCCAACACCAAGTCTCAGGTCTCTAGGTCAACAAAAATAAAATTTGGAAAAAAGGTCACTATTTTGGAAACTAGGAATTCTACAAAAATGTTTGTATAACATAAATGAAAGGTCTCTATCCCTTCTACCTGTAAACCAAGTTCCAGGTCCGTATGACAAAAATGAAAAAAGTTCAACTGGGAAAGTAGGCGATTTTTCATAAAACTAAACATTCTAAAAAGTGTTCTATGGGCTTAAAAGAATGGCCTCAATGTCTTTTATTTTTTATAATAAAACTTTTTTATTTTTTACATTTTTTTTGAAAAAAGTTCAATTTTGAAATTTTTATATTTTGGAAACTAAAGAGTTAACAAAAACTTTTGTTTGACATAAATGACTGGCCCTGACCCCATCTACCACCAAAATAAATTTCAAGTCGCTAGGATAAAAACTGTGCAGTAGGGGGGTAATGCCGATTCTGCTTAGTAGTACTTAGTAGTGGGGCAAGGAGGGTTTTAGATTGCGTTGGAATCGGCATTACCCCCCTACTGCACAGTTTTTATCCTAGCGACTTGAAATTTATTTTGGTGGTAGATGGGGTCAGGGCCAGTCATTTATGTCAAACAAAAGTTTTTGTTAACTCTTTAGTTTCCAAAATATAAAAATTTCAAAATTGAACTTTTTTCAAAAAAAATGTAAAAAATAAAAAAGTTTTATTATAAAAAATAAAAGACATTGAGGCCATTCTTTTAAGCCCATAGAACACTTTTTAGAATGTTTAGTTTTATGAAAAATCGCCTACTTTCCCAGTTGAACTTTTTTCATTTTTGTCATACGGACCTGGAACTTGGTTTACAGGTAGAAGGGATAGAGACCTTTCATTTATGTTATACAAACATTTTTGTAGAATTCCTAGTTTCCAAAATAGTGACCTTTTTTCCAAATTTTATTTTTGTTGACCTAGAGACCTGAGACTTGGTGTTGGAATAGAGGGGGTAGGGACCATTGATTTACGTCAGACAAACGTTTTTTGTAAAATTCCTAATTTTGGAAATATAAGCCCATTTTCAAAATTTTATTTTTGTTGTCCTGGAGACATGCGACTTAGTGTGGGGGTAGAGGGGGTAATGACCATTGATTTACGTCAGAAAAATGTGTTTGTAAAATTCCTAATTTTGGAAATAGAACCCTTTTTAAAAATTTTAATTTTTGTCCTGGAGACCTGGGACTTGGTACAGTGGTAGAGGAGACAAAGGCCATTCATTTATGTCAAACAAACATTTTTGTTAACTTTTTAATTTCGGAAATATAACCCTTTTTGGAAATATGTTTTGGAAAATTTGAAAAATACACTATTTTTGGACTGAGAGGGGTATAGAAGTAGGTGTTGGAGTTAACATATGTCTTTTCAGGATTTTTAGTTTAATGATACAGCCTACTTTCCAAATATTTTTTGAAAAATTTGAAAAATACACTAATTTTTGACTATGCATGGGATAGAGGTAAGTGTAAGAGTTGAGAGTCATTGATAAAACTTAGAGTACTTTCGATTTTTTTTGGAATTTTGTGTGTTGTTGTTGTTGCTGCTGCTTACAAACATGGCTGTAAGCATTTTACAGCCATAAAAAAAGGACTGACATACTTTCCAAGACCAAATAAGCCCTCACAAGCAAGAGCAAATATAAAAGAGCTAATACAAAAGCCAACAAAAGCCAACAAAAAGCCAACAAAAAGCCAACAAAAGCCAACAAAAGCCAATAAAAGCCAACATAAGCCAACAGAAACTGACCAAAAAAAGCCAACAAAAAACTGACCAAAAAAGCCATGTAGCATGTTGGTAGTTGAGTGAGTTGTTATATTGACCGATAGGTAGCAGGCTGGTAGTTGAGTGAGTATTGATATCGACCGCTAGATAGAATGCTGTTCGTTCAGTGAGCGAGTATTGAAATGGAGCGCTAGGTAGCATGCTGGTCGGTCAAGTAGTTCTCATAGTCACCGCTAGATAGCGGCAACATACTTTGCGTGTCGCATGCAGCTATTTAACAAAGTTTTACCTCATAAAAAACGTGCTTGTGTAAGCTTTGTACAAAAATTGAATATACAATTAACCACTAAGTGTTTAGAACTAACATGTATAGCCTTGTGTAGGGAATATTGGGGTCCTTAGCAAAAAAGAGTGCCTAACACACATGAGTGTACAGCCTTTTGATATGCAGTAAGTACCTGATAACCTTGAGTAGGCCATAAGAATATTTTCAGTTGACTACTACCTGTCACAGTGTTTACATTGTGAAAGACCGTTGAAGCAACCAGTCTTTAGCCTTGTCATAAGCAGTGAACAGCTGTTACCCTTAATCAGGGGTACATTAGAGGACCCTTATCAAGAATATCATCAGTTGACTACCACCATTCACAGTGACCACATCGTGAAAGACTGTTAAAACAACTATTGTACAGCCTTGTACTACTCAGTAAGTAGCTGTTGGTCTTGACTATTGTATATTAGAGAACCCTTAGCAAGTCTCACTATCCAGTATACAGCCTTGTCATACGCTGTAAAGAGCTGTTGGTCTAGACTAGGGGTATATTAGAGGACCCTTCACAAGAATATCACCAGTTGACTACTACCTCTCACGGTGTTCACATCGTGAAAGACCGTCTCACCGACCAACCTCTAGCCCTGTGATACGCAGTAAGCAGCTGTTTGCAGAAATCAACATTCATAATGGAAGAAGCCATTCCTAGCTATATGTGAAAAGAGTGTGGAAAGACTTTTCTTCGAGACTATCATAGGAAGCGACATGAAGTATCGTGTGGTGAATTTCATGAGTGCAAGACCTGTGGTAGTACATTCAACAATGCCTACAATGGACGTCGTCATGAAGAATGTTGTAATGTTGTGTCGGCAGCTAAAAGACAAAAGGCAGAGCCTACAAAACATTACCTACTGTCATTGGTCCCTGACAAAAATGGACTTATTGAATATGAGACATCTTTTGAAGGTCGACTTAAATCCTATTTCATTCGTTGCGATACGTGCAAGGATTTAAATTCATACCTTAAAGAGTCCAAACAGCAAATAATACAAGCTATGCAGAAAGAACTAGCAATGCACAAGTCGATAAAAGTTAATCTTGTGGCTGAATGTAGATTCATTCATACATCTACCAATGAAATTACAGATCGTGCTTTTAAAACACGAAATCAGGCCCTATTTTTGGAAACGGACTTAAGTAGTTTCTTGGAAACACAATTTACAAAGTTAACTACGGAAATGGAATAATCTGAGCTAAAAGGCAGTAATTGGGCTTTGTTAGCAGTGGAAGGAGTACGATTGAAAATAAATAAGTACAATCCCTTGCGTGGCAGCACATATATTCCATTACCAGCAGCTATACAAGCAAGAAAAGCCTGCATTAATCCTGAAAACTTGAAAAATGAAAAGTGTTTTATGTATGCCATTTTAGCAAAACTGGTTAAAAAGAATGCTCATCGCATTAGTAAATACAAGGACCTGGAAAACAAGTATGATTTTTCTGTAATATCGTTTCCTACATCGCTAGCTGACATTCCCAAATTTGAAAAAGCCAACGATATATCCATTAATGTATTTGGATTGGAACAAGACAAGAAATTGTTCCCTCTAAAGGTTGTGGATCAAGAGCTGCAAGACCATCGCGACCTCCTTTTGCTAAGTTCATCATCCGGCCAGAACCACTACGTCTTTATCAAAGATTTTGATAAACTAGTAAGACATCAGATTACCCGCCATGAACATAAAATATATACGTGTAAACGGTGTTTTACACACTTTGATAATCGATATGGACAACAAGGAATGGAAAAAATGAAAGAACATAGAGCTTTGTGTGTCCAGCATGACATTGCTAGGGTTGAAATGCCTATTAAAAACCCCATTGTCAAATTCTTAAATGTTGAAAAAATGCTGAGAATACCTTACGTTATCTATGCAGATTTTGAAAGTATACTCTTACCCTATCAAACATGTCTACCTAATCCTGAGGCAAGTTATACAGTGCCATACCAGAGTCATGTTCCTATGAGCTTTGGTATATACGTTAAACCCTCACCTGCTGTGGAACACATAAAGACAAATCTTTCAAGCCAACCTGTTATTTATCGTGGGCCTGACGCTGCAGAAAAGTTTATGGACTGTTTGATCTCAATAGCTAATGAAATTGATCGCCTTTACAGCTTAAATGTTCCAAAGGCCTTAACTCAGGTTCAAGAAGCAGAGTTCCAATGTTCTGAAACCTGTTATTTGTGTCAAAAACCATTTACCCAACAGGACTGGAAAGTTCGAGACCACTGCCATATTACAGGGGAATACCGTGGAAGTGCTCACAATAACTGTAATTTGAGGTGTAAAACACGAAACCCCGTTCCTGTGTTTCTACATAATATGAGTGGCTACGACGCAAATTTCATTGTAAAGCAATTGGGGTGTACTAATGAGAGAGTGGATGTTATCGCTAACTCCAAAGAAAAGTACATTTCCTTTACCAAATATGTAGGAAATGTTAAGCTTAGATTTGTGGATACGTTTCGGTTAATGCCGAGTAGTTTGGAAAACTTAGTTTCCAACTTAACATTATACCCTGAAACAGACAAGTACTTTGGAAAAGAAAATGCAATGCTCATGACTCGTAAAGGGGTATTTTGTTATGACTACATTGACTCATGGGAAAAGTTAAGTGAAACGTGTTTACCTCCAAAAGAGGCATTCTTTAACAAATTAAGTCAAGAAGATGTTAGTCAAGAAGACTATGAACATGCCAAAAATGTCTGGAATCAGTTCAACATTAAAACTCTAGGGGAATATAGTGACCTCTACCTAACATCAGATGTACTCCTTCTTGCAGACAGCTTTGAAACGTTTAGAAACAAAACACTAGAAACACACCGAGTGGATGCTGCACACTTCTTTACTTCGCCTGGTTTAAGTTTCGAGGCAATGCTCCTTTACACAGGCATTGAACTGGAATTGCTACAGGATTACGATCAGATTCTTTTAATCGAGTCTGGAATACGTGGAGGCATATGCCAGGTGTCTCATCGGTATGCTGAAGCTAACAATAAATACATGGAAACCTATGATTCTGAGAAACCATCGCAGTTTATTACCTATGATGATGCCAACAACCAATACGGGTGGGCTATGTGCCACTCCCTTCCTTATGGTGGATTTCAGTGGGTTTCTCCAGATACTGTTGATCTAGAAAAACTAAAGAAAGACGATCCTGTGGGATACATTCTAGACGTTGATGTTGATTACCCATCTGACCTTCATGATCTACACAACGATTTACCTTTCCTACCAGAGTGTACACAACCTAAGGATTCGTCTCTGAAAAAATTAATTCCTCATCTTGGAAATCGAAGGCGATATGTTGTTCACTACATGGCATTAAAACAGGCTTTAGATCATGGAATAAAATTGATAAAAATTCATCGTGTGTTAAAGTTTAAACAAAGACCTTGGTTAAAGGCATACGTTGATTTTAATAACAACCTTCGAAAACAAGCCAAAAATGATTTTGAGAAAAATCTGTACAAATTATTCAACAATGCCATTTTTGGGAAAACAATGGAAAATATCCGTAAAAGAATAGACATACGTCTTGTGACTGACAGCAAAAAGGCAGAAAAGCTAATAGCAAAGCCGACATTTATCGACAGAACAATTTATGGCCCTAACCTAGCTGCTTTCCACATGGCTAAACGTAACATTGTATTCAATAAGCCTATATATATTGGAATGTGTATACTGGATATTTCAAAAACTCTCATGTATTCCCACCACTATGATGTCCTGCTACCTTATTATGGCATGGACAATCTTAAACTCATGTATATGGATACTGACTCGTTCATATATTTGGTTAACACCCCAGATGTATATCAAGACAAGTTGGATTTCCTACAACACCTGGACACATCAGATTATCCTACTAATCACATATGTTACTCTACATCAAACAAGAAAACGTTGGGGAAATTTAAAGACGAGGCTTGTGGACAAATTATAAAAGCATTTGTTGGACTTAGAGCTAAAATGTATGCTTTAGACATAAATGGTAAAGAAATCAAAAAGATTAAAGGTATTAGCAGAGGTGTTGTCAAAAATTGTATAAGCTTTCAAGATTATAAGGATTGTGTCATGAAAAACAATGTAAAAAGAATACCCATGAACATTATCGCTTCTAAACAACATGACATATCATCTATAAGGCTAAACAAAATTGCTTTGTGTCCTGGTGATGATAAAAGAGTGATTGATGCTAATGGTATAGGTACACATGCCTATGGTCATTACTCAATCATTGACCATGCTTAAAGAGTTAAGTTATGAATATCAAAATCTTCTGCCTGCAACTAGCAAATACATAAAACAAAACTATTTATTAAATAAAACCATGGCACTATAAAAATAAAAAAAATAGTATTCATAATCAAAAATAAATAAAATAGAAAACAAAAATAAAAACAACTGTACAATTTATAACAAAAAATAGACTATATATAAAAATGTATTTAAGTGTAAATAGTGTACATGTATTTAAAATAAAAAATATTGTATGGACACTGCTTGTACATTTTTAATTACTACCCACCTCTCTCCACTCCTAATGCAAAATGAACATGTAAAACACACAAATTGGAAAATCTATGTTTCCATATTGACAAAATAGAAAAAACATTGAACTAAAATTTTAAAAACTGTAAATGGGAATTTGGTAAATTGACAAATGTGTAAACAACAAAATGCAAAATCCATGTTTCCATATCATGAAATTTAAAAACTTAAAATTGACATTAAAAAAAACTGAAAATGGGAAATTGGAAAATTGACAAATGTGTAAACAACAAAATGCAAAATCCATGTTTCCATATTATGAAATTAAAAAAACTTAAAACTGACATTTAAAAAAACTGAAAATGGGAAATTGGAAAATTGACAAATGAGTAAACAACAAAATGAAAAAAAAAACGGTTGGGTAGTGATCATGTTGTACAGTAGCCAATAAGACTAGCATAAGGAGAGTTGCATGTGTCCTTATATACTTTGTGTATGTGCATTAGCCCTTTGGATTAGCTTAAGTTAGGTTTGGTCAAGTTAGGTTTAGTGAGGTTAGGTAAGTGACTCTTTTCGGAAAATGGAAATTGTAAAATCTAAAATCAAAAAATATTAAATTTAAAATGTAAAATCTAAAAAAAAAACTAAAACTGAAATACAAAAAATCAAAAATGTAAAATCTAAAAAAGTAAAATGAAAAAATCAAAAATCTATAACTTAATGTTAAAATGTAAAATGTTAAAATGTAAAATCTAAAATCTTAAAATGAGGTTTCTGGGGTTAGGTTAGGTTAGGTTAGGTTATAACTAAGTTTATTATTTGTGCTCTCTCATTTGCTCTTACTTTCTTGCATACACTATTTGATGTCACTTTTTGCTGTCACTTTTTGCTCTTATATTTGCACTTACTTTGAAGTTAGGTTAGGTGAAATTAGGTGAGGAAATGCTTGGTTAGGTTAGGTTAGGTTAGGTTAGGGTAGGTTATAACTAAGTTTATTATTTGTGTTCTTACATTTGCTCTTAATTTTTTCATTACAATTTTTGCTCTCACTTTTTTTTGCTTGCACTTTGAAGTTAGGTTAGGTTAGGTTAGGTTAAGTTGGGTTAGGTTAGGTTAGGTTAAGTTAGTTTAGGTTAGGTTAGGTTAGGTTAGGTTAGGTGTGGTTAGGTTATAACTAAGTTTATTATTTGTGCTCTCACATTTGCTCTCACTTTTTGCTAATTTTTTTTTCGCTTGTAATTTAAAATTAGGTAGGTTACGTTAGGTTAGGTTAGGATAGGTTAGGTGAGGTTAGGTGAAGTTAGGTTAGGTTATAACTTAGGTTATTATGTGTGCTCTCACATTTGCTCTCATATTTGCTCTGACTTTGAAGTTAGGTTAGGTTAGGTTAGGTTAGGTTAGGTTAGGTTAGGTGAAGTTGGGTTAGGCAGAATGGTTGAGGTATGAATCAAAAGCCAGATCCTGTCAGTTTTGCCTCACAAGGCTGAGTGTACCCCGTTCCACTCATGAGACCAGAAATTAAATTTCTTGGCAGAGCCGGGATTCGAACCTCAGGAATGACCTCCAAGAATTCTAGCCACTACACCAAGAGGTGGACAATATAAGGCTGGTCTTGATTATACATGATCAATTAATAATTACCTAATAATAATAATAATAATAAATATTCCATTTGGCAACTACATGGCCGACCTCTCTCTGTGACGTCATTGACGGTCTCAGAGCGTGGCGGCCATTTTGCCCAATAGCCCCTGTGCCAGCTCTGACTGTCCCCTCCATAAGAATAACATAGGGCTGGTTGCACTGGCGGCCATCTTGCCCATTAGCCCCTGTGCCAGAACCGCCCTTTATATCCTACTATCCTCTTATCTTTATTTTTAGTCTGGTTGGTTAAATCAAGATCCGGCATTGGCCGCCCTACTGCTTTTATCTCTATTTTTTGCTCTAACGAAAGAGAGGAAAAGTTAGTTTTCATAAGCCTTTGGACACTATTTAAAGCCATATTGTTTCTCCCTACCTGTTGGGCTGTCACACACGCACACGGAAAAATAATCGAATTACACAGTCACTAATTTCACGCAGTTAATAGGCACAAGGGAATACTGAAAGAAATTTACGTTCGCGCTCTTGACAGTGTAACTAACTTAAATCTGAGAAAATATTGGAACTACAGTAGCGGTTTGGGTTACTCCGGAGCGTAACAAGACACCTTTTTCTGCTATTTTATTGGTATTATTTCAATCTAACTGAATCGCTTATTTAATTAGCCTTCAAATACAACAAATAGCTAGGTAGTTTACTTTATATAGATACATTCACGGATAAATTACGGGCGCATATAAACAGTCTAATTTGGCAGCCATGATCCACCGATTCAAAAGCGCCCCTAGAGGCGACTTTCGCTGTATATTCACATTGGCCGCATTATTTTACACACACGTCAAGAGATGGCAGAGTGTGTACCTTTCGCGCAACCTTGAAGAGCCTGTGCTGGGCTCTCTGCCGGCAGTGGCTGGGCCAGGCTGGGCTATTGAAAGAATTCAGTACGGTACCAGTGCGCATGCGTGTAGGATAGATACACGTTTTGCTTGTATCCACCGTTCTCTTTCGCTTCTACACCCCCCGCTGCATGTTCTATGCCCACACTCTACGTTACTCGCCTATTCCCTGCAGGAAAGATTGACCAAGACTGGGGGTTCAAACGAGATCTTGCGCCGGCTCGACATCCTCGCGCTCGTTACCTGCATTTGAACTCCGCGCTCTTTTCTTACAAATATTTCTATTACGTAGAGGGATAAAATGCTAAATATATTGTCAAATTTAGTGGGGGTTCATTGCGCTATAGCAAGAACCGCCACTGGACGGTTGTTATCGGTAAATCTCCAGGTCTGTAATACATCTTATCTCTATTCGAAATCATTCCTCCCTTACGGAAGACCATGTGGGCTGTTTTATTCTCGTTGATCTGTTATTTGTTCGTCTCGGCCCAGAGAAGCAGACGATCCATACATTCCTGCAGAACGGCATTATCTAACCTGATAAACCACTTAAGAATGTACTTTCGCTGCTCGAACGTCAAGCGTGCTCCAGCCATTTCGTTTTCTCACTATCGTGATATAAGTACCGACATCTGTTGAGCGAAATACCATACTACAACATTTAAAAACAATGATAACAGTTTCGAATGTCCATATCCCGATATCGTCGGGCAAAGAGTGTAGGCTACGGTATACATTTTTCTGGCGGACTCCGTAGATAGAAGGTTTCCAAACGTTGAATTGGGAATACTTACTTCTCAAACTTGTCTCCCAGGTAGTCGGAACGGTGTTCTTTGAGAGGGGCGTACAAGTCCTCCGCCTCCAATTCCTTCTTGTAGCCCTTCCAGAAGGTTCCCAGGATCCACCAGAAGGTGAGGGCCGAGAAGGGCCATGCGGTGGCCCGCGGATTGGGGGCCATCTTGTTCTTACGATCCAGTTCCTCCATCTTGTTGCCAGGGTGTCAGGCTGAAACAGTTATTTACACTTCAAAATAACGGACAATTGTTGAATTTCGGCATGACTAGTTTGGAGTCTCGAAGGCAAGTAAATCGTATATATTATTTCAGTAGTATAGATCCCTCCTGCGGTGCTCACAAACAAGCGATCGTGACAAATGAGCATTCAAATTAAAGAGAATATACATTACCAGTGACGCTCCATAATTGCTGTCCACGTCACATTTTGGCCGCTGTGACGCCTCTTTCATGTCATTTTAACATTCTGAGATCTTTCCTCTATCATTTTGCATGGATTTCAGAAACAGTAATTTAAAGGAATGAGTAACGTACTCAAATCGTATAATTTCATAAATATCGAATAACCGGTGAGTGTTACGGCTAAGCTGTCAACCAATGGACTCAGCACACAAATGACATTAGCAGTGACGAATTGCATTCTAATTTCATAAATATAAATTTTTGTAAGAAGTGTGCGATTTGCAAATACTGTTGCTGTAGGAAAATATGCGACATCATTGCTGTTCAGTTCGCATTTTGGCCGTATGGACGCCTGAAACGTAAATAGTGTTCTATAATCATTTCGTTCAAATAAGAACATAACCTTTGTCCTTAAGTGTCTCATTATAAACCTATTGGGGAAAGTGTGGTTTCTCGCGCGGGTACGCTAGTAATATGAAATTCCTTTAAAAAGTTGTTAATGGTCAAATCGATAGATAACTTGTTCTATCGCTTCTAAATTTAAATATCCCTCGCTTAAGGGGAGTCGTAAAGATCCAAATCGGTTAATTTTGAAATTTTCACATTTTTACGCATTTTAACCGTACAATCAGCTTGATTACTCATGCTTCAAAGATCCTGTCTAGAATAACTTACAAGAGGATTGAAAGCCAGATAGAAACGGAGTTGGGTGAAGACCAGTTTGGTTTCAGGAGAAATGGAGGAACAAGGGAAGCTGTACTAAGTCTTAGGCTGATTTTGGAAGGTAGAATAAGGAAAGATAAGAGAACGTTCATGGCTTTTGTAGACTTAGAAAAGGCTTTTGATAACGTTGATTGGACTAAATTGTTTGACATTTTGAAATCGATTGGAATAAAGTACAGGGATAGGAGGGTGATATACAATCTGTACAGAAACCAGACAGCAGTCATTCGAGCTGAAGGACATGAGAGAGAAGCTGGTATTCAGAAAGGTGTAAGGCAAGGCTGCAACTTATCACCCATACTTTTCAATCTTTACATTGAACAAGCAATGAAGGAAATTAGAGAAAAATTTAAAGTGGGAGTGAAGATTCAAGGAGAAATAATTTCAACTCTGCGATTTGCTGATGACATCGTCATCTTGGCTGACACGCCTGAGGGTTTGAATGAGTTTTTGAATGGTATGGACTCCGTCTTACGGAAAGAATTCATGATGAAAATTAATAAATGTAAAACAAAAATACTGGAATGCAGCCGAAATAAATCAGAAACCTCTATGGACATCAAATTGGCAGGTGAAAAGCTGAAGGAAGTAGGAGACTTCTGTTACTTAGGAAGCAGAATAACCAGTGATGGACGAAGCAAAGAGGATATAAAAAGTAGGTTGGCTCAGGCAAAGAAAGCATTTCTACAAAAAAGGAATCTGCTGACATCGAATATAGATTTAGGTATTAGGAAGTCATTTTTGAAAGCCTTTGTCTGGAGCGTGGCGCTCTATGGAAGTGAAACTTGGACTATTGGTGCAGCAGAAAAGAGGAGAATTGAAGCATTTGAAATGTGGTGTTACAGGAGAGTGATGAAGATCAGATGTGTAGATAGGGTTACAAACGAAGAGGTATTAAGACGAGTGGGAGAGGAGAGATGTTTCTGGCGACTGCTAATGAAGAGAAGAGATAGGTTGGTAGGACACATACTAAGACACCCAGGAATAGCAAGCTTAGTTATGGAAGGAAGGGTCGAGGACAAGAACTGTAGGGGTAGACCAAGGTTAGAATATGTTAAACAGATTGCCTCGGATGTAGGGTGTCGGAGCTATGTAGAGATGAAACGATTAGCTCAGGACAGGGAGGCATGGAGAGCTGCATCAAACCAGTCAAAAGACTGAAGACTCAAACAACAACGCATTAATTTATTTATTGGAAACCCACACATGCCGTGCAAATGGTTACATTCACATTACTTGTCTTTGCTATAAGCTACGATGGATTTATGTCTACTCTTACACTTTATAATATGGTACCTGTCATAAAATTCCGAACACAGCTCACACAAACATTCGTCATTTGGTTCTGTGGGGCTCCCAAAATTCTCTTCAGGTATCTAGCCTGTTCTTCCAGCTATTTGTATGTGAGATATTCTCCTACTAATTCTAGGCCATACGTCATAACAGGTAGCATAGTACAGGGAAGCGCACGAAATGTGTCACCATTTGTTTCGTACATAATTTATGAGTCACAATAGATATCCCGTTGAGCATCTCAACAGCAGTAGCAGTGGAGCTTGAAGAAACAACTGAGTTAAGAAATGACGCGTTATTCACGATACCGTCGCCAGGAGACCAGTGTTTCCAACATGGCCGAGAAAGGAAGACTAACAACGCAGCAGCGATCAGCAGTTGTGCTATTTTTTCATGAAATGAAAAGTCCTGTTGCGACTCAGAGGCGGTTTCGACAACAGTTTGCGACACGGTGGGCCCCTTGCAAGAGAACCATTCGCAGGCTGTATGATCAATTTGTGCGGAAAGGATCAACATTGGAAGGAAAGCAGCAGTGCAACTGGGCATATCCAGACGCGCGTCTTAAAAGTGACCTCCAGATGTGCCCGTACAAGATGACCTCTGCTCAGAAGCTCACGGGAGAACACAAGCGGCAGAGACTACTGTTTGCTCGCTGGGTGGAGGATAGGGAACAAAATCTCAACAACGTTTGGTTTTCAGATGAGGCGCACTTTCATTTGGACGGTGTGGTTAACAAACAAAATGTACGCTTTTGGGCTACTGAAAATACACAAGAGCTTCATGAATGACAACATCGTGCTCCGAGGATTACAGTGTGGGCCGCAATTTCCAGCCACGGACTTATTGGACCTTTGATCTTCGAATACATTGTGATCAGTGAGCGATATTTGAGCATACTCTGCTAAAGCTTTGTTCCACAGATTCTTGCTACTGCGTTGCCCTTCAACATGCAGTGGTTCATGCAAGATGAAGCAAAGCCACACACTGCAAACATTGTGTTGGATTTCTTTCGCGTGTACTCGGTTCAGCCGGTGGTTGGCACGCACTTTTACACTTATACCGAACATGTTCAATAAAGTGTACTTACAGTGCTCATAGTCGATGCTGAAGATGTCCTGCCTCTCTTGTAACACACACCTGACAACTTCTGATGAAAGAATAGACAACAATCTCATCTAAATTTTGTTGTCTGGTAACTTCTTTATTTACGGAGCCAGTTTTCTTGAATAGTTTAACGAGCCTCCTCATTGTACTGGCATTAGGCATAGGTCTTCCTGGAAACATGATTCACCTTTTCGTCTTGTTTCAGACAACTCACTAAACGATGAGTCAGTGGAGTGGGGTATTGCGAGGTCCGCATCTGGCCAGCCTAATGTCGCAATAGTTTGCCGCCGTCCACTCAGCCGGCTGGCCAGGTGCGGACCTCGCAATACCCCGCTCCGACGACTCATATAGTTAGTTCACACGTGTTTTGTCATTCATATGGACGTGTATCTGCAAAGCTTAAACGTTAGTGCTGCACGTTTAGTGAGTATTGTGATTACTGTGTTTGTTGGTCATGCCAATTCACATTGCGAACGTGTGTATATCCATAATTCTAATACCGTAATTAAAAAGTTGACAGACAACGTTGTGTTGTTACAGAACAAAAACTAGATAAGATTGTTGTCGATTCTTTCATCAGAAGATGTCAGGTGTGTGTTACAAGAGACGAGGACATCTTTAGCATCGGCTATGAGCACTGTAAGTACACATTATGGAACATGCTTGGTAAAAGTGAATAAGTGCGCGCCACCACCGGTAGAACCGTCTACGTTCTTCCTTGATCTGCGCCATTCAAAGCCGGCTTAGCTTGCAGTGATTATCGGAACGCACAAAGATAGTGACCCTGTATTTCCTGTAGAATGAGTTTCAAGGCACAAGAAACACACAAATGTATTACAAAATATACGCTCAATGTGTAGGCTTCAGAAGACAGAGGCTAATAGAGGCTCTATCCCATCCAAAGCATCATTAAGTACAAATCCTACACGGAAAAGTAATTAACTAATTCAAAACAATTATAACTCATAAAAACAACAGATTATGAAACGCAGCAAGGTCAGTGTGCACACTGGAGGCAACCAAACAAGCGACTGTTCGGCGACAAGCACGTGGCCAAATAGCTTCATTCGACTTGGCAGCGCTGTATGGTTTCCATGGCAACAAACCTAGTCAACTGTTTGCCCAGTGGCGCCGAAACTTCAGATTTCATCATTGGAAAATACAACTATAGATATTAATACTTAATGTAGAAATACCTAGAAATGTATTGTACTGTTATTGGGGCGCATACTGAGTGAGCCCTGTTGTGTACCGTCAACAAATAAATCTCTACATAGTACAGGGTCTTTAGTTTTGCTTGGCAAGGACATTCCCGCTCACGCGCTCCGCCAGTGACAGCTCAGTTCCCGACGATCGCGCGCGCGTATGCACGGCAGAATACGGCGCTTAAAATCAGTATCATGCAGTTCTACTCACCATGCTTACAGTAGATGATGAAAATGTTCCCCATCTGCTGCCAAACATAACCGGTATCTCGTTATGAAGTTTCCGGTTACTCCAGTTAATTTAGCTTCAGTAAGGAAATAACGACATTTACGTCTATTTTTATTGTTTACGGAACCTGCACATTTGAATCTCTTAGCCAGTTGATTTATTGTCCGATTTATAGGAATGGGTCTCCCTGGAAATGTCAGTCGAAACTTTTGTCTTGTTCTAGCGCACGATTTGCTGCACTTTATGTACGTATTGTGCAGATATGCACGTTCACATTCACATAGGTAAGGCATTACGGCACTATACACAATCACAATAAAACACTACACAATACGATATAAAGTACCGGTACACAGTAGCTTTATAAAACACTGGAAGACTGAAACACCCAATTAGCTCGGAGCTCACACGTCTACAGAAGAGCGAGGGAATACCCGGGGAATACGACTGGAGACCACGCGCCAACCAGAAACAGCCGGCTATTGGCAGGGGACCGGTGGCCAAGGTCGAGCGAAGAGGTGCACAATACGTGCCGTACATAACGAGCACTAGAACAAGACAAAAGTTTCGAATGGCATTTCCAGGGAGACCCATTCCTATAAATCTGACAATAAAACAACTGGCTAAGAGATTCAAACGTACAGGTTCAGTAAACAATAAAAATATATGTAAATGTCGTTATTTCCTTACTGAAGCTAAATTAACCGGAGTGACCGGAAACTTCACAAGGAGATGCCGATTATGTTTGCCAGCGGATGGGGAACATTTTCAGCATCTACTGTAAACATGGTGACTAAAAATGCATGATACTGAGTTTAAGCGCCGAATTCTGCTGTACATACGCGCGCGCGGCAGCCGGGAACTGAGGCATCACTGGCAGAGCGCATGAGCGAGAATGTCCTTGCCAAGCAAATATAAACACCCTGTATAAGACAGAGTCCCCGATTCCTGCATGTCACGGGTAATCTCGAGAACCACTGGATGGATTTTGATGCGGATTTCACCATTCTGTAAAGGATTTCTCGATGAAGGTTTCTGTAGAAAATAATTTATTTATGATCAAAGGAAGCCAAGCAGTAACGATTTTAGTGAAAAAGTTGTAAAAAGAACTGGCGTTTTTTAAGCTCACGCTGGGTAAACCGTTAAAAAATATCAATAGACTATGAGTGTAAGAATTGTTCAGCATGTAAAGTTCTACAAAAAGGTTCGGGAGATCATATTTCTATCTTCAATACATCGCCCACTATAGTGTTAAAAAGCGCGCACAGCGGATCTATCACAAACAAGACATGGAGAAAAGAACTGAGCAGTCAGAATAGCTAAAAGTGTTGCCAATCGGAAGTTATCACGGAATGAAATTGACCAATTTTGCCGCCAAAATTACCGGGGAAGAAAATGTATTTGAGAGGCTGTAACATCTTCGCTAGCCCACACGTTGAGCGACAAATGAAACGTTTTTGCTTGCCCCTAACTGTTGGGTGATAAATGTAACTGTTTACCTTTGCCTAAGCTATGTTGTTTTAATGGGCGCCAAGACCTCAAGCCAATGTTGAAATCTAAATTTGTATTTAACAACGTCTAGCTCTGGCAGAACACCTTCAAGACTCTATTCACTCAGATCGTGGTATGATTTGATCATTAACCCAACAAACAATTGTATCAGGAGAAGGAATTGGTCTATATGTAATGCTACCTACTGAAAGCAAAGATTGCATTGTAAAAGAAATGAATTTATTATATAAAACAAGTATACCAAAATTAATAATAATAATAAGTTTAAAATTTAAATTGGAGCGTTACGATTTTAATATTACCGATAGAAAATTACGTGAAAACGGAGTCTGATAAATTGATTATACTCTAATTTCCAAGCTATGAAGTTACTGAAATATGAAATGTAAAACAAAGAGAAATGAGAGATTGCGTATTTCTGCGTCATTTGCGCTTACCACTGGAAATTGCCAAAGCATTTCCCTCGTACTGGATGATGCTGTGTGCTTCCCACAGTCTCCTGGACGTCGCCATCTTCTTCGTTATATGATGATATTCTGGTAGATTAGATAATTCTATGGTCCGTACATCGGACCCAAACACTCGTATAACCACACTGGTTAAGTTTTACAAAAGTTAGTCCTCCACTCCATGGAACAAAGGAGCGACTCCCGCGTGAACCATACTTGGCAAGTTCAACACAGATTGTCCCCCTTCCACGGCGCGTCGAACGATATATGCACACGTTGGCTCCCCACTCCGGAGCCGTCTTCCAGCTTACGTGGTCTCCACTGATTGGCTGCACCCCACGCGCTATACTCCCCTCCTTTGCCTCATTACACTCGGCGGTAAGGGGAAGTCGTATTCCGTTCCAACAATTCGCCTTTTCTTGACGATGCGAACCCGCTTGCGTAATACTTCCCGACAGGATTAAGCTTGTATTTGAATTCCCAGTGAGTCACGTCTCTCAAATACCCTAACTGACAAAACTCCGTAAAATTCCGTAATCAGATAATTTTCTATGATAACGTCGTTCGTAATAATTTGCTTGATAGTGTTTTCTAAGACATAGAAAACCTATCTGTATGCTTATAATTTTTATAAAAGGCTCCGAAAATATCTTAATAATAATTATAATAAATTAATAATAATAATAATAAATTAACATGAAAAATTCTCTTGGCTGAACAATTTGCCGCGTAAATAAAATGTATAGACTGGCTTCCTACTGACTTATGCCAGTGGCATAAAAAAAACTCGAAAAACACGTTACATATTCGCCTCGGATCATCGGATGATTTACCGTGACGACGGTCCATTATCCGATTATCCCAGACACGTTAATCAACCCATCCAAAATTCATATTACATAAATGAGATCACCCTAAATTACAGATATATACACTCATAATTTTTTTTCACGCACTTTGCGTCAAAGTTTGTTGTCACTATGGATTGCACTTTGCAACCAGTCCAATGTTTTACATATAGAATAGTGTTCCACGGATATTTCCGCCTCTCAAATTTCTCTATGTTGGAGAAATAGACATAATTAATGTGTGAGCACTATGTATTTATGATGTCATATCACACGCATTGAAGGTGTTCTGATATATTTATATCACCATAGAACTTCCTAATTTCACTGGAGGTCCCCTCCTTATGGTGACATTTTATCTCACTTATCACTGAGCACACGATCACACTATTGTGGCAGCGCCTCGTGACCATAATACTTAATCTCTCTTTAAAGTAGATTAAATTAATATTGACTTCTGAAAAAAAAAACAGTAAATGCGCATTACATATAATACCAAATATTTCTGTGCCGTAATCGCCCTGTCTTGTTAAGTTCCCGTAGACCATATTCTACTTAATACTAGTTCTCAACACAGACCATTTCTCCTCACACAAATAATACCTTTGTACAAATTACCTTAAATTACACACTTACAAATCTTACATGGCGAGGCCGTAAACAGAAATCACGTGTGCTGATATGTATGAGTTTCATGAAGGACTGTCTCGCATTCTGATGGCCCATCTTTTGCCTCGTGGACGCCTTAAGCAAAAATACCCTGTTCAAGCGCTCACCCATCTCTTGGAGGCAAATGGGAATTCACCAGCGCTACCAAATTCTGGCCTTGGTGTATCGAGACATTTTAGTGCTCAAGAGCATCCGACAATCCCGTCATATTTCCCTGTACCTTAAAAACTCTCATTTACTTACATACTACCCCCCTGTGTGACTTCTGATACGCCTGCCTTGAAGACCAGATCCTCCCACGCACCAAATACCACACTTACTCATTTGATAGGCTGGCTCGCCAGCTAAACACACTCACTTTATGACACATATTTTCGTAGACTATGTATATTATACTTCCCGTATAATCTGTTTCCCTTACTATCCTCCAGCACATATGCTGTTTTCCCAATACGTTTGGAAACTATAAATGTTACTGCGTCACCTGCTTCCAACCTTGCAAGTGGCTCCCTTACATGAACGTCCTCCCGTTGCTCTACCAGCATATTTCTCAGTGTCTGTAACGATGCCCTGTTGCTACTGTCCACACATGCACATATTAAAATACTGTCCTCTGCTTTAACCACAGGATAATCCCTACATAAATTAGTGTCCCTCGATAGCATGTCTGCAAGAATGTTATCTTTACCTTTAATATATTTTACTGTGAATTCGTATTCCTGCAGAGCAAGAATCCACCTACTAACTCTGTTAGAACTGAGTTTACAAGTCCTCATATACAGTAATGCATGGTGATCTGTGTGGATCTCAAATTTCCCCCCTACTAAATACATTCTAAATTTCCCTAAACTGAAAACAATACCTAAAAGCTCTAACTCAGTAATCGTGTATCTTTTCTCTGCTGCTGTCAGTCCTCGCGAGGCTAAAGATACAATGCACAGATTACCCTCATCATCTTTCTGACATAATACTCCAGCAATGCCTATATGTGAAGCATCTGTCATAACCACATATTCCTTATCTTTTAACGGATATTTCAGCACTACAGCATTCTCAAAACCTTCCTTCAGCGCTCTAAAAGCCTGTTCATGCTTGGACTCCCATCTCCACCGAGTCCCACTTTTAAGCAATTCCCTGAATGGTTCTACCAACCCTGAGTATTTAAGAACGAACCTCCTGAAAAAGTTGCAAATTCCCAGGTAAGTTTTTAACTGTTTAACATTCTGTGGCACCTCTGCGTTAAGTATCTTATTAACCCTACTTTCTTCTGGTGTTACACCTCTACTCGACACTCTATGACCTAAAAATGTCACTTCTGACTGACAGAATGACGACTTAGACAGCTTCAAAGTGAACCCTGCCTGATCTAACTTCTGAAAAACTATATCTAAATGACGTAGATGCTCCTCAAAACAGCGTGAACTAATTACCATATCATCTATGTAAATGGTTACAAACTCTCCTGTGTCATCCCCTAATGCGATGTTTAAAGCCCTAATTAAAGCTGCTGAACTACTCTTTAACCCATAAGGTGTTCTACAAAATTGATAAAGGTTATATTTATGACTAAAAGCTGTAAATGGTCTATCTTCGTACATAAGTGGCACTTGCCAAAAACTGGAACTCAAATCTACACAAGTGAACTACTTCTTCCCCTCAAATGTTTGCATTAATTCCTCTATTGACATAGATTTCAGCTGATCTGAACTAATTCTACTGTTAACCAAACGAGCGTCTAAACAAATACGAACAGTGCCGTCGGTCTTGGGTACCGTGATCAAAGAATTAACATATGGACTGTTCGAGTGCTCAATAATCCCATCTTCAAGCATCTGGTTAATTTGTGCCTCAACTGCACTCTGATAAGCGAAAGGTACAGGATATCTATGTCCTGTGAATACTGACCTATCAATAACGTTCAATGAATGTGTATAGCAATTGGCCATACCAATGCGATCCTCAAAACTCTCCTATTACACCATAACACATCATAGAGCCGAACACACTGTTCATCCTCTATATTTCCCTGAAATGCAGCCTCACGTAACGAGTCCTCTAGACTTCCGTTCATAATCACACTGCCCACAAAACATGGAGAACCCCGCTCTACGGCTGGCGATATCTCATTTAAAGTACAAATCACACCTACAATACTACTCCTCTGAATATGGTCATTGAACGCTACTTCTACTTCAGAATCTCCCCATTTAAATTTCAAACTCCCTACATCATAACATAAGTTACCAGACACTCTACTTAGCCACTCTGAACCCAAGATAACACTGAATACTAAATTTGGAATTACAAGACAAATCTGCTTCTCTACATGATTATTAATTTTAATGTCTACTAAAACTTGCTTAGAAATTACTTTAGACCTCTTCCCAACAGCTGTGATAACAAAAGTGCTTTTAATTGGCATCTCCTCAAAATTTATTCCAGTTCCTTTCATTTTATCATAAAATGCACTACTTATGCAACTCTTCATACAACCACTATCAATTAAAACATCTGTGTACGCCTCGGACACGTTAAATTTAACTATGGGGCTCTTACTAACCACTTCCTGAATAATACCTTCATCATTTAGTTCATGTAATAATTCATTTCTTACATTTAGGTCATAGGGTTCCTGTATAATTGTATGGACAGGGCATGCTACAGACTGAGATTCTGACCTTACTTCGCAGCCTGGTTCGCGTTTAAAGAACCGCTACAGCTGGCCGTAGTACTACTAACTACTGAACTGGTCTGGTTGTTTTGGGCTGTGTTGTCATTGTTTGGCTGTATATTACTACCACTAGGCTGTCCTCTTCCTTGACCCCTATTCTGGTTGTAATTATTGTCATTATAATTTCTCCCTTGATTTCCCCTGAAATCATTGTTTCTCCCTTGATTTCCCCTGTAATCATAGTTCCTCCCTTGATTTCCCTTGAAATCATTGTTCCTCCCTTGATACTGATTACCATAGCCATTTCCTCTGTTCTGATTTAGCTGATTATTAGTATTTCTATTTTGAGCGTTGGCCCCTTCGCCACCGTTCCCTTGAACTTCTTGATACCTGGCTTCATTAGGTCTATTATTATTATTACCCTGGTTCCGATTGAAATTGTCCTCATAACCCCCTCTCCCTAGTGCATCAAATGTGCTTAACAAATTTTCTACCTGTGATATTGTCTTTACATTCTGGATACAAGCAGCCTCCTTGATCCTATAGGGAAAGTGCCTAAGTAGCAACCTCACCACATCACTTTCCTCCTTCAAGCCATCCAGATATTTACACACTAATACCTGCCCTAAAAAGTATTCGGTCATGGTGGAGCTTCCTTTAGGGTTATATTTCCCACACACTACTCCCTCACGATGCTGCGACTGAATAACCTCATTCCAGAACTTTTCACAGAATTTCATTTTAAAATCATTGATATCAGTAAACTTGTCTCTGTAGACAGCAAACCAATTCCTCGTTTCCCCCACAAACACTTGTTCTAAAATTTCAACTACCTGGCACCACTCAATACTACCATTTTCCAACCTCTCCCCGAATTTATTTTCTATAGTGTTCATGAACTCCATTGGGCACCCCTGTCGATTGCTGAACTTACCCAGTTCTACCACCCTGTGTGTGCTATTCACAAAAACTGGCCTATTCTGACTATTTTCTTGCCTGATCCTAGCTTTTAATTTTAATTCTAATTCTGCGATTTTCTCCTCAGCCTTCCTCTCAATACTGTTTACTGTTAATTTAATGTTGCCTTCTGATTCTTCTACTTTATCATATAGCTTTGCTTGTTTCTCCTCAATCTTGCTAATGCTCTCTCTCTATTACTCTCTCTTAAATCATTTACTTCTGCAACTATTTGCGAGTGGACTTTCTCAATCCTACCCCCCAGCTGTTCCTTAACCTCTTTAGTTGCTACCTGAATTTTGTCAATGTCTCCCCCCAATTGCTTTTTGACCTGCTGTGTTTCCAGTTGCACTAGTTCTTTTAAATTTTCAGCCTGTGTACTGATTCTAATTTCCAACTCCTCCTGTACTTTTCCTAATTTTCTGTCTACATCTGCAATAATCTCTTTAGCCTTTTCTTCCATCACCCCCCTGATCTCACCTCTAATCAGTTCGAATTTGTCACTCATTTCCCTACTGTTTTGTTCTAATTTAGCATTAAAAGTTTCAGTACTCTCTCTATTTTCCTTACTGTTTTGTTCTAATCTGGCGTTTAAAGTTTCATTACTCTCTCTATTTTCCCTACTGTTTTGTTCTAATTTGGCGTTTAAGGCATCTGTACTTTCTTTATTTTCCCTACTGTTTTGTTCTAATTTTGCATTATTCTGTTCTAATTTTGCATTTAAGGCATCACTACTAACTTTGTTCTGATACATGAACTCGAGAAGTAAAGTTTTTAATTCTGGTTGGCCTCCTACACTCCCTGTTTCAGTATCGGGATTTACCTCCGCTACCCCGGTACTACCATCACTCGACATACTGCTCGTATCATCACTCTCCAGTTGATGACCACTACGTAACCTCATCTGTCTTTCTTTCTCATCCCCCATAATGATATACACTGATAAAGACAAATAACCCCCAAAATACAGGCACAGAAATATATACCCTTCTCCTTCCACAAATGTTATTAGGTTTTCAGCCCCAAGTTGTCGGCGACAAATGAGATGGTTTCTCCTTGGGCTGGGATGACAAGTGAAACAGTATTTACTTTGCTCCACGTTGAGCGTACAAATGTAACATCTTCGCTAGCCCACACGTTGAGCGACAAATGAAACGTTTTTGCTTGCCCCTAACTGTTGGGTGATAAATGTAACTGTTTACCTTTGCCTAAGCTATGTTGTTTTAATGGGCGCCAAGACCTCAAGCCAATGTTGAAATCTAAATTTGTATTTAACAACGTCTAGCTCTGGCAGAACACCTTCAAGACTCGATTCACTCAGATCGTGGTATGATTTGATCATTAACCCAACAAACAATTGTATCAGGAGAAGGAATTGGTCTATATGTAATGCTACCTACTGAAAGCAAAGTTTGCATTGTAAAAGAAATGAATTTATTATATAAAACAAGTATAGCAAAATTAATAATAATAATAATAATAAGTTTAAAATTTAAATTGGAGCGTTACGATTTTAATATTACCGATAGAAAATTACGTGAAAACGGAGTCTGATAAATTGATTATACTCTAATTTCCAAGCTATGAAGTTACTGAAATATGAAATGTAAAACAAAGAGAAATGAGAGATTGCGTATTTCTGCGTCATTTGCGCTTACCACTGGAAATTGCCAAAGCATTTCCCTCGTACTGGATGATGCTGTGTGCTTCCCACAGTCTCCTGGACGTCGCCATCTTCTTCGTTATATGATGATATTCTGGTAGATTAGATAATTCTATGGTCCGTACATCGGACCCAAACACTCGTATAACCACACTGGTTAAGTTTTACAAAAGTTAGTCCTCCACTCCATGAAACAAAGAAGCGACTCCCGCGTGAACCATACTTGGCAAGTTCAACACAGATTGTCCCCCTTCCACGGCGCGTCGAACGATATATGCACACGTTGGCTCCCCACTCCGGAGCCGTCTTCCAGCTTACGTGGTCTCCACTGATTGGCTGCACCCCAAGCGCTATACTCCACTCCTTTGCCACATTACACTCGGCGGTAAGGGGAAGTCGTATTCCGTTCCAACAATTCGCCTTTTCTTGACGATGCGAACCCGCTTGCGTAATACTTCCCGACAGGATTAAGCTTGTATTTGAATTCCCAGTGAGTCACGTCTCTCAAATACCCTAACTGACAAAACTCCGTAAAATTCCGTAATCAGATAATTTTCTATGATATCGTCGTTCGTAATAATTTGCTTGATAGTGTTTTCTAAGACATAGAAAACCTATCTGTATGCTTATAATTTTTATAAAAGGCTCCGAAAATATCTTAATAATAATTATAATAAATTAATAATAATAATAATAAATTAACATGAAAAATTCTCTTGGCTGAACAATTTGCCGCGTAAATAAAATGTATAGACTGGCTTCCTACTGACTTATGCCAGTGGCATAAAAACCCCTCGAACACGTTACAAGGCGACCAAATGAGTATTTTTTTCCCCATGTATTTTTATTTTTGATGTGTAACATATTTCCACTCGGTTGCTGGATATTTTTGTGGGAGTGATTTTGAAAAATGGGACGGAAGTGGATCGGACGGAAGTGTGTAAGACACACTGCCAGTTGGATCGCATCCCTCTTAGCAGCCAGAAGGTATGTGATCCAGCTGACAGTGGTACCATGTGGAATGTTTTATCACATACGGATTACTTTTTAACAGCTGAGTATCAAGAAGGCAGTGTGAGAGAAGAAATATCAAGTAGGCAGTGAAGAAAAAAAAGTCAGTCTCTGTTAACGTAACTGGCAGGAGAGTGATGTAACAGTAGAGTATTAAGAAGGCAGTGCGAGAGTAGAAATATCAAGTAGGCAGTGAAGAGAAAAAAAAAGAGAGTCTTGAAATTGTTATCTCTATATATATAAGAATGAAAGTTTGTCTGTTTTTTCTGAATTTCTACGGAAATTTGCGTTATTTACGCGTTTTAGACTGTTTTATGACGGATGCGCGGGAAAATGAAATTTTTGTCTGTCTGTCTGTTTGTTTGTTTGTTTGTTTGTTTGTCTGTGGACAAGTATGTTCCCTTATAACTCGAGAACGGCTGGGTGGATCAACGTAAAATTTGGTACAGATATCCTTCAGAGGCACGACACTAATCATTGATGTAACTCTTCTCCGTACCTCTCATATGAGGGGCATACCCCCTTAAAATGCATGCTGAAATAGGTGTAGAAGGGCCAGACAAAGCTCATTTTCAGCCCCTCAATATCAGAAACAAAACTCGGAGGCCCGAGGGGCCCCGAAAACCACATTTTAAGGCCCTAAAACCAATAGTTTTTGAGTTATTCCCAGAAAACTAATTTGAATTAATAAAATAATGAAAGTATGCAACCCGGGTACTATGGCAACAGAATCTCACAGGTCATTGTTAGACGCAATACAATTCCAATTATTACATTACTGTGAAAGTTTGTAAACGGCTATACGGTTATCACGGAACCAAATTACGGTGTAAAATGCATCAATACATACAGTATACTGCGCTTAAGGGGGTCAAGAGGTACTCTAGAATTTTTTCACGTGATTTACACGTGTGGGTGTGGTACGGAAGGTCTATTTAATCCCTATCTCTATATGAAAATGAAAATCCACAGCCTGCTTCCAGTCTCCGACCGGGTCAGGAATGGAATGAATGAAGCCCCATCTAGCGGCGAGGATATGAACTGTGCCGGCTGCCGAGGCCTGACGCACTCCTCTGGGGCAATGATTAAATGAACGACAGATGAAATGGAATGATAGTGGAGAGTGTTGCTGGAATGAAATTTTGACAGGGAAAACCGGAGTACCCGGAGAAAAACCTGTATGCCTCCGTTTTGTCCAGCACAGATCTCACATGGAGTGACCGGGATTTGAACCACGGACCCAGTGGTGAGAGGCCGGCGTGCTGCCGCCTAAGCCACGGAGGCTTCCCTATCTCTATATAATTATACAATTATTATTATTATTATTATTATTATTATTATTATGTCGCCTCCGTAGCGTAGCGGTCAGCATGGTTAGCTGCCGCCCCGGAGGTCCTGGGTTCGATTCCCGGCTCTGCCACGAAATTTGAAAAGTGGTATGAGGACTGGAACGGGGTCTACTCAGCCTCGGGTGGCCCAAATGAGTAGAGGAGGTTCGATTTCCACCTCAGCCATCCTCGAAGTGGTTTTCCGTGGTTTCCCACTTCGTCTTCGGGAAAATGCCGGGATGGTACTGCCCCCGTAATTGAATTATGTAGAGACCACGGTGGCTATATTTGAAATTATGATTAGAGTTATGGCTGTCATAGTTATGACGTGGGTAGTCATGACGTAAGCACGGATGACGTAAATGTTATGCCAGAAAGCTACTTGAGCTGAGATTCTCAGTGACGTCAGCATTTTAGTCCAGAATGTTCCAAGATGTACGACGCAGTCGCAGGAAACGAGGAATTCTGCTGAGGAAGAAACTATGCTATTGGAGGAGAGGCATGAACCAATGAACGACAGTTTAAAGGAAGACGGAGATTGCTGAAACTATGGTATTTTTATGACTTTTGAATGCAGAATTGTGGAAATCCATTTGCAGTAAAAGCATTGATTTGGAATTTTGGTGAAATTTATTTTCAGTTTTTGAATTTTGAAATTCCGTCATGTATTAACGAAGTTGGAAGTTCTAGCGATGACGTAGTATCACGCTTTGGAAGGGATGGTAACGCCCCTCGAGAAGGTAATAAAAGGGCTTGCGCAGAAGAAAGGAGCCTCTTCTCTTCTCTTCTCTTCTCTTTCGTTCGCTGATCATTCTGAGATCTAATGCTCAGATCATCGAAGTATTTGTGAAAGTCATTTTATTATACATTCAATATAGTGAGACATCAAAGTGAACAGCAAGTGAAAAGAATCGTTTTTATAACGCGTGGCGAGGCCACTTTGTTAACGAGAACCAGGTCAAACTAGGTGAAGTTGAAACGGACCTTAGAAAGCTTCTATAAGTTTAACTTCAAACAGTTAGCGGTCTACGATAACATAATTGTATTGTGCAGTACTACATGCAATTATAGAGAAAAGCTGAACAATTTCGACCGAGTACTTCAAAAGATATTAGCAATTGTATACGACTGGCAAAAGTGATTATCTCGCCACTAGAGAAACACTTTTGTATAAGCCAGAATCAACGCAAGGCTAACGCTGTGAGTGGAGTAGAAAGACTTCAGATTGCTTGCTTACAGAACGATACAGTATAATGGAGCATTTGAATACGGCAGTTTGTTCTTCTGACACTACAACTGAGGAGCAAATGGAAGGCTAAGAAGGCTTATTGCAATTGGGACATACTTCATTGGAGTAAGATAGCGACATGGAACTTCGCTAATTGCTATTCCACATAAGCGAACATGCGGTGAATACCATCTACACCCATGTTTCGTAAGTAAAGGCTGAATATCATCGAACAGCCATAGAAACAATTTCATACTCTGAATATGAATAATTTCTTCGGAAATTTCTACAAAACCGTCATGATGATTATCTACTGGAACTTCAGGGAATTTTTCAAGAGAGGTCAGGGTAGTCCCGACTCACAAAGAAGATTATTGCCGGAAGGATGTCTATTCGTCTTCGAGGAGCAGAGCGATTCACGGAGAAGGAAGCAGTTCGATTCTCCGAGGGTGCTATTTCCTATTTCGAGGATGGAGCTCAGCTTTAACATGGTGAAATGGATCCATCAGCAGTCTTCTTTGGGGAATTTTCCTCTGGAACGTCAATCGGCAGATAAGGTAGTCGTGAACGTTTATTGTATTTGAGTAACCTAGTAATGTTTGAGCAACCATTTTTCCCATATTTTTTTTTTCCTCATGTATTTTGCCCTATTTCTTGTTGAGATTCTTATTCTCAGTACACCTTGTTGAGTTTTGCATTTTTCGACGATCTATTAAGACATTGTTATGTCATGGGCATAGTTAACGATTTTGAATCAGTTGAGACTGATATTTAGATTTTTCAGTTATTAATTTTTTTTTTTGTAGTCACGATTTGACTGTATGTTAATGATTTTTATGGCAGATTTAAATTCAGACAGCGTGTCATTTTATTAAAGTAATTCTACCCCAGTTTAATTACTTTGAACAATTTTCTGTCATCATCAAGAAGGAAGAACATTTAAATGATTTTAGAGCGTTAAAATCTTACGTGATCGACGATCTTGGAAATACTAGTCGTTATTTGTATTGATTGCAACACAGACATTTATCGTCAGTTATGAATGAACATTGCATTATAGACACTTTTATGAAAGAGTAATGTTAATAATGAATTATTGAATGCATTAAAGTCAAGTACTTTTGTTAGGAGTTTTTCTCAATTAGAGAATTATATAACGATGTTTGCATTCCCCAGTCTAATTGGATTCTATTCGACTACTTTGCAGTTTAGTCGCACTTTATTTGAAGATAGTATTTTCATACTACAATTTCTTTTAAGATGTTAGTCTTAAATTTTGATAGACCAGATAGGCGTATATAAGCGTATTCACTATTAAATTTGTTTGTGATTGGCAAGTTTTGACTTCATTTCAGTTCATGAATGAAATCTACGAAGGTTAAATAGAAAAACAGTTTTGAAACAAATTTATGATTATAAAATTTTTAAGTGGAACTATGAATGTATAATCGCTAGTGCAGCGCGTGTTGAAAGTCGCTGAGATATAATGCCCTTGAATATGAAGGAAGTTCCCACAGGAATAAATGTTAAAGAATTATTTGTGGAAGTTTTGTAAGTGATGTGAAAGTTGTAAATGCCATATAGATTAATATATGATGATTTTGGGCATATTTTTAATGCAGATTGTGCATTAACTTGTTAGCGAAGGATTTTCCGCTGGAGTAAGATTGTTATAGTTCGTTGAAAATTAATCAAGTGATTTACTGTTATAATTAACACGAGTTTTGAAAGAATTTGAGACAAGATGTTGAATGAAGGTTGCCGTCACAAATCATTATTAAAAGAACTTTATTAAAACAGATTGTGACATTAAAAATGTATAACTAACCTTCATTGGTCGATTATATTAAACAGGATTATAAAATTACCAACCGAATGAACATGTGGCTAATGTATTTATTAAATTAATAATTTAAACAATTTAAATGTTAATATTGTAAATAATTGTTGTAAATATTTTTGAAAATAATATGAAACGAGAGCGATGTTAAAGGCGTGCTTAGAATATTTGTATTGTCTTTGACAAATATTATAAACAATTTCTAATTGTTATAAATATTTTTTGTGATTTTGTTATAAACATTTAAGAGCCAGTTAAACATTTGGATTGAAGTTAACAAGTTTAAGAAATTTATGTAATGATCCATTAGGATGTGATCAAAGTACTTGAAAGATTTGCGTAAATATAATGTGAGTTGTCTTGTAAGACATTTAAAAGCTTGAGAGTGCAGGCTGGATTCTTACGTAACATAGCGTGTGAGAAGGGAGTGCATTTGACCAGTATGCGTCAGGCTGGAAGGTAGCCCGCAGCTGTGTCAACATATGGTTTTCAGAGAGTGAGGTCGTACACTCCGGCCTTGCGTCTATAAATATCATTCTCTTGTTTATTAAAAGGAAACAAATGCTCTATATATGTCACACCCTGACGTCCTTTTCCAATCCAATAGTGTTATGAATATTACGTTATTTGGAGCTCTTGGGAGCTAAAATGTTTTATATATCATGTTGTATATTATTTTTGCAAGTCCTACTGGAGGACGTAGTCAGATTGACTTGGGCTACTGATAGCCACGTATATTTTGTTGTGTCAGGAAAATCAGACCCTTTATTAGAAATAAAGCTTTTTGTACAGTTCAAAGTTCTCGTCTTCGTTTCTGGTTCATTTTTAAATGTCATGGCGGAGATTATTGTGTGAACAGACTTTTAAGTGATCCTGTTGTCAACTCAAACCCCGAGATAATTAAGAGGTAAGCAACGGTAAGTATGCACCCCCGTCTATTTTGGTGTGTTCCACAATGATTTCCTGTGAATTTCTGTGCTCTTATCTCGATAGTATCTGTCAGTGCCATTTTCATTGATGTAACTGTGCCGGTGCGATTGATAATTGGCAATCCGATTGAGGGGGCGGATATCTGACAGCCTACTATCCAGGTAAACGGGGACAGAAAGATTGGCGATCCAAGAGCGTGGGGCTGAGTCAACAGTAAGATTGACCCTAATATGTGGGACGAATTCGACAAAACTGGATTACCAGGTTGAACACCAGAAAGATTGACAAACCTAAAACGTAGGGTTCGATTAGACTCAAATAAAGAGGTTGATTCTTTATTAGATGTCTAGGCCAATTGTAGTATTTAAGAGTGTGATTATATAGGAATTAAATGTTGTATTGTATTAGGAAAATTACACTCAGAAAAGATCAGATCTTATACAACTTGAGAAAAGTTAAATAGGCAGGAAACTTAGAAAAATCGCCTATAATCTGGAATCTTATTTTATTTGACCGGCTTATGACATTTTAGTCATATTAAAGATAAAATTAATTATTTGGATTGTAAATGTAAATTATTTGTGTTAGGATATTTTAAAATGAGCCAGAGAAATTTGAACATGTGCTTGAGTTTGTTTCAACATGAAGTATCTTCGAATATTAATTATAAGGTAGTTATAAGTTAGATTTAAGACAGAAAATTGATCAAAATTATATATGGTGAAAAGTGTTGCTCAAATGTTGTTATTTTGCTCTTTTGATGTATGTCCCTACAGCAATCCATTTTGAATAATAATATTGTAATGGCAGATGAAAGTTTGAAGAAAATGTTAGAGGAGATGTATGCTAATTTAAATGCAAGAATGGAGGAGAATGCTAGTACTTTGTCTGCTAATTTGAAAGCAAGCATGGATGAAAGTTTGAAGGGTATCCAAACTAGTGCTGCTAATTTGGAAGATAATATGTCGCGTTTACAGATTAATACCCTAGGAATTGAAAATACTGTAACGGACATGCGCACAGAGGTGTCTAATGTCCATAAAGATGTATCTATTGTGCATAAAAGTGTTGATGATGTTAAAAATGATGTATCTAAGGTACAGAGGGACCTTACAATGTTAAATCTAGATGTAGCTAATGTCCGAGGGGATATTGCTTGTGCTAGAGCCGAAGTTGTTGTTGTCAAAAACGATGTAGCGACTGTCCAAGACAAGGTCGAGGAAGTCCAGAAAGAAATTCAAAAAGCTAGAACAGATGTATCCAATGTTCAGGTAGACATTAACAATATTCATGCGGATATAACTGAGGTGCAAAGTGATGTAACTAAGATTCAGGTAGAGGTCAACACAGTTTTCGTAGATATCACTAAAGTCCAAACTGATGTCAATAAAGTCAGGGAAGAAATCGAAAACTCAAAAACTCTTTGTACGCGTAATATAACTGCATTAACGACTAGGTTAGTCGACGAATCAGTTAGAACAACAACGTCTTTAGCAGAGTTGAAGTACGACGTAGAGGTTATGAGAACACAGGTATTAGACCACAATAGAGTATTAAAAGAGGATATCGAAGTAGACATAGCCGAGATGTTAACAGCAAACGTAGCGGTATGGAAAGACGAGTGGAATAAGTCAAGTGGGGAACATGTAACCCAAATTCAGGAAAGGATTGAAAGAAAACTTGCCAGTACGCAGATAGAAATTAATAATGAGGTAGTACAGATTAGAAAAGATTTAAGCGTCAGGATAAATTCGCTATCCGAAAAACAAGTTGACGATAGAACACAACTAGATCAGGATATGCAAACTTTAAAATCTACATTAGAGGAACAGATGCATAAAGTTGTCTCTGACGTAAACGAAACGACGAGTAAACTGAAAAATTTGAAGTTAGGAGAGGCTAGTTTAATGGAGAACTACAAGGAAGAGATAGTCAAGAAAGTCTTAACAGAAATCACCGACAAGGATACAGAAGGCTTTGCTTGCGAATTGAACAGGAAGCATACCAGAAGATGTCACCTAGATCTAGAAGAAAGAGACGTGACTCCTGAAGAACGTGTATCCAGATTCAGAGAGGAGGATGACGAGAGGAATATGGAATCTGAGTGGAATTATCGAGATAGTGGGAAAAACTATCCGGATTCATATCCGAGGAACGTGACGGTCATTAGGAATTTCGAGGACAAACCACAAAAATTCAGTAACACTGATAGTTTGACACCTATAGAGTATGTAAGGAATCTCAAAGATTATTTCATCGAAGCTCACATTCCCAGAGAGAGAGAGATGAAGATTGTAGAGAGATATCTGATTGGAGGACCCCTTGAATGGTTTAGAGCTTTTAGATATACATTCAGTAACTTTGACGAGTTTGCAGAGGCATTAATCAAACGATTTTGGTCCATAGAAGCGCAGAATTCGTTAAGAGCGGAGGCATATTCAAGAAAATACTCAGGTACTCTTCCAACGAGGTACGCTGATTTCTTTACGAGTCAGTTGTCCCGCTTGAGATTTTTGCAACCACCATTGTCCACGGAGCAACTAATAGATGCGATTTCTCGTATGCTGCCAGTTGAGGTGAGGAGACTTATAATTTCGTCCAACATCAGGGATTTATCCAGCATGGATGAATTACTAAGAAGGTTAGACTACACAAGTCCAATGCCTAACGTAGTCCAGAAAGGTCAAAGGCAAGAGTATAAGGAAATCAATACGGTATACATGGACCAAGTCCAACAAACTGACAAGCCAGAGGAGGAGAAAACTGACAATGTAGGTCCTCACAGGAATAATCAGTTTAGAAATTACAGATCACAAGGTTACCGACCATATCAACAGAGAAGAGGTTGGAACTACAACCGAGGAAACTATAATGGAAGAGGCAGATATTATAACAATAATGGGTATAATCGTAACTATAATAGGAAAAACCAAAATAGAAACCAGAATACTCAAAGTCAGGTTATGACACCTGAGCAATATCAGCAAAGAGAAAAGGAAAGCCAGCAATACTTAAAAGAATTAAGGGATAAAGAAGCTGACAATCAAAGGAAAAGGCAGGAAGTTGTAATCGATCCAGGGCCTTCTACGAGCCAGCAGAACTTAGAGAATAGAAACACTGGTCAGAAGAGGAATTAGAGAGGAAAGAATACATTAACAACATACAACCCAGAGTAGAAGAAATTAATGATTAAGGAACATAGAGGAAATATCATACTAGAGTAAGCCAGTAATAATTCAATTTCGTGTTCAAGAGAGTTGAGATACTTGTAACATTGAGTTTAAAAACAATTTGCAACTGTTTTTAAAACGTGGTGGGAGGAGAATGCCCCCGTAATTGAATTATGTAGAGACCACGGTGGCTATATTTGAAATTATGATTAGAGTTATGGCTGTCATAGTTATGACGTGGGTAGTCATGACGTAAGCACGGATGACGTAAATGTTATGCCAGAAAGCTACTTGAGCTGAGATTCTCAGTGACGTCAGCATTTTAGTCCAGAATGTTCCAAGATGTACGACGCAGTCGCAGGAAACGAGGAATTCTGCTGAGGAAGAAACTATGCTATTGGAGGAGAGGCATGAACCAATGAACGACAGTTTAAAGGAAGACGGAGATTGCTGAAACTATGGTATTTTTATGACTTTTGAATGCAGAATTGTGGAAATCCATTTGCAGTAAAAGCATTGATTTGGAATTTTGGTGAAATTTATTTTCAGTTTTTGAATTTTGAAATTCCGTCATGTATTAACGAAGTTGGAAGTTCTAGCGATGACGTAGTATCACGCTTTGGAAGGGATGGTAACGCCCCTCGAGAAGGTAATAAAAGGGCTTGCGCAGAAGAAAGGAGCCTCTTCTCTTCTCTTCTCTTTCGTTCGCTGATCATTCTGAGATATAATGCTCAGATCATCGAAGTATTTGTGAAAGTCATTTTATTATACATTCAATATAGTGAGACATCAAAGTGAACAGCAAGTGAAAAGAATCGTTTTTATAACGCGTGGCGAGGCCACTTTGTTAACGAGAACCAGGTCAAACTAGGTGAAGTTGAAACGGACCTTAGAAAGCTTCTATAAGTTTAACTTCAAACAGTTAGCGGTCTACGATAACATAATTGTATTGTGCAGTACTACATGCAATTATAGAGAAAAGCTGAACAATTTCGACCGAGTACTTCAAAAGATATTAGCAATTGTATACGACTGGCAAAAGTGATTATCTCGCCACTAGAGAAACACTTTTGTATAAGCCAGAATCAACGCAAGGCTAACGCTGTGAGTGGAGTAGAAAGACTTCAGATTGCTTGCTTACAGAACGATACAGTATAATGGAGCATTTGAATACGGCAGTTTGTTCTTCTGACACTACAACTGAGGAGCAAATGGAAGGCTAAGAAGGCTTATTGCAATTGGGACATACTTCATTGGAGTAAGATAGCGACATGGAACTTCGCTAATTGCTATTCCACATAAGCGAACATGCGGTGAATACCATCTACACCCATGTTTCGTAAGTAAAGGCTGAATATCATCGAACAGCCATAGAAACAATTTCATACTCTGAATATGAATAATTTCTTCGGAAATTTCTACAAAACCGTCATGATGATTATCTACTGGAACTTCAGGGAATTTTTCAAGAGAGGTCAGGGTAGTCCCGACTCACAAAGAAGATTATTGCAGGAAGGATGTCTATTCGTCTTCGAGGAGCAGAGCGATTCACGGAGAAGGAAGCAGTTCGATTCTCCGAGGGTGCTATTTCCTATTTCGAGGATGGAGCTCAGCTTTAACATGGTGAAATGGATCCATCAGCAGTCTTCTTTGGGGAATTTTCCTCTGGAACGTCAATCGGCAGATAAGGTAGTCGTGAACGTTTATTGTATTTGAGTAACCTAGTAATGTTTGAGCAACCATTTTTCCCATTTTTTTTTCCTCATGTATTTTGCCCTATTTCTTGTTGAGATTCTTATTCTCAGTACACCTTGTTGAGTTTTGCATTTTTCGACGATCTATTAAGACATTGTTATGTCATGGGCATAGTTAACGATTTTGAATCAGTTGAGACTGATATTTAGATTTTTCAGTTATTAATTTTTTTTTTTGTAGTCACGATTTGACTGTATGTTAATGATTTTTATGGCAGATTTAAATTCAGACAGCGTGTCATTTTATTAAAGTAATTCTACCCCAGTTTAATTACTTTGAACAATTTTCTGTCATCATCAAGAAGGAAGAACATTTAAATGATTTTAGAGCGTTAAAATCTTACGTGATCGACGATCTTGGAAATACTAGTCGTTATTTGTATTGATTGCAACACAGACATTTATCGTCAGTTATGAATGAACATTGCATTATAGACACTTTTATGAAAGAGTAATGTTAATAATGAATTATTGAATGCATTAAAGTCAAGTACTTTTGTTAGGAGTTTTTCTCAATTAGAGAATTATATAACGATGTTTGCATTCCCCAGTCTAATTGGATTCTATTCGACTACTTTGCAGTTTAGTCGCACTTTATTTGAAGATAGTATTTTCATACTACAATTTCTTTTAAGATGTTAGTCTTAAATTTTGATAGACCAGATAGGCGTATATAAGCGTATTCACTATTAAATTTGTTTGTGATTGGCAAGTTTTGACTTCATTTCAGTTCATGAATGAAATCTACGAAGGTTAAATAGAAAAACAGTTTTGAAACAAATTTATGATTATAAAATTTTTAAGTGGAACTATGAATGTATAATCGCTAGTGCAGCGCGTGTTGAAAGTCGCTGAGATATAATGCCCTTGAATATGAAGGAAGTTCCCACAGGAATAAATGTTAAAGAATTATTTGTGGAAGTTTTGTAAGTGATGTGAAAGTTGTAAATGCCATATAGATTAATATATGATGATTTTGGGCATATTTTTAATGCAGATTGTGCATTAACTTGTTAGCGAAGGATTTTCCGCTGGAGTAAGATTGTTATAGTTCGTTGAAAATTAATCAAGTGATTTACTGTTATAATTAACACGAGTTTTGAAAGAATTTGAGACAAGATGTTGAATGAAGGTTGCCGTCACAAATCATTATTAAAAGAACTTTATTAAAACAGATTGTGACATTAAAAATGTATAACTAACCTTCATTGGTCGATTATATTAAACAGGATTATAAAATTACCAACCGAATGAACATGTGGCTAATGTATTTATTAAATTAATAATTTAAACAATTTAAATGTTAATATTGTAAATAATTGTTGTAAATATTTTTGAAAATAATATGAAACGAGAGCGATGTTAAAGGCGTGCTTAGAATATTTGTATTGTCTTTGACAAATATTATAAACAATTTCTAATTGTTATAAATAATTTTTGTGATTTTGTTATAAACATTTAAGAGCCAGTTAAACATTTGGATTGAAGTTAACAAGTTTAAGAAATTTATGTAATGATCCATTAGGATGTGATCAAAGTACTTGAAAGATTTGCGTAAATATAATGTGAGTTGTCTTGTAAGACATTTAAAAGCTTGAGAGTGCAGGCTGGATTCTTACGTAACATAGCGTGTGAGAAGGGAGTGCATTTGACCAGTATGCGTCAGGCTGGAAGGTAGCCCGCAGCTGTGTCAACATATGGTTTTCAGAGAGTGAGGTCGTACACTCCGGCCTTGCGTCTATAAATATCATTCTCTTGTTTATTAAAAGGAAACAAATGCTCTATATATGTCACACCCTGACGTCCTTTTCCAATCCAATAGTGTTATGAATATTACGTTATTTGGAGCCCTTGGGAGCTAAAATGTTTTATATATCATGTTGTATATTATTTTTGCAAGTCCTACTGGAGGACGTAGTCAGATTGACTTGGGCTACTGATAGCCACGTATATTTTGTTGTGTCAGGAAAATCAGACCCTTTATTAGAAATAAAGCTTTTTGTACAGTTCAAAGTTCTCGTCTTCGTTTCTGGTTCATTTTTAAATGTCATGGCGGAGATTATTGTGTGAACAGACTTTTAAGTGATCCTGTTGTCAACTCAAACCCCGAGATAATTAAGAGGTAAGCAACGGTAAGTATGCACCCCCGTCTATTTTGGTGTGTTCCACAATGATTTCCTGTGAATTTCTGTGCTCTTATCTCGATAGTATCTGTCAGTGCCATTTTCATTGATGTAACTGTGCCGGTGCGATTGATAATTGGCAATCCGATTGAGGGGGCGGATATCTGACAGCCTACTATCCAGGTAAACGGGGACAGTACCTACTGTAAGGCCACGGCCGCCTCCTTCCCTCTTCCTAGCCTATCCATCCCAATCTTCCATCCCTTCCCATCCCTCATGAGGCCCCTGTTCGCTTTGCAGGTGAAGCCGCCTGGGCGAAGTGCTGATCACACCTCCCCAGTTGTATCCCTCCCGACCAGATGTTCCAAGCTCCAGGACACTGCCCATCGAGGCGGTAGTGGTGAGTTCCCTCGCTGAGTCCGTGGGAACCACCAACCTAGAGGGTAAATTGACTAAATAAAAAAAAATTATATAATGGCACACAACGACGAGACAAAGCTAAATTTCAGCCCCTCTGTGTCGGAAACAAAACACGGGGGCCCTAAAGTGTCCCCGAAAACTAAATTTTAAGGCTCTCTAACCCACAGTTTCTGAGATAATCCCTGAAAACTAATTTCATTTAATAAACTAATCAAGGAATATAAGCCGGTAACCATGACAACAGTATCTCAAGAGATGACATCCAACTTTCCATCTCTTTCTGTAAGAAGCAATACCACTCCATTTATTAAATTTCTGTGAACGTTTGCAAATGGCTATAAGGTTATCACGGAACCAACTAAGACTGTAAAATTCGTCAATGCGCTTAAGGGGGTCAAGGGGCACTCCAGAATTCTTTGAGCCAACATACACGTGCGATATGTTGTACAGAAGGTCTATTATATCTCCAAACAGCAATATTATTTTCAACAATTCCTGAATTGAAATAGTATTTTTGCGGCTTTTTAGGAATTTGAGGTATTCAATTTTATTTTCACCAGGTAGTACACGTTAAGTGAATTTAGTTTGAGAGCACATTTTAACTAATCATTATTTTTGTCAACAAACGGGTACATCGTAAGGATGATTTTGTTTGAGTTAGTTAGTTATTGTTGTTTTAAAGGGTGGAACTACGAGGTCATCTGCCCCTTCAATTTGTTTGATACTGTGTGGTTGATATATCCATATTTGGACATCTGGGTGATACGTTGTAGTCAATAGAGTTAGTCTGCCTCATGGCCACTAGCTGCCTTTGCTCCTGCATAAATACACCTATCTATAAACATATTATTGTTTGTTTATTAAAGTTTCAATTTTCTTTCTTTTACGCGTTTCGGTTTGTTTTTTGACGGATGCAAGCAAAACGTGGATTTGTGTGTCTGTATTTCTGTGTATCTTTATGTACACTTATAACTCGTGTTCGGATACTTGGAGCATCGTAAAATTAGGTAGGTATCCATGAGGGTCAATACACTAATCATTTATATAACTCTTCACTGTACTTCTCATAGAAGGGTGGGTATAGGGAAATAAAGTTTCATGCTAAAATAGGCGAAATATAAAAAATTATTCTAGAAGGACGACCAAAGCATATGTTGCGCTTCTCAATGTGAGACACAAAATTCGGGGGACTATAAAGGGTCTCCGAAAACCACATTTTAAGGCCCCTAAATTAACAGTGTGTGTGATATTCCCAGAAAACTAACTTCGTTCTGAAAAAACTTTTGAAGGAATGACAAACCGTTAACCATTGCAACAGTAGCTGAATTGATAACGTCTGGTTATTCATACCAAAGACCGTTCGAAGAACGGGTACTTCTGCTAGTGTATAATGAGAGTGTTAAAATAAAAAGATTTTGTGTGTGTTGATCACTGCCAGCTGGATCGCATCCCTCCTGGCTGCTTTAAACTGCCTGCCCATTCAACACTTGGAGGCGTACAAGATATATATTAATTGCAGATTTCGGATTTCATTTCTGATTTACAAAAGAACAAGCAGCAGTACGGCATTCTAAAATCCAAAACACAACTTTGCGGAAAACAAACAACAAACGGTTGAACATCGTAATTCAGCGAGGCTCCATAGGCTTTCACATTCAAAGCAATGGCTTCTTACCAAGGAAGTCAGACCGTACCTAACCTTACCGACAGTTCTACCCACAATGTGCCCAATAAATCCCAGAAAAGTTATGCTTCTGCAATACAATTAACACCGAATAAAGAACAGGCTATTATTATTGACGCCATTAACATCAATACAAAACAAATGTCTGCAACAGTGACTCGAAAACGTGGCGATCACAGCGGGTTGGTGCTGCTCTTAGCGTCTATATTTGGAAACGAGGTTGTACGCATAAACCAATGCTGTAATCGTGTGGTGTTGATGAATGTCAAGGATAATAAAAACGGTAACAACTTCAAGGTAGGATAACATGTCAGATGTTACACATCATAAGCGACCAATGTAAGGCTCGTATCTTTTTTTTTATTGTGATTGCTATGTTGTAGTAAAACTGCAGTAAACATTTCGTAGGTGTAGGACTAGCAGATTTTGTGGGAAAAAAAACATTGTAGTAGGAAAACAGAGGTTTTTTGAATCTGTTTAAAAAGGTAAAACATTCCATCTCCAAAAGTATTATAGCTAGAGCAGCGACATTTTAAATGAATGCCCCTCATATAGATGTCTAATAGCATCATGTAAAACAATGTCTGAAATGCTGTTACTTTAGGGACAAATGTGCATCAAACGGAATTTAGACCTGTCTCTAAACTCTCTGCAAGCTCTGTACGATGCACAGTGGGTCAAAATCGAAATCTAGGAGGACAAAATTAGTTTTACGTTTCAATCATGAATTTAGAGTGAAAGCAACGCATATAATTTGTTTACTCCATAATAAACATCAGTTAAGACCTTTTTAAGCTACGTCTACACATGCAAGAAATTGTCTATGACTAGGAGTTTGATAGAGCATTCAGTTATCTCTTCAGAACAATTTTCTAACCCTAATTTCCTTTTAACAAAGTTACAAAGTTGCACTTTTGACATAATCGTCGAACCCAGGGCTTCAAACAGTTGTAAACGTGTGAGAACTGGTTGCGCGGCATCTTCCAAAACGTAAAATAACTAAGTAAGTTGTAAAAAATCTTATAACAGGCGTAAACTAGAAGACTTTATCTATATTTTAACATTAAGTAGAAAATGGCGTGACATACTAAAAATCTAAGTGAAAATATAATTTTAAAAGTAATAGTTAAATATTATATAATGCAAATATAGCTAAAATTACGTAACAATTATGACCATTAATAACACGTTACAAAGATCATACCTTCAGCTGCATGTTCCATCTTTAAAGCATCACAAAGACAACCAAACCACAGCCACTTACATTCACCCTCCAATTCAGACTGCTCGAACAGTGATGACAGATTTACACTACTGTCGACCAAAGTATTATGTGCACTCGAGTTTGAAGGTTGTTTGTGAAGTAACCAATAGACCTATATAAAATCCAATAACATCATCATTTTCGTCGTTCTATTGTACGTTAGTTCATGTAGGTTTGGAATTTTTAATTTATATTTTAATATTTTTTGTCGCAGTTGGAGCACAAAAAGTGCACGTTTTTAAGCGTGTTTCAACCATGCGTCACATTTAAGAATTATTATCTCAAAAACCCGTCATCAGATCGAATCCAAATTTTAACACAATATACATTGGAATGTTGTATAACTGGTTTATTAATTTCAAAATTTTGCGTGTCCAAGAAAAAAAGTTATCATTTTTGTAAGGTAACTTTTTCTCGGGTCGGGGTGGTTGGAAAATGTAGTTCTTGGTTGCGATGTAATCCTTATACATCAAAAAGTTATGCTATATGACTGTGCAATATGTAAATTAACTCACTTATTTTATATCGGTTTGTATTTGTAGGCGGAAATAACACATCGTTCACCAGCTACCCGCTTCCGGAAAAGCTGTACAGCGTTGCCGAAATGGAGCCCATCACGCATCATGGCGTGCCTCGCTCGGAAATGATGGGCTCCATCACAGCAACGCTGTACAGCTTTCACGGAGCGGGTAGCTGGTGAACGATGTGTTATTTCCGCCTACAAATACAAACCGATATAAAATAAGTGACTTTACTTACGTATTTCACAGTCATACAGCATAACTTTTTGATGTATAAGGATTACATCGCAACCAAGAACTACATTTTCCAACCACCCCGACCCGAGAAAAAGTTACCTTACAAAAATGATAACTTTTTTTCTTGGACACGAAAAATTTTGAAATTATTAAACCAGTTATACAACATTCCAATGTATATTGTGTTAAAATTTGGATTCGATCTGATGACGGGTTTTTGAGATAATAATTCTTAAATGTGACGCATGGTTGAAACTCGCTTAAAACCGTGCACTTTTTGTGTTCCTACTGCGAGAAAAAATATTAAAATATAAATTAAAAATTCCAAACCTACATGAGCTAACGTAAAATAGAACGACGAAAATGATAATGTTATTGGATTTTATGTAGGTCTATTGGTTACTTCACAAACAACCTTCAAACTCGAGTACACATAATACTTTGGTCGACAGTAAGATGCGTTTATATCCCAGAATAGTGAGCGGCAATTATATGAGAATGCTGTAGAAGTAATAAATTTTGATTTTTTAATTATGAAAAAAATATATATCCTCCTAGATATCGATTTTGACCCACTGTGCGATGGTGACTACCCAACAGACAAGACTGGTTGTGCGCCACATGGAATGTTTGAAATTGCCAGGCGCAGTTGTGCTGATAACAGTCGTGTATTTTTGAGGCGAGCGTGCAAGTTGAGTCACTGTAATTCGTGGAATGCATCTTATCTCGGCCAGTATGGTCAACACATTCCAGCTCTGCCAACCTCCTAGTTTGGTCGCACAGTGTTTCCACTAGTTATCGTGTACCGTAATTCAATAATCAAAATAGATTAATTGCTACATATAACTAATAAATATGCCACGGTGGGTGCAATGTTGCCAATTTGGTGTTTTTAGCACCAGATCTGGTGTTTCTGAAGTTCGTCTGGTGCCAGAAATGTTCTAATAGCGCCATAGCAAAATACTGGTGTTATTTCAATAAAACCAGTGCCAAATCTGGTGCTTAACGGATGTTTTCATGAAATTGTCTCCCATGTCAAATAAGTAAACCCTGGAAGCCATGTAATAGTTTTAATAATGTTAATAGCTTGCCACGGTGTGTGAGTGGTTAGCGTGTCGGTCTACTAACCCCAAGATTGCAGGTTCGCTCCTGACCGTGGTAAGTGATTTTTGAAAGGCGGAAAAAATACGATACGCATGTCATACGATGTTGGCATGTCAAAGAACCCATTTGAAATCAGTAGGCCGAGTTCATAATGGCAAAATGAATCTCGGGAGTTTCCGCCAACACAACGTTCCTCATTTCTCTACTAGAAAGCGCTATAGTGTTCAAGGAGCTTAGATATCTAACATCTAACCTCCTTGACTTTCATAGTCAAGGAACAACGAAATTCGACATGCAAGCTACCCTCTGGGTGTCAAATAACAAAGCTTGCACCAGGCACCCGAGGCCATACGATATTATTATTATTATTAATAATAATGTTAATCAATTAAGATAGACAATAGTAGTGGAGTAGTACGGGTTCTGCTTCACTTGACACTCCTGTGCCCAATAAACCAACATGGCCGCCGCGCGAAGTTGAAACATTTAAATAGACTTTTCTCTCGAACCCATGGTCGGAGTTTCACGAATGAGGTGTTCATAGGACTTGAGGTGACGCCCCTTTGCTATGGACTACTCGTTATACTTTTGAAAAAAAAAATGAAAATTTTTGTTTTTGAAACTAGGTGATAGTTTGAAAACTAAACATGATAGAACGTTGTGCCATAGCTCAAACGAATGGTCTTTATGCCCTTTATTTTCTATAATGAAACTTTTTTATTTTTTATATTTTTTTGAAAACACTCGAATTTTGAAAATCCTATATTTTGGAAACTAGGAACTCTACAAAAAAAATTGTTTAACGTAAATCAATGGTCCCTACCCCCTCTACCCCCAAAATAAATTTCAAGTCTCTAGGATGAAAACCTGCAGTAGTGTGGTAGTGGGGGAGCTGTCTCACTTAGGAAGTTGTGAGCCCCTGCGACCTTGGAATGGAAGGAGCCATGCTAGGAGGGCGTGCTTGGATTCGTTTTTTTCGTCTCGTTGTGCTCTTTACGGGAATGTAGGTGTCGAAAAGGTGAAAATCTGGAAACACGGTCTTTTTGGGGTAAAAACGTGATTTTAGACTTTTTGCTATATCTCGCGAACCAAGTATGCTAGAGACATGAACGAGGGGTCCAAGGACTCGGAGTGACGTCCTCTTTGCTATGGACCACTCGTTATATTTTTTAAAAAAAATTGGAAACGCGATTTTGGGGTAAACACGTGTTTTTTGTGATTTTTGCCGATATCTCACGAACCAATAACGCTAGAGACGTGTAGGAGGTGTCCTAGGACTCGGGGTAACGCCCCCCTTTCGAGTGTGGTAGATATTTTTTTCAAAAAATAATTCACAAAGGGCCTAACGCCATACATGTTGAAAAAACGTTTTCTTTTTCTTTACCTGTTTATAATGTCCATGAAGCGTGGTGGTTGAGAGAGACGATACGGCTGGGTGTGTGTGTGTTTCAACGAACCTGTCGCTGACCACGGTGGCTGTGCTCAATAGATCAATCGCTATTTCGGCGGGTCGGTGTATGACAGAGCGAGGGTGCGTTTTCTGATATTTTACCTTTAACGTGTAAACGGTGATGAGAACTAGGTTCTATGTTGGTCGAAGCGAGTACAGAAAACAAACTTACAGGAGGTGAAGGTCATTTGAGCTTATTGGAAGGCATTGATCTGACTTGACAACAAGTGCAATGGAAAAAATGACCAAGACGCTTGAAGGTGAAATAATCTTACCATCGTGGTGGCAGGGGAGTGTGAAAGGCATGCACACACACATTTGTGAAACCACAGGCACGCTAAACCAGTCACATCCTGTTTTGCTTCGTACGTGACAAAATGCAAGTTCATGTGAAATTTGATCTTTCACAGGTGTTCGCTTGGGTGTTAGCTGTCCACGTGCGCGATAACTGTTAACAAGTTACATCCTGTCTTGCTTCGTACGTGACAAAATGCAAGTTCAGGTGAAATTTGATCCGGCACAGGTGTTCGCTTGGGTGTTATCTGTCCACGTGCACGATAAGAGAATGTTCAAAGCGTGGGAATCGCTGAATCAGTAAAAAGTATAATGCAACTTGTCGGAATAATGTCACAACCAATAGATAGGCAAGAGCTGCAAACAGCAGTGGTGGGAGGTGAAGGGAGGGAGAGGGGAGGGGGTGATGTATGAGAGAACACAGGAGGAAAGGGAAAGACAAACATGTATGAACATGCATGAAGCGCGGAGCGCTGTACACATAGAGCTATAGGTGGTGTACAACATGGGTGAATAAATAAAAAGTACACAGGTTCACACAACATGTAATTTATTGATCCAGGAATTAAACGTAGAGTTAAACCCTAACCATTTGACGTAGAGTTTATTTCCTTTTTGTTTCAACACTTTTTCCACAAGATAATGCTGAGGAAATGCTGTTTTCTGAAGTTCATGGAGATAAAATCTACCTTTTATGGGTTGATGGTTGAGGTCCTCGAGTAAATAGGTGACTGGACTGTCCAAGTAGACTCGACGAATTCGAAATAGTTCAGTCCCCCACTGAGGCGTGTAACCCTTATTGAAGGCAGACTTAAATTTGCTCACACGAACAAAATCCCCAATGTTCAGTCGGTGACGTTTAGGATCAGCTGTTTTTATGGGGTTAAACAGTTTATCCAATCGCTGAATATTTTTAGTTACGAGACGTGGCTTGGTCCCAATCGTTCTATGTTTGGTGTCATTGTAACGTGTCACTAGCTCAGGTAACATGTCCAACCAGCGATACGTGCCCTGAGCGGTAAACGCTTTCCACATATGGGTTTTCAATGTTCGGTTGAACCGCTCGACCACACTGGCTTTGAGATTGCTGTACGTGGTGTAATGGTGAATATCCTTAGATTTGAGAAAACTGGAGAAATCCTTGTTGAAAAATTCTTTCCCCTGGTCGGTTTGTAGCAGCTGAGGTTGACGTTTGGAGTGTTGAATAATATGTTGAAAGGCCTTGGTAACTAGTGGGCCAGACTTGCGACGCACAGGTTCAACAAAGGCCATTTTGGAATAGACATCAATGACGGTCAACATATAGCGTACACCGTCGTTAACGCCAGCATAGGGTATCATTTCAACCAAGTCAGCCTGCCAAAGTTCATCCACACCTCGTGAAATCACCTTGAGTCGCGGATAGTGACGCCTAGCTGGGCGATGCAACTCGTGAGCAATACCCATTTTAATGGGTGAGGGCTTAAACAATAATTTTGGCATTTCGAAGTTCTTGTTCAATTTCTTGAATTTCCCAATCGTGACCGGTATGGCCAGCTTGACGTGAGGCATGCAACAACTGTAGCCGCTGGACGAGCTTATTGGGATTGTGCCAGTAGGTAACATCCACAAGGGGTTTTAACGGTTTAAATGTCACTCCCGAAGCGGACACTTTACGACGAGTACTTTGACTAGTGGGAAACATTTTTGCAATGATGGTTTTATATTTTTGAGATATATTGGCATTCACTTGTTGCGTGGGATCATACTGTCTTTTGTGAGCATGGGTATCCAATAAAATGGATTTATATTTGTCAAGATCCTCTGACGTATAATCATGGGAAGAGGGGGTCCGAGAAAAGAGCAGTTTTAACAGTCCTGGCGTTAATTTATAGTTGATGTTTTTAATGACAGCTTTAGTACGAGCAAATTTAATGGATGAATCGCCAATTTTAAAACTATCATCCTCATAGCGAACACCATACGTGGTATCTGTGTTTCCAATAAATAGATCGGTGAAATAGGGTTCCAATGTTGATCCATAATATTTTATTAAAATGGTTTTCAGTTGAGCTTTATGTTGAGGGGTGGCCAAGAGTTGTGAAAACGGAGACGCTCTGGAAGGGCAAGGTGTTTCGACCATGGCCAAGGATTTCTTTTTTCTCAAAAACTCTGCAAGGGGTGCGGCCTTTTTTTGAGGCGTAAACACTTGTTCCTCCTCATCCTCAACTTCACTAACACTAGTCAAATCTTCCTGTTCCTCTTCCTCAGGGTCCTCGTGCAGCGTCTGCGTGGCTTGTGAAACGGTGGGTAGCGTTTCAGATGGCTTGAAAGAGGGTTTCAACATGGCTTTTAGTGGAGGTGCTAAATGTTGCTGAATAAACAAAGCATGATTGGCACGTGATTGTTTCAATTGACGAAACTTTTGGCGAATAGTATTTTTTGCTCTAATAATATGCTTTTTTAATTGACTCTCTGCTAAGGCCATGGTGTCTTGACAAATGACTTGATGGGGAATGAGACAGGGCCTTAAATAGCAATAAAATGATCAAACCCTAAGCGATACCGTCCTTGGTTGAGTTCACTTTGTTTGTCAATCACTAAACAGGCATGACGTTGAGTGTTCCAGCATTTGGCACACAATTCTGTAAACATTTGAAAGGTCATATCAGGATTCACATGTTCATTATAAATGTGACGACTGTTCCTCTCGTCCTGACGAAATAAAACAATGACATTGGCATTGTCACGAATCAACTGTTTGGACATTTTTGAATACGTTTGCCCAAGATAGAAGCAATCGATATGTTTGTGTCGACCCATGCTGAAATAGCTTTGAATGATGCCTTGACGTTCAGTGGATACATCATCGAAAATCATGAGTGAATCAGGCTTTACCTCATCCGGTGAAATCACATTTTCTTGCATGGAAAATGTAAAATAACCCATATTCTCTTTTTGTAATCCAGACATGACTTGATCCAGAAACACGTAGAGGGGTTGGTAGAGAGATTTTGCAAAAATATAAATATTTTGAAAACGCAGACCATTGGGCGCTGTAATGAGCGTTAGCAAAAGATTAGTCTTTCCACAGCCGGAAGGCCCCACAATGATGCAGCGAATGGAAGATGGAAACAGTGAACCATGGCGTTGTTCACGTGATGTGGGACAGAGATGGGAAACCATGTCCCCCACGGGGAATGACTCTTGCTGCTTAATAATCTTCATTTCAACTAAGGCTTAGAAAGGCTAGCAGGCTGTCTATATACAGGACACCGAGCCTTGTCATAGAAACAGTAGACTGGTACTACAGGTTGACGATGGATGTCTTTGGACGTGCGTTGATGGCCAAAGCTAGGCCTGTCCCCATACATGATCCTAAACAGGAAACAGATCCTGCTAATAAACACTATGTGGATAGGTCAGTAGTGCCACGCACAAAACAGGGAGATTATGACTTTAAGGGAAAGCGGTTAACCCATGTAAAACATCCTCAAGTGTCTACAGACGTTACTACGAAAAAGTATGTGGATAACAAAGTGTATGAGTTTTATGACAAAGTGCCCCAGCTTATGGTGAATGGCTATAGCGCTAATCACCATCGGATTATTCACGTGGAAGACCCACAAGACGAAGACGATGTTTGTACCAAGCGTTACGTGACCCATGAAATGAAAAGGCTTTATAAATTTATCCCATCTGTGTTTTTAGTGTATCTGACAAATGAAAAACCTGTGAATGACAGAAACCATTTACCGCTAGTCCATGATCAGCACTTGACCTATGCGCTTGCTTCGGGTTTAAGCCACTATCGATTACACTATGATGGAACCATTCACATCAAATATGCCATACCTGATGAGAACCATTTACAAATAAAGATAAATGGTCATAGGATGTTGCTTCATAACCATGAAATGGTCAATGCAGGTGACGAATTATCCTTTTATCTCATGTTGACATGGGATGAAAAGCAAGCGGGAAAAACCATAAACGACTTCCCACTTTATGTGGAATTGGAATATACAGCCATGAAATAACCATCTGACGTTAGTTGTGATTTAAACTTTCTTGTGAAAGGTTGTGGGTCATTATCATCATGGTGAAACAAAGGTATGCAGTGAGAAAGACTAAAAAAAGGACTTTGTCCTTGGCAAAGCCAGGGCTTACAACATTCGAGGACAAGCCCTTGCGAAAGAAAAAAAGAAAAAATAATGTATTGACCATAAGGAAAGCCCTTCGAGCAGCACAGAGACAGGTTATTCCAAAACGTCGGCGACAGGTTTCAAACCAAGGGCGAGTGATTCCCGTTCCCAAACGAGCGGGATTTTTACCTGCATTATTTGCTGGTTTGGCTGCTCTGGGCTCACTTTTGGGCGGTGCCAGTGCAGTGGCGAAAACCATTAAAGCCGCGCAGCAGGGCAAGCAACAACTCAAAGAAAGTCAGCGACACAATGAAACGATGGAAGCGATTGCCATGGGGGCTAGAAATGCCAATTTAAAGCCAGCCTTTTATCAACAAGGATTTGGGATTTCACCATTTCGAAATATTAAAAAAAAAAAAATTTAACCTCAGCCATAGCGAGACATGCCCTGACGCATCAACAAGTGGAAAGCTATGCTAAACAACTAAAGCTTTCTCATTTTCGAGGTGTGTTTATGCGAAACCAATTACCCCCACGACCCTGGAAACAGGAATGTGCTGTTGTCAATTTGGATGATCACCGAGGACCAGGAACGCATTATGTAGCTTATGTCAAAGAGGGATCCACGGTATGGTACTTTGACAGTTTTGGGAATTTGCCCCCGCCCATGGAACTAGTGACCTATTTTGGAAACAGGATCAAGATATATTATAATGTGAAACGTGAGCAAACGTTTAACAGCCAACAGTGTGGACGTTTGTGTTTAATTTTTTTATATAAGACGCAGCATAAGCAAAAACGCCACCAGTATGTCGGTAGAAAGTAAAACGTTTACAGTGCATGGACGTGGACCTGAAGTCAGCCTAGACTTTTACCCGCCTATCGAATTGAGTGAAAAACCCTATGGTTTAGGACTTGTTTCTCTTGAAACGTACAATCGAATATACAACATACGTGAAAATGTGAACAACAAGTTTTACTATGATGATTCTGTGCTCACCCTGAACTCTGGTGGATACACGATCGATGATATTTATGAACACATTTATGTGGTGTTGATCAATCAGTATGGTTTAAAGTCATTTCTCGACGGAACGCACAAGTTTGAACTTGTAGGCAATACTAACACTCATCGCTGCAGTATTTTCTCTACCTTCAACATTGACTTTAAAACACACCCCGATTCCATTGGCCCATTACTCGGATTTAAACCACGTGTGTTGGAGCCCAACAAAAAACATGAATCGGACCATGAAGTGAAATTCATTGAGGACCATCATGTGTCGGTGACGTGTAATATTATTAGCCAAGTGTACACCAATCAAGAACCATCGCATTCGCTTTATGACTTTATTGTGACATCGCCCAATGGGTATATTATTCGTGAAAACCCTCCAGTGGTGCTTTTTCATGCTGTGGCTGTTGATAGTATTAGTAATATAACATTAAGACTGATCAATAGAGATCAACAACTCATTGATCTAGATTCCACTACACCAGTGACTTACAAGTTGGTGCTAAAGCCACTATGAAATTTGTGTATAAAGCAACAACACCGTCTAGGAACAGTGTTAGTTGTTTGCCACGTGAATACACGTTAACATCTCAAGGCAAGCAGATTTTACAGCATTTGGGTTACCACGTCAACCCTTATAATGAATTCTATCCTAGAGATAGCGAACCACATCGAGGAGCAACCAGGAGTGGTAAGAATTGATCTCCATTCCTATCAAGCTCAAACACCTGGACTCAATAACAATGATGAAATTCAATTTGTTATCAACAACCAAGATATTTACACCCTACCGCATGAAAGTGTTATTCAGATTGAAGGTCGGCTCACCAAAGCCGATGGCTCTACACCCACTACATCCAAGTTGGCCAACCATGGTTTAGCCTTTCTGTTTTCTGAAGTACGTTATGTCATTAACGATATCGTGGTGGATAGCACTCGAAATGTGGGTATTTCCAGTGTCATGAAACTATACCCCTCTTATAGTGAGGAAGAAGGTAAAACACTTTGCATGGCAGCTTGGTGCCCTGACTCGACCAATGACTGGATGGTACACACCGATGGGACCTTTACTGGATATTTACCTCTTAAACTGGTTCTAGGCTTTGCCGAAGATCACCAACGCATTGTGGTTAACGCAAGGCAAGTGCTTTATCTAGTGAGAGACAGGAGTGATAACAATGCACTCAAGGGGGCCGACAATGCCCCCATCGATTCAAAAATTCAACTACAACGCTTGCTATGGAAAGTGCCTCATGTGACCCTTAACGATAGCAAAAAACTGGACATACTCAAAATGGTAAAGAGAGATATGCCTCTACCCATGGAATTTAGAAGCTGGGCACTCCATGAGTATCCGCTATTGCCCACCACCAACACACACAGTTGGTCTGTAAAAACAGCTCGCTATACAGAGAGACCTCTCTACCTGATCGTGGGTTTTCAAACGAATCGCAAGTATCAACAAACCAAAGATGCCACGCAATTTGATCACCTGCAATTGAGAAATGCACGTCTTTTCCTCAACGGAGCTGTGTTTCCCTATGAAGGACTGGATTTGGATTTTTCAAAAAATAAGTTTGGCCCCCTGTACGACTTGTTTTCTAAATTTCGATGGTCGTATTATCAAAAAGAGAACGGTCCCATGCTACTACCCCAAGCGTTTAAGGCAAGAGCACCACTGATTGTTTTTGACTGTTCTTACCTGGAAGAGTCTGTCAAGCCATCCAATATCGACATTCGACTAGATTTTGAAACGCATGACAATGTACCAGCCAATACGACAGCCTACTGTTTAATTATTCATCACAAACAAGTCAACTATTATCCACTGTCCAACCAAGTGACGAGTGTATAAATAACAGCTCAACCCACGTCAAGTCGCTCAGTCATGTCTTGCTTTAAAGCCTCAAGAGACGTTACATCCATGAATTTAAACTCTGAGGAACAACGTTTCAAGACTTTTGCCACATGGCCAGTGCCTTTCATAAACCCTCAAGCCTTGGCGGCTGCTGGATTCTACTATTTAAAAACAAGAGATGAAGTGAAATGTGCCTTTTGTCCCATCATCATAGACCAATGGCAGGAGGGCGATGAACCCATGCAGGAACATCAGCGCTGGTCACCCACCTGCCCCTACCTGTGCAGAATGAAAGTGGGAAATATACCCTGTCATTCAAGCTATCCCTCACTTGTGTCTCTGGGTGATGAAAAAAATACAAGTTATGATACATGTGGGCCGTATGGTATCCATGGTGCTTCGGTGAGCAGCTCACCATCAAAAACGCCTAGTTTAGAGACATTGGGACATCATCGGTGTTATGGACGTTACAAACACAAGAGACTATATTGTTGTATCAGTTGCTATCGTCCTTATCCTAAAATGAGAAAAGCCTGTAAGACGTGTTATGATAATAAAATGATGTAATTCTTAAATTCTAATTTTTGCAGGTCCCCCTGTCCTACCCTAACCTTCTTTTTTGAAACTAGCATGGCAGGTAAGTCCATGTCATGATCACACCTGATCGTCAGTCAGTCGTCAGTTGAACTTGGTCCAGGCAAGCGTCAACATGTTGCGCACACTCATTGTGGATTGCCAAGGGTTTAAAATTGGTGACAACAAATTTATATTTAAACAAGTGGCCATGATCGATTGTACCACGTTTTGGATATCGCAAGCTACGCATTTGCTATTTAAACCACCCCATGCTTTTGATTTGTTGTGTGAAAAAGACCGTAAACAAACCCAGTGGATTGAAAATCATAGGCAACTAGACTGGAATCAGGGAACCATTTCCTATAAATATTTGGACGTGGTCATGAAAGCACACTTGTCCTCGGCCAATGTGGTATTTGTGAAAGGTAATGAAAAACGTCAATGGTTGCAACCATTTTTGGCGTCTTACTGCCAATGTATCGACCTCATGGAGTTGGGCTGCCCCTCCCTGCAAACGCTCATGGATACTTGTTCCTGTGGCAACATTACCCATACAGCCCTATCGCATGCGTGGCATCTCTTTCATTGGTTAACCACTCATGCCTGCTGGGAGTTGTTGAACAAAATTATAACTCAAGATTTACCTGTGAATGACGTCAGTGAGATTTCTACAAGCGACGTGTAAACATCTACAGCACGTGATACCATGGAGAAAGGCAATGCTACGGACAAAGCCATCGGCAAGTTCTTTGTGTGCAAAAAGAAACTAGACAGTTTTACCAAAGAGGAACTCTTGGCGCTGCCCAAGTCGTTCATTTATTATGTGGCCGCCAATGCAGTGAAAGAAATCTGGCAACATGTACCAAAATCATGGACTCAAGACCCTGTGTTGAGTGAATTGCAACCCTGTACGGATTACGATCACCATAAGCAAGTGGCCATGGCAAAAATACCGTCTATGCGTCAGTGTGCGACTTGCCAGCTAGTGAAACTGTATCACGGTCATAAAAGTCCATGTAAAGACTTTGTTGAATCATTCCATGGGTGTCATGGCGAGAAAAAGCAACAACAACAACAACAACAACAAACATCGTCCACAGAGGAGGAGGAAGACCAAACCTTTTTACCATCGATGGAAAAGGATATGCCAGACCTGTACTGGCAATGGCGTCATTGACAAAGTGATTCAATACCTACCTTTCGAAATCCATCTTCCAGGTTATCGTTTTTGCGGCCCTGGAACTCGTCTCGAAAAACGTTTACAACGTGGTGATGTACCCATTAATCTTTTGGATCAAGCATGCAAGGAACATGACCTTTCTTATCGCCATAGTCATCCTGGTTTAAGACATGTGGCAGATAAATTGTTATTAAAGAAAGCTAAACAACGTTTCACATCCAGTGATGCCTCAGTGGGTGAAAGGATGGCAGCCCTAATTGTCATGAGTGCTATGAAAGGAAAGTTGATAATGCATGGACATAAACATTGAGGAGTGAGGAATTGGGATTTGTTTGTATTCTATTTTTCTTTTGTCAATTCACTATGACTATGAAATAAAAACAAAGGTATACCAGAGCATAATGATTTGTTATTTTTAATTTTAAGAAATCGTGATGTTGATGGCTGATTTTTTTCATTTTACACATTTCACACATTGCCATTTGTCATTTTGCAATTTACAGATGTGAAAAATGTTCGTTTCAAGTTTTATGATTTTGATGAAATGGATTTTTCCATTTTGTTGATGACACATTTTAAACAATGTCTGTTTGAAGTTTTTAAATTTTCAAATTTCACACGTGGCCATTTCCAGTTTTTAAAAATGTCCGTTTTAAGTTTTCCTGTTTTTGGTGATATGGAAACATGGATTTTTCATTTTGCTGTTTTCACATTTTTTCCATTTGGTGTATGTCGAAAGTTGAGATTTGACAATGATGTTGATGCGAGTGCTTGACCTTGATAATACTGCAATGTGTTAATGTGTGTTTGGAGAAACGTCGAGGTCTACGACTACTGCAGGTAAGACTGTTTTTACAAAAATAATGTCTTTTGACTGCCACATTTCAATGAAAAAACGAAACTATTTAAAACAAAATGAGTATATAAGTGACCATTTACCCCCTCCCCACCCACCCACCCTACCTCACCGTGTTTGCTCTGGTCAACCATATACATCAGTTTTCTCTCTCCACTCATACATTCACACCTGTCTTTGGGAACAAACACAACCACTTTATTTATTCCCAAAAGCACATTCTCGACATGCACACTCATCCCAAAAGAACTTTTTAGTTTATCATTTACATTACGAAAATAATTAAATACTAGTTATTAAAGTTACTAAAAATCTTACTTATTTCATATTTACAAAAAAACTCAACTTTGTACAGCGTTAAAATAATCACACTATTAACCAATCAAAAAAAAATTAAAAAATAAGGTTGCATAGAACATTTTAAAGAGCAAAAGGTCCAAGTGGGTTGTCACTATTTACAAAATCTACTATTTACAATGACAGAAACCAATATTTACAAAATACTAAATCTACAAGTTACATAAAGCTATGTCCCATAAACGATTAAACAATGAAATCACACCTCCTCCTCGTTGCGATCATAACCCCAGGGCAGGCTGGTGAGCAGGTCATTAGCCCACACACGTTTGTTATCCATGGAGGCGAGGGTGCGTTTTCTCTGTTCCACAAGATACAAATGATGGTTGCTGGATTGTATCCTGCACTGTGTATGAGACATAGCTTTGCCCGTGCGTAAAACCGCTAGGTAATCGTCTACACGTAGCGATTTTACCACTGCCCTACCTACACCTTTTGCTCTTTTGGCTTCCTTACAGTCGAGTGTGCGGTAAGCATACATTTTTGAGGCCAAACCTACGAATTCCGTCATAATGGAATCACCGCATTCATCTTTTAAAACGCCCATTTTCTTTTTGTTTTTTATGGGCAGCTGAAACACGTTGTCAGCGCTATAGCAAGAGGTGTCGAACCAGTCACTATGTTGCCTCATGACGTCATAGGGGTTGCAGTGGCGAATGTGGTAAATGAATGAGTCCGTGTCCATATACAAAAGAGAGACGTCCTCAAAATGGCGTTTGGCAAACTCATAGTGGAATCGATACATGACCGATTTAGAAAAGTCTAAAATGACTTGACCCAAGTAAATGGGCTTATCCATGGTCACGCTGGTCTTACTCATTTCAATAGTAGCTAAATCCTCATCGATAATTTTGATCGATTTGAAATTTGGCTTGGCAATGTACCGCCGGGCACCCCACCGCCCCTCCCAGACATTCACCAATTTAATGTCACGGTATTTGCGGACATTCTCCATGGACTTGCCATAGATGCAGTTGTTCATTAATTTAAAAAAATTAATTTCAAACTGCTGTGTTGCCATTTGTCGGTGCTCTGTGTTGAGTCGCATGTATGGCTCAAGCCATGCTTTTTGAGCAAAAGAAATACCCCTGTGGATTTTCTTCAACACCAAGCCTTGGGCGAGGCATTGCACCAACATTTGGATATGTAGCACATACCGATTTTTGTTGTAAAGTGTGCCCATGAGTTTTTCAATCTTCACTTTACTGTCAGGGGGAACCATTTGCTCAAGGCAGAATGGGAAATCGGCATGTTCATCATACAAGAATGAGGGATATTCAATATCCACTTCTAGCACATATCCACAGCCTGTTTCTTGGCTAGCCTTCATTACATCAAATTCTGACACTTGTTTCTCTGTCAGCCAAGCAAACTTTCCATAGGGCAAAGGCTGACTCATGGCGTAACCGTACAAATTATTCACGTCATAGTACATTAAGTACGATTCTGGTTTGTCTAGTGAATAATCAGGCATGTAGACATTGTTCGCTTCGGCATGGCGTTGGTTAAGTGACACAAAGCCGCCACGAATGCCCTTTTCAAAAAATAGAACCATGTCTACGTCAGTGAGTAAATCCAATTCCACTTGAGTGTATTTCAAAGCGGCATCAAACGAGAGTCCAGGACTCGTATAATAGTGAGCCGGGTCAAGACCGTAAATGTGTTGACACAACTCACGGAATTTTTCAAACACATCAGTGAGCAGCAATACATCCAGTTTTAGGTAATGCAAAGCATATTCACTTAGCGTGTTCATGCCAAACACTCGCCAAACTTGACATGCATGTGCATAGTCTTCATCGGAAACGGTACTGCGTGTTAGTTTCGAGTAAAATGTCTCTTGTGGAGGGAGTTTTCTTTGCTTTAACACGTCCCAGCTGTTGCAGAAATCATACGGGAATATACCTTTCCGAATGCACAACTGAAATTGCTCAGGATCATTAAAATGCATTCTAGTATTTTTTAATTCCTCCTCATTCAAGCCATTCACAAGGCTGTCTAGCGAGGATGCCATAAACTTAAAGGAATCCAAAAATCGAATGCTAAAGTCGCCCAACCACCATGTCAGGGCTGTAAAACGCTCATGGTTTTGGGGAATAATGGTAAACGAGCCCTTATTGACATGGCCCAATTCACGAATCAAAAACTGAATGTCATAATTCGCCAGATTGTGGAAAAAGACACTGATGAAACGAGGAGCTGGAAAGCTCAAGTTGCATTTGCTGTGCGCAGCTCCACGAAACTCCCCTGTAAAATGCGAGTGGTCTCTGACTTTTTCCTCTCCACTTAAAATAGGCTTTTCGCAGATATGGCATGTCATGGCATGCTCATACTGCTGCTGTTGTTCTGGAGATAGGCTCATGGGTACTGGGTGGTCCAGTAATTCCTGTACATGGTCGGCCAACTTGACAAGTTCATCCAAGAACCATTTGGCACAATCTGGCCCCTCGCGGTATTTGTAAACGGATTGCGTGGGGTCGTAGGCACACACCACATTAAATCCTATGGCAAAGGGTTCATGTTTTTGAATGGGTGTGGTTGAGCTAACGGTGGGATCTGGTTCACATCCCGCCATGGGTGTGGTGAGTGCTTCGAAATCTGCATATACCACATAGGGAACAGTGTCACGCTTATGAATGTCTTTAAAGTTTAACACAGCCTTGTCCCCTTGTGGCAATATCAGTCTCACCGCTTCCTGAGTAACACAATCTACCCTATGACGTTCTAAGAGCATGGAGGTTGTAAAATATTGCAAGCAACGGTCACAAATATGTTTTGCACACTTGTCCTTTGACATTTGACTGCTTAGCAATCTACTTAGGCTCTTAATAAGGCAATAGTGATTCACCTCTCCCTCAGACAGATATAAAAGATGAATGTGGTGTCGTTTCGGTTCTTTTGTGGCATAAAGAGGACCCACAATCTCATCACCATCAAGGCCATACACCATGAACGAAAAGTCCTGGTTGTCTTGTTCAAACCTATGGATCTCGGTTAAGTCCATAGGGAACGACACTCGAGTTAAATTTAACGTTTGTTTCAATTCATCAAACTTGGCCTTGTACTTTCCTGGTCGAGAACCATTACGGTCTTGTGCTGGCTGCAAATACGCGGCCATGGACCACAGAAAGCAATCATTGTCATAATTCTTAATATTCACCACAGCCTTTTTCAATGCTATTGCTGGTGGTGTTTTAATAAAGCTAGACCCAGCATTCAACGGGTTGAAATGACAAATGTTGATTTGTAAATGGTGAATTTTGTCTAAGGCAAGGCCACTCGGTCCTTGTTGCAGTTTATCAAATTTTGATAGCAAGGCATTCACCACGTGGGTTTCATACCACTGTTCCAAATTATGGGCTATGAATAGCTCTTGCATTTTACTGCAAATATAAAATGTCTCTTTATGCTCTACGTCCTTCTTTTTATATATGAAATCGCACACTAGTTCTGTATTCACCTTTAAAGCCGTATGCAACCTTTGCGCTGTGCAAATTTCAATTTTAAAAATTTCAAAACAAGATTGTAAAAATTCTTTGGGAATCAAACTTTTTCTAACATTGACTACGCGGCCAGAGCACACACGTGATTTGAAACAACTGTTTAGAGGTTCCCAAGTTAGGCTATCGGTAGCAGTAGCAAATGACATTATTTTAGAAAGAACACTCTCACCTGAGTTTTCAGCTGTAGACTGCTTGACAATGGTTCCACTCTAAAGCCACTTGGTTTTCAACTGTATTTGCTGTAGCAGTGAACCCTTTTTTTTCTCCAAATATCTAAAAAGAAATAAAATAAACCACCATAAGTATATCCATTCCATATAGTTTATGTATTTCATAAACAAAACAAAATCAAACAGGTTATATTATATAATAAAACAAATCTCACGTTGACGTATAATGCTTTGCTATATTCCCGTCTCGTGGGCTAGTGTGGAAATGGTTTTCTTTTCTGTCTTTCTCTCTTTCTTTAATATATATTTCCCACAGACACACGACAGGTAGGCTATACACGTTATCTGCAAACAAATAAATAAATAAAAATCATTAATTACCTAATCAATAAATAATTGCATGTATTTATATAAAAATCAATAAATATATAAATAAATATATACCTACCCCACAACAAGGTTAAGTATTTTCTACCAACACCAAAACTGATAAACAAGACCAGGGGTTTCTTGCAACGCAGTGTGTTCAAAGGTAGTCACTTAAGTGAGCGTGGAAATGATAACGACATGTCTTTATATATGCTATGTTGCATGTATAATCATTTTTCCCACGCTTTGAAGATTCTCTTATCGTGCACGTGGACAGATAACACCCAAGCGAACACCTGTGCCGGATCAAATTTCACCTGAACTTGCATTTTGTCACGTACGAAGCAAGACAGGATGTAACTTGTTAACAGTTATCGCGCACGTGGACAGCTAACACCCAAGCGAACACCTGTGAAAGATCAAATTTCACATGAACTTGCATTTTGTCACGTACGAAGCAAAACAGGATGTGACTGGTTTAGCGTGCCTGTGGTTTCACACATGTGTGCACGCCTTTCACACTCCCCTGCCACCACGATGGTAAGATTATTTCACCTTCAAGCGTCTTGGTCATTTTTTCCATTGCACTTGTTGTCAAGTCAGATCAATGCCTTCCAATAAGCTCAAATGACCTTCACCTCCTGTAAGTTTGTTTTCTGTACTCGCTTCGACCAACATAGAACCTAGTTCTCATCACCGTTTACACGTTAAAGGTAAAATATCAGAAAACGCACCCTCGCTCTGTCATACACCGACCCGCCGAAATAGCGATTGATCTATTGAGCACAGCCACCGTGGTCAGCGACAGGTTCGTTGAAACACACACACACCCAGCCGTATCGTCTCTCTCAACCACCACGCTTCATGGACATTATAAACAGGTAAAGAAAAAGAAAACGTTTTTTCAACATGTATGGCGTTAGGCCCTTTGTGAATTATTTTTTGAAAAAAATATCTACCACACTCGAAAGGGGGGCGTTACCCCGAGTCCTAGGACACCTCCTACACGTCTCTAGCGTTATTGGTTCGTGAGATATCGGCAAAAATCACAAAAAACACGTGTTTACCCCAAAATCGCGTTTCCAATTTTTTTTAAAAAATATAACGAGTGGTCCATAGCAAAGAGGACGTCACTCCGAGTCCTTGGACCCCTCGTTCATGTCTCTAGCATACTTGGTTCGCGAGATATAGCAAAAAGTCTAAAATCACGTTTTTACCCCAAAAAGACCGTGTTTCCAGATTTTCACCTTTTCGACACCTACATTCCCGTAAAGAGCACAACGAGACGAAAAAAACGAATCCAAGCACGCCCTCCTAGCATGGCTCCTTCCATTCCAAGGTCGCAGGGGCTCACAACTTCCTAAGTGAGACAGCTCCCCCACTACCACACTACTGCAGGTTTTCATCCTAGAGACTTGAAATTTATTTTGGGGGTAGAGGGGGTAGGGACCATTGATTTACGTTAAACAATTTTTTTTGTAGAGTTCCTAGTTTCCAAAATATAGGATTTTCAAAATTCGAGTGTTTTCAAAAAAATATAAAAAATAAAAAAGTTTCATTATAGAAAATAAAGGGCATAAAGACCATTCGTTTGAGCTATGGCACAACGTTCTATCATGTTTAGTTTTCAAACTATCACCTAGTTTCAAAAACAAAAATTTTCATTTTTTTTTTCAAAAGTATAACGAGTAGTCCATAGCAAAGGGGCGTCACCTCAAGTCCTATGAACACCTCATTCGTGAAACTCCGACCATGGGTTCGAGAGAAAAGTCTATTTAAATGTTTCAACTTCGCGCGGCGGCCATGTTGGTTTATTGGGCACAGGAGTGTCAAGTGAAGCAGAACCCGTACTACTCCACTACTGACAATGTTCAGCCTTTCACGTGTCAAGGTCAACACTCCAGCAGGGAAAGTCCCTGAAATTCTCATTCTCGTGCATAAGTGCTAAGTCTATCGTCTATTTTCTTCCCAGCTCCCGGGGGGTTTCCCAGTTTCATACGAAGGCAGTTTATGTACTTTCGCTCCCTCACTCTTAATGCAGATGTAGGGAGAGTGTTTAGCCAAGTTTAATTGGTGAAAACAAAGCAAAGAAATCGAATGAAAGTTCAAAAATTGCATTCCATTCTGTGTGTGCGTTTTGGACTAAAAGAGAGGAAAAATGCTATCACGACTACGATCTTACGAAGGATATAATAGTGGCCAAAATTGGAAGTATGCAGGGCTACAGCAGTACTACACCTTCCTGCTCTAAAGATGTAGGCTAATAACGGTAGCAGGCTCCGCAAGTGAAGAAGACGATTTTTAATAAAAGAAATGTAAGTAAAAAGCCGTTTATATATTTATCATTTTTGGTGTTTTTCTAATGTTTGAATCATAGAGTCCAGCTGGTGCTTTTCTGGTGTTTTAAAGCGTAGTTCTTTCCCATTTCAAGATTTGGCAACACTGGGTGGGTGAGTGGTTAGCGTGTCGGCCTACTAACCCCAAGCTTGCAGGTTCGCTCCTGACGTGGTAACAGATTTTTGAAAGGCGGCAAAAATTACGACACCATGTAATACGATGTTGGCATGTTAAAGAACCCATTTGAATTCAATAGCCCGTGTTCATAATGGCAAAATTAATCTCGGGAGTTTCCACCAACACAAAGTTCCTCATTTCTCTACTAGAAAACGCTATCGGGTTGAAGGAGCTTAGATATCTAACCTCCTTGACTTTCATAGTGCTTCAAGGGACAACGAAATTCGACATGCAAGCTACCCTTTGGGTGTCAAATAACAAAGCCATACGATATTATTATTATTATTATTATTATTACTAATAACTAGACAGTGGATTTCAGGCAAATGCTTATTTTTTTCCTTAACATAATTACACATGACTCACCTTTTAAGTTTACATGTTTCATGAACGTTTAGGTCTGTATACAGCAGTTGCCTATTTCCCATTCAAAGTCTATTTTTAGTGCCAATTTTCCAGTTTGACTAGTTTTTCCTTTGTTAAATTTGAATTTCTGTTTTAATTTTGAGCAGAAATTATCTGCGGCTGAAAATGTGAATAAGAAGTTTCATTTAGTTCTTCAGAAAAACATCGATTTGAAGAGTTTGTTCGATACCACTAACATTTTAACGGGAAGTAATGAGAATAAAGGTGGAAGTGAGACCTCATCAAAAACTTAAAGTATTGCGCTGTGTCTTCAGTTGACGTTGAACGCTCTTCCATAGCGTACAAATTAATACTTAGTGACAAACGCCATAACTTTTCCGTGGACAATTTCGAGAAAGTGCTTGTTATTTACTGTGAATCCAGCTCAGTCTCTAATTGTGGGTTATATGTGCCGATTGTGAAGTGTATTTGGTTTCTTTTAATACCGATATTGAACATTAAGTTAAGTTCAGGTCATTTACGTCACTGTTTTAATCTTTTTCTTGATATCTGCTCAATATATACAGGGTGTAACACAAATGTACGGCACAAATTGCAGGACACATTCCTCACACGCAGACGAAGAAATTATGTTATATGAACATGGGTCCGGAAACGCTTTGTTTCCATGTTCCACCTCATTGTCTCCAACTCATTAATCATGGGAAACACACAAGAACAGAACGTTAGAATCGTGGGGAATATTCCCTCTTGGTTACGTTGTCATTATCGTAGGTGCGCCGCCAGTGTTTGTTTTACATGGCCCTGTTGCCATGCGACTTAGCAGATGTGCCATTAGCTGTGCGACAAAACATAAAGCCTACTTCATGCACGATGGAGCACCTCCTCATGTTAGTGCTAATGTCCGTCGGCTTCTAAATAACAGATTTGGTGACAGATGGACAGGTAGAGGTGGACCAATTGCCTGGCCTCCACGCTCTCCGGACCTAAAATCACTGGACTTTTATTTGTGATGGCATTTGAAAGCTTTTGTGTATTGAACCCCAGTACAAGATGTTCAGAGTCGCCGTGCCCGTATTAAGGAAGGCTACGACACCATACGCAGTACTCCAGGTATACATCAGCGCGTCCGAGATTCACTACGACCGACGGTGGGTTGATGAATGCATCAATGCGCACGTAGGGCGGAGGGTGAGAAAGAGTTGTATGTGGTATGCTGGTACATCTGTTCTTGTGTGTTTCCCATGATTAATGAGTTGGAAACAATGAGGTGTAACATGGAAACAAAGCGTTTCCGGACACATGTTCATATAACATAATTTCTTCGTCTACATGTGAGGAATGTGTGCCGTACATCTGCCTATTATTCATTTTAACGCCTAAATATAGCAGTTAAGGAGCCTATTTTAGGCGGCTAAAATATCACCTTTTAGAGCATGAACTTCCGCTGTCCAATTGCAGGTGGGGCTCGAGGTGACGACTAGACACGGTACCTCCGTACCATGTTCTGGTACACCAATCCCTGGTCCTCCAACATCCACCGCAGCCATAACCCGCGCCAGTAGGTCTTCCTCGGATTCCACAGGGGTCTCGTAAATCAAGGTTTTCATGTGACCCCGCAGGTAGTATTCTAGCGGTGTCAATTCAGGTGAACGTGCAGGTCAAGCAATCGGGCCACCGCGACCTATCCAATCTGTGGTGCAGATGTTCTCGGAATGCAAGTGCGCCGTGTTGCGCCATCGTGCTGAAGCCACATGTTTTGACGCACATGTAGTGGCACATCGTCTTCAAGGAATACCAAGTACGCGGCACCCGTGAGATTTCGTGGAAGAAGATATGGAATGTCAACAAACTTGCAGGGGATTTGGGACATAAGGTGATCGTTCAATGACGTACGTACTCTAGACAGTGGGGCCGAAAATGCGGGAGATTTGAACGTGTGCTGTGGTGGTCTTTTGCGGATAGCAGGAAGACTGTACGTTTCCGGACACAAGTTCCTCTTAACCGTGTTGGTCCACACTACAAACCCTCAAAGTCTGTACTGGGAATTAAGAAACACCTTCATACACATTTTAGAAAAAAATAAAAGTGGGAGTGAAGATTCAAGGTGAAATAATTTCAACTCTGAGATTTGCAGATGACTTCGTCAATCTAAGTTGCATTTTGTAAGTATTTTCAACCTCAATTGCATTTTGTAGGATGGGCATTTTGTAAGTATTTTGATTCTGCATTGCATTTTGTGAGTATTTTGAATCTGGTATGACATTTTCAATCTAAATTGCATTGTATATTCTCAATTTCAATTGCATTTTGTAAGTATTTTGATTCTCCATTGCATTTTGTGAGTATTTTGAATCTGGTATGACATTTTCAATCTAAATTGCATTGTATATTCTCAATTTCAATTGCATTTTGTAAGTATTTTGATTCTCCATTGCATTTTGTGAGTATTTTGAATCTGGTATGACATTTTCAATCTAAATTGCATTGTATATTCTCAATTTCAATTGCATTTTGTAAGTATTTTGATTCTCCATGGCATTTTGTGAGTATTTTGAATCTGGTATGACATTTTCAATCTAAATTGCATTGTGTATTCTCAATTTCAATTGCATTTTGTAAGTATTTTGATTCTCCATTGCATTTTGTGAGTATTTTGAATCTGGTATGACATTTTCAATCTAAATTGCATTGTGTATTCTCAATTTCAATTGCATTTTGTAAGTATTTTGATTCTCCATTGCATTTTGTGAGTATTTTGAATCTGGTATGACATTTTCAATCTAAATTGCATTGTGTATTCTCAATTTCAATTGCATTTTGTAAGTATTTTGATTCTCCATTGCATTTTGTGAGTATTTTGAATCTGGTATGACATTTTCAATCTAAATTGCATTGTGTATTCTCAATTTCAATTGCATTTTGTAAGTATTTTGATTCTCCATTGCATTTTGTGAGTATTTTGAATCTGGTATGACATTTTCAATCTAAATTGCATTGTGTATTCTGAATTTCAATTGCATTTTGTACGTATTTTCAACCTAAAGTACATTTTTGTGCGTATTCTTTCTGTGAGTATTTTCTTTCTAAATTACGTTTTGTAAGCTTTTCCACTCTACATTCTGTGAGCCGTTTCAATCTGAGTTCCTTTTTGTAAGTATTTTCAGTCTGACTTAATTTTCGTTATGGCCTCCATTTAATTGCCATTTGACGTAAAACAACAAGCAATGAGAAGAGGGTCTGAAGAACCGGTATTCAATTTGGGGAAGCTAAATAAAACTGAGTTGTTTTCTTTTTATGGATTAAGCAGATTCAAACTTTATACTTACAAAATAATGTCACAGGTTGAAAAAGTGGTAGGGCTCTGTAGCCCTCGACCTAGGGCCCTTACCCCGTTCCAGCTCTCAGACCAGAGCCGGGAATGGAACCAGGGCCAGTCAAGAGTGCTAGCCGCTACACCATGATGTGGTCTGGCTAAGGTTAGGGGGTTTCACCTCGGAATGGCAGATAATACGCTGTACACTCGTATACACCTTCATTGTGGTGAATAGTCCTCGAAACATCACCTAAACAGTTCGACTGAAGGAATTTCGATATGACCCACCGTTACGCTAAGGGATAAGCAAACTGTTCTTGGAATTATAAGATGAGGCTTCTCGTGTAACTTTTGTAGGTGTACAACAATTGATGATCATTGTTGTTTCAAGGGGCCTAACATCTAGGTTATCGGCCCCTAATGGTCTGGGTGATAATACTTACAAGATGTAGGGCGGTAATACTTACAAAATGTAGGGTGATAATACTTAATAAATGTAGGGTGATAATACTTAATAAATGTAGGGCGGTAATACTTACAAAATGTAGGGTGATAATACTTACAAAATGTAGGGCGGTAATACATAATAAATGTAGGGTGATAATACTTACAAAATGTAGGGCGGTAATACTTAATAAATGTAGGGCGGTAATACTTACAAAATGTAGGGTGGAAATACTTACAAAATGTAGGGCGGTAATACTTAATAAATGTAGGGCGGTAATACTTACAAAATGTAGGGCGGTAATACTTAATAAATGTAGGGTGATAATACTTACAAAATGTAGGGTGGAAATACTTACAAAATGTAGGGCGGTAATACTTAATAAATGTAGGGCGGTAATACTTACAAAATGTAGGGCGGTAATACTTAATAAATGTAGGGTGATAATACTTACAAAATGTAGGGCGGTAATACTTAATAAATGTAGGGTGGTAATACTAAATAAATGTAGGGCGGTAATACTTAATAAATGTAGGGTGATAATACTTAATAAATGTAGGGTGATAATACTTACAAAATGTAGGGCGGTAATACTTAATAAATGTAGGGTGGTAATACTTAATAAATGTAGGGCGGTAATACTTAATAAATGTAGGGCGGTAATACTTAATAAATGTAGGGTGATAATACTTACAAAATGTAGGGCGGTAATACTTAATAAATGTAGGGTGATAATACTTACAAAATGTAGGGTGGAAATACTTACAAAATGTAGGGCGGTAATACTTAATAAATGTAGGGCGGTAATACTTACAAAATGTAGGGCGGTAATACTTAATAAATGTAGGGCGGTAATACTTACAAAATGTAGGGCGGTAATACTTAATAAATGTAGGGTGATAATACTTACAAAATGTAGGGTGGAAATACTTACAAAATGTAGGGCGGTAATACTTAATAAATGTAGGGCGGTAATACTTACAAAATGTAGGGCGGTAATACTTAATAAATGTAGGGTGATAATACTTACAATATGTAGGGCGGTAATACTTAATAAATGTAGGGTGGTAATACTAAATAAATGTAGGGCGGTAATACTTAATAAATGTAGGGTGATAATACTTACAAAATGTAGGGCGGTAATACTTAATAAATGTAGGGTGATAATACTTAATAAATGTAGGGCGGTAATACTTACAAAATGTAGGGCGGTAATACTTACAAAATGTAGGGTGATAATACTTACAAAATGTAGGGTGATAATACTTACAAAATGTAGGGCGGTAATACTTAATAAATGTAGGGCGGTAATACTTACAAAATGTAGGGCGGTAATACTTAATAAATGTAGGGCGGTAATACTTAATAAATGTAGGGCGGTAATACTTAATAAATGTAGGGTGATAATACTTACAAAATGTAGGGCGGTAATACTTACAAAATGTAGGGCGGTAATACTTAATAAATGTAGGGTGATAATACTTACAAAATGTAGGGTGATAATACTTAGAAAATGTAGGGCGGTAATACTTAATAAATGTAGGGTGATAATACTTACAAAATGTAGGGTGGAAATACTTACAAAATGTAGGGCGGTAATACTTAATAAATGTAGGGCGGTAATACTTACAAAATGTAGGGCGGTAATACTTAATAAATGTAGGGTGATAATACTTACAATATGTAGGGCGGTAATACTTAATAAATGTAGGGTGGTAATACTAAATAAATGTAGGGCGGTAATACTTAATAAATGTAGGGTGATAATACTTACAAAATGTAGGGCGGTAATACTTAATAAATGTAGGGTGATAATACTTAATAAATGTAGGGCGGTAATACTTACAAAATGTAGGGCGGTAATACTTACAAAATGTAGGGTGATAATACTTACAAAATGTAGGGTGATAATACTTAGAAAATGTAGGGCGGTAATACTTAATAAATGTAGGGCGGTAATACTTAATAAATGTAGGGCGGTAATACTTACAAAATGTAGGGCGGTAATACTTAATAAATGTAGGGCGGTAATACTTACAAAATGTAGGGCGGTAATACTTACAAAATGTAGGGTGATAATACTTACAAAATGTAGGGTGATAATACTTACAAAATGTAGGGCGGTAATACTTAATAAATGTAGGGCGGTAATACTTACAAAATGTAGGGCGGTAATACTTAATAAATGTAGGGCGGTAATACTTAATAAATGTAGGGCGGTAATACTTAATAAATGTAGGGTGATAATACTTACAAAATGTAGGGCGGTAATACTTACAAAATGTAGGGCGGTAATACTTAATAAATGTAGGGTGATAATACTTACAAAATGTAGGGTGATAATACTTAGAAAATGTAGGGCGGTAATACTTAATAAATGTAGGGTGATAATACTTACAAAATGTAGGGCGGTAATACTTACAAAATGTAGGGCGGTAATACTTAATAAATGTAGGGCGGTAATACTTACAAAATGTAGGGTGGAAATACTTACAAAATGTAGGGTGGAAATACTTACAAAATGTAGGGTGATAATACTTACAAAATGTAGGGTGATAATACTTACAAAATGTAGGGCGGTAATACTTATAAAATGTAGGGTGGAAATACACACATCAAAAAAAGTTTTGCATCACCTCGGTTCCCAGATCTCCGGCATATAGACGTTGACTGTGTATATTGTATCCAAGATACAGTCCCTTTGACTGTTCATAGATGTCACTAAAACTGCTCAAAGATGTAAACAACCATGCATGAGCAGGGCCTATTAGACGGAGGGGGTACGACAGCCGATCAGTTCCAGTCATTCCACCAGGACGAAGGTACGCTGCTCATGTTGTCTGTAGTTCTACCATGCCTAGAAGGTCAATACCGCAGTTCGATCGCGTCCGCATTGTTACTTTGTGTCAAGAAGGGCTCTCAACAAGGGAAGTTTCCAGGCGTCTCAGAGTGAACCAAAGCGATGTTATTCGGACATGGAGGAGGTACAGAGATACAGGAACTGTCGATGACAGGCCTCGCTCAGGCCGCCCAAGGGCTACTACTGTAGTGGATGACCGCTACTTACGGATTGCCGCTCGGAGGAACCCTGACAGCAATGCCACCATGTTGAATAATGCGTTTCGTTCAGCCACAGGACGTCGTGTTTCAACTCAAACTGTGCGCAATAGGCTGCATGATGCGCAACTTCACTCCCGACGTCCATGGCGAGGTCCAGCTTTGCAACCCCGACACCATGCAGCGCGGTACAGATGGGCCCAACAACATGCTGAATGGACCCCACGGAATTGGCATCACGTTCTCTTCACCGATGAGTGTCGCATATGCCTTCAACCAGACAATCGTCGGAGACGTGTTTGGAGGCACCCTGGTCAGGCTGAACGTCTTAGACACACTGTCCAGCGAGTGCAGCAAGGTGGTGGTTCCCTGATGTTTTGGGGTGGCATTATGTGGGGCCGACGTACGCCACTGGTGGTCATGGAAGGCTCCGAAACGGCTTTACGATACCTGAATGACATCCTCCGACCCATAGTGCAACCATATCGGCAGAATATTGGAGAGGCATTTGTCTTCATGGACGACAATTCTCGACCTCATCGTGCACATCTTGTGAATGCGTTCCTTCAAGATAACGACATCGCTCGACTACAGTGGCCAGCATGTTCGCCAGACATGAACCCTATCGAACATGCCTGGGATATGTTGAAAAGGGCTGTTTATGGACGTCTTGACCCACCAACCACTCTGAGAGATTTACGCCGAATTGTCGTTGAGGAGTGGGACAATTTGGACCAACAGTGTCTTGATGAACTTGTGGATAGTATGCCACGACGAATACAGGCATGCATCAATGCAAGAGGACGTGCTACTGGGTATTAGAGGTAGTGGTGTGTACTGCAATCTGGACCACAAATGCTGAAAGTCTAGCTGTATGATGGTACAACATGCAATGTGTGGGTCTCATGAGCAATAAAACGAGCTGAAATGTTGTTTGTGTTGATCTCTATTCCCTTTGTATTTAAAGGTTCCGGAACTCTTGGAACCGAGGTGATGCAAAACTTTTTTTGATGTGTGTACTTACAAAATGTAGGGCGGTAATACTTAATAAATGTAGGGCGGTAATACTTACAAAATGTAGGGTGATAATACTTACAAAATGTAGGGCGGTAATACTTACAAAATGTAGGGCGGTAATACTTACAAAATGTAGGGTGATAATACTTACAAAATGTAGGGTGATAATACTTACAGAATGTAGGGTGGTAATACTTACAAAATGTAGGGTGGAAATACTTACAAAATGTAGGGCGATAATACTTACAAAATGTAGGGCGGTAATACTTACAAAATGTAGGGCGGTAATACTTACAAAATGTAAATGGGATTGAAAATACACAATGCAATTTAGATTGAAAACCGCCCATTTCAGATTCTAAATACTCACAAAGTGCAATTGAAATTGAAAATGCTTACAAAGTGTACGGTAGATTCAAACTACATTAAGTTACTCATTTGGATTGATAATACTTACAAAATGCAATTTAGATCGAAAATACTTTCAATATGTAATTTAGATTCAAAATACCCACAAAATGCAATTGAGAATCAAAATGCTTGCAAAATGCCCACCATACAAAATGCAATTGAAATTCAAAATACTCACTAAAATGTCCTGCTGCTACATTGAAAGACTTACTAAAAAGCAATTTAGATTGAGAATCTTTACAAAATGCAATTGAGGTTGAAGACACTCGCAAAATGCAATTTAGATCGAAAAAACTTACAAAATGCAACGTAGATTTTTTTAACTACAAAATGTAGTGTAGATGCAACAAAAAAAGCGCTATAGGGAATTTAGATACACGGGGAGCCAATTAACAAAAACAGTGCGGGAATCTTAAAGAGAAAAGGAAATATAATGAAAAGAAAACTAGAGGTCTGACCCCTCGAAGAAGGAGGGATCAGGAATGAGGAGACAAGGGCCAATGAAGGCGGGAAAATGAAAGACTCCTTAGGCCTCGGATACCCTAATACCGTCGGGGTCGGAAAAGAAAAAGAACAAGAGTTGACGAAGGGAGGTCGACAGAAAAGAAGGCGGAGAGGAGCCCGGCACAAGTAAGTGGAAGTAATGCGGGACTCAGCTGGGGTACCGTGGTCGCCAATCCACGTCCCACTAGATGTGAGCCCCTGTGGGGTGTACAACAATTGGCAAATGTAGTGAATAAATTCCAAATACTGTATTTGTATTTGCCTCTACCTCCGCTTTCTGGCGCGCCGAGAGGGATTTAGAAGATACAGACACCCTGCGCCCGTCATGCCAGGCAGTAAGATCTGGACGTTTGGGCCACAGGACAAGGAGACTCATGATTACCGCATTGTATGCGTCCGCTGCATGAGTCACTCATTATTCCTCGCTTATATGCACATCTAGCGAGCATATCAATTATGTTGATGGGAAAACCGTTTGCCAACCTGGACGGTACCTTCTGATTGACCACGAGAGCCTCCTTTCGGAGTTTAATTTAATAGAAACGGTCCCAAAGCTCATGCTGATAACTAGGGCTCGGATTTTTAGGTAAATAAATATTTTTTATGTAAATACATATTTTAAGCATTTTTTCTATAAATACATAAATTCCTGCTTTTCACTTATTAGCACATAAAATACATAATATTTACATTTTTTTAAAATCAGTATGCTAGATCTTTCAGTTTATTGCATTTTTGTTCTGTGTTACTTCAAAGGGGAAGAACCTGTGAGCTATCTAATCTTCATGCAGAGCGTATGTCAGCTTGCAACTGTATTATTCTTAACTTGACGCCCCGTGCTACTCACTGTGGAAGCCGGGGATTTCCTTGCCAGCCATATTGCACCTCATGCTAGACTTCCCTCCCCCGTCTACCTGGAACCAATATCACTCAAATGCAGTACATTTCTGGCACTGTGAAGTGTAAGGCAGTTCTACGATGCCTAAAGTAAAAACAACTACAAGTTATCGTCTGTTGGAGAATTTAAAAATAATTTTACTTCTGATGGGGACGTTCGGTTCTGCCAACCATGTGGGAAAGCACTCAAGGCGGAACAGCGATCTCAAGTTACACAACACCTCAAGGGCAAGAAACACATTCCCGCAGTTTCACGCCTTCAGAATAAGTGTTTCGAGATCATCGTCGGTCATTAGTGATGGACAACCTGAAGTTGTATCTCGTTGTGTATTGTAATGCTTCAGCAGTCGGTGAGACATAGCATAAATTGCATTCGAGAGTGCTGCATATTGTTTATATTCACGTTATAGTTAGTTATTGTTGTTTTAAGGGGCGGAACTACCAGGTCATCTGCCCCTATATATATTCACATTTAAACGAAATTATAATTAAATATTTTTACTTTTTTGCCACATATTTCAGGTATTTTTAATACATAAAAAATAAATATTTTCCCAAATTTTAGCACCTAAAAATCCGAGCCCTACTGATAACTATAGTTGTATTTTCCAATGATGAAATCTGAAGTTTCGGCGCCACTGGGCAAAAACAGTTGACGACTATATCACACGCAAGGTTTGTTGCCATGGAAACCATACAGTGCTGCCAAGTTGAATGAAGCTATTTGGCCACGTGCTTGTCGCCGAACAACCGCTTGTTTGGTTCCCTCCAGTGACCTTGCTGCGTTTCATAAGCTGGTGTTTTATGAGTTATAATTGTTTTGAATTAATTAGTTAATTACTTTTCCGTGTAGGATTTATACATAATGATGCTTTGGATGGGAGAGAGCCTCCATTAGCTTCTGTCTTCTGGTGCCTACACATTGAGCGTATATTTTGTAATACATTCATGTGTTTCTTGTGCCTTGAAACTTATTCTACACGAAATATAAATAACTAAATATCACGGAAACAATCACGTGTTGTCGTTTCGCTTTGAACAGTATTCATAATATTGCTATTCGTTACAATATTTTAGACCTTTCCTAAATTCGACGGGCTATTATTTTACTTTACACTGTGCACCGAACAGTTTTAAGTAGCTTATTGCATTGTTTAAGATTTTTGAAAACCATCTGAGTAAAAATGTAATAAATGTAATAAATGTAATAAGTTAACGGTGCTAATAATATTATTAGCATGAGGAAAAGAGTGGCAGCGTGGAAGCGTGCTGGCCAGCAGCATTCGTGGCAACGCTGCCATTAGTTCAATGGTTCTCCACCGAACTGTCAGATTCCAACTCTGGATAATACACCTATAGTAAGGCTGTGTCCCAATACTCAAGTTGTCTGCTATTGACTAGCTGCTAGCTACTATGTGCTATGTGCTATGCACTACGGAGATTTGGGGCATGTCTGCTTGATCACAGCCTCCTTGTGTCCTGAAACGCACTGGACTTACATGCTGGTACCAAACCAACACTCAAGATGGCGGTGATCTGCTACTCCTTGTAAGTTCTTTGCGCTTTCATCATCTGTTTTAAATAAACAATACCTGAATTATACGATCACGGATGCGCCAAAAAGATCACTTTTTAGCCGAGCCCTAATTATGGTTTGTGTTTGGCCTAAGTCAAAGACAACCTACAATTTACATAACCTACAATTCCGATAAGCTACAATTTCTATAACTTCCTTGACGTAGTCGACAATCTAGCATGCACTTTCGTTCACTAGATGCTACAGACTTGATTGCTATGTGCTAAGCAGTATTGGATCACGAATTCTGACGTCACATCCGGCAAAGTAGTCGACTATCTAGTTCACTACGGCTGAAATTGTACTATTGGGACACAGCCTAAGTAGCTACTAGCAACTACACACTACGGAGCTTTGGAACACGTGTGCTTGAAGCATGGCCTCCTACACAGACTTGTGTTGTGAAACACACCAGGTTTACATTCCGGTGCCAAACCGTAGCACAAGAAGGCAGTGCTCGTGAAATGTTGCGTAATGTGCGCGAGTATTTCGAACGAGAGAATTACAATGGTAGCACACTATTGACGTCAGAAAAGTTGGATGGCGCAGCCACGCGGCAGAATGTTGAAGCTGTAACATTGTGACTGGTGAGAGATATTTAGATGGTGAAGCATTGAGGTCGTGATGGAAACAGAAAGAAATTTGTCAAATTCGAGGAGGTACTGCTCTGTATACGGTTGCAAATCGTATAAAACGGCTACGAAATATCTTCACTACTTTCCTGTACAAAAAGTTCAGAGAGAAAGATGGGCTTCGGCGCTGTCAATTGGAAAACGTGTTACATGTTATATGACAGTGTGCAGTCTGCATTTTTGTGAAGACGACTTCTTTCCACCGGTACTGTTGATTATTGATAGTTATTGTCTCTAATTTGTATTCACATGGATTTAGCTACATCAAAAATACCGATAAACTTATAGCCTATTACTTCTGTGCCGTACAAAGAATGTAATCCGCTCTTCGTAAACTTATTTTAGGGGTTCTTCCGATTGATAATAGCCGAATGGTTAGAAAACTTAAGAAAAATGCTGTTCCTAGCCTTAATTTGCCAGAGAATTTATATTATTGCCTTTGAACATCAAGTATGTAGGTCATTGAAGTATGATTTGGCTTGAATTATGTTTTTGGCTATGATCTCCCTACTGTTGAATTTAGTTAATTAAAATGTAAAATCTTAGTTTTAAGTACCGGTTTGGTGACCCATCATCCCAGGCAGGCCGGCAACACCTATACTACTCAGGCAGATAGGTCACTTAGCTGTAATTTTGAAGTTATAGTGATGTTAAGTATACATATGCGGTAATGTAGCAGGAGACCGGATCGGCCTAGGCTATTCTAACTTTAATTAGTTCCCATTTCCGGGTTTTACAGTTTTGAGTGCGAACAGTTGGTTTGAAAGTTGTACAACAGTAAGGAGAGTATGTTTTGTATAGGTTTTAATTGGTATTATGGTTTATGTCGAGCTGAGGATTGAATTTGGTTTGGCTTATAGTGTAGTTTTTGATCTGTTCCGTTTGCTTATGACAAGTTCAAATGGAGACTCCAGCTTTGTTAAATATCTGTATTTTAAATATTTAATTAAATATATTGATAAAGAGGATGTCTCCATTTTAACTTGCCTGTGGCAAGAGATTAATAAATTAACATTCTTGCCTTTGAACAGCAAGTATGTAGGTCAATATTTGCAATATTGAAGTATGATTTGAGCATCCCAAGTAACGCTTCTTTGAAACCAAAACATTCATGCAAATTCAGGGTTGCTTGATTCAATTTATTATCAGAGAGTCGTCCTTTGTGTTATGTGAGATATATATATATATATATATATATATATATATATTGTGAAATTAATAAAAACGTCGATACCGCTAGGCTCCCAAGTACAGGCTTCATATATGTAACAGCAGACAGTAAATTAACTATCTACATGTGGGTAATATTTTTAACTGGTAGTAATCAGGCACTGCATTTCAATTGATTATAAAAATATTTCTATCAATGAAAGGAAATATGTAGTATTTTGCCATAATAAATTCGAAGCCATAACAAACGCACACCCAATTACTTCACGTCACCATATCGCCGCCATATTGCAAACAGCTGACCGTAAGCTCCTCCCCCGTTTCGGACGTCAATAATCACCTGTAGCGCAAGCAGAGCAGAGAATGGCTGATGCTACAAAAACCAGTCGTTCCTCAGTTATTGCAATCGGGAAGGAGGAGCAAGGAGCTGGGAAGATTGCAAGGACCGGGTAGGAACAGGAATCTATCCAAACTCAGCAAGATGCTGTACGTCGGCATATCTATGAGTATTTTCGCAGAAAGGAACATCCGACTCTTGCGAAGCTGCTCGTTTCTTTGCGTCAGTGTGATCTTTTCTATGTTAGTAAGTCTTCGGTAACCGTAGTTGTGAAAGATCTGGGGTTTAGGTATAAGAAAGTGAATCAGCTGACCGCGCTGCCCAGCTGATCGGAGACCTGTCACGTTGGAAGGTATAACCGGCAGAGTATAGGACACAAGCAATAAAAACTTAATTTAAAAATTTCTCACAGCTGCCATCTTGGGGTTATCAAAACAATTGAGTTTAATTAGATGTCAGCAGATTATATTTTATATGAACACTTATCGCACCAATTTCACTGTGCTCGGATTGTAAAATCGCGAGAAAAGCCTATTTAGTCTGTGTCCCAATAGTACAATTTCAGCCGTAGTGAACTAGATAGTCGACTACTTTACCGGATGTGACGTCAGAAGTCGTGATCCAATACTGCTTAGCACATAGCAATCAAGTCTGTAGTAGCTAGTGAACGAAAGTGCTTGCTAGATTGGCCGAATACGTCAAGGAAGTTATAGAAATTGTAGCTTATCGGAATTGTAGGTTATGTAAATTGTAGGTTGTCTTTGATTTAAGCCAAACACAAACCATAATTAGGGCTCGGCTAAAAAGTGATCATCTTGGCGCATCCATGATCGTGTCGTTCAGGTATTGTTTATTTAAAACAACTAAGGAAAGCGCAAAGAGCTTACAAGGAGTAGCAGATCACCGCCATCTTGAGTGTTGGTTTGGTACCAGCATGTAAGTCCAGTGCGTTTCAGAACACAAGTCTATGAAGGAGGCTGTGATCAAGCACACATGTCCCAAAGCTCCGTAGTGCATAGCACATAGTAGCTAGCAGCTAGTCAATAGCAGACAACTTGAGCTTTGGGACACAGCTAATAAAATGTTTCAATTTCGCTTGGCCGCCATGTTCGTTTTGTACTTAACAGGTTATGAAAGTCATATAGATGAACATCTAGTAGTACTCCTTATCACCGTACATGTTACTGTTCCGGAGATATAGAATGGCAGTGAAATATTTCGCGCGGCCACTATGTTGGATTGATGAAACGTATTAAAATTGAAAGGCATGGTCGAGGCAGTGTTTCAACAGCGCCCCGAGTCTTCTTGTTAGCAATCGCCGGCACAGAAAATGATGGGGCGGGGCCTTTTCACACAGTTAAAACACAACATTTCGTGTTTATAAAATTTGGATGTGGATGTCTAACAAAATAAGGTTGGTTGGTTCTTAAGTTTAGGGGCTGCGACAACGCTGTCATGTAGCCCCGTGTACTTTGGGTGTGTTTAGAATCTGTCTGATAACCGGTGTTAATTGTGATGACTGTATTAGTGTGTGTTATTTTTTTTTTATTTAAGTACTGCAACTTAGAATTTTTCAAATAGTTCCTACTTTTGCCGCCAAGCGTCACCGTCAACGAATACTAGGCCAAGTTCAGAACTTAGCTACTAGACGCCACCGCAGTCGGATTTTGGCAACGAACGTAGAAACATAAGAGCGTTGTTTACATTCTTAACCTATCCAATTTAGCTTCACACAGATGCAATTAGTGGAAGGTTCTTTAACATGCCATAAATCTATGACATGGGACCGCCGGCTTTACTTCCCCTCCGAAGGAAGGCATACTGAGGGATTTTTAACGCTCTTAAAAAATCCGACGGCTTCGGCCGGGTTTGAAACCCGCTATCTTGGGCATAGAAGCTCAGCATGCTACCCACTACGCCACCGAAGTCGCCTAACAAATAACAAGTAGTTCCGTGAAGAACTATACAGCCTATTTTCATATATCCTACTTATGTTAATTGCCTCCACCAACATACAAAATTTCAGTTTGATTGCTGTAATAGATTCGTAGATATTGAGAACCATCTAAATATTTTGGATTTTTATATATAGGCCTTAAAATTAAGTACTGTTACATGAAGATTATTGTGTAGGTGTTATATTCAAACTTCAATCGCATGATTAGGACACAAGAAATATAAACAAGATTTTAAAATTTCGTTCAGCCGCCATCTTGCGATCATGAAAATAATTTAAATAAATTAGATGCCAGTGAATTAAAATTTATATAAGCATATATCGTACCAAGTTTCATTGCGCTCGGATGGTTAAATCGCGAGAAACGTCCATAACAAAAATTAAGTTACACTGAAACTACTTACAAAATGGAACTCAGATTGAAACGACTCAAAATGTAGAGTAGGTTCAAAATACTCACAAAATGTAATTTAGATACACGGGGAGTCTATTCACAAAAACATAATGAAATATAATGAAAAGGATGCTGATCCCTAGAAGAATGAGGGATCAGGAAAGATGATAGAAGGGCCAATAAAGGCGGAACAGGAAAATACTCCCTAGGCCTTGGGGTCGGAAGAGAACGAGAGTTAACCAAGAGAGGTCGATAGGAAAGAAGACGGAGATGGGCCCGGCACAAGTAAGTGGAAGCAATGCCGGACTCAGCTGGTGTCCCGTGGTCGCCAACCCACGTCCCACAAGTTGTGAGGTCCTGGGGGAGATTTTATAAATACTTCTCAATGAAATTCGAACACAGGTTTTCACGATTTTACCAGCAGGTGGTAGGATTTGTCGTTTGGCAATTCATAGTGAAGGGAACTGACTCAACTTATCTCGTCTCGTCTCTTACGCTGGGGTAAGCAAAGTCTACTCGACATCCGGTCACGAATGACGCAACAGTCTGCAGTTTTGTTAAAAAATCGTGTGTATTGTTAAAGTGTCTGAACGATGAGATAAAGTTGGTCTGACGACTTCGGTGGCGCAGTCGGTAGCATGCTGAGCTTCTATTCCCAAGATCGCAGGTTCAAAACCGGGCGAAGTCGAACAAATTTTTTAAGAGCGTTAAAAATCCGTCAGTATGCCTTCCTTCGGAAGGGATGTAAAGCCGGCGGGCCCATGTCATAGATTTATGGCATGTAAAAGAACCTTCCACTAACTAAACTTGTGTGAAGCAAAAATTTGTAGATTAGGTTTGATTAATGAGCTTATCTTCCAACGTTCATCACCGGGCGCTGGCTGCGATGGCATCTAGTAGTAGCCAAGTTCACAGCTAGGTGTCGTGGACGGTAGCATTTGGTAACAAAAGTAGAAACTACTTGAAACTGATCGTCTGCAGTCCTTACCTGAATCACAGACAACACACACTAATACAGTCATCACAATTAACACAGATTCTACACCCACCCAAAGCACACGGGGCTACATGACCGCAGCCCCTAAACTAAGGAACCAACCAACCGACTTTATATATGAGGGCATTTTCTCACCAATTTCCTTCAAGGAAACCAGAACATTTAAAAAATACTAGGACCCATCTCAAGAGATACTTAACTTGTAGGAAAATTCTGCGACTGTGAGGAAACTGTGATCTGAATAACGACTGCGACGTGGACGTGATGACTCTTCCCATTACCTGTTCGAGGAGGTGTTAAAAGCTTCCGTTACGAACACCAGCCAATAATCACCTGGAGATAAATACGAAATCCAAACATTTTGTTGCAAACAGTCTCCATGACGACCGTAGGTTAGCGATACCAACTGTTTACACAGCCTTCCCAATATCTAGCTACAACTGTCTTCAAGTATTTTTAGCCAATTTTTATTTATGACCAAACAAAAAAAAAAGGCTTATGAGATCACCTTTTGTCCGTGTGTGTGACCCGTCTCCCCCCTGTAGCCTAATAACTTCTAAACGGCTGGAGCGATTTCAAAGACACTCTGTGAGGTCATAGTACTATTTTGTCCGACCCTCACTGTGGCCTTCAAAGTTTATTACGTCACACCAATCCAATATGGCGGCTGTGCGAAATATTTCACCGGCATTCTGTATCTCCGAAACTATTACTCATAACACCCTGACATTTTGTACGGTGATAAAGAGCACTACTAGAAGTTCGCCTATGTGACTTTCAAAAACCTGGTAACTACAAAACGAACATGGCGGCCAAGCGAAGTTGAAACATTTAAATAGACTTTTCTTGGGATGTAACCGTTTGAACGCAATGAAACTTGGTACAGCAAATGAATATACGAATTGCAATTGAGTTCAATTGTTTACATAACCTCAAGATGGCGGCTGTGCGAAATTTTAATATTAAGTTTTTATTTCTTGTGTTCTAATCATACGATCGAAATCAACGTTTGAATAATGAACGTACACAATAATTTTCTTCTAACAGTACATAACTCTATGGCCTAAATATATTAAAATCCAACATGGCGACCATCCGAAATATTTAGACGGTTCTCAATATCTATTAATCTATGACAGCAATCAAACTGAAATTTGTTATGTTGATAGAGGCTGTGACTATAAGTTCCCATATAGGACTTTCAACAACCTGGTGAGCCCAAATCCAACATGGCGGCGACGAGAAATTTAAATATTCAAATGGACGTTCTCGCGATTTAACCATCCGAGCGCAGTAAAACTTGGTACGGTATATGCTTATATAAATTTAAATCCACTGGCACGTAATTCATTTAAATTATTTTCATAACCACAAGATGGCGGGTGAGCGAAATTTTAAAACCTTGTTTTTATTTCCTATGTCCTAATCATGCGATAGAAGTTTTATTCAAACACCTACACAATAATATTCATGTAACAGACATAACTCTAAGGCCTATATATACAAATCTAACATGGTGACCAACCGAAATACTGTATTTAGACTGTTTTCAATATCCACGAATCTATTACAGCAATCAACTGATAATTTGTATGTTCATAGAGGCGATTAACATACGTAGGATAATAGGCTTTATAGTTCTTCACGGAACTACTTGTTGGTAATGAAATAAAAGCGCACAAACGTGCGTGTAACATAATAGGTACTTTATCACTGTTCTCAAGAATATTCCAATAATGATTTTTCTCGTTGTAGTGCACACGCTAAAGTGATAATGTTCATACAACTTCCGACATAATTTCCAGATACAATGCCGTGTTGGGTCATGGTAACCTTGCCACGTACATACGGTTTGGTGAAAACCATGAACAGCTACTCTGGTTACAGCATTGCTTCCATCCATCTGCGATCAATCATTGCTGGGGACCGGATTTTTTGAAAATGAATATGCTAATGCATATTTTGAGGGTTAATTGGATTTGTTGCATATCTGAACATAACAGCATATTTTAGCATCTTATACAGTTGAAATTGATTTAAAACATCTTGAACATATAGGTTTCGCCTGCATGTTGGACACCCCTTGGAAGCAACTTTCTGAGCAACAGATAACGAGATGACAGTACTCATACTTTACGCAATGCTGACTGGCTATTTGAAGAAAGGAATGGGGTGGGACATTCCTTTCACCATCTGGGCAGTACCACTTGTAAGCAACTTTCTGAGAAACAGATAACAAGATGACAGTACTCATACTTTACGCAATGCTGACTGGCTATTTGAAGAAGGGAATGGGGTGGCACATTCCTTTCACCATCTGGGCAGTACCCCTTGTAAGCAACTTTCTGAGAAACAGATAACGAGATGACAGTACTCATACTTTACGCAATACTGCCTGGCTATTTGAAGAAGGGAATGGGGTGGGACATTCCTTTCACCATCTGGGCAGTACCCCTTGTAAGCAACTTTCTAAGAAACAGATAACGAGATGACAGTACTCATACTTTATGCAATGCTGCCTGGCTATTTGAAGAAGGGAATGGGGTGGGACATTCCTTTCACCATCTGGGCAGTACCCCTTGTAAGCAACTTTCTAAGAAACAGATAACGAGATGACAGTACTCATACTTTACGCAATGCTGCCTGGCTATTTGAAGAAGGGAATGGGGTGGGACATTCCTTTCACCATCTGGGCAGTACCCCTTGTAAGCAACTTTCTAAGAAACAGATAACGAGATGACAGTACTCATACTTTATACAATGCTGGCTGGCTATTTGAAGAAGGGAATGGGGTGGGACATTCCTTTCACCATCTGGGCAGTACCCCTTGTGAGCAACTTTCTGAGAAACAGATAACGAGATGACAGTACTCATACTTTACGCAATGCTGCTTGGCTATTTGAAGAAGGGAATGGGGTGGGACATTCCTTTCACCATCGGGGCAGTATCCCTCGTAAGCAACTTTCTAAGAAACAGATAACGAGATGACAGTACTCATACTTTACACAATTCTGCTTGGCTATTTGAAGAAGGGAATGGGTGGGACATTCCTTTCACCATCTGGGCAGTACCCCTTGTAAGCAACTTTCTGAGAAACAGATAACGAGATGACAGTACTCATACTTTACACAATGCTGCCTGGCTATTTGAAGAAGGGAATGGGGTGGGACATTCCTTTCACCATCTGGGCAGTGTCCATTGTAAGCAACTTTCTGAGCAACAGATAACGAGATGACAGTACTCATACTTTACGCAATGCTGACAGGCTATTTGAAGAAGGGAATGGAGCGGGACATTCCTTTCACCATCTGAGCAGTGTCCCTTGTAAGCAACTTTCTGAGAAACAGATAACGAGATGACAGTACTCGTGCTTTACACAATGCTGCCTGACTATTTGAAGAAGGGAATGGAGTGAGACATTCCTTTCACCATCTGGGCAGTACCTCTTGTAAGCAACTTTCTGAGAAACAGATAACGAGATGACAGTACTCATACTTTACACAATGCTGCCTGGCTATTTGAAGAAGGGAATGGAGTGAGACATTCCTTTCACCATCTGGGCAGTACCCCTTGTAAGCAACTTTCTGAGAAACAGATAACGAGATGACAGTACTCATACTTTACGCAATGCTGACAGGCTATTTGAAGAAGGGAATGGGGTGGGACATTCCTTTCACCATCTGGCCAGTGTCCCTTGTAAGCAACTTTCTGAGCAACAGATAACGAGATGACAGTACTCATACTTTACGCAATGCTGACTGGCTATTTGAAGAAGGGAATGGGGTGGGACATTCCTTTCACCACCTGGGCAGTGTCCCTTGTAAGCAACTTTCTGAGAAACAGATAACGAGATGACAGTACTCATACTTTACGCAATGCTGCCTGACTATTTGAAGAAGGGAATGAGGTGGGACATTCCTTTCACCATCTGGGCTGTGTCCCTTGTAAGCAACTTTCTGAGCAACAGATAACGAGATGACAGTACTCATACTTTACGCAATGCTGACTGGCTATTTGAAGAAGGGAATGGGGTGGGACATTCCTTTCACCGTCTCGACAGCCAGTAGCCTTGGGTTAGTTTTGTGAGGAGTTGATGTGTTACTTTATTCTTAGTCTGCACATCCTTAACTCAAAGAGCAGCACAAAGTAGGTGTCAGGTAATAGAGATTACTCAACTGATGACTATGCACTGAAAACAATTAAAATATACGTAATTTGTCTCCTGAAGAAAATTGCAATTAACTATTGCGATGCTTCTTTCTGCAGTGAATGGTACATGTATAAAGTGAGTGGCTTATTGTTCAGTGCATAAATGTCCGGTCTCTAGTGATTGCATCCCTACTATAAAAATCTAACCAGATTGCATTTCTCTTCTGGGTTCTCGCTTGTAATAATGTGATCTCCTAGTCTCAAGTCTTCTATATACAGTGGAACGTGGCTAATTCGAACTTCTATAATTCGAATTTCTCTCTTGGTCCCTAGCATTTTATATACAATCAATGCTAAAAAATCGTGGCTAATTCGAATTATATTTTGGATAATTCGAAGTTTTTAGTGTAAAAAGCCGATCGGAAGCCAAACAGTTGGGTCAGTTCCCGGAAAAACTGTTCCGAGTGCAGCCCAAGCAACAAACCACATCACAGAACTTAGGCGTTTTTTAAGGTAGAAATGTCGTAAGTGGTTCTGTTTTCAGTTCCTTAAATTTGTTCGATTCTTTTGTGATGGCCAAGAGACTTAATTGTAGGAAAAAGGTAAAAATCTCAAACATTTTTGAAAGACAGTAGATTTCTCTGAGACTTAACTAAATTGCTGGATTACTACTGTCGTTAAATAGGTGAATAGTACATTTTGGCTTTATTTTTCATTTGAAACTTTTCAGGTTATTCACGATACAGTCTTTATAAAGTACCGTTGCCTGTTAATCTGCTTTGTTGAACGTAAATCATTATGTAAATGTAATAGAATATACTGTATTTTCTCTACCCTTTTCGAAGAACTTCCTTAATTCGAATTTTTGGATAATTCGATTCTTTTTACTGGTCCCTTGAGGCTCGAATTATCCAAGTTCCACTGTAACTCGTAAGCCATTATTGATAGCGTTGTCTTTGAAATGCCCAAGACTCTATTGAGATTCCTGGCTTTAACACGTTCAATGGTGGAAAGATCGGAGAATGTTAGTTTCTCCCAAATAAGCTTTAAGCACATACAATATCTTCGTATAGAAGAGGCTATGCCAGTCTGAAGCGCTAGCTTAGTCAGATCCCTCTGATAGCTGCCGCTGCTCTTTCTCTTATATGAATTCTGTGTGATGAACCGGTCAGTTGTAAGGAGATGCCCAGGATGAGGATCATAAGTGTTAATTTAAGGGGCCTAATGGTCTGGATGATAGCGAAAATAACAATGAGATGGAAACCGTAGCGGAAACTAACGAAGATTGAAAATACACACAAAATGTAATATTACAAAATGAAAATACAGTACCTACAAAATGTTGTGTAGAGTCAAAATATTCACAAAATGTAATTTAGATACACGGGGAGCCAACTGACAAAAAGAGTGCGGGAATCTTAAAGAGAAAAGGAAGAAAAGAAAAAGAAGAAAAACAATGAGGTATCAGGAAAGATGAGACAAGGGCCAATTAAGGCGGGAAAGGAAGAGACTCCCTAGGCTTCGGATACCCTAATACCGTCGGGGTCGGAAGAGAACATGAGTAGACCAAGAGAGGTCGACAGGAAAGAAAACGGAGAGGAGCCCGCCACAGTTAAGTGAAAGCAATGTCGGACTCAGCTGGGGTCCCGTGGTCGCCAACCAACGTCATGTGAGTCCCTGGAGGGCTAATAAAAATTGCATTAAAACACAACTTGAATAAAGAGAGAAACCGGAAGTGACGTGTGACCATGATAGCGAGCGAGCGTCCTCGAGTTATGCAAGGCCCACACGCACTAGGTTGAGGCCACCTAGGACCACCTTAAGTCTTTGTCACATTTGGCTTTCTTTAGCGCTCAGAATTCCCTCATCCCTGTTTGCGTTCCTCTGTCGCAATAGCTTAAGTTGTGGTGACATCTCAACATATTAGATTATCACTGACATTTATGATCAAACTTCTGACCAGGAAAATAAAACAAACTATACAACACGATCATCAGGCCAGTACTGCTATACGGAGCCGAAACATGGAGTGTGAGGAACACCAACTTACAGTCTTCGAAAACAAGGTACATAGAAACATTTTCGGCCCCATTTTTGACCAGGAAACACAAAGATGGGTTCTCAGATCAAATCATGAGCTGTACAGGTTAGCCAATCAACCCAGGGTAGTGAACGTCAAGAATGCGAAACGGCAACAATGGGCAGGGCATGTTATCAGAATGGACGCTGCCAGAATAGTTCGCGAGGTGTACGAGAAGTTAGTTTTTAGTTAGTTATTGTTGCTTTAAGGGGCGGAACTACGAGGTCATCTGCCCCTCTTAACACAGATTAAAGTATACAAATTTGGAATTGAATTTAAAATTTTGAGGTGGGTATCTAAATTTAAAAACACCAAAAATTAATAACACAAAAGCAAAAAATTAAATAAAAACAAAAATTATAAAAATAAACAAAAATTACGGGGGGAAAATCATTCAAAAACGAACAAGTCGTTGAGTCAATTTACACTGGAAAATTTAGATTGCTGGCCTTAACCCACTCTCACTTATAAAGCGGATGACGCGATCAGCAGCCACCGCGTCATCGGCTAATATAAGTTTGAGTGTCATCTGCAAACCAAGGTTTCTTCGTAAGTCAGCAAGAATGAAAACTGGTCTTTAATAGGCAAGTTGAAGATTGTCCAGTATAAAGTAACATACACCACATTAAGAAGACTAGACTTGGCAATTCGGGGCGTAGTTGGTAGCATGCTGAGCTTCTATGCCCAAGATAGCGAGTTCAAACCCGGCCGAAGCCGTCGGATTTTTTAAGAGCGTTAAAAATCCCTCAGTATGCCTTCGTTCGGAGGGGAAGTAAAGCCGGCGGTCCCATGTCATTCATTTATGGCATGTAAATGAACCTTCCACTAATTACACCTGTGTGAAGCTAAATTGTATAGGTTAATAATGTAAACAACGCTCTTAGGTTCCTACGTTCGTTGCCAAGAGCCGACTGCGGGGGCGTATAGTAGCTAAGTTCTGAACTAGTAGTCGTTGACGGTGACGTTTGGCGGCAAAAGTAGGAACTATTTGAAAAAAATCAAAGTCTGCAGTCCTTACTTGAATTAAAAAACAGATAACACACACTAATACAGTCATCACAATTAACACAGATTCTACACACACCCAAAGTACACGGGGTTACATGACCGCGTTGTTGCAGCCCCTAAACTGAGGAACCAACCAGACTTGGCAATACACTGTCACATTTGTGCGATGAACAGAGACTTCGGAATGCGAGAGGAGAAAAGCCCAGGAAGATAAGAGATCCTCGCGCACAGATGATATGATGATGATAATTGTTGTTTTAAGGGGCCTAACATCTAGGTTATCGGCCCCTAGTGGTCTGGCTGATAGCGAAAATTTCAATTAAGTGGAAACCAGAACGATAATTAAGTGAGAAGGAAAATACTTACAAAAAGGAACTCAGATTGAAACTACTCACAAAATGGTGATCGGTAATACTTACAAAAGGGAATTTAGAACGAAAATACTCACGAAAGGCATAGATTGAGAAATACGCACAAAATGTAGATTAAGTTCAAAATACGTACAAAATGCAATTGAGGTTCAAAATACTTACAAAATGCAATTGAAATTGAAAATACACAATGCAATTCAGATTGAAAAACTGCCATTTTAGATCCAAAATACTCACAAAATGCAATTGATATTCAAAATACCTACAAAATGCAATTGAAATTAAAAATGCTTACAAAACGTATGGTAGATTCAAATTACTCAATTGGATGGACAATACTTACAAAATGCAATTTAGATTCAAAATACCCACAAAATGCAATTGAGAATCAAAATACTTGCAAAATGCGCACCCTACAAAATGCAATTTAGATTGAAAATACTTGCAAAAAGCGGTTTCGGTTGAAAATACAAAATGCAATTGAAATTCAAAATACTCACTAAAGTCCCAGAACCTATATTGAAAGTCTTACTAAAAAGCAATTTAGATTGTCAATCTTTACACAATGCAATTGAGGTTGAAAACACTCACAAAATGCAATTTAGATCGAAAAGACTTACAAAATGCAACGGAGATTGAAAACACCTACAAAATGGAGGGTTAAAAAAATGGAATTTAGATACACGGGGAGCCAATTAACAAAAACAGTGCGGGATCTTAAAGAGCAAAGGAAATATAGGCTAATGAAAAGAAAACTAGAGGTCTGACCCCTCGAAGAAAGAGGGATCAGGAAAGATGAGACAAGGGCCAATTAAGGCGGGAAAGTGAAAGACCCCCTAGGCCTTGGATACCCTAATACCGTCGAGGTAGGAAAAGAACAAGAGTTGACCAAGGGAGGTCGACAGGAAAGAAGACGGAGAGGAGCCCGGCACAAGTAAGTGGAAGCAATGCCGGACTCAGCTGGGATCCCGTGGTCACCAACCCACCCTCGCGCACAGGAAACTCCCCCCAGTGAGGATATTAACTGCTTTCAACGGGGCCCTGTGCAATACAATCTGGACTAACAATTTAGCAACAATCACTTATTCACACTAAGCAAGCAAATGTGGAGGTCAAGCACCACCTCCAGTATCTTAACATGGGCTATAACTAACACATACTGGCTTTATCTATACTAATATAATAAAGCTGAAGAATTTGTGTGTTTGTGTGTTTAAACGTGCTAATCTCTGGAACTACCAGACGGATTCGAAAAATTCTTTTTGTATATGCTAGCGAAATTCAAGAGGAATAGTTTAGGCTATGTAGCATTAGGCTACACCTCTCAGGTAACCTTAGAGATTGATTTTAGTTCAGTAAGTCGGAAGAACAAGCGCTTCAATAATACCGAAGTCTATTGTTGCCATGTAATGCGGGCCGCATCACGTCGCCTCTACCAGTGTTCAGGTGCAGAATTGCGAGTGGCTTATAAATTGCAGTCACGGGGAGTAATTAGTGCAAAAATATTTCTTAGGCCCCTTAAAACCGTTATCATCATGACAATAGTATGCCTCTGTATTAGGGCGATGGTGTTGGTGCAGTGTACTGAGGTTATCAGCTGCAATAAGCGTTGGTGCTTTCAAATTTACTTTCAGATCCTTGTCCTTGAGCACTCCAGTTCTGTAAAACTAATAAATCCACCGGGAGAAGCCGGGCACTACTGCTAGTCTTAACTAAAACTGCAACTAAATAAGTGTAGGCTACATATTGTAAATTCTTTGAGACATAGATTTAATAGCTTAAGTGAAATGAGACTGATGATGATCGCTTGAGGCTTGGATAAAAATGGTTGGTTGGTTCCTCAATTTAGGGGCTGCGACAACGCGGTTATGTAGCCCCGTGTACTTTGGGTGTGTGTAGAATCTGTCTGATAACTGGTAATAATAATAATAATAATAATAATAATAATAATAATATAGTATGGCCTCGGGTGCCGGGTGCAAGCTTTGATATTTGACACCCGAAGGGTAGCTTGCATGTCGAATTTCGTTGTTCCTTGAAGCACTATGAAAGTCAAGGAGGTTAGATATCTAAGCTCCTTGAACACTAGCGCTTCCTAGTAGAGAATGGAGGAACTTTGCGTTGGCGGAAAGTCACGAGATTAATTTTGCCATTATGAACACGGCCTACTGAATTCAAATGGGTTCTTTGACATGCCAACATCGTATGACATGGTGTCGTAATTTTTGCCGCTTTTCAAAAATCACTTACCATGGCCAGGGGCGAACCTGCAAGCTTGGGGTTAGTAGACCGACAGCTCTGATAACCGGTGTATGTTATCTGTAATTCAAGTAAGGGCTGAATACAATAATCTCAAGTATTTCCTACTTTTGCCACCAAATGCTACCGTCCACGAAACCTAGTTAGCGGACTTGGCTACTAGATGGCATCGCAGTCAGCACCTGGTGGCGAACGTTGGTACTAATAGAGCGTTATCAATTCTAACCTACAAATTTTGGCTTCACACAGGTGTAGTTAGTGGAAGGTTCTTTTACATGCCATAAATCTATGACATCGGCCCGCCGGCTTTACTTCCCCTCCGAAGGAAGGCATACTGAGGGAATTAACGGTTTGATCCCGCGATCTTGGGCACAGCAGTTCAGCATACTACCTACTACGCCACCGAAGCCGTGACAGGTAATGAGTTACGATCAAAATAAGCCAAGCCAGTGCATGGCGTGTACCTTCACAAGGAAGCCCCAAGACAGCAAGCGGTCTGCTACGTAACCAACAACTCTACAAATACTGTTCACTTACGTAAAAGTCAAATAAGCACCTTCGTTAGAATCCAACGGTCTCAGCTGATGTGCACATTGAATCTCGTGATCGTAGAAGCGGAAGTCGCCAAGTTACAGCGCCGCCATTGTTGATCCGGTTACCATGGCTAGCAGAGAACGTTTTATCATTTTAAATGATCTTGTCGTTATGCTGGGGTCTGGCGTTACGTTACGGTGACGGGACGAAATGTACCTAGATGCACTGAGGTGTGTGACGTCATAGTACCGCTTGGTGCATGTGTTCCCCGACAATCTCTACTTCGTTAGTATAAGACAAAAATCCCCGATTCTTGGATGTCACGGGTAATCTCGAGAACCACTGGATGGATTTTGATGTGGTTTTCACCATTCTGTAAAGGATATCTCGAGGAAAGATTCTGTAGAACATAATTTATGTATGATCAAAGGAAGCCAAGCAGTAAAGATTTCAGTGAAAAAGTCGAAACAAACTTGGCGTCCGTGCACTGGGCAAACCGTTAAAAATATCAATATAGCCTACTATGAGCGTAAGAATTGGTCAGCATGAAACGTTCTACAAAAAAGTCCGCGAGAGCATATCTCTATCTTCAATACATCGCCCACTATAGCCTAAGTGTTTTTAGACGGGATGGAAGGGGCACGTCCCCGCGTGCTGTGGTGAGCGTGATGGCATCCCGCGCGCTGACCTTGCTTTGCCCTTGGTTTGCACTTGCCGTTCGCGAGTAATTTCAAACAAGATAAGCAAGATAAGTATTAAGCAGATAATTTTCTAACATGTCAAGAGCATTTTTCAGCATTTGTAGCATTAAAATGATACAAAGTCTAGTCTTTCAGACTGACTGTCACTTTTTTAAATTTATTTAATGTAGTTACAACCCGTGTATCACTGGATATTTGCAGTTTTAAATGCAAACATTAACATGAATTATTGAAGGGAGTAGAAGTTTTTATTTTTATTTTTATAAATTCTGTTATTTCGACAGAATTCTAGCGGTGTTTCATAATAGTTTGCAGTGGCAATGATCGCAGTACAGCTGGTCGTTCTCCCGAGTACGTGGTACGTTTAGTCAACAGGTGACGAGCCGTCTGTGGAGATTTTTCCTGGCAGCTGCAAATTAGTGAATCAATAATGTTCATTTTATGAAGATAGGATTTGAAGCGACCGTGATTTGTGATAAACTGGGTGGTTATGAAGTTGGGCCAGAGAGACGAGGGAAGTCTGTGTGGTATATTAGGACGGAATAATTTTGTATGTAAGGAGTCTTCTGAATTGGTATATATGAAGTTCCAGATTTTTGTATAATGCTCAGTTAGTACTTTTTTTGCCTGGTTTATAACCTATTGCAGTTCTATGGCTGGCAGCAATCCTGGCGAGATAGTCAGCTCTCTCATTCCCCCAGAGTCCTGTGTGTCCTTTAATCCATTGAAAAGTAATTTTGTTCAACTTGTTGAGGGCAATAATTTTGTCTGATATTTGAGTGGCGAGAGGATGGGTATTTTTCCTGTTGGCTACAGCAAAGATTGCAGCTCTTGAGTCCACAAGAATAGCATAATTTGAAGTACAATTATTCTGTAGTTCAATCCATTCAACTGCCGTGATGATGCCCATTAATTCCGCTTGGAAAACTGAGCAATTAATATCTAACCTTTTTGTTGCAATACAGATTTATTTTGAGTTTTTCTCGACTACCATTCCAGCTCCGACATGGTAAGCAGATAACTTGATCGCTCTGCTAAAGCAACACCACTTCGGGAGTGATGAACCACTTAAATTAGCCGACATACCTTGTGTAATGATGAATAATAATTGTGGAAATGATGCCCTAGTAGAAGTTTTCTCCACCGCAGTTTATAACCCACCCGCCACCCCCTTCTTAGCCTATTTTTATTTATGAAAAAAAAAAGTAGCCTTATGATATCTCCTTTTGTCCGCGTGTGTGTGTGTGTGTGTGTGTATGTCCCCCTAATAACTTCTAAACAGTTGGAGCGATTTAAATGCACCTCAGTGAGGTCATAGCACCATTTCGGCCAACCCCGACCGTGCCCTTCAAATTTCATTACGTCTCACCAATTCAACATGGCGGCTGTGCGAAATATTTCACCGGCATTCTATAACTCCGAAACTAATACTGATATCACCCTGAAATTTTGTAAGGTGATAAAGGTCACTACTAGAAGTTCACCTATGTGACTTTCAAATACCTGTTAACTACAAAACGAACATGGCGGCCAAGCGAAATAGGAACTTTTAAATAGATTTTTGTCCCGATTTAACCATCCAAAGACAGTGAATTTTTATACACATTGTAATGCACTGGCATCTAATTTAGTTCAATTATTTACATAACCTGAACATGGCTGTGGTATGAAATTTTAAAATTAAGTTTTTATTTCTTGTGTGTTAATCGTGCGATCGAAGTGAACGTTTGAATAATGAACCTACACAATAATATTCATGTAATAGTACATACCTCTAAGGCCTACATATAAAAATTCAACATGTCGACCATGAGAAATATTTAGACGCTTCTCAATATCTACGAATGTATGACAGCAATCAATATGAAATTTTGTATGTTGATAGAGGCAATTAACATAAGTAGGATATATGGAAATAGGCTTTAGTTCTTGACGGAACTAGTTGTTATAACACGACTTATATAGTGAAATAGTACGCCTCAAAACATCTGTCGATGAATGTCAAACTAAGACACTATAATGCAGTAGTCAGATCATCAATCCTCCACGCAGCCCAGTGCCTGTTTCTAACTAAGGGCCCTCCAGGTACAGGAAAGGAAATTCTTACGGGACCAAGGATCTCACCAGATCAAATTGCAAACTGTACAAACATCAGGAAAACCTCACCGGGTTCAAACCCGGCCGAAGCCGTCGGATTTTTTAAGAGCATTAACAATCCCTCAGTATGCCTCCCTTCGGAGGGGAGTAAAGCTGGCGGTCCCATGTCATAGATTTATGGCATGTTAAAGAACCTTCCACTAATTACACCTGTGTGAAGCTAAATTGTATAGGTTAAGAATGTAAACAACGCTCTTAGGTTTCTACGTTTGTTGCCAAGAGCCGACAGCGGTGGCGTCTAGTAGCTAAGTTCTGAACTTGGCCTAGTAGTCGTTGACGGTGGCGCTTGGCGGCAAAAGTAGGAACTATTTGAAAAATTCTAAGTTGCAGTACTTAAATTAAAAAAACAGATAACACACACTAATACAGTCATCACAATTAACACCGGTTATCAGACAGATTCTACACACACCCAAAGTACACGGGGCTACATGACCACATTGTCGCAGCCCCTAAACTTAAGAACCAACCAACCAAAACCTCACCGATGCCACCAGAAGGAGACGCCTGGCTTTCTACGGCCACGTGTACAGAATGGACCATCCCACCACAGACTGTCTTATAAGATCTTCAAGGTAGCCAAGAAGGGTCAAGCCACTGGGTCAAACAAATTGAGAAGGATCTTACTGAGCAAGACACAATAAATGACAGAAGTCGCTACTGTCTGACAGTGGAACACATCCATTACAGAAGTTTACCACAACGCGTCCAGGAAAAAGTCCGAGATACGTAAGATAGAGTTCAGCAAGAAAATGAAAGACTACTGGTCCAATAGAAAGGCTCAAGATTTCAGCACTAAAGCAGCCACCAAACAATCCACCAAAAGTGGCAGACAACAAGCACCGTGGTCCATAGGTGGCCCAAACGGCCGAAGAAGAAGTGAAATTTCACGATGATGATGATTGCTGTTTTAAGGGGCCTAACATATAGGTTATCGGCTCCCCAGTGGTTTCGATGATCGTCAAAATGTAACGATAACTAAAACTAACTTGAAGAGGAATTGGAAAACAAAAAACAAGAATAAGGGAAACAAAACCCAGGAGGAAAGAAAATGCCCTCAACCCTCGAAGAATAAGAATTAAGGGACTTGGAAGAAAGGAGAGTCACGGACGGTAGAGAGAAAAGCGAACGTGGAGATGACCGCCCCAAAGGCAATGGAAGAAGGAGACAAACCGGACCCACAGCGCTCAATTGATAATGCGTAACGTCTCACGTCAAAAGCACAATTATTTGTTAAGATATTTCAGTTTCAGTAAAGACAAAACTTCTTTCCAACTACTTTAAAATAATAATAATAATCTTGGGGAATGGATCCAGCAAAATGGCCTTGACAAGGAAGCCATAGAAGCAAGAATCAAGAAAATGGAAGTCACTTTTCAAACCACCCGCAACATATATAACAAAAAGTGCTTTTCTAAGAACACAAAAATTCGTCACTACAACACTGTCATCAAATCAGTACCGCTATATGCATCTGAATGTGTTATCCTATCCCAGAAATGTTTGCTCGCGAAGTTAGAGAGAAAAGAAAGAAAGATCCTACACGTCATACTTGGCCCGAACTACAAAAATGGCATCTACAACAGAAAATCCAGGCAAGAAATTTACTCGAGGATAGAGAAGATCACAGACACAATGCGAAAACGCAGAGTTTGCTTCTACGGCCATATACGACGGATGATCGACTCCCGATGGACGAAACATATGCCATGGTATGTTAACGTCCAGAAAGATCTGAAAGAAATGGGGATACGAGCAGAAGATGCACAAGACCGATATCTTTATAGAGCAGCCATCAAGACGTTTGGGACTTTCCGGGACGAGAAACGGACAACTGGTGCGAAATGGACAGAGGAACGTCGTGCTAAACACAGTGAGCTCATGAAGACAATGTGGATCAATCGAAAAATGAGCAAATGCCAGAATGTAAAATGAGGCTTTTCGTGGTCCCTAGTTGGCCTGTAACGTGTTTTTCGAAGGTATTTTACGCCACTGACATAAGTCAGTAGGAAGCCATTCTATATTTATTTACGCGGCAAATTGTTCAGCCAAGAGAAGTTTTCATGTAACTTATTATTATTATTATTAACTTATTATTATTATTAAGGTATTTGTTTTGGATCGTTTTTTTTATAAGATTATAAATATACAGATAGGTTTTCAATGTTATAGAAAACACTATTAAGCGTATTATTACGAACAACATTATCGCGGAAAATTATGTGATTACGGAATTTTACGGAGTTTTGTCAGTTAGGGTATTGTGAGAGAGATAAGTCACTGGGAATTCGGCTACAGGCTTAATCTTGTCGAGAAGCATGACGCAAGCGGGGTTGCTGCTTCAAGAAAAGGCGAAATGGCCTGGACCGGTAATCGACATCATCCTCGCGCCGAGTGTATTGACCCTGAGGAGGGAAGATCGCGTGGTGGCTCAGCCAATCAGTGGAGAGCGGGCGAGAAGAAGACGGCTCCGGAGAGGGGATGCGAGGAGTGCATATATGGTTTGCGCGCCGTGGAGGCAAGAGGATAATCTTTGTAAAACTTGACCGTTGTGGTTGTACGTGTGGTTGGTTCCGATGTGATCGGACCATAAATTAACATTGCTACAAGTATCTCTTCAACTAACGAAGAAGATGACGACGTCCAGAAGGCTGTGGGAAGCTCTCTTCAACATCCAGTACGAGGGAAATAATACGGCAATTTCCTATGGTAAGCGCGAATGACTCAGAACTACGTAATCTCTCGTCTCTTTGTTTCATATTCAGTATTTCAGTAACTTCTTAGCTTGGGAATAATAGTAAAATCAGTAATTCATCCGACTCCGTTTTCACGTAATTCTCTAGCGGTAATATTCAAATCGCAACGCTCCAATTTAAATTTAAAATATATTATTATTATTATTATTATTATTATTATTAATTTTGCCATACTTGTGTTATATAATAAATTCATTTCTTTTAACCATGCAATCTTTGCTTTCAGTAGGTAGCATTAGATATAGACCAAATTCCTTCTCCTGATACAATTGTTAGTTGGGTTAATGATCAAATCATACTACGATCTGAGTGAAAAGATTCTTGAAGGTGTTCTACCAGAGCTAGATGTTGTTAAATATAAATTTAGATTTCAACATAGCGTTGAGGTCTTGGCGCCCATTAATGCAACATATCTTAGTCAGAGTAAATATTTCAAAGTGCAAGGCAGGGCTAGTAAAAGCGTTACACTTGTCACCCAACGTAGAGAAACCATTACAGGCCGATTAGCGAAATTGAATTAATAATAATAATAATAATAATAATAATAATAATAATAATAATAATAATAATAATAATTATAAGGCCTTGGCTTGCTCATCTAGTTCTGTTTACTGTGCCAACTGGCTGAGTGTTAATATAACCAACTGTGATAAGCGATGGCCGTTTTGTGCCACATCTTCTGGCCGGAAACGAACCCGAGAACTTGGGAACTTTAGGCGGACGCTACCACTGAGCTAATCTCTACTTAGTATAAAACAAAGTCCCCCATTCTTGGGTGTCACCGGTAATATCGACAACCACTGGATGGATTTTGATACGGTTTTCACCTTTCTGTAAAGGATATCTCCAGGAAGGTTTCTGTAGAAAATAATTTATTTATGATAAAAGGAAGTCAAGCAGTAATGATTTCAATGAAAACGTCGAAAATAAACCTGGCGTCCGTGCGCTTTTTAAGTTTACGCTCGTCAAACCGTTACAAATATCTATATACTGTATATGAGTGTAAGAATTGTGCAGCATGAAAAGTTCTACGAAGACAGCATATCTCTATCTTCAATACATCGCCCACTATAAGTGTCTTTACGATTTCATTTCTTCCAACTATCTTCATTCAATTACTGAGGCGACAGTTTACGAGCTAGCTAGAGGGCGAGCCTATCACCCCAGATACAGCCAGCAGCAAACTGTCGAGTCGTGTCGAGTTAAGACTTCAGAGAAGAGTGCTTGTGTTTGGAGTTTCCTTGGAAGTGCAACTCGGCTTTTCTTCATTTCGCACGTGAACTTTTCTTTCGGCAAAATACACAGTCAAGTTTAGATTGGACGGAAGGGGGATTTGTGTTTCACGCACCTCGCCATTCGTCTGACAAGGATTCGTTGCACATGCATCTCCATGATAATATAATTAATAGTCCAGTCAGTGATTTTGACCCATCATGCCGAGACATTAACATCGAAAAAAAAAACGCTTATCACGTAATGCATACATAATTTTTCCCGGGCGAAGCCGTGGTGGGTTGCTAGTAAACAAATTAAATCATACGCCTGAAATTCGGAGGTCCAAATAATAATTATACAACTGTAGAGCTATTTCTTCGTGGGAACTGTATCGTGTGAATGCCACGCTGTCTTCAGTAATGTGTTAGCAAGGTTACATAGGTGAGAGCTACAAATAGCAGGCCGTCCTTGTGACAGATCTGTCAAAAGGTTTGGCAGCGAGCATCAGCCTGCTTAGCGTACAGCAAGAATCTTCCAACGGTTCTTGATCAAAGAAGGGACCCAGTCACACTCAGACTATAGTCCGCGCCACCTTAAGTAAGTTACTAACAATGTAACCTTACCACTTGTCCCCCACCACTACAAACGTGGTGATTATAGTCCGCGCCACCATAAATAAGTTACTAACAATGTAACCTTACCACTTGTCCCCCATCACTACAAACATGGTGACTATAGCCCACGCCACCTTGTGTAAGTTACTAACAACGTAACCTTACCACTTGTCCACAAACATGGTGGTTATAGTCCACGCCACCTTGTGTAAGTTACTAACAATGTAACCTTACCACTTGTCCACAAACATGGTGGTTATAGTCCACGCCACCTTAAATAAGTTACTAACAATGTAACCTTACCACTTGTTCCCCATCACTACAAACAGGGTGACTATAGCCCACGCCACCTTGTGTAAGTTACTATCAACGTAACCTTACCACTTGTCCACAAACATGGTGACTATAGTCCACGCCACCTTGTGTAAGTTACTAACAACGTAACCTTACCACTTGTCCACAAACATGGTGGTTATAGTCCACGCCACCTTGTGTAAGTTACTAACAATGTAACCTTACCACTTGTCCACAAACATGGTGGTTATAGTCCACGCCACCTTAAATAAGTTACTAACAATGTAACCTTACCACTTGTTCCCCATCACTACAAACAGGGTGACTATAGCCCACGCCACCTTGTGTAAGTTACTATCAACGTAACCTTACCACTTGTCCACAAACATGGTGACTATAGTCCACGCCACCTTGTGTAAGTTACTAACAACGTAACCTTACCACTTGTCCACAAACATGGTGGTTATAGTCCACGCCACCTTGTGTAAGTTACTAACAATGTAACCTTACCACTTGTCCACAAACATGGTGGTTATAGTCCACGCCACCTTAAATAAGTTACTAACAATGTAACCTTACCACTTGTTCCCCATCACTACAAACATGGTGACTATAGCCCACGCCACCTTGTGTAAGTTACTAACAATGTAACCTTACCACTTGTCCACAAACATGGTGGTTATAGTCCACGCCACCTTAAATAAGTTACTAACAATGTAACCTTACCACTTGTTCCCCATCACTACAAACATGGTGACTATAGCCCACGCCACCTTGTGTAAGTTACTAACAACGTAACCTTACCACTTGTCCACAAACATGGTGGTTATAGTCCACGCCACCTTGTGTAAGTTACTAACAACGTAACCTTACCACTTGTCCACAAACATGGTGGTTATAGTCCACGCCACCTTGTGTAAGTTACTAACAATGTAACCTTACCACTTGTCCACAAACATGGTGGTTATAGTCCACGCCACCTTAAATAAGTTACTAACAATGTAACCTTACCACTTGTTCCCCATCACTACAAACATGGTGACTATAGCCCACGCCACCTTGTGTAAGTTACTAACAACGTAACCTTACCACTTGTCCACAAACATGGTGGTTATAGTCCACGCCACCTTGTGTAAGTTACTAACAACGTAACCTTACCACTTGTCCACAAACATGGTGGTTATAGTCCACGCCACCTTGTGTAAGTTACTAACAATGTAACCTTACCACTTGTCCACAAACATGGTGGTTATAGTCCACGCCACCTTAAATAAGTTACTAACAATGTAACCTTACCACTTGTTCCCCATCACTACAAACTTGGTGACTATAGCCCACGCCACCTTGTGTAAGTTACTAACAACGTAACCTTACCACTTGTCCACAAACATGGTGGTTATAGTCCACGCCACCTTGTGTAAGTTACTAACAACGTAACCTTACCACTTGTCCACAAACATGGTGGTTATAGTCCACGCCACCTTGTGTAAGTTACTAACAATGTAACCTTACCACTTGTCCACAAACATGGTGGTTATAGTCCACGCCACCTTAAATAAGTTACTAACAATGTAACCTTACCACTTGTTCCCCATCACTACAAACATGGTGACTATAGCCCACGCCACCTTGTGTAAGTTACTAACAACGCAACCTTACCACTTGTCCACAAACATGGTGGTTATAGTCCACGTCACCTTAAATAAGTTACTAACAACGTAACCTTACCACTTGTCCCCCATCACTACAAACATGGTGATTATAGTCCACGCCACCTTAAATAAGTTACTAACAGTGTAACCTTACCACTTGTCCCCCATCACTACAAACATGGTGATTATAGCCCACGCCACCTTAAATAAGTTACTAACAATGTAACCTTACCACTTGTTCCCCATCACTACAAACATGGTGACTATAGCCCACGCCACCTTAAATAAGTTACTAACAATGTAACCTTACCACTTGTCCCCCATCACTACAAACATGGTGACTATAGCCCACGCCACCTTGTGTAAGTTACTAACAATGTAACCTTACCACTTGTCCACAAACATGGTGGTTATAGTCCGCGCCACCTTAAATAAGTTACTAACAGTGTAACCTTACCACTTGTCCCCCATCACTACAAACATGGTGATTATAGCCCACGCCACCTTAAATAAGTTACTAACAATGTAACCTTACCACTTGTTCCCCATCACTACAAACATGGTGATTATAGCCCACGCCACCTTAAATAAGTTACTAACAATGTAACCTTACCACTTGTCCCCCATCACTACAAACATGGTGGTTATAGTCCACGCCACCTTAAATAAGTTACTAACAATGTAACCTTACCACTTGTTCCCCATCACTACAAACATGGTGACTATAGCCCACGCCACCTTAAATAAGTTACTAACAATGTAACCTTACCACTTGTCCACAAACATGGTGGTTATAGTCCACGCCACCTTAAATAAGTTACTAACAATGTAACCTTACCACTTGTTCCCCATCACTACAAACATGGTGACTATAGCCCACGCCACCTTAAATAAGTTACTAACAATGTAACCTTACCACTTGTCCACAAACATGGTGGTTATAGTCCACGCCACCTTGAGTAAGTTACTAACAATGTAACCTTACCACTTGTCCACAAACATGGTGGTTATAGTCCACGCCACCTTAAATAAGTTACTAACAATGTAACCTTACCACTTGTTCCCCATCACTACAAACTTGGTGACTATAGCCCACGCCACCTTAAATAAGTTACTAACAATGTAACCTTACCACTTGTCCACAAACATGGTGGTTATAGTCCACGCCACCTTAAATAAGTTACTAACAATGTAACCTTACCACTTGTTCCCCATCACTACAAACTTGGTGACTATAGCCCACGCCACCTTGAGTAAGTTACTAACAACGTAACCTTACCACTTGTCCACAAACATGGTGGTTATAGTCCACGTCACCTTAAGTAAGTTACTAACAACGTAACCTTACCACTTGTCCACAAACATGGTGGTTATAGTCCACGTCACCTTAAATAAGTTACTAACAAAGTAACCTTACCACTTGTCCCCCATCACTACAAACACGGTGATTATAGTCCGCGCCACCTTAAATAAGTTACTAACAATGTAACCTTACCACTTGTTCCCCATCACTACAAACATGGTGATTATAGTCCACGTCACCTTAAATAAGTTACTAACAATGTAACCTTACCACTTGTGCCCCATCACTACAAACTTGGTGGTTATAGTCCGCGTCACCTTAAATAAGTTACTAACAGTGTAACCTTACCAATTGTCCCCCATCACTACAAACATGGTGATTATAGTCCGCGCCACCATAAATAAGTTACTAACAATGTAACCTTACCACTTGTCCCCATCACTACAAACATGGTGATTATAGTCCGCGCCACCTTAAATAAGTTACTAACAATGTAACCTTACCACTTGTCCCCCATCACTACAAACATGGTGATTAGTCCACGTCACCTTAAATAAGTTACTAACAATGTAACCTTACCACTTGTCCCCCATCACTACAAACATGGTGATTATAGTCCACGTCACCTTAAATAAGTTACTAACAATGTAACCTTACCACTTGTCCCCCATCACTACAAACATGGTGATTATAGTCCACGCCACCTTAAATAAGTTACTAACAGTGTAACCTTACCAATGGTCCCACATCACTACAAACATGGTGATTATAGTCCACGTCACCTTAAATAAGTTACTAACAATGTAACCTTACCACTTGTCCCCCATCACTACAAACATGGTGATTATAGTCCACGTCACCTTAAATAAGTTACTAACACTGTAACCTTACTACTTGTCCACCATCACTACCAGTGATGTTTCGCAGTCACTATTTTAGCAGACACTGAAAACTGCCAATTAGTATGTTACTTCAAAGTTGGCAGTATTATATAGCAGCAATGGCGACAGTTTTACCAATTGAAATCATGGTACCTAAGGATCGTTAGATTCCTATCTTTTTAATTTCATTTAGAAAACTATATCTTGCAGTCTCCGGAATTCGATTCTCTGGTATTCCATCTCGGCATTCATCGTTGCCAACTTATGAACCAAGTCGCTAAAACTACATAGGCTAATTATTATGGAATTAGTGTTATTCAAATCGAGGTTTAGCATCTATATCACCATGTTCGTAGTGTCAGAACAGCGTCATGCCATGAAGGTTATACAAATCAAACAAGTTCAATATGTTAGGTTGCGTGTCGCACGCCATGACAGTATGATTCATGTATGATATCGCGGTGCATTGGACATTACTTGGTTACCCATCTATTAAGGGGTTGATACACTTGAGCTTTTTGTTTCAAATACATAGGTTCGGTGGCGTAGTTGGTAGCTATGCTCAAGATCGCGGCTTCAAACCCAGCCGAAGTCTTCGGATTCTTAAGAGCGTTAAAATCCTTCAATATGCCTTCCTACGGAGGGAATGTAATGTTTTTTTAGAAACGCTCTAACAAGTTCCAACGTTCGCCACAAGGGGTTAGTGACAGTGGCATCTAGTAGCCAACGTTTGAACTACTTGAAATTGAACTTGATGGGAGCCTACGGGCGTTCATTGAAAATATCCTGCCTTCGCTATTGGTTGCAATTCGTTGTAATTAGCCTAAAGAAGATGGCTAGCGATTGGACAATTCCCGCGATCTTTGTCATTTGGAATATTTCCCCGAAGATATCCCGGCAGTTAAAATTGTTGGGAATTTTCAAATACAGGAAAACAAAATGGCTTAATATATTTACGCAATTAGGAAACTTCCGTGCAGCATATATACTATCCTCAAGGCAACATAAACACGGCACTCGACAAATATAAAGTTCACAATAAGTAAATTGTATAGATTAGATGACGATGATGGTTTTAAGGGGCCTAACAACTAGGTCATCGGAGATAGTGAAAATGAAAAATGAAATACAGGAGAGCATCGATAATCCAGACGTCAAAAATCCGGAGCGTCGATAATCCGTAGAGTGGATGATCCGTAGCGTGGATAATCCAGAGCGTCGATAATCCGTAACGTCGATAATCCGTAGCGTGGATAATCCATAGAGTGGATGATCCGTAGCGTCGATAATCCGTAGAGTGGATAATCCGGACTGTGGATAATCCATAGCGTCGATAATCCAGAGCGTCGATAATCCGTAGTGTGGATGATCCGTAGCGTGGATAACCCGTAGCGTCGATAATCCGGAGCGTGGATAATCCGTAGCGTCGATAATCCAGAGCGTCGATAATCCGTAGCGTCGATAATCCGTAGCGTGGATAATCCAGAGCGTCGATAATCCGTAGCGTCGATAATCCGGAGCGTGTATAATCCGGAGCGTCGATAATCCGTAGCGTCGATAATCCGTAGCGTGGATAATCCGGACTGTGGATAATCCGTAGCGTGGATAATTCGGGGTGTGGATAATCTGTAGCGTGGATAATCCGAATCTTGGATAATCCGTACAGTGGATAATCCGTAGCGTGGATAATCCGGAGCGTGGATAATCCGTAGAGTGGATAATCCGGAGCGTCGATAATCCAGAGCGTGGATAATCCGGAGCGTTGATAATCCGGAACGTGGATGATCCGGAGCGTGGACAATCCGGAGTACTCCGAAAGAATGGTTCCCGGAAGGTCTGGAGAGATTGACACATTGATGGTAAAAGTGCATAAGTTACAAGGAGATTATGTTGAGAAGGTGGACGTAACAAGTGACGCGTAATGTACTTCATTTGGGTAGAAAGAAATAAAGTGTAAAACAATATAGTATGCCCTTCGTACTAAGCAATCTTAGTTATGGAAGGACAGGAACTGTAGGGGTGGACCAAGGTTACAATACCTTAAACAGATTGCCTCAGTTGTAGGGTGTGGTAGCTATGTAGAGATAAAACGATTAGCTCAGGACAGGGAAGCATGGAGGACTGCATCAAACCAGTCAAAAGACTGAAGACTCCAAACAACAACATCGATATTACAGTTCGATTTGATGACGTTTCTATTGAGACGTCTACCATTCGGTTTGTTACCATTGCTGTCTTGGTGGGCACCTAGAGTAGGCCTAACTTACATCTTGACATAACCTCACCAGGAATTCAACGCTAATTCAGTGGATGGGAAATATTTGCCTGTTTTGGCGTAACATCGGATAACATAGTGATCCATATTGACTTTCGAAGTTAATTATCTAAAATAATGAGTCCTCCTAGTCAATAAATATATAAATATTATAACATTAAAGTAGCCTATAACATTTTTTCACATGAACATATTTCAGGCCACTTATCGAGGCCCTTTTTCAGCATTGAGTCAATTTAAATAAATTAGAACACACTGAGAAACAATTAACATTCACTTCCATAATATAGCTGTAACAAACATGAATCTTTGGTATCTATCAGTCGGTCCACACGATTGTTTTGGGTCTTTCCCTAATCCTGAAAAAAAAAATCATTCTCGCCACGCGTAAGCTAAACAGCCCTCTTTAAGCGCACCAAGGCCATTGAGAATCTCGTGGATTCTTTAATACTGCCGTTAATGCCGGCCTTGGTTTATTGATGATCTGATACAAAGTACATCCTAATCGAATAACATGTTTCCCTTCTTTAGTGGCGTGACTATGCTGAAAATTATGCCAAAATGTTTCACATCTGGCAACCAATGCGCCCTTTTGGATTCCGATAGTGCATGGGTAGACGAGTCTGAAAAGCCCGGGACAAAATTTTTCTGGCCCTCTAGCGGTGTTGGTGACGTAATCAATATGGTCGCCAAAAGTTTGAGACACGCTTCTACATTCCCCGTTATAGCTCTGTTTTCCTTTTTGATATTAACATAATAGTTAGTGATTATGAATCAGGAGAAAACGCGCTTTCCAACGGTATATTTGATTTCATTGTTTAGGTTCACAATATTTTTAAAAAAATATTTGACATTTTATAATTTATTTTGATTTTGATTTTTCAACGCATTTTGCTAAATAACTTGAAATCCGTTACATGTATCTGAAAATGTGTCCTATACTTTTTTGTTCATCAAGGAATTACCTCTCCAATGGTATATATTACCTCTGGTTTATCGAAAACAGTTGCTAAAAATCTGCCAAAACAATGTAGCGTTGCACGAGTCGTTATCGTAACTATTCAATTTATATAGGCCCCAAAATGTAATAGAGCGTCTTAATAACTATTTAACTAGTCGAAAATAATTACTGTATTAGTGTATAATGTATATGTAAAATAACTTGCCCCATTATCTAGCCTGGCTGCACCGTTATGTTGTTTCTCGTTTCCTGCGGGGGATGTTTTCTAGCAGTGTAAAGAGGGGTGAATTCTCCATGAATGTGTGTTCGTTTAGATTATTAGGGTTGTTTATTTTATCTAAGCGTATCTCGATTGCTTCCTTTACGTCAAGGGTTCTTCCTTTTGGGTAGTGATGGTATGATTTTTAAAGTATTTTTCATTGTTAGTGAATCTGTGTCCCGTGTCGTAAATACGTTTGTTCGCATACGGCCGAGTGTATCCCCTATGTTATCGTATTTCTGTGTTCATTGTATCGCGTGTCCATTTTTCTACCACTTTGGCCAATGAACTGTAATTTACTTGACACCTGTTATAGAATATACCCCTGACTTTGAGTACGGGTCTTGTATATTTAAATTACTGTTATGCAGATTCTTCAATAAATAGGTGATTAGCATCCATTTGCGTTCACGTAATTGAACCGCGTGAATTTGTTCCGATTATTGTCCGGCTACAATTTAATCTATTGTGTTGGGTGGAAAGTTATTTTCTTTAGCTATTTGATTGATTATTCTGATTTCCTTGTAGTCATTGGTATATTTAATGCCCTGTGCACCATTGAAATGAAGCCCACTAGCTTGTGCGGGCTAGGACGGTTCGAATGATCGTCAATATTTCATGCGCTGTTTGTGTGGGTTTGCGGAATATTGAATATGAGAGTTCGTTATCTTTACGTTCGATAGTTATGTCGAGATAATTTCTTTTCCTATCGGTTTAGGGCTCCATAGCAAATTCAATGGAGCGTAGACTATTGCCAGATTAGAACAGGGGTGGTCAAGTAATGGCGCTCCGATAGCAGAAGATCCGATGCGAACCTAAGTGGGGCGCAGAGAATTATAAAGGCTGTGATTGCAATATTTATATTCCATAGTCAGTAACAAATATTACTATCCTAATGTTCATGAACCTATCATAGGCAGGAGGCTACCGCGGCCATTAAAGACTAATAAACTCGTACTTTTGCTGCTCTTATTTCACAAGAGGACAAGGAACTTTACAAATTGATAACCATGTGTTTGAAGAAGTAGTCGAGTTCAAATACCTGGGGACACAAATAAACAATAGGAACGAAGAAGAACAGGAGATAGAAGCGAGGATTACAGCTGCATCCAGAGCATCTTATTCAAACTACTCACATCCAAATTGTTATCAAGACGGACCAAAATACGAATAAGCCTATATAAAACTATAATTAGGCCGGTATTACTATATGGTGAAGAAACACGGAGATGCACAGAGAGAAAGAGAAAGGGTTTTGAAAATAAAATCCTCAGAAAGATTTTCGAACCAATTTGTGAAGCAGGTGAGTGGCGAAGGAGAAAGAACAAAGAACTAAAGAAGTTTTATAAAGAACGCGATGTTGTTGCGGAAGCTAAGACAAGAAGGCTGATATTGGCTGACCACGTGTTTGGAAGAGAAGAGGGATCTAGACTGCGAAAAGTGTGTGAGAAAAGCCAGACGGACGAAGACCTATAGGCAGATCAAAAATGAGACCGAGAGACCTCCAGGACATCCAGCTACTAGGAGCGGGAGAGGAAGATGCCAAGGACAGAGCGAGGTGGAGGAGGCTACTTGACGAGGCCAAGAACCGACTGCGGTTTGTGGAGTCACAAGAACTGACCAGTAGATCCTGCCCGTAGGAATTCTGAGACAAGGTGTAGAGCAGGGCCATCTGAACATGGCCCCTAAACTTAAGAACCACCTTCTCCGATTGGAAAGACAGCGTGTAAGTAAATCAGTTTCGCAGATGGTCATGACAGAAAATTTTGCGAACCCCTGATTTAAAGTACAAAGCAGCTTTGAGCGAGATATTCTCAACAAAGCGCATTGGACTAGACTAGTGACTAGACGCGCTCAGCCAGCCAAGCTAACGAAACTACCTTCCACCAAAGAGCGGTCATGTAGCCCCGTGTACTTTGGGTGTGTGTAGAATCTGTCTGATAACCGGTGTTAATTGTGATGACTGTATTAGTGTGTGTTATCTGTTTTTTAATTTAAGTACTGCAACTTAGAATTTTTCAAATAGTTCCTACTTTTGCCACCAAGCGCCACCGTCAACGAACTTAGCTACCAGACGCCACCGCAGTCGGCTCTTGGCAACGAACGTAAAAACCTAAGAGCGTTGTTTACATTCTTAACCTATCCAATTTAGCTTCGCACAGGTGCAATTAGTGGAAGGTTCTTTAACATGCCATAAATCTATGACATGGGACCGCCGGCTTTACTTCCGCTCCGAAGGAAGGCATACTGAGGGATTTTTAACGCTCTTAAAAAATCCGATGGCTTCGGTCGGTTTTGAACCCGCTATCTTGGGCATAGAAGCTCAGCATGCTACCGACTACGCCACCGAAGCCGCTAATCGAAGAAGACTAAGATAGATTTATTCTTAAATCAGCAACAACCAACAATTGCAAATCCATGAGGACATAGCTGCCATCCAAATGAACCGACATCCTGAAATCAACCTGGCAGACCTTAACTTCAATCTTGATGAAGCCTGGACACAAGAATGGTATAATAACACTCCACTCCACCAGAGCTACATAAGCAACAACAAATCATGGGGACTTGATTTGCCCCGTAGGACTTGGTGTACTCTGACCACCCATGGGAGATATGGGGAAAGATCGCCTCTCCTGAGTGCACCTGTGGATACCCACGTCAGACATCTAGTCGAAGAGTGCCCTCAGAACTTGTTTTGTGGTAACCAATTGGACTTTTTGCATGCTACAGCAAATGCGATTGACTATGTAAATAATGTATTTGTAAATCTTGTATATATTTTTCATTGTGTTCTAAAAGTGACGTGTAAATGCCATGCGATAATATTCATAAATCCATTTTGTATTTCAGAGTCAGATTCATAAATACTCCCCACCCTTGCAAATAGAAATCCGAAACCATTCAGGACATTTTGTGGATCACCCACTTCCCCTAATTGGACCGAATCTTTGAAGAATGCCCATTTAGACCGGTTTCCTGAAATTCACGGTCTTACTCTAAAGATCAGATCATGTGTAGATTTGGCTCCACATACATTTGTGGTCAAACCTGCCATTAAATTATGTTCAACTATTACAGATGCACATCAAAACTTGGAGGAAGCTGTTGATCCAATACAGTGCTGCAACGTGAAACAAAGAGTCTCCCGCCCAGCCAAGGCCAAAGAATGTCTGTCTGTTGTCTTTTTTCTGCGGTTCTATATCGGGCTATAAAACTGGTGATATCTCTTAATGGAAACACATTCTTGTGTTCTATTGCAATTATAAATATTCAACAGGTATCAGTGTTTCTTCAAAACCAAAATTGTGTTCTTAGTGTTCTGTCCTGATCGCTTCAAATATGAAAAAATACACCTTTTTTTACACGTGTCTTTTGGTAGCATGCTGAGCTTCTACGCCCAATATTGCGGGTTCAAACCCAGTTGAAGTCGTCGGAATTTTTAAGAGCGTTAAAATCCCTCAGTATGCGTTCCTTCGGAGGGGAAGTGAAGCCAGCGGTCCCATGTCATAGATTTATGGCATGTTAAAGAACCTTCCACTAATTACACCAGTGTGAAGCTAAATTAGGTTAAAATGTAAACAACGCTCAGGTTCCTACGTTCGTCGCCAGGAGCCGACTGCGGTGGCGTCTAGTAGCCAAGTTCTGAACTAGTAGTCATTGACGGTGGCGTTCGGCGGCAGTAGTAGGAACTACTAGAAAAATTCAAGGTATGCAGTCCTTACTTGAATTAAACAGATACACACACTAATACAGTCATCACAATTCACACCGGTTATCAGACAGATTCTACACACACACAAAATACACGGGGCTACATGACCGTGTTGTCGCAGCCCCTAAACTGAGGAACCAACCAACACTTATCTTAAACAAAACTAACAGTGATGTTTCCATAATACATTCACAGAAAGTTCCTCGGAACACGTTCTACGTCCCTGTAAAAATTCGATTGCCTGAGACCAAAAGTATATGAAACATGAAATTTGCGGGTGTTCATAAACTTTTGGTAGGACCCGAAATTGTGATCAGAGGCCTGGAACAGGGTCCACTCAGCCTCCTGAGGTAAAACTGAGAAGAGGCGGCTTCGATTCCTACCTCAGCTATCCTGGAAGTGCATTTCCCCACTTGTACTCCAGGCAAATGCTGAGATGGCACCTTAGTTAAGGGCCACGGCAGCTTTCTACCTCAATTACAAATGCACACACCGGTACAAGCGGCTACATGGCCACAATCATGCCGCAAAGCCCTTAAAACAATCATCGACAACGTAATTAGCTCTAATACAAAGTTTAAAAAAATGCAAGCATCGTGGCCTTTTTGTTTTCAGATCAGTGTAGTGAAAGTTGGCAGCACTGCTCATGTTTGTAGAGTCACTAATGATATCGTCTCACCACTCAGTGTTATTAAAGCGATCAATTACGAGGCCAGTGCGGTTACCTAGCAACCAACTTGTCTGCCAGGCCTCGAGGATGAGATGCGATATACTGTATAGCTGACAGTTGTTACCACCGGAGGCCCTTCCTCATGAGATGAGAATAGAAATTGGCTATTGCAACTTTTCATAGCACTTCAGGATGCTACCGTCTACTCCACCGATAAAAGAATTGTCCTTTCTCTTGAAGGGCCAAGTAGTACAGTACAGCTGGAATGGTTTTGTTCCAAAAACTGTGCTATGGTTGGCTTTTTGTAAATCGTTAGAAAAGCACAAAAAACTTAACTCTGAATTTTAGAATAATTTGCACGATCATTTTGTCGGAAAACTAAAAAAAAACCAGTGAAAAGCGTTTTTCTCTGAATCGACGTATTTTAAAGAAAAGTTTTTTAAACAAAAAATGTAGAGGACATTGTCACCTACAATTCGTCTCATTGAGATCATGTCATACGTTTTGAAATCAGAAGCTAGGTGGCGCCAAAGTTTCCAAAAACGTGTTTTCTCACTTTTTGTCCTAGAAAAAATAGTTTTTTCACAAAAGAGTGAACAGAAATTTGTTCCTCTCAAAATTGTCTGCAACATTTATTTTAACGTTTGTTTCCTCCGACTTACCGTTCCAAAGTTATAGCGCAGCAAATGCAACGCTGCGTAATCAAGGCTACTATTGTTACTGCGGAGAGAGCGGTGGGCATAGTTTAGACAGGGACCGGTGTCGGACAGCTGCCTAAGGCTCGGTCAAACAGGACGCGGGCTGTTTTTGTTAATTAGCTCAAACAATCATATCTATTTCAATCGCAACGTATCAATCATAACTGTACAAATATTAACCTTTGTGCCATCTGAATAGTACAATTTTCACACTTCGGCAGACTAACTTTGGGACGGTAAGGCGGAGGAAAAAAATGTTTCAATAAATGTTAGAGAATTGGCCCTTATAGTGTTCCGTTCGAGTGAAATAGAAGATCTCTCCATTTCACTTCCTGCTTCTGTCTCTGGTTGAAGTCAAACCGGATTACGGGAGATTAGTCCACAGCCATTGTTCACAGCTTGCTGATTTTACACACATAAATTAATCCATTTCCAATTGTCTGTGTTCCAAGTTCAGTACAAGTGTGCTAGTGACTTCTGTGAATGGAGCTAATTTCCATAAATTAATGTGTTTTTAGCCTATTTTCATTTATGAAACAATAGGCCTAAGAGAACGTGAAACATGGACTATCGATGCAGCAGAAAAGATGAGAATTGAAGCATTTGAAATGTGGTGTTACAGGAGAATGATGAAGATCAGATGGGTGGATAGGGTTACAAACGAAGAGGTATTAAGACGAGTGGGAGAGGAGAGATGTTTCTGGCGACTGCTAATGATGAGAAGAGATAGGTTGGTAGGACATATACTAAGACACCCAGGAATAGCAAGCTTAGTTATGGAAGGAAGGGTCGAGGACAAGAACTGTAGGGGTAGACCAAGGTTAAACAGATTGCCTCGAATGTAGGGTGTGGTAGCTATGTAGAGATGAAACGATTAGCTCAGGACAGGGAGCCATGCAAAACTGCATCAAACCAGTCAAAAGACTGAAGACTTAAACAACAACAATAGGCCGATGAGATTAGCTTTTGTCTGAGTGAGTGTGTGACTATGCGTGTGACTCCCCCCTAATAACTTCTAAACGTCTGAAGCGAGTTAAATGAATCTCGGTAAGGTCATAGTACAATTTCGTCCGACCCCGACCGTGTCCTTTACATTTTATTACGTCTCACCAATCCAACATGGTGGCTGTGAGAAATATCTCACCGACATTCTTTATCTCCGAAACTATTACTGATATCACCCTATAATTTCGTGTGGTGATAATGGGCACTAAAACAAGATCACCTATGTGACTTTCGAAAACCTGTTAAGTACAAATCGAACATGGCGGCCAAGCGAAGTTGAAACATTTAAATATACTTTTCTTGCGATTTAACCATCTGAGCGCAGTGATGCTTGGTGCAGCAAATGTTTATACACAGTGTAACTTAATGCACTGATATCTGTTTTAGTTCAATTGCTTACATAACCTCAATATGGTGGCTGTGCGAAATTTTAAAATGAAATTTTATTTTTATTTTTTGTGTCCTAATCATGCGATCGAAATCAACGTTTGAATGAGGAACCTATGTAATATTCTTCATCTAATAGTACATTAATCTATGGCCAATATATATTTAAGTCTAACATGGCGACCATCCGAAATATTAAGACGGTACTTAATATCTACTAATCTATTACAGCAATCCAACTGCAGTTTTGTATAAGGTGTGTTCAAAAAGTAACGAGCCGGAGGCTGTAATGCGCAAACCGGTGACGACATGGGCTAATCGTGGCGTGTGTAACGAGGTGTGGTTCCAACCAGAGCGTGGAAGGTCACAGCCCGTCGATATAGGGCACGCGTGCACGTCACGTGACGGTACAAAGAGAGCAGTAGCAAGCATCAATCGTCCAACGCTGCCAGTCGCATTGCAAACAGTGACATGGAGGCGTCGAACTAAGAGCAAAGAGGTGTTGTTCGGTTTCTGACAGCGAAAGGAGTAGGGGGAACGGTCATTCATCGCCGAATGTCACAAGTGTACGGCGAACACTGCATGTCCCTTGCAAGGGTGAAGGCGTGGCACAAGCGCTTCAGGAAGGACGGGTGTCGTTAGCCGATGACACCCCCCTGTATTACCGATGACAACGTCCAGCTGGTTGATGCACTCATTACTCAGGAACGCCGAGTGACAGTGAACGCCATAGCCGCCGTGGTCGGATTGAGCGTTGGAAGTGTGCACACCATCATGAAGGAACGACTGCACTTGCGGAAAGTGTGTGCCCAATGGGTGCCCCGCAGTCTTCAACCACACCAGGAAGCATGTCGAATGGCCTACTGTCTTGGTCTTGGTTGGACGATTGATGCATGCTGCTGCTCACTTTGTATCGTCACGGAACTACTTGTTAACTCTTGTGGTAGTTATTTAATATGCTGATTGTGTGCGACATAAGAAAATGAATGAAGTGGAAATTTTATTAACAAAACCATTTTCTCCTATAGCTCTATAAATTAATAAATTAGGACGGCATAAACTGGTTTGTGTTGGTAGCAGTGTGTAGAATTAGTTCCCCTGATTGGGAGCAATGCACAGCCTTCACCTCAGTCAATTGTTGACGCACATTGCCACAGAAACCTCAGCGTGCGGCCTCCTTGTGACGTCACAATGGCTGTGACATAACGTCACGCGAAGGTCAACAGTAACTGTGTAACGCTCGTTTCAAACGGGGTCAGGGGTAAGATGCGATGAGATTCTATGGTCTTTAAACCTTTCTGAAGCGGCTTCGGTGGCGTAGTCGGTAGCATGCTGAGCTGCTATGCCCAAGATCGCGGGTTCAAACCCAGCCGAAGCCGTCGGATTTTTAAGAGCGTTAAAAATCCCTCAGTATGCCTTCCTTCGGAGGGGAAGTAAAGCCGGCGGTCCCATGTCATAGATTTATGGCATGTTAAAGAACCTTCCACTAATTACACCTATGTGAAGCTAAATTGGATAGGTTAAGAATGTAAACAACGGTCTTAGGTTTCTACGTTCGTTGCCAAGAGCCGTCTGCGGTGGCGTCTAGTAGCTAAGTCCTGAACTAGGCCTAGTAGAAGTTGACGGTGGCGCTTGGCGGCAAAAGTAGAAACTATTTGAAAAATTCTAAGTTGCAGTACTTAAATTAAAAAACAGATAACACACACTAATATAGTCATCACAATTAACATCGGTTATCAGACAGATTCTACACACACCCAAAGTACACGGGGCTACATGGCCGCGTTGTCGCAGCCCCTAAACTTAAGAACCAACCAAACTGTAGTTTAAGTTCAAAATTCATACAAAATGCAATTTAGATTGAAAATACTTGCAAAATGCAATTTAGATTGAAAATACCTAAATAATAATAATAATAATAATAATAATAATAATAATAATAATAATAATATCGTATGACCTCAGGTGCCGGGTGCAATCTTTGTTATTTCACACCCAGAGGGTAGCTTGCATGTCGAATTTCGTCGTTCCTTGAAGCACTATGAAAGTCTAAGCTCCTTGAACACTATAGCGCTTTCTAGTAGAGAAATGAGGAACTTCGTGTTGGCGAAAACACCTGAGATTAATTTTGCCGTTATGAACACGGCCTACTGGTTCAAATGGGTTATTTAACATGCCAACATCGTATGACATGCGTGTCGTACTTTTGCCGCTTTTCAAAAATCACTTATCACGGCCAGGAGCGAACCTGCAAGCTTGGGGGTTAGTAGACCGACACGCTATCCACTACAAAATGTAGTGCAGTGTCAAATTATTCACAAAATGTAATTTAGGGACACGGAGAGCCAATTCACGAAAACGGTGCGGGAATCTTAAAGAGAAAAGGAAAATAATGAAAAGAAAGCAAGAGGTCTGACCCCTCGAAGAATTGGAAGGATGAGAGAAGGGTCAATTAAGGTGGGAAAGGAAGAGACTCCCTAGGCCTCGGATACCCTAATACCGTAGGGGTCGGAAGAGAACAAGAGTTGACCAAGGGAGGTCGACAGGAAGGAAGACGGAGAGGAGCCCGGCAAAGTACTGTAAGTGAAAGCAATGCCAGACTCAGCTGGGGTCCCGTGGTCGCCAATCCACAGGTAGCTTGGCCCCATGGCCTAGCGCTGCGCGTTAGCGATCTAGCTACCGCTGTCGGTTGGAGGAGTAATAAATGGCCGAAAGAAACAAGAAATCCCTATACACGTCAAATTGGCAGGTGAAAAGCTAAAGGAAGTGGGAGACTTCAAGGAAGCAAAATAACCAGTGATGGACGAAGCAAAGCGGTTATAAAAAGTAGGTTAGCTCAAGGAAGGAAAGCATTTCTACATAAAAGGAATCTGTTGACATCGAATATAGATTTGGGTATTAGGAAGTCATTTTTGTGTCTGGAGCGGGGCGCTCTATGGAAGTGAAACTTGGACTGTTGGTGCAGCAGAAAACAGGAGAATGTGGTGTTGCAAGAGAATGAGTAACAAATGAGAGGAGAGATGTTTCTGGCTACTGCTAATGAAGAGGAGATAGGTTGGTAGGACACATACTAAGACATCCAGGAATAGCAAAGTTATTTATTTATTTATTTATTTATTTATCAATATGAAGGAACACAGGCACCAGCCCAAATACATTCCTTCTTGACATTATCTGATTAAATAACAACATGTATCAGTGGAAAATAGAGAAAACAGATTACACAAATTACACAAATGAAGAACAGAACATAAATACTACAAAGGAGATCTAGAAAATATAAACCATAAAATGAAAACAAAACTGTACAAAGTAGAAAAAAAGAATATAAAAAAATAAAGGAGAAAAGAGTACCCAGTATTCAAGGAACTGCTGCTTTTACTTGTTTATTGAATAAGTTAGCTCCAGCGAATAAATCTACTTGAACATCAATTGAATTATAAAATGATAATATTTTAACTAAAGGCGAATTAGAATGGTGAACACTTTTAGATCTTGGGATGTGAAAGAGTGCTTGCTGTCGAGATCTTACTTGTGGTACATGAAAAGTGATGAATTGAAATAATTCTTGGCAGTCAACTTTTCCAGTTAAAATTTTCCTCAGCAGTTGCAAAGAACTTAACGACCTTCTACTTTTCAAGGACTTGAAATTGAACAAATTTCGTAGAAACTGAGTCGAAGTATCAAATGGACAAAATACATTGAACGTCTTATAATACATGTATCTTAGAAATTTATTTTGCACAATCTCAATGTGATGAATTTGATCTTTATAAAAGGGATCCCAGATTACTGCTGAATATTCTAACATTGTGGTGTTTGAAGCCATATTTTCAGTGTTGCCTTAGTAAACAAGAGTTTAGTGCTTTTCAGTCGGTCAACACGAATGTACCCAAAAGAGATGGGTTATGCCCTAATCCTGAAATAAATTACATGAGATTAATAAAACACTAGGATGACCAGTTTCGATCGTCAAGCGATCATCATCAGATCCAATACACTTAGGCTATAAAATCTATGTTTGAAATACAGGTGAAAATATTTACAATATGTACAATTATTTAGTTGCAGTATTGGTACTGCAACTGTCAGTGTATGCTAAATGCAGTATATATGTTAGGTGAAATGCTAAATGGTGATGGCTATCCGGAGATTGTACTTTAGAGAGATTATATGGTTGTAAACTATGGTTAAACTATAAAAATTTTAGGCTAACTACTTATCTGATTGTCTTCCGTACTACAGCTATTCGCAGTTTCCGTGCTCACTTGAACTCGCTGTGCGGACGACTGCGGTGGTTATCTTAACGACTGGTTTTTCCCTGCCTTCCCCCCCTGTCCCTACGTGCTGTGGGGAGTGATCGCGATGTGTTTATGTGAGGTGTTGCCAACCTAGATAAGATGTATGTTATTGAATGAGGTGGATCTACAACTATTAAAGACCGTGGATTAGTCCTCGCCACGCGTGGAGCATAACCCATTCGAACTAAGCGTTGACGGTCTTATGAGGACGTCCCGGCACCTTTAATACTGCCTCTAATATGGGCCTTGGTTTATTGCAGAAGAAAGGTACATCGTACACCTGATCCAGATAACATTTACCTATTAAAAACCCCCTAATTTCCCCCCTTTTTTTATCTAGCTTGGCTGTGTCGCTAAATTGTGTTTTGTTTCCGACAGGGTGTGTTTTTTAGTAGCGTGAAGAGGGGTGAGCTCTCCATGAACGTGTGTTCATTTAGATTGTTGGGATTGTTTCGTTTGGCTAGGTGTATCTCGATTGCTTCCTTTATGTCAAGAGCTCTGCCTTTCGATTCGTGATGGATTATTTTAAGGTCCGACTCTATGTTGGTAAAGCTATGCCCTGCGTCACACATATGTTCGCACACGGCTGAATGTGTTCCGTATCTTATCGCATTTCTATGTTCATTATAACGTGTGTCTACTCGCCTTCCACTCTGCCCGATGTAATTAGCTTGACAATCGGTGTCTTGGCACGTTATAGAATATACCCCTGACCTTGAATACGGGTCACGTTTATTTAGATTACTATTTAGGAGGTGCCTAGCGGTTGTGTTTTTCGTCGTGAAAGCTATCTTTATGCCTTGCTTTTTGAATAGGTTAGTGATTTTATATGTATTCGCATTCACATAGTTGAAACGCGCAAATTTTTTCTCATTACTGTCCGGTTTGGGAATCGTTTTATCTTTATTTTTATGTTTGGCTATAATTTGATTTATTTTGCTTGGCGAGAAGTTGTTTTCCTTTGCTATTTGCATAATAGTTCTTATTTCCTTATTATAGTTGTCTTTTGACATGGGTATGTTTAAAGCCCTGTGCACCATTGAATTGAAACCCGCTAGTTTGTGCGTACTGGGGTGATTAGACTGATTGTCGATTGCATGCGAGGTTTGTGTTGCTTTCCGGAATATGGAATATGAAAGGTCGTTGTCTTTACGTTCAATAGTTATATCGAGATAATTTATTTTCCGGTCTATTTCGGATTCCTTAGTGAATTTGATAGAATGGTGAAGGCTATTAATGGATTGGAGAATTGTTTCTTCGCTTGTTAGTTCAGTATCGTAGATGCAAATTACATCATCTACGTATCTTTTCCATATTACTATTCCCTTTGTTGAAGTCTTTTCTAAGAACGCATTTTCTAGTGCATTGATGAAGATGTCAGCGATTAACCCACTTAGTGGCGATCCCATTGCTAGGCCTTCTCTCTGTGTGTATATTTTATTGTCGAATTGAAACACGTTTTGGGTGAGAACGACCCTCAGTAATCTCACAATCTCTTCAATTTCTTTTACCGAATTGTTGGATTTTAAGTTGTTTTCGATAGTGTTGATTGCTTCAATAATCGGAATATTGGTGTACATGTTAGTTACGTCGAAGGATACTAGCCTGAAGCTAGGTTTCATTTGTAGGGTGTTCAATGCTGTTACTAGTTCTGTTGTGTTCTTTACAGAGTTGTTTTTGTCGTTGGAAAGACGGCATTTTAAGATTTTTAGTAACTCTTTGCTGATTTTGTAATTAGGGGCATTCCTACAATTGACTATTGGTCTCATTGGGCATTCCTTTTTGTGTATTTTTGGTTGTCCCCTCAATGACGGTATTTTCGGGTTCATGTTTATTAGTTTTGATTTTTCAGCTTTGGTCAGTATGTATTCTGTTTCTTTTAGCGCACTTTTTATTTGTTTTTGGAATTTGTTGGTGGGGTCTTTTGTTAATTCCTTGATTTCGTTGTTGTTTAGGAATTCGACTGTTTTTTCAATGTATTCTGTTTTATTCAAAATTACTGTAGTGTTTCCCTTATCTGCTTTTGTGATGATTAAGTCATGTTCTTTTATTTTTTGTTTCAACGACTTTATTTCTTTGATTTGTTTGTTGTTTTGAATGTTATTGCTATCGCCCTCTCGTTTGAGGATTTTTTTGGCTTCGTTGGTGGCGAGATTTTTGGTTAATTCCCTGTCTTCTGCTGGGAGCTTGTGACTGGCTATCTCAATATCTGTGATTAACTGTTTTATATTGTGGTTCGTGTGTGCGTCTGTGCAGTTGTATTTCAAACCTTTGTCTAACATATTCATTTCACCTTGAGAAAAGGTTACGTTCGTTCTGTTGTTTACTCTGCTGTGGAAATTGAATTCATTGTTATTCGTGTGTTGTTCGTTAGATTGATGGTTCTGTGTTTCTCCTAGTTTTCTTAATTTATTTTCTAGCGTTTCATGCTTCCTCGTTGCTCTGATTTTGATGGTGTCATGTAGGTGTTCGGTGAAGCTGTCCCATTGGGCTGCGTGCCAGAAATTACTTAGTTGCAATTGAATGTCGTATAATTGTTGGTTAATTTTTTGCTTTCTTATGTATGCAAATCTTAATTCGTTTTTTATCCAAAGCGCTTTGGCTTGTTTAGTTGAAATGATCGAGGCTGGTGTGTTCGGTACGGTTTTAATTGGTACGTATTTAGGGGTGAGGTTTAGTTCTATACATTTTTTGTTGAACCAAATTGACTTGTCTAAATTCATGAGTTTAAGCCTGAGTGATTTGAATTTCTTGGCTTCACGATTTGCCTGACTAGCCGTGAACATTGTGGTGTTTGAAGCCATATTTTCAGTGTTGCCTTAGTAAACAAGAGTTTAGTGCTTTTCAGTCGGTCAACACGAATGTACCCAAAAGAGATGGGTTATGCCCTAATCCTGAAATAAATTACATGAGATTAATAAAACACTAGGATGACCAGTTTCGATCGTCAAGCGATCATCATCAGATCCAATACACTTAGGCTATAAAATCTATGTTTGAAATACAGGTGAAAATATTTACAATATGTACAATTATTTAGTTGCAGTATTGGTACTGCAACTGTCAGTGTATGCTAAATGCAGTATATATGTTAGGTGAAATGCTAAATGGTGATGGCTATCCGGAGATTGTACTTTAGAGAGATTATATGGTTGTAAACTATGGTTAAACTATAAAAATTTTAGGCTAACTACTTATCTGATTGTCTTCCGTACTACAGCTATTCGCAGTTTCCGTGCTCACTTGAACTCGCTGTGCGGACGACTGCGGTGGTTATCTTAACGACTGGTTTTTCCCTGCCTTCCCCCCCTGTCCCTACGTGCTGTGGGGAGTGATCGCGATGTGTTTATGTGAGGTGTTGCCAACCTAGATAAGATGTATGTTATTGAATGAGGTGGATCTACAACTATTAAAGACCGTGGATTAGTCCTCGCCACGCGTGGAGCATAACCCATTCGAACTAAGCGTTGACGGTCTTATGAGGACGTCCCGGCACCTTTAATACTGCCTCTAATATGGGCCTTGGTTTATTGCAGAAGAAAGGTACATCGTACACCTGATCCAGATAACATTTACCTATTAAAAAACCCCTAATTTCCCCCCTTTTTTTATCTAGCTTGGCTGTGTCGCTAAATTGTGTTTTGTTTCCGACAGGGTGTGTTTTTTAGTAGCGTGAAGAGGGGTGAGCTCTCCATGAACGTGTGTTCATTTAGATTGTTGGGATTGTTTCGTTTGGCTAGGTGTATCTCGATTGCTTCCTTTATGTCAAGAGCTCTGCCTTTCGATTCGTGATGGATTATTTTAAGGTCCGACTCTATGTTGGTAAAGCTATGCCCTGCGTCACACATATGTTCGCACACGGCTGAATGTGTTCCGTATCTTATCGCATTTCTATGTTCATTATAACGTGTGTCTACTCGCCTTCCACTCTGCCCGATGTAATTAGCTTGACAATCGGTGTCTTGTCAAAAGACAACTATAATAAGGAAATAAGAACTATTATGCAAATAGCAAAGGAAAACAACTTCTCGCCAAGCAAAATAAATCAAATTATAGCCAAACATAAAAATAAAGATAAAACGATTCCCAAACCGGACAGTAATGAGAAAAAATTTGCGCGTTTCAACTATGTGAATGCGAATACATATAAAATCACTAACCTATTCAAAAAGCAAGGCATAAAGATAGCTTTCACGACGAAAAACACAACCGCTAGGCACCTCCTAAATAGTAATCTAAATAAACGTGACCCGTATTCAAGGTCAGGGGTATATTCTATAACGTGCCAAGACACCGATTGTCAAGCTAATTACATCGGGCAGAGTGGAAGGCGAGTAGACACACGTTATAATGAACATAGAAATGCGATAAGATACGGAACACATTCAGCCGTGTGCGAACATATGTGTGACGCAGGGCATAGCTTTACCAACATAGAGTCGGACCTTAAAATAATCCATCACGAATCGAAAGGCAGAGCTCTTGACATAAAGGAAGCAATCGAGATACACCTAGCCAAACGAAACAATCCCAACAATCTAAATGAACACACGTTCATGGAGAGCTCACCCCTCTTCACGCTACTAAAAAACACACCCTGTCGGAAACAAAACACAATTTAGCGACACAGCCAAGCTAGATAAAAAAAGGGGGGAAATTAGGGGGTTTTTAATAGGTAAATGTTATCTGGATCAGGTGTACGATGTACCTTTCTTCTGCAATAAACCAAGGCCCATATTAGAGGCAGTATTAAAGGTGCCGGGACGTCCTCATAAGACCGTCAACGCTTAGTTCGAATGGGTTATGCTCCACGCGTGGCGAGGACTAATCCACGGTCTTTAATAGTTGTAGATCCACCTCATTCAATAACATACATCTTATCTAGGTTGGCAACACCTCACATAAACACATCGCGATCACTCCCCACAGCACGTAGGGACAGGGGGGGGAAGGCAGGGAAAAACCAGTCGTTAAGATAACCACCGCAGTCGTCCGCACAGCGAGTTCAAGTGAGCACGGAAACTGCGAATAGCTGTAGTACGGAAGACAATCAGATAAGTAGTTAGCCTAAAAATTTTTATAGTTTAACCATAGTTTACAACCATATAATCTCTCTAAAGTACAATCTCCGGATAGCCATCACCATTTAGCATTTCACCTAACATATATACTGCATTTAGCATACACTGACAGTTGCAGTACCAATACTGCAACTAAATAATTGTACATATTGTAAATATTTTCACCTGTATTTCAAACATAGATTTTATAGCCTAAGTGTATTGGATCTGATGATGATCGCTTGACGATCGAAACTGGTCATCCTAGTGTTTTATTAATCTCATGTAATTTATTTCAGGATTAGGGCATAACCCATCTCTTTTGGGTACATTCGTGTTGACCGACTGAAAAGCACTAAACTCTTGAATATTCTAACTTGCTTCGAACTAAACTTTCATACAACTTAACAATTACTCCAGTTTTAGTAAATAATTTGGAGTTTCTAATGACAAAACCAAGCATCTTGTTGGCCGAACTAATTATATTTGCAATATGGTTATTAAAGGTTAATTTGCTGTCATAAATAATTCCTAAATCATTTATCGACGGTACAATTTCGAGTGCCGTTTCTCCAATACTATATTTAGGATTTATATACTCCTTCTTCCTTGTAAATACCATGACTTTACATTTTTTTACATTAAGGACTAAATTATTACTAACACACCAAGCTACAATATTATTAACATCCCTCTGAAGGTCATTCTCGTCTCTCAAGTTGTATATGGTCTTATATAGCTTTACATCGTCAGCAAACAATAAGCAGTCAGAGTAACATAGAATATTAGGCAAATCATTAACCAAAATTAGAAATAGAAGAGGCCCAAGATTAGATCCTTGTGGGACACCAGAAGAACTAACAATATTACCTGAAATTTCACTTCTGAAACAAACAAATTGCTGTCTAAATTTTAAGTAGGAGCATAACAATTGAAGTAATGGTTTAGCAACACCAAACTGGTACAGCTTTGTCACCAGAATTTTATGGTCTACTTTGTCGAAGGCCTTTTCTAAGTCCATGTATATCACATCGGTTCTTCTATTGGTATCTAATGCATTGTACACCTTTTGAGTAAAACCCAGCAAATTTGTAATAACTGATCTGCCGGGCATAAAGCCATGCTGATATTGTGAGAGCTCAACCTTAATATGATTGTAAATCTTAGAATATAAAATGTGCTCAAATACTTTTGCTATAGTATTTATCACTGAGACAGGGCGGTAGTTCGATATCATTTCAGAGTTGCCTCCCTTTAGGATTGGAATAATTCTAGACATTTTCCACTTTCCAGGAAAGCTTGACGTCTTTAAAGAAAGATTAAAGATGAAGGCCAACTGAGAAACCAATAAGTCCACACAGCCCTTGATTATGTAAGGTGGTATGCCATCAGGCCCACAGGATTTCTTAGGCTTTAATTTTCTATTTATAGTTGTTCTTACTTCATCCACCGTTATGTGAGTCACGTTCAGCATATCAACCCTGGGCAAAACAGGAAATTCATTCGAAGACAAATGATCCACGTTATAAGTAAAATTCGTTTTGATATATACTGAAGAGAAATACTCAGCAAACCCATCTGCAATACTTCCAGCTGTATAATGATTTCCGTTTAGTATAAATGTGTAGTCGCGTGTACGTGATTCCCGCTTGCTTTTAACATACGTCCAAAACTGATTAATGTTATTCTTAACTCCATTTTCCAGACTATGAATGTAAACAGCATAAGCCATTCGTAATTTTGTTTTTAGTTCCGATCTAAGCTGTCTAAATCTTTCATCATAATATTTCGAAAAACGTCTTTTTGCAGCACACTTTTTCTTAATTTTTATGGTTTGGATAATATCTCGTGAGAACCATACTGGATATTTGGATTTTCGAATGAATTTCTGCTTAGGTACACAATTTTCAAAACATTTGTAGAATGAAGAATAAAAGAAATCAACAGCATGATCAACATCCTTAAATGTGTACAGTAAACTCCAGTCTAAATCTCGTATGTTGCAATAGAGTCTCAAAAAATCAGCCTTTTTGAAGTTGTAATATTCACGATTAATTCTAGGAAGCAATGGAACCTTTTTAATGGGTGGTATTGCTAAATAAAGTGCAGGGTGATGTAAGTCTTCAGGTACCAACGGGAATTCTTCGTGCTTTAAATCAATTTGAATATTACCTAAAACCAAATCCAATGTCTTGAAATTAGAATTTTGAATATTGTTGTGCGATGTTAATCCAAGATACGAGATGAACTGGAATAAACGACGACAGACCGTGGACCCTTCATTAAAATTATAACCGGCGTTGCTAATTTCAGGTACGTTGAAATCGCCCACAATCAGGCAGTCAGATGTTATAAGACTATCAACGTTCTCAATGTAATTAAAGTATCCTTCATATACAGAGAGTTTAGAGGAGGGGGTAATGTAAACAACATTTATGAATAATTTACGAGTATGACCCTGAATATAAAGAGTTAAGGATTCGCATTGTTGTTCATTATAGATAGAACATAATTTGGATTTATACCCCTTTTTGACTGCTACGGCTACTCCTCCACCTCTAGACTTCCCAGATATAAACATATCCCTATCATTTCTGAACATTACATAACGATCATCGCACAACTCACTATCCAAAATATCCTGACCCAAGAAACTCTCTGTTAATACAATTATATCATAGACACAACAAAGTAGATTTTTAAGAAACACGTCAGTTTTTGTCCTTAGGCCCCGAACATTTTGATAATAAATGGACAATTCATTTACAGACATTAGTATACAATAAAAAATATAGTGAATAAAAAACTGATATAACTAAATATAAATCAATAATGCATACCAAAGTATTAAGAGGAGCCAACGGACTATTAAATACATTTCTGTGCCAGTACATCGAAATCACAAATTACTCAGGTCCTCGTTAGTACTGATGACATGAATTGGACTCCCTTCTAATTTCCTAATCATGATCTTTCCACTTCTACTAACCCAAAGGTATTTATAGCTCTTTTCCCGCTGCAGTTGCTTAGCCTTTGCAAATAAAACTCTTCTAGCTGGGGCAAGTGATTGATTAATATATATTGGGCTGGAAGTTGACATACCAAGGTGTGTTGTAGAAAGGGTCCGCTTAACCTTTCGTTTGGCAAGAAATTGCTCCTTGTGGGTCCTTCTAACAAATTTAACAATAATTCCTGAAGTGGGACGATTGTGAGCCTTTTTCAGACGATGACAGGCATCAAACATGTCCTCCTTCAAATCTAAATCTAAAGCCTTGCCTATATTAATGACAGTCTGTACGACATCTTCATTAGGGGACTCTGGAACACCAAATATTTCCACAGTGTTTGACCTTGAATATTGCTCAAGGTCATCACACCTCGATGCAAGATTATTTGCTACATTCGTCAGACGTCTGTTTTCTGATACTAAATTGTCTATGATTGTTGTCTATCAATAATTTCCTGCTGTTTACTGATAAGTTTGCTACTTTCATCCAATCTGTCATGACAGACATCAATAGATTTCCCCAGTTGCCTCTCAATGTCAGTAGTAGACTTGTTTACACTGTCCAACTTCTCCTGCATAGATAGTAATAGTTTGTATATTTCACCAACAGATGGCACCACGGACGCTGGCTGGTTTTCACTATGTAAACTCTCACGCCTCTTACTATAGCACTGTTTACACCTCCATAATTGGCTCTGCGATCGCATATACTCTACATCCGCTTCTTTGAGATTCACACATTTACTGTGAAACCAATTATTACATTCACTGCACTGAATTTGGCTGTTACGTCTTGTCTAGGCACTGCCTTTGAACATTCCAAGCAGGTACTCATCGCTACACACTTTGGATATACAGTATCGACTTGAAAGGCAAAGATGTGACAGTGAAGATACCCCTATACTTCAGTTGAATTAGGTTGGTAATACTGGTGTTCTAGTGTTTACATGCACATAACGACTATAAAAACTGCTCAATTTGGCAATTATGTGAATATCTACCGGTTTACATTATATATTAAATATTCCTGAGTAACTTACTGCACTCGTAGACACATGTTTAAGTCGTTCCACTTAAAAATTCACCAGAAACAACTCTATTTACACGGAGCACAAACTGACCCGACCGCCTTACGCCATTGCCATCACGTAATGGAAGGACAAGAACTGCAGGGGTAGACCAAGGTTAGAATATGTTATACAGATTGCCTCGGATGTAGGGTGTGGTAGCTCAGGACAGGGGGGCTTGGAGAGCTGCACCAAATGAGTGAAAAGACGGAAGACTCAAACAACAATGATTTAGAAATGAAAAAAAATGAAAATCCACAGCCTGCTTCCAGTCTCCGACCGGGTCAGGGATGGAACGGATGAAGCCCCCATCTAGCGGTGAGGATGTGAACTGTGCCGGCTGCCGAAGCCTGTCGCACTCCCATGGGGCAATGATTAAATGAATGACAGATTAAATGAAATGATACTGGCGAGTGTTGCTGGAATGAAATTGTGACAGGGAAAACCGGAGTACCCGGAGAAAAACCTATCTGCCTCCGCTTTCTCCAGCACAAATCTCACATGGTGTGACCGGGATTTGAACTGAGGACCCATTTGTGAGAGGCCAGCGTGCTGCCGCCCAAGCCACGGAGGCTCGTTGAAGACTAATAATAAAGACGTAAATTTATTGTCATATATATAGAAGGTATTCCGATAGGACTAAATCACTATGGACGAACCAAGAAGTATTTGTGCACACCAAGAGTAGGGCTTGCCGATTATCTCGTCAGCATTTGTAATAAATTAAGAATATACTTTAGCACGTTGAATAATATTATTGAATACATTTTTGTTGGTAACGTATGTGGGGTCGCAACAGGGGAAACACTATACTGCCTCGTGAAACCGAGAGTCCTGTGACTCCCAGATAACAGCTGTAACCTGACCGCACTCTGACGTGCTTCCCTCTTTGTAGAAACTTGTGTGTCCATAAGGGCTTATTGGTTGGCTGGTTGAATTGGAGCCATTCAGGCATTGGTGGTTCCGTAGGAGAGGGTGCGCCGTGAGGTAGGCATCCCTTTTAACTCGTCTGTTGGTGGGGTAGCATATTTGACCCTTGCACGCGCCATGAGGTAGGCATCCCTTTCAACTTGTCAGTTGGTGGGGTAGTATATTTAAACCTTGCACGGGCCGTGATGTAACTTTAGATAGGCATCCCTTTTAACTCGTCTGTTGGCGGGGTAGTATATTTAACCCTTGCACGCGCTATAAGGTAGGCATCCCTTTCAACTTGTCCGTTGACAGGGTAGTATGCAGTATTTAACCTTTGCACGCGCCGTGAGGTAACTTTAGATAGGCATCCCTTATAACTTGCCTGTTGCCAGGGTAGTATATTTAACCCTTGCATAGGTGTTGTTGTTGTTGTTTTAAGGGGCCTAACATCTAGGTTATCGGCCAATTGCATAGGTGCAAGCTATGGATTTAGCTAACCGTACAATACCACACTGGCGCGGTATTCCCAAGTGCGATAAACAGTCAAGGATCCATCCTTTGAAGATGACGATCATTGGTATTTTAAGGGACCTAACATCTAGGTTATCGGCCCCTAATGGTTTGGGTGAAAGTCAGGACAACTCACTAGAAGAGGAAAAAGACAAATAAAATAAGGATAAAGAAAAAGAACAGAAAGAAATGCAGTCAGACGTCGAGGAATGAGAATTGATGGACTCGGAAGGAAGAAGAGCCACGAAAGGCAAATATGAAAGAGGAAAAACCGGACCCAGTTCAGGAATCCCTCAGGGTCACCAACTCCGGAACTCTCCAACCGTGAGCCCTTGAGGGTGTAACACTACACACACTCTGTCTCCTTTAGGGGTTTGTTCAGAAGCCAGGAGATATCATGAGAAGGAAAATAAGAGATCTGACCTCTCGAAGAAAGAGCGATCAGTTTAAGGCGGGAAATGAGAGATACCCTAGGTCTCGGATACCCTAATACTGTTATGGTTGGAAGAGAAAAACAGTTGGCCAAGTGAGGATGCAGAAAGGAGAAGCAATACCGGACTCAGCTGGGGCCTCGTGGTCACCAACGCACGTACCACTAGTCGTGAACCCCTGGTGGAATCCTTGGAAGAAGATGAATGTAACTTATACACAACCTATAACTTAAATATTAACAAGTAGTTCCGTGAAGAACTATACAGCCTATTTTCATATATCCTACTTATATTAATTGCCTCTATCAACATACAACATTTCAGTTTGATTGCTGTAATAGATTCGTAGATATTGAGATCCATCTAAATATTTTGGATGGTCGCCATGTTGGATTGTTATATGCATAGGACATAGACCCATGTGTCATTGAAGGAAAATTATTGCGTAGATTCATTATTCAAACTTTCACTTCGATCGCATGATTACGACACAAGAAATAAAACTTAATTTTAAAATTCGCACAGCGGTCATCTTGAGGTTATGTAAACAATTGAATGAAGTTAGTTGTCGGTGCAATACAATCTGTATAAACATATACTGTACCAAGTTTTATTGTGTTTGGTTGGTTAAATCGCGAGAAAAGTCTATTTAAAAGTCGCAACTTCGCTTGGACGCCATGTTGGATTTGTAGTTACCAGGTTTTCAAAAGTCACATAGGTGAACTTCTAGTAGTTCTCTTTATCACCGTGAAATATTCCAGGGTGATATCGGTAATAGTTTCGGAGATATTGAATGCTGGTAAAATATTTCGCACAGCCGCCATGTTGGATTGGAGAGACATAAAAAAATTTGAAGGGCACGGTCGGGGTCGTCCGGAATAGTGCTATGAACTTACCGAGTTTCATTGAAATCGCTCCAGCCGTTTAGAAGTTATTCGGGAGGGACTCACACCATCACACACGCAAACACAGACAGACACACGGACAAAAGGTAATCTCATAAGCCTATTTTTTAATAAATGAAAATAGGCTAAAAATTTAAACACACCAACACTAATACATAATTGTACTTCCTCTTTCCGGGGAATCCTTGTATTTTGGATTACAATAATCGTAAGGTATAGCAGTTTCCTTAGCGTCATGGAAGAGCACATCAAATATGACGAGTGTCGCGCTGGTGCGAGCAGTAAATATCGCCTGTGTGTAGCGTGGTCAAATCCCCGACACCCAGTTACCATGGCAACAAGTGCAAGCCTACTGTGATTTAGAACAATGGACTACTGCTTCCTCGACTTACAAGGCTGCTAATATACAAACTAGCGGCTTGGGTGGCGTAGTCGGTAGCATGCTGAGCTTCTATGCCGTAGATAGTAGGTTCAAACCCGGCCGAAGCCGTCGGATTTTTTAAGAGCGTTAAAATCCCTCAGTATGCTTTCCTTCGGAGGGGAAGTAAAGCCGGTGGTCCCATGTCATAGATTTATGGCCTATTAAAGAACCTTCCACTAATTACACCTGTGTGAAGCTAAATTGTATAGGTTAGGAATGTAAACAACGCTCTTAGATGTCTACATTCGTTGCCAAGAGCCGACTGCGGTGGCGTCTAGTAGCTAAGTTCTGAACTAGGCCTAGTAGTCGTTGACGGTAGCGTTCGGCGGCAAAAGCAGGAACTATTTGAAAAAATTCAAAGTTGCAGTCCTTACTTGATTTAAAAAACAGATAACACACACTAATACAGTCATCACAATTAACAAAGAATCTACACACACCCAAAGTACACGGGGCTACATGACCGCGTTGTCGCAGCCCCTAAACTGAGGAACCAACCAACCTAATATACAAAAAGATGGTATATTGGCTTTCACGGCCGGTGAATTAAAACTCAGCAATTCTTCTAGGTTTGTGCCGGGTCTTGTGTGGGGTTTCCTGTGGGAGTCCGGGCGGGGACACCAAGAGCCCGCTTCGCTCGTGTTATGTACTAACTCGTGACTTAATTATTGCCACTATAGGCTTGTTGCATAATGTACTATTAAGTGGCATGTTTTCTGCATAAACTGGACGTCGAATGACTTACCAAGATAGTAAAGTTATTAATGTCCGTGATAAAACAACAACTTGGTGTCATTTACGAACCTAAATCACCCTAGCAGATAACATGGCGAACGAAACAAGTTTTACCGTGACATATCTATTCAATGGCTGGTTCAAGTGAGCGCTGTGGCTTAGCACTGCAACGTGCAGTCGGAGGTAACAAGGACATCAAATTGGTGTGCAATATCGGCAGGGCCGTACAGAGCTATCACGAGTCTTTAGGGCCCAATCAACCAGTGACAATTGGTGTGCAATATCGACAGGGCCGTACAGAGCTATCACGAGTCTTCAGGGCCCAATCAACCTGTGACAATAGGTGTGCAATATCGGCAGGGCCGTACAGAGCTATCACGAGTCTTCAGGACCCATTCCACCTGTGACAATTGGTGTGCAATATCGGCAGGGCCGTATAGAACTATCACGAGTCTTCAGGGCCCAATCAACCTGTGACAATTGGTGTGCAATATCGGCAGGGCCGTACAGAGCTATCACGAGTCTTCAGGGCCCAATCAACCTGTGATAATTGGTGTGCAATATCGGCAGGGCCGTATAGAACTATCACGAGTCTTCAGGGCCCAATCAACCTGTGACAATTGGTGTGCAATATCGGCAGGGCCGTACAGAGCTATCACGAGTCTTCAGGGCCCAATCAACCTGTGACAATTGGTGTGCAATATCGGCAGGGCCGTACAGAGCTATCACGAGTCTTCAGGACCCATTCCACCTGTGACAATTGGTGTGCAATATCGGCAGAGCCGTACAGAGCTATCACGAGTCTTCAGGGCCCAATCAACCTGTGATAATTGGTGTGCAATATCGGCAGGGCCGTACAGAGCTCTCACGAGTCTTCAGGGCCCAATCAACCTGTGATAATTGGTGTGCAATATCGGCAGAGCCGTACAGAGCTATCACCAGTCTTCAGGGCCCAATCAACCTGTGAGAATTGGTGTGCAATATCGGCAGGGCCGTACAGAGCTATCACGAGTCTTTAGGGCCCAATCAACCAGTGACAATTGGTGTGCAATATCGGCAGGGCCGTACAGAGCTATCACGAGTCTTCAGGGCCCAATCAACCTGTGACAATAGGTGTGCAATATCGGCAGGGCCGTACAGAGCTATCACGAGTCTTTAGGGCCCAATCAACCAGTGACAATTGGTGTGCAATATCGGCAGGGCCGTACAGAGCTATCACGAGTCTTCAGGGCCCAATCAACCTGTGACAATTGGTGTGCAATATCGGCAGGGCCGTACAGAGCTATCACGAGTCTTCAGGGCCCAATCAACCTGTGATAATTGGTGTGCAATATCGACAGGGCCGTACAGAACTATCACGGGTCTTCAGGGCCCAATCAACCTGTGACAATTGGTGTGCAATATCGGCAGGGCCGTACAGAGCTATCACGAGTCTTCAGGACCCATTCCACCTGTGATAATTGGTGTGCAATATCGGCAGGGCCGTACAGAGCTATCACGAGTCTTCAGGGCCCAATCAACCTGTGACAATTGGTGTGCAATATCGGCAGGGCCGTACAGAGCTATCACGAGTCTTCAGGGCCCAATCAACCTGTGATAATTGGTGTGCAATATCGGCAGGGCCGTACAGAACTATCACGGGTCTTCAGGGCCCAATCAACCTGTGACAATTGGTGTGCAATATCGGCAGGGCCGTACAGAGCTATCACGAGTCTTCAGGGCCCAATCAACCTGTGACAATTGGTGTGCAATATCGGCAGGGCCGTACAGAGCTATCACGAGTCTTCAGGGGCCAATCAACCTGTGATAATTGGTGTGCAATATCGGCAGGGCCGTACAGAGCTATCACGAGTTCAGGGCCCAATCAACCTGTGATAATTGGTGTGCAATATCGGCAGGGCGGTAGAGAGCTATCACGAGTCTTCAGGGCCCAATCAACCTGTGATAATTGGTGTGCAATATCGGCAGGGCCGTACAGAGCTATCACGAGTTCAGGGCCCAATCAACCTGTGACAATTGGTGTGCAATATCGGCAGGGCCGTAGAGAGCTATCACGAGTCTTCAGGGCCCAATCAACCTGTGATAATTGGTGTGCAATATCGGCAGGGCCGTACAGAGCTATCACGAGTCTTCAGGGCCCAATCAACCTGTGACAATTGGTGTGCAATATCGGCAGGGCCGTACAGAGCTATCACGAGTCTTCAGGGCCCAATCAACCTGTGATAATTGGTGTGCAATATCGGCAGGGCCGTACAGAGCTATCACGAGTCTTCAGGGCCCAATCAACCTGTGGCAATTGGTGTGCAATATCGGCAGGGCCGTACAGAGCTATCACGAGTCTTCAGGGCCCAATCAACCTGTGATAATTGGTGTGCAATATCGTAAGGGCCGTACAGAGCTATCACGAGTCTTCAGGGCCCAATCAACCTGTGATAATTGGTGTGCAATATCGTCATGTGACGTGCACGCGTGCCCTCTAGCGACGGGCTGTGACCTTCCACGCTCTGGTCAAAACCACACCTCGTTACACACGCCACGATAGCCGATGTCGTCACCGGTTTGTGCATTACAGCCTCGGCTCGTTACTTTTTGAACGCACCTTATATATGATGATAATTGTCTTTTAAGGGGCCTAACATCTAGGTTATCGGCCCCTAATGGTCTGGGTGATAGCGAAAATGGCAATGTAATGGAAACCAGAACGAAAATTAAGTGAGACGGAAAATACTTACAACAAAAAGGAACTCTGATTGAAATAACTCACAAAATGTTCTTACAAAAGGGAATTTAGAACGAACAGATTCACAAAGGGAAGAGAAAAAAAGACGCACAAAATGGAGGCTAGGTTCAAAATACTTACAAAATGCAAATGAGATAGAAAATACTTACAAGATGTAATTGAAATTGAAAATACACAATGCAAATCAGATTGAAAGATCCCATTTAGAATCCAAAATATTCACAAAGTGCAATTGAAATTCAAAAAACTCACTGAAATGGAAGTAAGACTTGAAATAAAGAAGGCTCATGCCAAAATAATAGTTTTGAGAAAAAATGAGTTTAAAGTATAGAAGGCATTTAATGGTAATTATTTCAACTTTTTTTTGTTCGGTGGCGTAGTTGGTAGCATGCTGACCTTCTATGCCCAAGATCGCGGGTTCAAACCCGGCCAAAGTCGTCGGATTTTTTAAGAGCGTTAAAATCCCTCCGTATGTCTTCCTTCGGAGGGGAAGTAAAGCCGGCGGTCCCATGTCATAGATTTATGGCATGTTAAAAAACCTTCCACTGCAATTGGTAGTGTGTAGCCAAAATTTGTAGGTTATTTGGTGAGAAACGCTCTATTAAGTTCCAACGTTCGCCGCTAGGTGTCTGGGTTGGGACTACTTGAAATTGAACTTGTTGGGACCCAACGGGCGTTCAATTACAATACCCTGCTATGACCATTGGCTGCGATCACATTGTGTTTAGTTATTCAGCCACTCTTTTCTCTCATTGGTTGTTCTTTTACGTCAAGATTTTGATTACTCTGCATTAAGGGGGGGGGGGGCGGCGTATGCAAAATTGCACTCCAGTAAAAGAAGTGATGTAACTCTCAGAGTTTTAAAGATAATGCTATATAATTGTAATCGCATGTGCTCGGCATGTCTGTGTTGATTTTCGTGGTGATAATTCAAATGGTTCTTCAGCTAGGAATATTTGAATTTTCTGAAACATTTACCCTTAATATGTACCTTTTCTACGAAACGATAACATAGTAAGTTACAAAATTTAAAATGTAATATCTACATACCAGGTTATTACAGTTGAAACCAACTCAGGCCAAATCCATCGAAGACACAAGTATGCGCCTTCCACTTAAGGAACAGGGAAGCTCATCGTGAGTTACGCATAGAATGGTCAGGTATCCAATTGCAGCATTGTCACCCCTAAATACTTGGGAGAGATCTCTTACATTCAAAACCCACTGTAAGAATAACAAAATGAAAATCTGCACACGAAACAACCTGATTCGCAAACTAGTAGGGACACAATGGGGCTCACATCCAGAAACTATTCGCACTTCTGCAATGGCATTGTGCTTTTCTACTGCTGAATTTGCTTCCCCAGTTTGGTACAGGTCATCTCATGCCAGACAGGTAGAATGAAACCTGTAGGTTGATAACAGGTTGCTCAAAGCCTACACCAACAGATAAGCTCTACTACCTGGCTGGAATAGCACCACCTAGTGTACGCAGAGAGGTGGCTGCCAACAGGGAGAGGCTGAACAGCGCCCACCCACTGCATGGATATAATCCTCCTCAGCAAAGGCTGAGGTCTCGAAAGAGCTTCCTGAGGACATCTGAGATGCTTACCGTCTCACCGGAGAAGGCAAGGCTGGATATATGGAAGAAGTCGACCCCTCACCCTTGCGGTTGGATGCCAGTAGCTGAAGTACTACCACCCGTACACAAGGAAAGCTGGTTGGTGTGGAAATCCCTAAACAGGTTACGATCAGGAGTTGGAAGATCCCGAGACAATCTGAGGAGATGGGGCCTCAGTACATGTGACACGTCTTGTGAATGGGGACAAGAGCAAACCACAAGACACATGCTTCATTGCCCTCTGTGCCCTTCATCTTGTGCAGAGGAAGATCTCCTGTTAGCCACTCCGAGTGCCTTGGATGTTGCTCAGTATTGGGCACGTGTTATATAATTAGACAGTTTTGCCCTATTATGTACATTTGTATGTTTCTGACACGAGAAATATAATAAAACCAGGTAAAAGGTATCTGTGGAACACATTTTTGATATCTTATTTACTTTATTTTTAACATCACTTCAAAATCTCATGGACTTTATTTAAAAAATAAAAAATGACATATTACCCTTAAAAGGCAAAATATGTTCTTAAAAAATGTTCCAGGAAGTTATTTAGAATAATGGTTTACAGCAGCATACCAAGTTTCATCACTGTATAATTATTTAATGATGTAGGAGAAAAGGTACAATAAACTTACAGAAATGTAAGTTGTGGAAAACTTGAGTCAAAGATTTGAGTTTGTTATATTGTATTGCCCCTCATCTAACGTATTAGTGCAGACCATATCCATTTTCTTCTGATTTCTCTTATTCCTCCAGCTGTTTCCTTTGATGAGCCTTTGTTTCCAATTCCATCATCTGATGATGTCAGATTATCCTCACATTCTTCCTACAGAAGTGGGTGTGGCGGGCTTATAGGCCGACGAAATGTCCTTAGAACACGGCCTATAAGCCCGCGAAACAGAGATTCCTATTTTGTGAAATAAGTTCATAAATAAATTTCACAGAAATAAGAAAAAAAAAAGAGATTATTGCTGCCTGTATTGATTCTGGAAGAAAAACCTGAAATAACCTGTTTTAGAATACAAGACACCTAAAGTGAAGGTTTAAGCCACCTAAAAATCCGGGCCCTACTTATTAATAAGGACCTACCTGCCACGATGGGTGAGTGGATATCGTGTCGGTCTACTAACCCCAAGATTACAGGTTCGCTCCTGGCCGTGGTAAGTGATTTTTGAAAGGCGGCACAAAATACGATACGCATGTCATACGATGTTGGCATGTCAAAGAACCCATTTGGATTCAGTAGGCCGTGTTCATAATGGCAAAATTAATCTCGGGTGTTTCCGCCAGCACAAAGTTCCTCATTTCTCTACTAGAAAGCGCTATAGTGTTCAAGGAGCTTAGATATCTAACATCTAATCTCATTGACTTTCATAGTCAAGGAACAACGAAATTCGACATGCAAGCTACCCTCTGGGTGTCAAATAACAAAGCTTGCACCCGGCGATATTAAAAATAAGGACCTAAACGAGAAATATGCCCTAAAAATACTGAAATATGATCCAGAAGGGGTACAATATGACGTAATATGTTTACAATGCTTTCTAAAAACACGTGCTAATAATGTAGTGAAATGTTATTTTTAATTCTACATTCAAACCTCTTGATTTCATGAATAGGGCTACGATTTTAAAAATCCTCAAATTTGAATCGCAGAATGTTTGAAGAGACTCGCGTAAAGCAGCATATTCTTCACTTTTTCTTGCGTTAAAACTGCAACACAAATGACATTTCCTACTACCATCCACTCAAAATAGTACCAAGGTACTTGAAGAGAGAAGACAAAAAAAGGGAGGATATTTGGCTTGAATTTCATTGCAGAGACGCCATGTGGACGGAGGCGAATCAAGAATTAAGGCATGTCATCACAAGTTTAGCGGTTCATGGATATCACCACAAACTATGTTTGACGACACAAAGGAGTGTGTGTGTACTTTGCGTGGTGAAGGATGTGAACGCTATCACATCAACCGATGCAAAAATAGGACAAAATCAGTTTTAGAGTATAGTCAAGATCTGTTCCTGTCTAGAATAATTTACAAGAGGATTGAGAGCCAGATAGAAACGGAGTTGGGTGAAGACCAGTTTGGTTTCAGGAGAAATGTAGGAACAAGGGAAGCTGTACTAAGTCTTAGGCTGATTTTGGAAGGTAGAATAAGGAAAGATAAGAGAACGTTCATAGCATTTGTAGACTTAGAAAAGGCTTTTGATAACGTTGATTGGACTAAATTGTTTGACATTTTGAAATCTATTGGAATCAAGTACAGGGATAGGAGGGTGATATACAATCTATACAGAAACCAGACAGCAGTCATTCGAGCTGAAGGATATGAGAGAGAAGCTGGTATTATGAAAGGTGTAAGGCAAGGCTGCAACTTATCACCCATACTTTTCAATCTTTACATTGAACAAGCAATGAAGGATATCGCAGAAAAATTTAAAGTGGGAGTGAAGATTCAAGGAGAAATAATTTCAACTCTGAGATTTGCTGATGACATCGTCATCTTGGCCGACAAGCCTGAGGATTTGAATGAGTTTTTGAATGGTATGGATTCCGTCTTACGGAAGGACTTCATGATGAAAATTAATAAATGTAAAACAAAAATACTGGAATGCATCCGAAATAAATCAGAAACCTCTATGGAGATCAAATTGGCAGGTGAAAAGCTGAAGGAAGTAGGAGACTTCTGTTACTTAGGAAGCAGAATAACCAGTGATGGACGAAGCAAAGAGGATATAAAAAGTAGGTTGGCTCAGGCAAGGAAAGCCTTTCTACAAAAAAGGAATCTGTTGACATCGAATATAGATTTAGGTATTAGGAAGTCATTTTTGAAAGACTTTGTCTTGAGCGTGGCGCTCTATGGAAGTGAAACTTGGACTATTGGTGCAGCAGAAAAGAGGAGAATTGAGGCATTTGAAATGTGGTGTTACAGGAGAATGATGAAGATCAGATGGGTAGATAGGGTTACAAACGAAGAGGTATTAAGGCGAGTGGGAGAGGAGAGATGTTTCTGGCGACTGCTAATGAAGAGAAGAGATAGGTTGGTAGGACACATACTAAGACACCCACGAATAGCAAGCTTAGTTATGGAAGGAAGGGTCGAGGACAAGAACTGTAGGGGTAGACCAAGGTTAGAATATGTTAAACAGATTGCCTCGGATGTAGGGTGTGGTAGCTATGTAGAGATGAAACGATTAGCTCAGGACAGGGAGGCATGGAGAGCTGCATCAAACCAGTCAAAAGACTGAAGACTCAAACAACAACAACAACAAGATCTGTAGACTAAAGAACCAACATGAATTGTATTTTGGCCATTTCATGTAAAAGAGAAAGAAAATGCCTTAAGTTAACAAGAAGTTCCGTTAAGAACTATACAGCCTACTTTTCATGCCAATGATTATTCTACAGAATATGAACCTATCTAGAATAATGACGAAATTAAGTTGGTAATATCGAAATATCTAATTAGTTCAAAATATACCTGGTATAATGTAGCCTAATAGAGCACTACAGTTGGCAGCCCTGGTGACTGAATATATTCTTAGTTCCATCTCTTAAGGTACAGAATACAAAATTTGGTTGAAGTCCAATGGACGTTACTTGCAGTTAGACTCTGGATCTATCAGCACGCGTAAAAGCATGTTGCCAACAATACCATGCGTGTGCTGGTCAGAAATAATCTGAAATATTATGATATCTTGTTGTGCCAATTTTGGATGAAATCCATTTGTTAGTATAGAAGTTACATGTATTTTAAAATTGGACATATCAGCAGGCATAGAATCATGTTGGCAGCACTGCCTTGTATTAATTACTCCAAATTAATCTAGAATGTCAGGTGCTATACGTGTGCAAAGTATAGAGCTGTTGGCTTGCATACTTTCTGATATATTGATATTAGGGTAAAAAAATATAGACAGCATTTATTAACAGTTGGCAGCCCTGATTGCACTGAAGAATACTTATAGTCATATCTGATATGTTACACATAGCACATGCGAAATTTGGATGAAATCCTACTGATAGTATAGAAGTTACATGTATTTAAAAATTGGCCCTATCAGCAGGCTTAGAATCATGTTGGTAGAACTGACATATATAAGTTACTCCAAAATTAATCAAACATGTCAGGTACTATACGTGTGCATAGTTTAAAGCTGTCGGCTTGCACACATTCTGATATATTGGTATTTGGATAAAAAAAAATAGAGAGAGCAATTATTAACAGTTGGCAGCCCTGGTGGCTCTTAAGAATACGCTCAGTCATATCTGTTTATGTACAGATATTACATACAAAATTTGGTTGAAATCCAGTTGATAGTGTAGAAGTTATATGTATTTAAACATTGGACCTATCAGAAGGCTTAAAATTATTTTGGCAACACTGCCATGGTTGGCCTCCTGGAAATTAAACTGAAATAGTATTATCTACATGTGTGTCAATTTTGGAATAGCTCCTATGCATACCTTGCAGGATATCCAACATGGAGCTCAAATTTCTAGTGCGTTTTTTCAGCAGTTGGTAGCACTGACATCATTTTCAAATATGGACGTGAGCTATTCCGGTGCACATCTTTACTCATACTAAATTTGGTTTTGATTGCTGCAGCCGTTTAGGAGTTGATAGGGGGGGACACACACACAGCCAGACAGACAGACAGACAGAAGGACAGACAGACAGACAGACAGACAGACAGACAGACAGACACACATTTGCCCGATCTCATAAGACTACTTTTTCCTCATTTTTGCAAAATGTGAAAAGTAGGCTAAAAATCATCTTCATCATCATCTTCTTCATCATGCGGTTTTCACCATTCTCGAGGAAGTCAAGCAGTAACGATTTCAGTGAAAAAGTCGAAAAACACACTTGGCGTCCGTGCGCTTTTTAAGCTTACTCTGGGCAAACCGTTAAGGGACACTAGGGCTGAGTTTTTCAACTTCCACGTTTTTTTTTATCAGAATGAGTTGAAATTTAAACTGCACACTTAGAATAGTAACACTAAGCCACATACCGAATTTGAAAACCATTGGATGAAATGTAATGGATTTTTTACTAATTATATTATTAAAATGTACCGTGTGAACAAAATGCTCCATGCGCATTAGCAATTCTGTAAAACGGTTGATATTTTCGTGACATATACATAAAACTATTCTAAATATTATAACATTGAGACATTTCAGGAAAGTGATACATGTATGCTGTCAGATTAATTTTTTCTTTATGTGCCATCATGTTTTATGAATTTTGAGAATTGTTCATAGTTTTTTATTTTTTTGGTCTGTAATTTACAAAGTGGCTGGAGATATTGCAATGTTATCTTGCAACACATGTGTTTCTGAATATCCAGTGATTTTTTTTAGTAAAATTGGTGAATACCTCATGCACATGGACCATTTTGACTACCTAAAAACGTTGTTTGGAGATAAAAGCATTTTTATAAAATCACATGCTATATTAACCAGTTTGGCTCACCCAATGAAACTTTTGTGGAAAAATGTGAAAAATACAATGTTTTGTTGTAGAGATAAAGAGCATTTAAACCTTTCGTTTGAGTTAACCTACGACTTTCTAGGATTTCTAGTTTCAAAAGTATAGCCTACTTTCTATGATTTGCCTTCCATCTTCTTTTTACGCAGAGGAGATTTAAAAATGTCGCTGAGCCTTTAAAAATGGCGGTGCATGAAAACGTGTTTTACTGAAATTATCCACAGGGGTCCATAAGATATAAATATATGGGAAAAACAAAAAACAGTTATTTTGTCATTTTTGCCTAAAAACTCAGCCCTAGTGTCCCTTATAAATATCAATATACCGTACTATGAATGCAAGAATTGTTCAACATGAAAACTTCTACAAAAAAAAAAGTCGGCGAGAGCATATCCCTATCTTCTATACATCGCCCACTATAAGACAAGTGTTTTTACGTTTTCATTTCTTCCAACAGTCCCCTTTCAAATACTGAGGCGACAGTTTAAGAGCTAGGTAGGGGCGAGCCTATCACCCCAGTTAAAGCTTAGCTAGCGGGCGAGCCTATTACCCCAGATACAGCCATCAGCAAACTGACGAGTCGTATTGAGTTAAGACTTCAGATAAAAGTGGTTGTGTTTGGAGTTTTCCTGGAAGTGCAACTTGGCTTTTCTTCATTTCGCCTGTGAGCTTTTCGTTCCGCAAAATACACAGTCAAGTTAAGATAGGACAGAAGGGGGATTTGTGTTTCATGCACCTCGCCATTCTTGAATTACGTCTGACAAGAATTCGTTGCACATGCATCTCCATGATAATACAGTATATACAGGAGTAGAGAGGTGATAATATAAGAAGGGCCAGTCATAACAAGAAGTTCCGTGACGAACTAAAGAGCCTACTTTCCATGCCAATGATTATTCTACAGTATATGAACCTATCTAGAAAAATGACGAAATTAAGTTGGTAATATCGAAATGTCTAATTAGTTCGAAATATACCTGGTATAATGTAGCCTAATAGAGCATTACAGTTGGCAGCCCTGGTGACTGAATATATTCTTAGTTCCATCTTCAAGGTACAGAATAAAAAAATTGGTTGAAGTCCAATGGACGTTACATGCAGTTAGACATTGGATCTATCAGCACGCGTAAAAGCATGTTGGCAACAATATCATGCGTGTGCTGGTCAGAAATAGTCTAATCTGAAATATTATGATATCTTGTTGTGCAAATTTTGGACGAAATCCATTTGTTAGTATAGAAGTTACATGTATTTTAAAACTGGACCTATCAGCAGGCATAGAATCATGTTGGCAGCAATGACTTATATTAATTACTCCAAATTAATCTAGAATGGCAGGTGCTATACGTGTGCCAAGTATAGCATACTTCCTGATATATTGATATTAGGTTAATATATATATATATATAGACAGCATTTATTAACAGTTGGTAGCCCTGATTGCTCTTAAGAATATTTATAGTCATATCTGTTATGTTACACATAGCACTTACGAAATTTGGTTGAAATCCAACTGATAGTATAGAAGTTACATGTATTTAAAAATTGGCCCAATCAGCAGGCTTAGAATCATGTTGTTAGAACTGATGTATATAAGTAACTCCAAAATTAATCTAAAATGTCAGGTACTATACGTGTGCATAGTTTAAAGCTGTCGGCTTGCATACTTTGTGATATATTGGTATTTGGATAAAATAATAGAGAGAGCAATTATTAACAGTTGGCAGCCCTGGTGGCTCTTAACAATACGCTCAGTCATATCTGTTTATGTACACATATTACATACAAAATTTGGTTGAAATCCAATTGAAAGTGTAGACGTTATAGGCATTTAAAATTGGACCTGTCGGAAGGCTTAGAATTATGTTGGCAACACTGCCATGTATGGCCTCCTGGAAATTAAACTGAAATAGTGTTATCTACATGTGTGCCAATTTTGGAATAGCTCCCATGCATACCTTCCAAGATATCCAACATGGAGCTCAGATTTCTAGTGCGTTTTTTCAGCAGTTGGTAGCACTGACATCATTTTCAAATATGGACGTGAGATATTCCGGTATACATCTTTACTCATACTAAATTTGGTTTCGATTTCTGCAGCCGTTTGGGAGTTGATAGGGGGGACACACACACAGCCAGACAGACAGAAGGACAGACATTTTCCCGGATCGATCTCATAAGTCTACTTTTTCCTCATTTTTGCAAAATGTGAAAAGTAGGCTAAAAATGAAAAAAATTGAGTTATTAGTGACAGTCGGTTGCAATGGTGATGCTTTACCTTCGAACAATACTAGCATGAGGAAAAATGATGGCAGTCAATAGATATGAGCAGGGGAATACAGTATTTGCCACTAGGGGGAAAAGTGATGAGTCAAGCTGCTAGATTGCAAGACTGATGAGGGTCACGCAGCCGCTCCCAGAATTCCAGGCTGTTCTGTTGTTTTTGTGTTAGTGTTTTGTTTTGGGGTTAGGTCTATCTTTGGTTGGTTGGTGGTTCTTAAGTTTAGGGGTTGCGACAACGCGGTCATGTAGCCCCGTGTACTTTGGCTGTGTGTAGAATCTGTCTGATAACCGGTGTTAATTATAATGACTGTATTAGTGTGTGTTGTCTGTTTTTTAAATTTAAGTACAGACTGTAACTTAGAATTTTTCAAATAGTTCCTACTTTTGCCGCCAAGCACCACCGTCAACAACTACTAGGCCAAGTTCAGAACTTAGCTACCAGACGCCACCGCAGTCGGCTCTTGGCAACGAATGTAGAAACCTAAGAGCGTTGTTTACATTCTTAACATATCCAATTTAGCTTCACACAGGTGTAATTAGTGGAAGGATCTTTAACATGCCATAAATCTATGACATGAGACCGCCGGCTTTACTTCCCCTCCGAAGGAAGGCATACTGAGGGACTTTTAACGCTCTTAAAAAATCCGACGGCTTCGGTCGGGTTTGAACCCGCTATCTTGGGCATAGAAGCTCAGCATGCTACCGACTACGCCACGGAAGCCGTTAGGTCTATCTTTATTGAGTGAGTTGTCTATTCCGAGTTTTACTTATCATTAAGTTACGAGTTAATAGAACTTAGGATTAGTGTTAAATGTTTTTAAAAATGGAATCTAGTGTCGAAGAAAGTTGTTGCAACCCTACCTAAATTAGGAAGGATGACTGCTGTAGAGAAGTAGTTGCTGGCACAAAGACATGAACTTGGACCAAATTGTCACTGTTCTAGGTTGAAGTGTTTTGAGGTAGGTACTTGATACAAATTGTAGGACGATTATTATAAACAAGTTTGACAGAATTGGAGACTAAAATCAACAAAACATATCTCGGAGGGCTCATTACAACATCATTGGTAAAACAAAGACGGCCTTGTCAAGATGAACCCTTAAATCATTCCTATTCCTACAGTTACTAAGTAAGATGCGTGAAAGATGGATCTGTTATTGAAGTACCTATTTGTTACACATAATTTTTGTTGCTTCATGGGATTACGCCAAGGCATGTCCAACCCCTGCAATTAATGTTGGTAACTGAAGGGCACATTACAAAAGATGCACGAGACTCTCATGTTAATAGGCCTAATAAAGTAACAGACGAGACCGAAGGCAAAATCCATGAACATATTTCCTCTCCGAAAGGTCATAAGTAAGGTTCGGATGTTAAGGAAAAGTCATATTTTTTCCTGAGCTCATTTTACCCGAAATCTGAAAAATAAGTTTGAATGATGTGTCCCTGACCACGTTTAGAGCAATTTGATGTTGCCTATAAATGCATATTTCGGCCATTTTTATTGTGTTGGTCATATTTGGTCATATTTTAGTGATATAAGGTCTTGTTTGGGTATAATTTCAGCATTTTTGTTTAAATTGAGGCGTCGTTAACAAGGTACGTGTTATCTGCGTCGATTTTCAAACACTGGATTTCCGAATAGTGTAGTAGATACATTTTTTCTTTCTTTTCCCGGAACAGGCAGAGAGCACGATTCCAAGAAGGCGCTCCTCGACGCACTTGGCACTGCATAGGCTACTGTTTGTTAGTGATACTCGACCTATCCCAAAAATTCATGTCATATTTCATAGTTTTTAGGTCATATTTAGCTAGTTTTTAGGGCATATTTGCTTGCATATTTTGTACTTCTTTAGGTCTTAAAATTCCGAACCCTAGTCATAAGGTACACTATAGTCTTTGCGATTCTAAGAAAGTATATCTGCCACAATGACATAACAAAGTTACATGCCTTGTACTCTGAAAAATATCCTGACCATGGTACATCTTTTGACACGTATAGAGAGATTTTATCATTTTAAATGATCTTGTCGACTTCGTCGTTACGCTGGGGTCTAGCGTTACGTTACGGTGACGGGACGAAATGTACCGAGAATGCACTGAGGTGTGAGACGTCATAGTACTGCTTGAGCTTCCTCCAGCCAGCTACCTCCTTTGACCTTGGTTTGCACTTGCTAACGGACTTTGAGTTCACGCAGCATTTAAAATTATATAAAGTCTAGTCTTTCAGACTGACTATCAGTGTTTTTAATACTAAGTAGGCCTACAACGTTGGCTTTGGGTGCCCCCGTATTGACTCGTGTAGTACATGTGACGAATTTAGAGTAAAGGAACGAGATCGACAACGCAAAAGAAGACATGAAAACTGTACAAGATGAAATGAAGCAAATCAAAATTATCCATGAACTTCACTTATGAAAAGCTGAAGTTTGTTATGAACGTAAAAGGTCAGCAAGAAAGGCTTCCCAAAATTCTGAAACTATAACAGGGTGCACAGTTAAAAGTGGGCTAATGCTTATTTTTGTGTTCAGCCGAAGTGCAATGCGATTAGAAACATATCAAACTTAGGGCGAGGCTAACCGAAAAACTCAACTTGATGAAAACTTTCCTACAACTCAAGTATTGATTGATTCATAGATTCTTCAGACTCAAATGAAAATCCACTGCCTGCTTCCAGTCTCCGACCGGGTCAGGAATGGAGTGAATGAAGCCCCCATCTAGCGGCGAGGATATGAAGTGTGCCGGCTGCCGAAGCCTGTCGCACTCCTCTGGGGCAATGATGAAATGAATGACAGATGAAATGAGTGTTGCTGGAATTAAATTGTGACAGGGAAAACCGGAGTACCCGGAGAAAAACCTGTCTGCCTCCGTTTTGTCCAGCACAGATCTCACATGGAATGACCGGGATTTGAACCACGGACCCAGCGGTGAGAGGCCGGCGTGCTGCCGCCTAAGCCACGGAGGCTCTCATTCTTCAGACTCAAATAATGACTCAATTTAAGTCTCAACTGAAATTTAAAAGTGAAATTAGAAAGAGAATAAAGTTTGAAAAACTTGAGTGAAAAGACATCTTGGTTTGATAGTTTGTGTAAGACTCTCATCGTTCATCCCTCTGAAAATATATATTAAGTATATTTAAAAGCTTATAACATTTTGAAATGTTAAGGAAATAGACATGTTGGTTTAGAATACCGTTATCAAGTACTTTCATTGTTCATTTACACTCTTACATTACACATTGTTAACGGCTGCTTCAGAACAGAACGTTTTGAACTTGAAAATCGTTTTATTGAAAAACTCATCCATTCTGACTCTCATCGTTTTTCCCCCTGGCCCTTCGGATTGAAGTAAACAAAGGGAACCCAGCAACTGATCTGCACGTTACCAGATGTGCGTTGCTATGGAACATTTGATAACGTTATATTATATTGATAAAGAGAGTGTGACATTGGCTTATTGCTGGGGTCTCCAAAGGTCCACCTGTCCTTGTCTCATAGTAGACCTTTTACATTTTCCATTCACCATTTCCTCGGAAGTTATCAAGAAGATATCTATGTCTACCCTTACATTACATTACAGTATGCGAACCGGCCAAAACTAAGGACCACGCCAGTATCATTTAATTTCCTTCTCATAGTTCTTTCTTCCTTTCTCTTCCTCCACACTTCCTTCATTCTTTCAGAGTGTTGCGCCTTTCTCTCTGCTGTCCACCTTCCTCCCCTGCGTTCCTTCTTTTTTCCCACAATAACCATTATGTTAAAAAGTATTTCCCTGAATTGTGTTCTGTCTTAACAGTCGTCATCTTTAATTCCTAGCCTCCGGAGTTCTTCCTTCATCTGCTTTGTGTAACCCCTTGGCTCTTCAGATTATATATTTTTCAAAAATGTGTTTATTTATTCTTGTTGGATCAATTCTAACCATAAGTGCATAGAAACGTAAACGGCTTTTCCTAATTGTTGTTTCCAGGTCTTCCACTCTTACATAGCCTATATCTCCTTGTTTGAACTTATTCTGTAGGTTCCCTGTACCACCTTTGGGCCGTAAATCCTCCTCAATATCCTCCTTTCAATCTCCAGAAGCTTTTCCAGGTTCATCAAGTTTGCCGTCTCCACACCATCACCGGTTTTACCACAGCATTAAGGGAGAGGTTCTTTTTGTAGTTGTTTTGTTTGTTGTATATACTGTATTTTTTAGTGGAGAAGTTGAGTTTTTCTAGTTTAAGTCTTCTGTTTTCCATTCACTCTTTGTAGTGATGTGGGCCGGGTCAATACCCAGTGGGAAGGTAAATATAAACTGGGTATTTACCCGGTTATATACCCAGTGGTCATTTAAATACCGAAAATGAGGGTATTTTCAGTTTTTTGAGCTTTGTACAACACTTTTTAATGTGTTAAGTGTTGGACAAACAAGGACTGAAACACAGGTATTTGATGCCTTAAATTGAAATCAGGAACAATATTGATCCTTCAAAACTAAAAGAAAAGGAAAATGGACGTCCGGGTATTTTTGGGTATTTATATGTTTTGGCACTGTAACCTTGTCTTTAAGTGTGGTTTTTTCCTTGAACTTAAGTAAAATATTGGATAAAACCTTTTGGTTGTTTTGTGTTTTAAATTTTTAATAAATACCAAGATATTGAGAAGGTCGAGTTTTATTACGGTACTGGAAATGAGCAACAATGATGTGGGAGGGAAAAGCTACTTTTGTAGTAATAAGAGTAGGCTATATGCATATTAATTGAAAAGTGTATGCCAAAACTCAAAAGGTAATAAAATATATTCAATATAAAGGACATTTGAAAAAAAAAAGCGTAGTAAAAGAGCTTTAAGTTATTTTTCATTCAATTTTAAATATAAAAATATTAATTTTTTAAATCAAACTCTAAACAATATAAATGCATGTCAGGGAGTTTTTGTAGTATGTGGGCTCTATAATGGGTGAAGATGTATGCCAGCAAGCATATGGGTTGGCAACAGTGCTCAGCTCATCCTACACAGAATTCAAACTGACACTGTACTTCCCTCCCATTTTCTATTGTTTGTTTGATGCCTTCTGTACTTAACATAAGTTTTTCAGTGTAGTGGAGTTGTTAGTTTATATCTCCTGATCTGATTCCCAATTCTAATTCTGTTTGTAAGTCCCAATTCTAATTAAATTTAATTTGATTAATTATCTAATGTTGTTACATTTCTAATAAGTTAATGTAGAATAGTTTGCATACCGGTACCCTTTAAGGTTCAACTTACCAGAACACAGGATTTTTAATGAAAAATCTAAAATACCCGGGTATTTACCCAGATTGGGTATTTACCCGAGTATATACCCTAGGTATTTACCCCGATTTATAAATACCTGGGTATTTTACATCACTAACTCTTTGTCCAGTCCATTGTTGCTGAGGTGTTTAAACTGTTTCGCGACCTTTACCCTCCCATATTTCGTCTACCCTCATTAGCCTATTTTTATTTATGAAAAAAAAAAATAGCCTTATGAAATCACTTCTTGTCCGTGAGTGTGAGTGCATCCGTGTCTGTCTGGGTGTGTCCCCCTAATAACTTCTAAACGGATGGAGAGATTTCAATGAAACTCTGCAAGGTCATAGTTCTATTTTGGCCGACCCCAACCGTGACCTTCAAATTCTATTACATCTCACCAATCCAACATGGCGGCTGTGCGAAATATTTCACCGGCATTCTTCTTACGGAGCTGGCACTGACACCTAATTTAGTTCAATTGCTTACGTAATCTCAAGTTGGCGGTTGTGCGCAATTTTAAAATTAAGTTTTCAATTATTGTGTCCTTACCATGCGATCGAAATCAACGTTTGAATAATGAACGTACACAATAATCCTCATCTAATAGTAAATAACTCTAAGACCTAAATATATAACAATCCATCATGGCGATCATCCGAAATATTTAGACGGTTCTCAATATTATTAATCTATGACAGCAATCAAACTGAAATGTTGTATGTTGGCAGAGGCTATAAACATGAGTAGGATATATGAAATAGGCTGTTTAGATCTTCACGGAACTCCTTGTTTTTTCCCGTTTCCCAACCGGGTCGGGGATAAGATGCGATGAACCACATGGCTGATAGTTTCTACGGTCGGACGCCCTTCCTGACGCCAACCTCAAGAGAGGAGTTAATGAGAGATTAAATTAATGACATATATGCATGACGGTATTACTCACAAAAATGACACATTACATTTTGTGAAAAGTCCAAATATGTATATACACACATCAAAAAAAGTTTTGCATCACCTTGGTTCCCAGATCTCCGGCATATAGACGTTGACTGTGTATATTGTATCCAAGATACAGTCCCTTTGACTGTTCATAGATGTCACTAAAACTGCTCAAAGATGTAAACAACCATGCATGAGCAGGGCCTATTAGACGGAGGGGGTACGACAGCCGATCAGTTCCAGTCATTCCACCAGGACGAAGGTACGCTGCTCATGTTGTCTGTAGTTCTACCATGCCTAGAAGGTCAATACCGCAGTTCGATCGCGTCCGCATTGTTACTTTGTGTCAAGAAGGGCTCTCAACAAGGGAAGTTTCCAGGCGTCTCAGAGTGAACCAAAGCGATGTTGTTCGGACATGGAGGAGGTACAGAGATACAGGAACTGTCGATGACAGGCCTCGCTCAGGCCGCCCAAGGGCTACTACTGTAGTGGATGACCGCTACTTACGGATTGCCGCTCGGAGGAACCCTGACAGCAATGCCACCATGTTGAATAATGCGTTTCGTTCAGCCACAGGACGTCGTGTTTCAACTCAAACTGTGCGCAATAGGCTGCATGATGCGCAACTTCACTCCCGACGTCCATGGCGAGGTCCAGCTTTGCAACCCCGACACCATGCAGCGCGGTACAGATGGGCCCAACAACATGCTGAATGGACCCCACGGAATTGGCATCACGTTCTCTTCACCGATGAGTGTCGCATATGCCTCCAACCAGACAATCGTCGGAGACGTGTTTGGAGGCACCCTGGTCAGGCTGAACGTCTTAGACACACTGTCCAGCGAGTGCAGCAAGGTGGTGGTTCCCTGATGTTTTGGGGTGGCATTATGTGGGGCCGACGTACGCCACTGGTGGTCATGGAAGGCTCCGAAACGGCTTTACGATACCTGAATGACATCCTCCGACCCATAGTGCAACCATATCGGCAGAATATTGGAGAGGCATTTGTCTTCATGGACGACAATTCTCGACCTCATCGTGCACATCTTGTGAATGCGTTCCTTCAAGATAACGACATCGCTCGACTACAGTGGCCAGCATGTTCGCCAGACATGAACCCTATCGAACATGCCTGGGATATGTTGAAAAGGGCTGTTTATGGACGTCTTGACCCACCAACCACTCTGAGAGATTTACGCCGAATTGTCGTTGAGGAGTGGGACAATTTGGACCAACAGTGTCTTGATGAACTTGTGGATAGTATGCCACGACGAATACTGGCATGCATCAATGCAAGAGGACGTGCTACTGGGTATTAGAGGTAGTGGTGTGTACTGCAATCTGGACCACAAATGCTGAAAGTCTAGCTGTATGATGGTACAACATGCAATGTGTGGGTCTCATGAGCAATAAAACGAGCTGAAATGTTGTTTGTGTTGATCTCTATTCCCTTTGTATTTAAAGGTTCCGGAACTCTTGGAACCGAGGTGATGCAAAACTTTTTTTGATGTGTGTAGTTGTTTTTTTTTCTTCAATTGGGGTTTCATCTCACCTTAAAGTAAGGCAAGAGCATCAAGGAACATCCATGAAAAAAAAAAAGGTGGCGTAGTCGGTAGCATTCTGAACTGCTGTGCCGAAGGTCGCAGGTTCAACCCCGGCGTTAATAAAAACCGCAGTATGCCTTCCTTAGGAGGGGAAGTTCCAACGTTCGTTGCCAGTGTGTGGTTGCGGTGACATATAGTAGCCAAGTTCACAGCTAGGCGTCGTTGACGGTAGTATTTTTGGTAGCAAACTTAGGAACTACTACTTGAAATTGACCGTCTGGAGTGCTTACCTGAATTACAGACTAATACAGCCATCACAATTAACACCGGTTATCAGACAGATTCTACACACACCCAAAGTACACGGGGCTACATGACCGCGTTGCCGCAGCCCCTAAACTCAGGAACCAACCAACATCTCTGCGGGAGATAAAATTTTGCGTGAAGAAATAACCGTTACATAGTTACACATCAGTGTCGAAACCTTGCATAAGGACAGTTTTTAAGGGGCCTAACATCTAGGTTATCGGACCCTAATGGTCTGGGTGAGAGCGAAAATAACTTAGAAACCATAACGAAAATTAAGTTGGACTGAGAATATTGACAAAAGTGAACTCAGATTGAAACGACTCACAAAATGTAGAAGGAAAATACTCACAATTGGAAGAGATTAAAAAATACGCACAAAATGTTGTTTATGTTCAGAATACGTTCAAAATGCAATGGAGATTCGAAACACTCACCAAATGCAATTGAAATTTAATTGGTTACAAAATGTATGGTAATTTCAAAATATTCACAATATATAAAAGCCCGCGATTCAAAATACTGTACTGACAAACTGCAATTTAGATTGAAAATACTTACAAAATGTGATTGAGATTCAAAATGTAATTTAGAGACACGGGGACCCAATACATAAAAACAGGGGGGGGGGGGTCTTAAAGAGAAAAGGAACTATAATGAAAAGAAAGAGAAGGCTGATCCCGAGAAGAATGAGGCATCAGGAAAGATGAGAGAAGAGCCAATTAAGGCGGGAAAGGAAGAGTCTCCCTAGGCCTCTGATCCCCTAATACCGTCGGGGTCGGAAGAGAACTAGAGTTAACCAAGGGAGGCCGACAGGAAAGAGTACGTTCCACTAGATGTGAGTCCATGGGGGGTACATTTTCTTTCCTGGTACCGCTACCATTCTGGCGACTCGCCCTGTTCCCGAGTTGTCACTGTTAACATTGTTTCCAAATACCGACTGTTCCCTCTCATTCAAAGGTCTGAAGAGTATTTCTCCACGTATGTCACAATGATGCTCGAGCAATTCCCAAGTAACTCCTTGACACTCCTCTTTTGAAATGAAATTCTCAGCAGAATTTACTACAATCAATTACAGTACTCCTACTTCTGCCTGAAACATTCTCCGTAAAGAACAAGGTATTTTTGCTAAGGAGTTTTGTAATTTTTTTTTTTCAGGGATAAAATTCTTTAATGCGCTTTCCTCTTGGAACCCTGAACTCGGTTTTCCCCAGGCTTGGGGCACATCAGTTTTAGAAACGTAATAATAATATATCACAGCAGCAATATGCTGACAAGTATTTCCACGACCAGCAGGACAAGGGCAAAGCACGGAGACAACATTTCGCTCAGTGTCATTCTGTAAAATATAATGTGTAAGTAATAATAATGATAATCATAGTATATTGGCTTTCACGGCCGGTGAATTAAAACTCAGCAATTCTTCTAGGTTTGTGCCGGGGGTCCGGGCGGGGACACCAAGAGCCCGCCGATGAGCCAGCTTGGTGTCCTAGGCGAAACCCCACACAAGACACGGCACAAACCTAGAAGAATTGCTGAGTTTTAATGATAATGATGATAATTGTTGTTTTAAGGGGCCTAACATCTAGGTTATCGGCCCCTAATGGTTTGGATGATCACGAAAAATGAACCTATAATCCAAACTAACTACAGCTTACAAACTAGAAGAAGAAGAAGAAGAAGAAGAAGAAGAAGAGGAAAAGGAAAAGAGAAGAAGAGTGAGAAAATTAAAGAAAGGGAAAATAAATGCCCTCAGGAATTGAAGAATGAGGATAGAGGGACTTAGAAAGAAGGAGAGCCATGAATGACAGGAAAGGGAAGGGGTCCGCCCCAAAGGCAATGAAAAGAAGGGGGATAAACCGAACCCAGCTCAGGAATCCCTCACGGTCGCCAACTCCCGAACTCACCATCTGTGAGCCTTTGAGGGTGTAGCACTACACACACCTTGCTACCTTGAGGGCCTTGTGCAGAAAGCAAGAGAGTAATAGAAGAATGACTGATCAGGAAAGATGAGACAAGGACGAATTAAGGCGGGAAAGGAAGAGACTCCCTAGGCTTCGGATACTCTAATACCATCGGGGTCGGAAAAGAACAAGAGTTGACCAAGAGAGGTCGACAGGAAAGAAGACGGAGAGGAGCCCGGCACAAGTAAGTGGAAGCAATGCCGGACTCAGCTGGGGTTCCGTGGTCGCCAACCCACGTCGCACTAGATGTGTAAGTAATTTAATAAGCATGTAAGATATGTAAACATTAGGCAATGGTTAGGAACACAGCATAATCGAATGATACTTGGTAAGACGGAAGCGAAACACTTCTGCTTTCAGAAACACCCATCTTCTCGCTTATTAATATGCCCACTTATGTAGAGATTTCTACCTCTTCCAACAGTTGATTCGCCAAAATTCGGGTGCCTAATCGGTAAACAAAATTATTGGAATGCAGCGGAAATAAATCAGAAACCTCTATGGACATCAAATTGGCAGGTGAAAAGCTAAAGGAAGTAGATAGCAAAATAACCAGTGATTATTATTATTATTATTATTATTATTATTATTATTGCCTTTATTGGTGGCGCAGTTAGGGCTCTTGGCCCTCTCTTACACTTAACCACATTAATACAATAAACATATTATGGCGACAAAATTAAACAATAATAATTGACATACTGTAGGTAATGACTTTCACACTCTCATTCACTCATCCAGTCACACTAACTTGTTGTCGGTCAGCAATGTTCAGCTGGCCCAGCAGGTGGTCTTGAATTTAGATAGTGAGGTGGTACCCCTGAGACTTGCTGGAAGGGTATTCCACAGCCTAGACCCCACCACATGAAAAGAGTTGTTGTATATAGAGGAGCCATGAATAGGAATGGAGAGGGAAGAACCAGAGCTTGTATTATTACCATGGAAAGAAGACAAGTACTTGAATTTATTTGATAAGTATAGTGGTCTATCGTCTGACAATAATAGGAAAATCTGGACAAGAATGTGATATGATCGACGTAGTTCAGGTTTCAGCCAGGAAAGAGCGCAATAATAGGGAGTGATATGTTTATCATAGCTCAGATCGTAGATAAATCGAATGCAAGAGTTCAGAGCTCGTTGAAGTTTCAAAGTTAATGTTTTGGTTGCGTCTACAAGAATAACGTCACAGTAGTCAAGAATAGGAAGTATTAGTGTCTGTATGAGTAGGATTCTTACTTTAAATGGTAAAATATATATTTTTCTTTTGAGGGAGTGGAGTGTAGCGAAAATCTTCTTGCATACATTCTGTACATGTTCAGACCAGTTAAGATCACACCTAGATTTTTCACTGTATGACAGTATGGAATTTCATTGTTGTTCAGTACAATTGGGGGAATAATTTGATCTCGGAGTGACGTCAATAGTTTTTGAGAGCCAATTATGATAACTTGTAATTTGGATGGATTCAGAAGAAGGGAATTTTCCTGAGAATATTTTCCAAGTCGTTGAAGGTCAGCGTTGATAGTTTCAATTGTCAATGGAATTGTAACGTGTTTTTCGAGGGGTTTTATGCAACTGGCATAAGTCAGTAGGAAGCCATTCTATATTTATTTACGCGGCAAATTGTTCAGCCAAGAGAATTTTTCATGTTAATTTATTATTATTATTAATTTATTATAATTATTATTTAGATATTTTCGGAGCATTTTATAAAAATTATAAGCATACAGATAGGTTTTCTATGTCTTAGAAAACGCTATCAAGCAAATTATTACGAACGACGATATCATAGAAAATTATCTGATTACGGAATTTTACGGAGTTTTGTCAGTTAGGGTATTTGAGAGACATGACTCACTGGGAATTCAAATACAAGCTGATTCCTGTCGAGAAGTATTACGCAAGGCTGGGTCGCAAGGTCTAGAAAAGGCGAATTGTTGGAACGGAAATCGACTTCTCCCTCTCGTGCACCGAGTGTAATGAGGCAGAGTGGGGATCTAGCGGCGTGCTCAGCCAATCAGTGGAGACAACGTAAGCTGGAAGACGGTACCATGGTGGGGGAGCCAACGTGTGGATATATCGTTCGACGCGCCGTGAAACGAGGACAATCTGTGAAATACTTGAGGAGTATGGGTGCGCGTGCGAGTGGCTCCGATGTTCGGTGGAGTTAGCAAGAATCTGTATAGAATTTAACGAGTACGGTTGTACGCGGGAGTCGCTCCGATGTTCCGTGGATTGGAGGACTAACTTTTGTAAAACTTAACCAGTGTGGTTGGACGAGCGTTTGGGTCCGATGTACGGACCATAGAATTAACTTAACTAATCTACCAGAATATCATCAAATAACGAAGAAGATGGCGACGTCCAGGAGACTGTGGGAAGCACACAGCAGCATCCAGTACGAGGGAAATGCTTTAGCAATTTCCAGTGGTAAGCGCAAATGACGCGGAAATACGCAATCTCTCATTTTTCTTTGTTTTATATTTCATAATTCAGTAACTTCATAGCTTGGAAATAAGAGTAAAATCAATTTATCAGACTCCGTTTTCACGTAATTTTCTATCGGTAATATTCAAATCACAACGCTCCAATTTAAATTTTAAACTTATTATTATTATTAATTTTGCTATACTTGTTTTATATAATAAATTCATTTCTTTTACAATGCAATCTTTGCTTTCAGTAGGTAGCATTAGATATAGACCAATTCCTTCTCCTGATACAATTGTTTGTTGGGTTAATGATCAAATCATACCACGATCTGAGTGAATAGATTCTTGACGGTGTTCTACCAGAGCTAGACGTTGTTAAATACAAATTTAGATTTCAGCATTGCATTGAGGTCTTGGCGCCCATTAAAACAACATAGCTTAGGCAAAGGTAAACAATTACATTTTCTCCCAACAGTGTGGGCTAGCGAAACTGTTACATTTGTCGCCGACAACTTGGGGCTGAAAACCTAATAACATTTGTGGAAGGAGAAGGGTATATATTTCTGTGCCTGTATTTTGGGGGTTATTTGTCTTTATCAGTGTATATCATTATGGGGGATGAGAAAGAAAGACAGATGAGGTTACGTAGTGGTCATCAACTGGAGAGTGATGATACGAGCAGTATGTCGAGTGATGGTAGTACCGGGGTAGCGGAGGTAAATCCCGATACTGAAACAGGGAGTGTAGGCGGCCAACCAGAATTAAAAACTTTACTTCTCGAGTTCATGTATCAGAACAAAGTTAGTAGTGATGCCTTAAATGCAAAATTAGAACAGAATAATGCAAAATTAGAACAAAACAGTAAGGAAAATAGAGAGAGTACTGAAACTTTAAATGCTAAATTAGAACAAAACAGTAGGGAAAAGAGTGACAAATTTGAACTGATTAGAGGTGAGATCAGGGGGGTGATGGAAGAAAAGGCTAAAGAGATTATTGCAGATGTAGACAGAAAATTAGGAAGAGTACAGGAGGAGTTGGAAATTAGAATCAGTACACAGGCTGAAAATTTAAAAGAACTAGTGCAACTGGAAACACAGCAGGTCAAAAAGCAATTGGGGGGAGAAATTGACAAAATTCAGGTAGCTACTAAAGAGGTTAAGGAACAGCTGGGGGGTAGAATTGAGAAAGTTCACTCACAAATAGTTGCAGAAGTAAATGATTTAAGAGAGAGTAATAGGGAGAGCATTAGCAAGATTGAGGAGAAACAAGCAAAGCTATATGATAAAGTAGAAGAATCAGAAGGAAACATTAAATTAACAGTAAACAGTATTGAGAGGAAGGCTGAGGAGAAAATCGCAGAATTAGAATTAAAATTAAAAGCTAGGATCAGGCAAGAAAATAGTCAGAATAGGCCAGTTTTTGTGAATAGCACACACAGGGAGGTAGAACTGGGTAAGTTCAGCAATCGACAGGGGTGCCCAATGGAGTTCATGAACACTATAGAAAATAAATTCGGGGAGAGGTTGGAAAATGGTAGTATTGAGTGGTGCCAGGTAGTTGAAATTTTAGAACAAGTGTTTGTGGGGGAAACGAGGAATTGGTTTGCTGTCTACAGAGACAAGTTTACTGATATCAATGATTTTAAAATGAAATTCTGTGAAAAGTTCTGGAATGAGGTTATTCAGTCGCAGCATCGTGAGGGAGTAGTGTGTGGTAAATATAACCCTAAAGGAAGCTCCACCATGACCGAATACTTTTTAGGCCAGGTATTAGTGTGTAAATATCTGGATGGCTTGAAGGAGGAAAGTGATGTGGTGAGGTTGCTACTTAGGTACTTTCCCTATAGGATCAAGGAGGCTGCTTGTATCCAGAATGTAAAGACAATATCACAAGTAGAAAATTTGTTAAGCACATTTGATGCACTAGGGAGAGGGGGTTATGCGGACAATTTCAATCGGAACCAGGGTAATAATAACAATAGACCTAATGAAGCCAGGCATCAAGAAGTTCAAGGGAACGGTGGCGAAGGGGCCAACGCTCAAAATAGAAATAATAATAATCAGCTAAATCAGAACAGAGGAAATGGCTATGGTAATCAATATCAAGGGAGGAATAATGATTTCAGGGGAAATCAAGGGAGGAACAATGATTATAGGGGAAATCAAGGGAGAAACAATGATTTCAGGGGAAATCAAGGGAGAAATGATAATGACAATAATTACAACCAGAATAGGGGTCAAGGAAGAGGACAGCCTAGTGGTAGTAATATACAGCCAAACAATGACAACATAGCCCAGAACAACCAGACCAGTTTAGTAGTTAGTAGTACTACGGCCAGCTGTAGCGGTTCTTTAAACGCGAACCAGGCTGCGAAGTAAGGTCAGAATCTCAGTCTGTAGCATGCCCTGTCCATACAATTATACAGGAACCCTATGACCTAAATGTAAGAAATGAATTATTACATGAACTAAATGATGAAGGTATTATTCAGGAAGTGGTTAGTAAGAGCCCCATAGTTAAATTTAACGTGTCCGAGGCGTACACAGATGTTTTAATTGATAGTGGTTGTATGAAGAGTTGCATAAGTAGTGCATTTTATGATAAAATGAAAGGAACTGGAGTAAATTTTGAGGAGATGCCAATTAAAAGCACTTTTGTTATCACAGCTGTTGGGAAGAGGTCTAAAGTAATTTCTAAGCAAGTTTTAGTAGACATTAAAATTAATAATCATGTAGAGAAGCAGATTTGCCTTGTAATTCCAAATTTAGTATTCAGTGTTATCTTGGGTTCAGAGTGGCTAAGTAGAGTGTCTGGTAACTTATGTTAAGATGTAGGGAGTTTGAAATTTAAATGGGGAGATTCTGAAGTACCAATGACCATATTCAGAGGAGTAGTATTGTAGGTGTGATGTGTACTTTAAATGAGATATCGCCAGCCGTAGAGCGGGGTTCTCCATGTTTTGTGGGCAGTGTGATTACGAACGGAAGTCTAGAGGACTCGTTACGTGAGGCTGCATTTCAGGGAAATATAGAGGATGAACAGTGTGTTCGGCTCTATGATGTGTTATGGTGTAATAGGAGAGTGTTTGAGGATCGCATTGGTATGGCCAATTGCTATACACTTTCATTGAACGTTATTGATAGGTCAGTATTCACAGGACATAGATATCCTGTACCTTTCGCTTATCAGAGTGCAGTTGAGGCACAAATTAATCAGATGCTTGAAGATGGGATTATTGAGCACTCTAACAGTCCGTATGTTAATTCTTTGATCACGGTACCCAAAACCGACGGCACAGTTCGTATTTGTTTAGACGCTCGTTTGGTTAACAGTAGAATTAGTTCAGATCAGCTGAAATCTATGTCAATAGAGGAATTAATGCAAACATTTGAGGGGAAGAAGTATTTCACTTGTGTAGATTTGAGTTCCAGTTTTTGGCAAGTGCCACTTATGTACGAAGATAGACCATTTACAGCTTTTAGTCATAAATATAACCTTTATCAATTTTGTAGAACACCTTATGGGTTAAAGAGTAGTTCAGCAGCTTTAATTAGGGCTTTAAACATCGCATTAGGGGATGACACAGGAGAGTTTGTAACCATTTACATAGATGATATGGTAATTAGTTCACGCAGTTTTGAGGAGCATCTACGTCATTTAAATATAGTTTTTCAGAAGTTAGATCAGGCAGGGTTCACTTTGAAGCTGTCTAAGTCGTCATTCTGTCAGTCAGAAGTGACATTTTTAGGTCATAGAGTGTCGAGTAGAGGTGTTACACCAGAAGAAAGTAGGGTTAGCATGTGTGGACAGTAGCAACAGGGCATCGTTACTGATACTGAGAAATATGCTAGTGGAGCAACGTGACGTTCATTTAAAGGGAGCCACTTGCAAGGTTGGAAGCAGGTGACGCAGAAACATTTATAGTTTCCAAACGTATTGGGAAAACAGCATATGTGCTGGAGAATAGTGAGGGAAACAGATTATACGGGACGTATAATATACATAGTCTACGAAAATATGTGTCATAAAGTGAGTGTGTTTAGCTGGCAAGCCAGCCTATCAAATGAGTAAGTGTGGTATTTGGTGCGTGGGAGGAGATGGTCTTCCAGGCAGGCGTATCAGAAGTCACACAGGGGGGTAGTATGTAAGTAAATGAGAGTTTTTAAGGTACAGGGAAATATGACGGGATTGTCGGATGCTCTTGAGCACTAAAATGTCTCGATACACCAAGGCCAGAATTTGGTAGCGCTGGTGAATTCCCATTTGCCTCCAAGAGATGGGTGAGCGCTTGAACAGGGTATTTTTGCTTAAGGCGTCTACGAGGCAAAAGATGGGCCATCAGAATGCGAGACAGTCCTTCATGAAACTCATACATATCAGCACACGTGATTTCTGTTTACGGCCTCGCCATGTAAGATTTGTAAGTGTGTAATTTAAGATAATTTGTACAATGGTATTATTTGTGTGAGGAGAAATGGTCTGTGTTGAGAACTAGTATTAAGTAGAATATGGTTAACGGGAACTTAACAAGACAGGGCGATTACGGCACAGAAATATTTGGTGTTATATGTAATGCGCATTTACTGTTATTTTTTTTCATAAGTCAATATTAATTTAATCTACTTTAAAGAGAGATTAAGTATTATGGTCACGAGGCGCTGCCACAATAGTGTGATCGTGTGCTCAGTGATAAGTGGAATTAAATCTCTCCATAAGGAGGGGACCTCCAGTGAAATTAGGAAGTTCTATGGTGATATAAATATATCAGAACACCTTCAATGCGTGTGATATGACATCATAAATACATAGTGCTCACACATTAATTATGTCTATTTCTCCAACATAGAGAAATTTGAGAGGCGGAAATATCCGTGGAACACTATTCCATATGTAAAACATTGGACTGGTTGCAAAGTGCAATCCATAGTGACAACAAACTTTGACGCAAAGTGCGTGAAGAAAAAATATGAGTGTATATATCTGTAATTTAGGGTGATTTCATTTATGTAATATGTATTTTGGATGGGGTTTATTAACGTGTCTGGGATAATCGGATAATGGACCGTCGTCACGGTAAATCATCCGATGATCCGAGGCGAATATGTAACGTGTTTTTCGAGGGGTTTTATGCAACTGGCATAAGTCAGTAGGAAGCCATTCTATATTTATTTACGCGGCAAATTGTTCAGCCAAGAGAATTTTTCATGTTAATTTATTATTATTATTAATTTATTATAATTATTATTTAGATATTTTCGGAGCATTTTATAAAAATTATAAGCATACAGATAGGTTTTCTATGTCTTAGAAAACGCTATCAAGCAAATTATTACGAACGACGATATCATAGAAAATTATCTGATTACGGAATTTTACGGAGTTTTGTCAGTTAGGGTATTTGAGAGACATGACTCACTGGGAATTCAAATGCAAGCTGATTCCTGTCGAGAAGTATTACGCAAGGCTGGGTCGCAAGGTCTAGAAAAGGCGAATTGTTGGAACGGAAAACGACTTCTCCCTCTCGCGCGCCGAGTGTAATGAGGCAGAGTGGGGATCTAGCGGCGTGCTCAGCCAATCAGTGGAGACAACGTAAGCTGGAAGACGGTACCATGGTGGGGGAGCCAACGTGTGGATATATCGTTCGACGCGCCGTGAAACGAGGACAATCTGTGAAATACTTGAGGAGTATGGGTGAGCGTGCGAGTGGCTCCGATGTTCGGTGGAGTTAGCAAGAATCTGTATAGAATTTAACGAGTACGGTTGTACGCGGGAGTCGCTCCGATGTTCCGTGGATTGGAGGACTAACTTTTGTAAAACTTAACCAGTGTGGTTGGACGAGCGTTTGGGTCCGATGTACGGACCATAGAATTAACTAATCTACCAGAATATCATCAAATAACGAAGAAGATGGCGACGTCCAGGAGACTGTGGGAAGCACACAGCAGCATCCAGTACGAGGGAAATGCTTTAGCAATTTCCAGTGGTAAGCGCAAATGACGCGGAAATACGCAATCTCTCATTTTTCTTTGTTTTATATTTCATAATTCAGTAACTTCATAGCTTGGAAATAAGAGTAAAATCAATTTATCAGACTCCGTTTTCACGTAATTTTCTATCGGTAATATTCAAATCACAACGCTCCAATTTAAATTTTAAACTTATTATTATTATTAATTTTGCTATACTTGTTTTATATAATAAATTCATTTCTTTTACAATGCAATCTTTGCTTTCAGTAGGTAGCATTAGATATAGACCAATTCCTTCTCCTGATACAATTGTTTGTTGGGTTAATGATCAAATCATACCACGATCTGAGTGAATAGATTCTTGACGGTGTTCTACCAGAGCTAGACGTTGTTAAATACAAATTTAGATTTCAGCATTGCATTGAGGTCTTGGCGCCCATTAAAACAACATAGCTTAGGCAAAGGTAAACAATTACATTTTCTTCCAACAGTGTGGGCTAGCGAAACTGTTACAGAATGTCATTTGTCTTGCAGTGGGAGTATATTTGCAAATCATCTGCATATAGGTGATATTTTCAATTTTTCAAATTAGATGAGATGTCGTTGATATATAGTACAAAAAGCAAGGGTCCTAGTACACTACCCTGTGGGGCGCCTGACTTTCTGCTTAGTCACTGAGAAGTTTTATCCTGGGTTACAACACGTTGCTGGCGATTATTCAGGTATGATGCGAAAAAGGTTAATTGTCTGCTGGTCGAAGTAATAAAATTCCATCTTTTTCAATAGTGTCTGAGTATTTATGGTGTCAAAAGCACTGCTGAAGTCGAGAAGGGTGAGGATTGTCACCAGTTTTTGGTCCATTGCGTGTCTAATGTCGTCAGTCACTTTGAGTAATGCTGTTGCGGTGCTATGTCCCTTCTTGAAACCTGATTGCAGAGGGTCTAAAAGAGAACGGCTATTCAAATATTCAAGTACTTGCTCATGAACCAGACGCTCGAGCGCTTTTGAAAGTGCAGGTAGAAAGGATATTGGCCGATAGTCAGATAGAAATAAAGGTTCGGTTTTCTTAGGAATAGGGATGACATTGGCTTGTTTCCATAGGGAGGGAAAGGTGTTAGTTGCAAGACTATGGTTGAATATGTGAGTAATAATTGGTAGAACGGCACCGATGATATTATGTATGAAGGATATGGGAATATCATCAACTCCTCTCGCTTTTGATTTTATGGAATATAGTACCTTTTTTACTTTGTCTGCCGTAACCGGATGGAAAGTAAAGAGCGGGTGGTCAGGTAGTGGGTGAAAAGAATCATGGGGTGTTGAATTAGTTGGTACTCTCTCTTCAGTGAAATATTCATTTAACTCATCAAGCGGTATGTCTGGTACATGTGTTGTTGCTGCTGTTTGCCTATACCTAGAGAACGCATATTATTCCAGGCATTCCCTGTATTCATCTTCTTTGTCACGTTTTGTATGTAGGAGAATTTGGCGTTTCTTACGAGCTGCTTAATACGATTTCTGAGCACACGATAATTTTCAAAATCAGTTTCGTCACGGGTACGTTTAAAACGCCGGAACAGTGCATCACGCTGTGCCATCATACTTTTAATGTTTTCATTTAACCATGGGCATGCTGGGCGAGTAACTTTGATCGAATGTTTAGGGGCATGTTTGTCATACAGACTAATAATAAGAGAATTTAACTTGTTTACTTTTGCGTCAAGGATATAAAAAGTAGGTTGGCTCAGGCAAGGAAAGCATTTCTACAAAAAAGGAATCTGTTGACATCGAATATAGATTTAGGTATTATGAAGTCATTTTTGAAAGCCTTTGTGTGGAGCGTGGCGCTCTATGGAAGTGAAACTTGGACTGTTGATGTAGCAGAAAAGAGGCGAGTTGAAATGTGGTGTTACAGGAGAATGAAGATCAGATGGGTAGATAGAGTTACAAACGAAGAGGTACCGGTATTAAGACGAGTGGGAGAGGAGAGATGTTTCTGGCGACTGCTAATGAAGAGAAGAGATAGGTTGGTAGGACACATACTAAGACAACCAGGAATAGCAAGCTTAGTTATGGAAGGAAGGGTCGAGGATAAGAACTGTAGGGGTAGACCATGGTTAGAATATGTTAAACAGATTGCCTCGGATGTAGGATGTGGTAGCTATGTAGAGATGAAACGATTAGCTCAGGACAGGGAGACGTGGAAAGCTGCATCAAGCCAGTCAAAAAACAAAAAACTGAAGACTCAAACAACAACAATCGGCAAAAAGTCGCAATTAAATTGACTCTCGCACACGACTGACGCGGCTTGACTTACACCTGCTTCACATTCATAGTTTCGCAACCAAGCGCAGCGCGGCGCCACTGGTACGATTTCAAGGTTCATTCACGGTGCCTTTAAGGAGGAATTAAGTTACTTGTATCACGTTCTTTTAGTTAGGACTAAATTATAAATCGGGGGGTGGTGGCGCAGCGGTCAACCTGTTGGTCTCTCACCAAGGTCGACTGGGTTCGATTCCCCGTCAATGCATGTGAGATTTTCGAAATGAAATGCCATGTCCTGTAGTTCGGATTCCACGTAAAACGAAGGTCCCGAGGCTGATGATCACAAGATTCACGGTACCGGGTGAGTTAGCCGTGGTCGTTACGGCATGACTGCTGGCAGTCGCTCACATCCAGGAGGCGAGGTGGTTCGAATCCCCCCGCCGGCAACCTTGAAGATGATCTTCTGTGGTTTCCCATCTTCCTTCCAGGCAAATGCCGGGGTTGGTACCTAACTATAGGCCACAGCCGCTTCCTTCCAACTCCTTGTCCTTACAATCACACTTTCCTCCCCAGACAACACTCCACACGCGACGGTACGTGTAGCTCACCCATTGGGTGTCCGCCTCGAAGCAGCTACAAAAACTGGCGAGCCGAACTAGTCCTTGGGCACTCCCGGCACTAAAAGCCATACGCTAAAAAATAAAAATAAAAATAAAAAAAGATTCACGGTCACGTGAAACTACAATCTTCCTTTCTTAAAATATGAATCAACAGCAGATTCTCTCAACATTGGCATGAATATTGAACAATGCTTTCTGCTGTTAAGCAGGGCTTTGCGACTTCGTGGTTATATAGCCCCCTTGTGGAATTAGTCTGATAACCCGTCTTATTATTCTGGTTGTATTAGTGTGTGTATATGTAATTTAGATGAGGATTGGCCTTAATTTAGGAACCATCCCGGCATTCGACTAGAGTGGAAGTGGGAAAGTCACGGAAAACCACTTCCAAGATGGCTGAGGTAGGAATCGAACCCGCCTCACAAGGCTGAGTGTACCACGTTCCAGCCCTCAGACCTGAATTAAATTTTCCCCCAGGGGCTCACATCTAGTAGCACGTGGGTTGGCGACCACGGGACCCCAGCTGAGTGCGGCATTGCTTCCACTTACTTGTACGAGGCTCCTCTCTGTTATCTATCCTGCCGACCTCCCTTGGTCAACTCTTGTTCTCTTCCGACCTCGACGGTATAAGGGTATCCGAAACCTAGGGAATTTGTTCCTTTCCCGCCTTAATTGACCCTTATCTCTCCTGATCCCTCATTCTTCTTTTTCTTTTCATGTTATCTCTTGCCTTCTACTCAAGGCCCTCAAGGAGGCAGGGTGTATGTAGCCCCACCACTTCTGGTGCACCCTGGATAGTGCTACACCCTCAGGGGCTCACAGTATCTCCTGCCTTCTGCTCAAGGCCCTCAAGGAGGCAGGGTGTGAGTAGCCCCACCACTTCTGGTGCACCCTGGAAATTGCTACACCCTCAAGGGCTCACAGTATCTCCTGCCTTCTGCTCAAGGCCCTCAAGGAGGCAGGGTGTATGTAGCCCCACCACTTCTGGTGCACCCTGGATAGTGCTACACCCTCAGGGGCTCACAGTATCTCCTGCCTTCTGCTCAAGGCCCTCAAGGAGGCAGGGTGTATGGAGCCCCACCACTTCTGGTGCATCCTGGATAATGCTACACCCTCAGGGGCTCACAGTATCTCCTGCCTTCTGCTCAAGGCCCTCAAGGAGGCAGGGTGTATGTAGCCCCACCACTTCTGGTGCACCCTGGATAGTGCTACACCCTCAGGGGCTCACAGTACCTCCTGCCTTCTGATCAAGGCCCTCAAGGAGGCAGGGTGTATGTAGCCCCACCACTTCTGGTGCATCCTGGATAGTGCTACACCCTCAGGGGCTCACAGTATCTCCTGCCTTCTGCTCAAGGCCCTCAAGGAGGCAGGGTGTGTGTAGCCCCACCAGTTCTGGTGCGCCCTGGATAGTGCTACACCCTCAGGGGCTCACAGTACCTCCTGCCTTCTGATCAAGGCCCTCAAGGAGGCAGGGTGTATGTAGCCCCACCACTTCTGGTGCATCCTGGATAGTGCTACACCCTCAGGGGCTCACAGTATTTCCTGCCTTCTGCTCAAGGCCCTCAAGGAGGCAGGTTGTATGTAACCCCACCACTTCTGGGGCATCCTGGATAGTGCTACACCCTCAGGGGCTCACAACATCTCCTGCCTTCTGCTAAAGACCCTCAAGGAGGCAGGGTGTGTGTAGCCCCACCACTTCTGGTGCATCCTGGATAGTGCTACACCCTAAGGGGCTGGCTCACAGTATCTCCTGCCTTCTGCTCAAGGCCCTCAAGGAGGCAGGATGTATGTAGCCCACCACTTCTGGTGCACCCTGGATATTGCTACACCCTCAGGGGCTCACAGTATCTCCTGCCTTCTGCTCAAGGCCCTCAAGGAGGCAGGGTGTATGTAGCCCCACCACTTCTGGTGCACCCTGGATAGTGCTACACCCTCAGGGGCTAACAGCATCTCCTGCCTTCTGCTCAAGGCCCTCAAGGAGGCAGGGTGTATGTAGCCCCACCACTTCTGGTACACCCTGGATATTGCTACACCCTCAGGGGCTCACAGTATCTCCTGCCTTCTGCTCAAGGCCCTCAAGGAGGTAGGGTGTATGTAGCCCCACCACTTCTGGTGCACCCTGGATAGTGCTACACCCTCAGGGGCTCACAGTATCTCCTGCCTTCTGCTCAAGGAGGCCGGGTGTATGTAGCCCCACCACTTCTGGTGCACCCTGGATAGTGCTACACCCTCAGGGGCTCACAGCATCTCCTGCCTTCTGCACAAGACCCTCAAGGAGGCAGGGTGTATGTAGCCCCACCACTTCTGGTGCACCCTGGATAGTGCTACACCCTCAGGGGCTCACAGTATCTCCTGCCTTCTGCTCAAGGCCCTCAAGGAGGCAGGGTGTGTGTAGCCCCACCACATCTGGTGCACCCTGGATATTGCTACACCCTCAGGGGCTCACAGTATCTCCTGCCTTCTGCTCAAGGCCCTCAAGGAGGCAGGGTGTGTGTAGCCCCACCACTTCTGGTGCACCCTGGATAGTGCTACACCCTCAGGGGCTCACAGTATCCCCTGCCTTCTGCTCAAGGCCCTCAAGGAGGCAGGGTGTGTGTAGCCCCACCACTTCTGGTGCACCCTGGATAGTGCTACACCCTCAGAGGCTCACAGTATCTTCTGCCTTCTGCTCAAGGCCCTCAAGGAGGCAGGGTGTATGTAGCCCACCACTTCTGGTGCACCCTAGATAGTGTTACACCCTCAGGGGCTCACAGTATATCCTGCCTTCAGCTTAAGGCCCTCAAGGATGCAGGGTGTGTGTAGCCCACCACTTCTGGTGCACCCTGGATATTGCTACACCCTCAGGGGCTCACAGTATCTCCTGCCTTCTGCTCAAGGCCCTCAAGGAGGCAGGGTGTATGTAGGCCCACCACTTCTGGTGCACCCTGGATATTGCTACACCCTCAGGGGCTCACAGTATCTCCTGCCTTCTGCTCAGGGCCCTCAAGGAGGCAGGGTGTATATAGCCCCACCACTTCTGGTACACCCTGGATATTGCTACACCCTCAGGGGCTCACAGTATCTCCTGCCTTCTTCTCAAGGCCCTCAAGGAGGTAGGGTGTATGTAGCCCCACCACTTCTGGTGCACCCTGGATAGTGCTACACCCTCAGGGGCTCACAGAATCCCCTGCCTTCTGCTCAAGGAGGTCGGGTGTATGTAGCCCCACCACTTCTGGTGCACCCTGGATAGTGCTACACCCTCAGGGGCTCACAGTATTTCCTGCCTTCTGCACAAGACCTTCAAGGAGGCGGGGTGTATGTAGCCCCACCACTTCTGGTGCATCCTGGATAGTGCTACCCCCTCAGGGGCTCACAGTATCTCCTGCCTTCTGTTCAAGGCCCTCAAGGAGGCAGGGTGTATGTAGCCCCACCACTTCTGGTGCATCCTGGATAGTGCTACACCCTCAGGGGCTCACAGTATCTCCTGCCTTCTGCTCAAGACCCTCAAGGAGGCAGGGTGTGTGTAGCCCCACCACTTCTGGTGCATCATGGATAGTACTACACCCTCAGGGGCTCACAGTATCTCCTGCCTTCTGCTCAAGGCCAAGGAGGCAGGGTGTGTGTAGCCCCACCACTTCTGGTGCACCCTAGATAGTGCTACACCCTCAGGGGCTCACAGTATCTCCTGCCTTCTGCTCAAGGCCCTCAAGGAGGCCGGGTGTATGTAGCCCCACCACTTCTGGTGCACCCTGGATAGTGCTACACCCTCAGGGGCTCACAGTATCTCCTGCCTTCTGCACAAGACCCTCAAGGAGGCAGGGTGTGTGTAGCCCCACCACTTCTGGTGCACCCTGGATAGTGCTACACCCTCAGTGGTTCACAGTATCCCCTGCCTTCTGCTCAAGGCTCTCAAGGAGGCAGGGTGTATGTAGCCCCACCACTTCTGGTGCACCCTGGATATTGCTACACCCTCAGGGGCTCGCAGTATCTTCTGCCTTCTGCTCAAGGCTCTCAGGGAGGCAGGGTGTGTGTAGCCCCACCAATTCTGGTGCACCCTGGATAGTGCTATACCCTCAGGGGCTCACAGTATCTTCTGCCTTCTGCTCAAGGCGGCACGGTATGTGTAGCCCACCACTTCTGGTGCACCCTAGATAGTGCTACACCCTCAGGGGCTCACAGTATATCCTGCCTTCTGCTTAAGGCCCTCAAGGAGGCAGGGTGTGTGTAGCCCACCACTTCTGGTGCACCCTGGATATTGCTACACCCTCAGGGGCTCACAGTATCTCCTACCTTCTGCTCATGGCCCTCAAGGAGGCAGGGTGTGTGTAGCCCACCACTTCTGGTGCACCCTAGAAATTGCTACACCCTCAGGGGCTCACAGTATCTCCTGCCTTCTGCTCAAGACCCTCAAGGAGGCAGGGTGTATGTAGCCCCGCCACTTCTGGTGCATCCTGGATAGTGCTACTCTCTCAGGGGCTCACAGTATCTCCTGCCTTCTGCTCAAGGCCCTCAAGGAGGCAGGGTGTATGAAGCCCCACCACTTCTGGTGCACCCTGGATATTGCTACACCCTCAGGGGCTCACAGTATCTTCTGCCTTCTGCTCAAGGCCCTCAAGGAGGCAGGGTGTATGAAGCCCCACCACTTCTGGTGCACCCTAGAAATTGCTACACCCTCAGGGGCTCACAGTATCTCCTGCCTTCTGCTCAAGACCCTCAAGGAGGCAGGGTGTATGTAGCCCCACCACTTCTGGTGCATCCTGGATAGTGCTACTCTCTCAGGGGCTCACAGTATCTCCTGCCTTCTGCTCAAGGCCCTCAAGGAGGCAAGGTGTATGTAGCCCCACCACTTCTGGTGCATCCTGGAGTTACTCTCTCAGGGGCTCACAGTATCTCCTGCCTTCTGCTCAAGGCCAAGGAGGCAGGGTGTGTGTAGCCCCACCACTTCTGGTGCATCCTGGATAGTGCTACAACCTCAGGGGCTCACAGTATCTCCTGCCTTCTGCTCAAGACCCTCAAGGAGGCAGGGTGTATGTAGCCCCACCACTTCTGGTGCACCCTGGATAGTGCTACACCCTCAGTGGCTCACAGTATCTCCTGCCTTCTGCTCAAGGCCCTCAAGGAGGCAGGGTGTATGTAATCCCACCACTTCTGGTGCATCCTGGATATTGCTACACCCTCAGGGGCTCACAGTATCCCCTGCCTTCTGATCAAGGCCCTCAAGGAGGCAGGGTGTATGAAGCCCCACCACTTCTGGTGCACCCTGGATAGTGCTACACCCTCAGGGGCTCACAGTATCTCCTGCCTTCTGCTCAAGGCCAAGGAGGCAGGGTGTGTGTAGCCCCACCACTTCTGGTGCACCCTGGATAGTGCTACTCTCTCAGGGGCTCACAGTATCTCCTGCCTTCTGCTCAAGGCCCTCAAGGAGGCAGGGTGTATGAAGCCCCACCACTTCTGGTGCATCCTGGATAGTGCTACTCTCTCAGGGGCTCACAGTATATCCTGCCTTCTGCTCAAGGCCAAGGAGGCAGGGTGTGTGTAGCCCCACCACTTCTGGTGCATCCTGGATAGTGCTACACCCTCAGGGGCTCACAGTATCTCCTGCCTTCTGCTCAAGACCCTCAAGGAGGCAGGGTGTATGTAGCCCCACCACTTCTGGTGCACCCTGGATAGTGCTACACCCTCAGTGGCTCACAGTATCTCCTGCCTTCTGCTCAAGGCCCTCAAGGAGGCAGGGTGTATGTAGCCCCACCACTTCTGGTGCATCCTGGATAGTGCTACACCCTCAGGGGCTCACAGTATCTCCTGCCTTCTGATCAAGGCCCTCAAGGAGGCAGGGTGTATGAAGCCCCACCACTTCTGGTGCACCCTGGATAGTGCTACACCCTCAGGGGCTCACAGTATCTCCTGCCTTCTGCTCAAGACCCTCAAGGAGGCAGGGTGTATGTAGCCCCACCACTTCTGGTGCATCCTGGATATTGCTACACCATCAGGGGCTCACAGTATCTCCTGCCTTCTGCTCAAGGCCCTCAAGGAGGCAGGGTGTATGCAGCCCCACCACTTCTTGTGCACCCTAGACATTGCTACACCCTCAGGGGCTCACAGTATCTCCTGCCTTCTGCTCAAGGCCAAGGAGGCAGGGTGTGTGTAGCCTCACCACTTCTGGTGCACCCTAGATAGTGATACACCCTCAGGGGCTCACAGTATCTCCTGCCTTCTGCTCAAGGCCCTCAAGGAGGCAGGGTGTGTGTAGCCCCACCACTTCTGGTGCACCCTGGATATTGCTACACCCTCAAGGGCTCACGTCTGGTGAGTTCGGGAGTTGGCTACACAAGGCGTGACGCCAGCGGTTCATTGTGCAGCATCGATCTACTTCCACTCAAACTGATCATCGATAAATTGCTAACACAGCTTTACGAAGAAATTAAATTAAGTAATCATCAGTCAATATCTTCAGCGTTACTGAACTTAACGCCAGTCAACATCTTTGGTATTACTTAACTTACATGAATGTTATTAGTTTTACGTCCCTTTTAATTACTGTGGCTTTTAGAGACGCCAGGGTGCCGGAATGTTGCCACGAAGGAGATATTTAACCTACCACGGCTCCCATTTGCGCACCCTCAAATGCCAACTGACTGCACCAGGATTGGATCGTGTAACCTAGGGAACAGCAAGCTGAGCCACGCAGCCAATCATAAATTTAATTTTAATCAGTTGGTGGCCAAGTTGGAACTGATTGTATTTGAAGTGCTCATATAATGAAAGTTGGTGTTTGCCTTTCGCGTATATTAACCCGCCTGGGAAAATTCATTTTATCTCACAGACAAAATGCCAATCATCGAACTCTAAGGTGTACAGTATGTTTCACAAAACTCAAGCTCTCAAACCAGAGGCAGCTGTAAGGTGCAGTTTGTGCCAAAATCTTCCAAATCATCTCTACAGGAAAAATCTTCATTTCTTGAAAAGTCAACGGAAATGCACCGTAGAGCGTCAATAAACCGGATTCAATTTCGTTGAAAAAATAGGTGAAGTAAATACATACACAGACACACATTTCCCAGTGCTTTTTTTTCAGGGGGGACGTGGGGTTAAGCGTAGCCCTTAAACAATTGAAAACTGTTTAAGAAAAAAAAAACATTGGTACATTTGTATCTAGTCCGGCAAATATAACTTCCGGCTTGAAAGTTCATCGATCAGCTGGCGTCAACGCGCTGTTCACAACAGCTGGAGGAGATTTCGAGTAATCCTCGATTTAAATCGATCTACTGTATCTAATCAGTTCCTTTTGGTCGGCAACTCGGCACTCCGTTCTTATAAGCCCGCAGACGAGTGTTTGGAGTCAGGATAGGTTGTTATTTTGTGCGTGTGGTTAGTTTTGAAGGATGAAGAAAATAACGAACTATCTTATATCGAAAAAGCTGAAAGTTAATGATTCGAACACAAACAATGATAGGATTTTGCAAATTGCCGAAAATTGCTAGATCGTGATGTTTTGTCGACTACAACTGAGAGTATCCCTTAAGTTATTTTTTTTTTTATCATTTTAAATGATCTTGTCGACTTCGTCGTTACGCTGAGGTCTGGCGTTACGTTACGGTGACGGGACGAAATGTACCGAGATGCACTGAGGTGTGTGACGTCATAGTACGGTGTAGCAGCCGAGTATCAAGAAGGCCGTGCGAGAACAATCAAGTAGGCAGTGAAGAAACAAAATAGAATCTTGAAACTCTGTTCTTGCACTGCCTTCTTCGTACTCGGCTGCTAGCATTTAAAATGATATAAAGTCCAGTCTTTCAGACTGACTGTCCGTGTCTGTTTTTAGAAGAAAATCACTGCGATATTCGTCATTTGTAGCTCTTCAATCGGTCGGCACTAATAAGCCCAATGAATGGGCGGGATAGGAAGTATAAATATGTTAGTTAATTAGTTATTGTTGTTTTAAGGGGCGGAACTATGAGGTCATCTGCCCCAATATAAATATGTAAACACATTCCTGGGATATATTATATGTATAAAGTTAGCTAATTATCACAATTGAAAATGAAAATCCACAGCCTGCTTCCAGTGTCCGACCGGGTCAGGAATGGAATGAATGAAGCCCCCATCTAGCGGCGAGGATATGAACTGTGCCGGCTGCCGAGGCCTGACGCACTCCTCTGGGGCAATGATTAAATGAATGACAGATGAAATGAAATGATAGTGGAGAGTGTTGCTGGAATGAAATTGTGACAGGGAAAACCGGAGTACCCGGAGAAAAACCTGTCCGCCTCCGTTTTGTCCAGCACAGATCTCACATGGAGTGACCGGGATTTGAACCACGGACCCAGCGGTGAGAGGCCGGCGCGCTGCCGCCTAAGCCACGGAGGCTTCAGCTAATTATCACAATTAAATGGGGCAATTTAGGATCACGCGTTTCCACCCTCAAGTGGCCATCTCTGTGTTGAGGTTTAATTTTACACTAATATAATTACACTACTGTTGTACCGGGTGAGTTAGCCGTGGTCGTTACGGCGTGGCTGCAGGCAGTCGCTCACATCCGGGAGGCGAGGAGGTTCGAATCCCCCCCACCGGCAACCTTGAAGATGGTCTCCTGTGGTTTCCCATCTTCCTTCCAGGCAAATGCCGGGGTTGGTCCCTAACTATAGGCCACAGCCATTACCTTCCAACTCCTCGTCCTTACATTCAAACTTTCCTCCCCAGACAACACTCCACACGTGACGGTACTTGCAGCTCACCCCATGGGTGTCCGCCTAGAAGCAGCTACAAACTGGTGAGCCGAACATGTCCTCGGACACTCCCGGCACTAAAAGCCATACGATAAAAAAAAACTACTGTTGTAGTACTGGGTCTATCTTTGTGCGCTCCGATAAACACGGCAAGCTAAGCCGGCTGTGACTGACGCAGATTGCGGGCGCGCGTACGCGGTTCACCCGGTGATAGGCCCACACTTTCACCAAACATGTTCAATAATGTGTACTTACAGTGCTCATAGCCAATGCTGAAAATGTCCTCCCTCTCTTGTAACACACACCTGACATCTTCTGATGAAACAATGTCTGTCAACCCTTTTATTATTTACGGAGCCTGTTTACCGAGCCTCCTAATTGTACTTGCATTAGGCACAGGTCTTCCTGGAAACTTGATTCGAAATTTTCGTCTCGTTTCAGAACAAGATTTTCTGCTTTTCATATACGAATTATGGATATACATACGTTCGCGCAGTGTGAATTGGTGTCTAGGCACAGCCAACAATCACAGTAATCACAATACTCACTAACATCAAAGCTTTGCAGATACACGTCCATATGAATGACAAAACACGTGTGAACTAACGATATGAGTCAGCGGAGCGCGCTAACCACCAGCTGAACCGTGTACGCGCGCCCACGATCTGCGCCAGTCAAAGCCGGGTTAGTTTGCCGTGATTATCGGGGCGCACAAAGATAATGACCCTGTAGCTTGTCTTTTGTGTATTTTTTTAATACGATTCGCAATTCGAATCTAGTTATACGTTAGGTTTGTTTTGTGTTAAAGATTTTATGAATTATGGGAGTCAAGGTGTATATGCACGTGTATAGCCTACAATTTAGAGTAACACAGTGTAATAATAAATAAATAAAATTAACAAAATTAGCATGCATTAGAAAACTCTATTTGTAATGTTTACTTAACTTAGTTGTGTGTCGCCGCACAGTGGTGTTGACTTGTGTTGTAGCTCGTCCTAGAGGTAAAGCTCTGAGCGGAGGTGGATAACAGTCATGCGGATGTGGGGCGGGTAAAAGTTGTGCGAAGGCGGGGTGGATGCGGTTAAGGTTCTACACACACCCAACTACACGGGGCTACATGACCACGATATCGCAAACCCCCTAAATAATCAACACCACAACTTCTAATTGCCTCTTTTCCGAAATACCGGCTCCGAAAGATGTAAGATAACGTAATGGTCTCGTGAGCTTCTTCATACGAAAAATCTCGCCGCCACCCCGACCCCTATGTCTTGAATCAAAGCACTGCGGCTGAGAATGTCACCCCATAATCCGTACACTATGAGCCGGGCGGCAATCGTCCTTGGAGATTCAGACACGGGGCTAGTCTTCTTTTTTTTTTTTTCTGTTCTAGCTATCCCTTCTGATAATATCACTGCAATTCTGTGGAATTCTGATTTCTCAAATCATCCATGTTGTACACACCTCACCAAAAGTTTGAAGTGTAAATTTCACTATATAGACGGCATATAAGCTACAAGACGTATGAAAAAAAAAAAATAGCTTCTTCCGTACGGAATCGGTGAGTGCTGTGCAATTGTCTATCTCCGACTACGCTTCATGACCGTAGTTGGCAGCATGCTGAGCTTCTATGCCCAAGATCGCGGGTTCAAATCCGGCCGAAGTCGTCAAGTTTTTAAGAGCGTTAAAATCCCTCAGTATGCCTTCCTTCGGAGGGGAAGTAAAGCCGGCGGTCCCATGTCATAGATTTATGGCATGTTAAAGAACTTTCCACTAATTACACCTGTGTAAAGCTAAATTGTATAGGTTAAGAATGTAAACAACGCTCTTAAGATTCCTACGTTCGTTGCCAAGAGCCGACTGCGGTGGCGTCTGGTAGCTAAGTTCTGCACTAGTAGTCGTTGACGGTGGTGTTTGGCAGGAAAAGTAGGAACTATTTGAAATATTCAAAAGTCTGCAGTCCTTACTTGAATTAAAAAACAGATAACACACACTAATACAGTCATCACAATTAACACCGGTTATCAGACAGATTCTACACACACCCAAAGTACAAGGGGCTACATGACCGCGTTGTCGCAGCCCCTAAACTTAAGAACCAACCAACCAACGCTTCATGACAGTGTACCAAACTTTCGTTGAAGTGTGTAATAAAATGGAGCAAATAACTTCCGACAATTCACACATCTTTCAATAGAACACGGAATGGAGACGTTCCAAAAAATAAGAAAAGATCTACCCCTCATTATTCACGCTTCTCCGGAGACGGGGATGCGGTGAGATGTACTATGTGCCAATGGTTTTCAGGGCCGTATGCCCTTCTTGACGTCAACAGCGGCGGCTTGTTCATACAGTTTACGACAGGAGGAATGCCTCGAGCCCGTGTGATAGCACTGTAAGCATCAGCCTAATTCGGATGAGCCGCCACTGCGCCAACCTCATCATAGGAGATTTTGACAGTTGAAGATCAATGAAAATGGGCAAGAACTTGGAAGTAAGTGGCGGTGGCCAATTAGAAGGTACCATCCCGGCATTTGCCTGAATTTGAAACCACAGAAAACCATTTCAAGTTTGTATTTTAACGTGACAGTTATGTCGCGATCATGAACCACGGGCCCTACATTTATTTACGTGGAATCCGAACCACAGGACGTGATAATTCACTTCGAAAATCTCACATGCATTGACCGGTACCGTAGTCTGGGGATAGCCTGGCCGTATGCAGGCGCGGATTCAAGGGGTGGGGTGGGGGTCATGACCCCCCCCCCTCCCCAAACGGAGACCAAAATTTTTTTTGCAAACTCAAAAAACGAAAACACAATAACCAGACAAATAAAACTTAACGAATTTTAACCGAAAAAAAGTTTTTTTTTTTCATTTTATTCAATACCGGTACTAATAATAATATAATAATATCGTATGGCCTCGGGTGCCTGGTGCAAGCTTTGTTAATTGACACCCAGAGGGTAGCTTGAATGTCGAATTTCGTCGTTCCTTTGAACGCTATGAAAGTCAAGGAGGTTAGATATCTAAACTCATTGACACTACAGCGCTTTCAAGTAGAGAATGCAGGAACTTTGTGTTGGCGGAAAATCCCGAGATTAATTTTGCCATTGAACACGGCCTACTGAATTCAAATGGGTTCTTTAACATGCCAACAACGTATGACATGAGTATCGTGATTTTTGTCGCCTTCAAAAATCACTTACCATGGCCAGGGGCGAACCTGCAATATTGGGGTTGGTAGTCCGACACTATAACCACTCACCCTCCGTGGCAAGCAAATACCGGTACTGCAAATATATTTATTGCAATATGTTCTGTTACAACTGTACATATTTACAACTTCATACCTGTTATATAAAACGATTATTTATATAACAAAATCAACTCGTCTATTTCGTTTAGCAAACCTTGTGATTGCCGAATCGATGTTTATAGTGATGTCACGATGAATGTGCAGCAATGCACGGATAGGAATTTGGGGCTTTTTTCTCGCACCAAAAAATTTTGCCGGCGTCCAAACTGCAAGCTTGGTTGGCAATTTAAGCTGTGACTTTCTCCCTTTGTCGGTACCAACTCAACTTGCCGAAACTGTAACGTACCTTGATACTTTTCTCGAAGTTCAATGTAAATAGAAGTCGCAAAACACGCCGTTGCAATTTGTACGAATATTTTTGGTGCGCTAAGCGCATCAAATTTCTATCCATGTAGCTTGCAAAAAAATTGGTCTGGTTTTGTACATTTGGTTATTTTGTGATTGGGATTTTAGTGATACCATTTTTCTTAACAATTTCGGTTCTCTGACTCCGCCAAAGCCAAACTCTAGATCCGCGCCTGGCCGTATGGCTTGAGCGCGCGTAGCTAACTCGTTTGTATATGAACGCAACAAGCGATAACACATGTCAGACCAATATTCTTTTGTCCCTAGTAGGAAATAATAATAAAATAGACGAGTTATCTATTTCTTTGTTATTCTGGCTCCAACGTTGAACTGCACGTTCAACAAAATTTCTCGCAATAGTTCTCAGTTTTTTAAGTTGTTGCAAAAAAGAAGAGGCTACCGGTGTCAGATTACGATAGGTCAGCTATAATCGCGCCGCGTATGAATAGGTCATGGGTAATTCAGTCAACAACTGGCAGATGTATAAATTCGCGTCAATACGAACAGGAAACAACAGCTGCCGGAAACACACGGAGGGAAAAAAGAGCAAAACAACTCGATCAAAATCATCACATACCGGTAGCTAAAAGAAAAGTAAAATTAAATTGGCTAGTACCCACAAAGGATATGGATATAATATGAATTGATTTTACTCACGATATGCTGGCTGAGGAACTGGCACGTCTGCTTTGCACCGCACTGCCCGCTTAAAATAGCCAACAGTAAGCCGGCGCCGTTCTCCAACAGCTGATCAAGACGCCACTAACACCGAACTGGCGCATTCGCAAAGATCACCACTATTATGTTCTTTGTTCGCGAAAAAGGAAAAACAAGGTACTGCGGTAGTTCCTCTCTTCGCCGCAAGGGAGCACTAGTATCTAGGGATGGGCGCGACTGAAGCCAGGAATCGAGAGTGTCGACTCGATCGACTCCGAACACCGGTCTCGGTTCGCATGAAGCCTCGCGACTCCACGTTAATCTAATGCGTATTGCGGGGCCGCTTCGCATGAAGCCTCGCGACTCCAAGCTCACGTGATGGGTATTGCGGGGCCACACGGTCCCTTCGCATAAAGCCTCGCGATTCCAAGCTAACCTGATGAGTAAGGCCCGGATAGTTATGTGTTTATATATATTTAATTTTACTAAATATTTTCTATTTATTTACATATATTTGCCGTTTTTATAAATAAATACATATTATGGCGAATTTATTCGTAAGTAGGCTACATATTTCCTGTATTTGGTGGTATGTCGCACTCCTTATATAAATGCTGCCGACATTTTCGACCCTTGGCAATTCCATTAATTTGCCTCTCTATTTCGTGAATGTACCCCTGTCTCTGTATTGTAGTAGTATTTCAAGACAGGAATTCCCTGGCCATTAAGTAGACTATAGCAGGGGGGCTGGAGAAGCTCCAAGCTCCCCTGATGAGTATTGCGGGGTCGCTTCGCATGAAGCCTCGCGACTCCAAGCTTACTTGATGAGTATTGCGGGGCCGCTTCGCATAAAGACTCGCGACTCCAAGCTCTTCTGAAGAGTATTTCGGGGCCGCTTTGCATGAAGACTCCCGACTCCAAGCTCACCAGTTGAGTATTGCGGGGTCGCTTCGCATGAACACTCGCGACTCCAAGCTCACCTGTTGAGTATTGCGGGGCCGCTTCGCATGAACACTCGCGACTCCAACTCACCTGATGAGTATTTCGGGGCCGCTTCGCATGAAGACCTTCGAATCCAACTCACCTGATGAGTATTGCGGGGCCGCTTCGCATGAAGACTCGCGACTCCAAGCTCATCTGATGAGTATTGCGGGGTGGCTTCGCATGAAGACTCGCGACCCCAAGTTCACCTGATGAGTATTGCGGGGTGGGTTCGCATGAAGACTCGCGACTCCAAGCTCATCTGATGAGTATTGCGGGGTCGCTTCGCATGAACACTCGCGACTCCAAGCTCATCTGATGAGTATTGCGGGGTGGCTTCGCATGAAGATTCGCGACTCCAAGCTCATCTGATGAGTATTGCGGGGTCGCTTCGCATGAACACTCGCGACTCCAAGCTCATCTGATGAGTATTGCGGGGCCGCTTCGCATGAACACTCGCGACTCCAAGCTCACCTGTTGAGTATTGCGGGGTCGCTTCGCATTAACACTCGTGACTCCAACTCACCTGATGAGTATTGCGGGGCCGCTTCGCATGAAGACTCGCGACCCCAAGCTCATCTGATGAGTAATGCGGGGCCGCTTCGCATGAACACTCGCGACTCCAAGATCACCTGTTGAGTATTGCGGGTTCGCTTCGCATGAACACTCGTGACTCCAACTCACCTGATGAGTATTGCGGGGACGCTTCGCATGAAGCCTCGCGACTCCAAGTTCACCTGATGAGTATTGCGGGGCCGCTTCGCATGAAGACTCGCGACCCCAAGCTCACCTGTTGAGTATTGCGGGGCCGCTTCGTATGAACACTCGTGACTCTAAGCTCACCTGAAGAGTATTGCAGGGCCGCTTCGCATGAAGACTCGCGACTCCAAGCTCACCTGAAGAGTATTGCAGGGCCGCTTCGCATGAACACTCGCGACTCAAAGCTCATCTGATGATTATTGCGGGGCCGCTTCGCATGAAGACTCGTGACTCCGAGCTCACCTGATGAGTATTGCGGGGCCGCTTCGCATGAAGACTCGCGACTCCAAGCTCACCTGAAGAGTATTGCGGGGCCGCTTCGCATGAACACTCGCGACTCCAAGCTCACCTGTGGAGTATTGCGGGTTCGCTTCGCATGAACACTCGTGACTCCAACTCACCTGATGAGTATTGCGGGGACGCTTCGCATGAAGCCTCGCGACTCCAAGTTCTCCTGATGAGTATTGCGGGGCCGCTTCGCATGAAGACTCGCGACTCCAAGCTCACCTGAAGAGTATTGCAGGGCCGCTTCGCATGAACACTCGCGACTCCAAGCTCACCTGATGATTATTGCGGGGCCGCTTCGCATGAAGACTCGCGACTCCGAGCTCACCTGATGAGTATTGCGGGTTCGCTTCGCATGAACACTCGTGACTCCAACTCACCTGATGAGTATTGCGGGGACGCTTCGCATGAAGCCTCGCGACTCCAAGTTCACCTGATGAGTATTGCGGGGCCGCTTCGCATGAAGACTCGCGACTCCAAGCTCACCTGTTGAGTATTGCGGGGCCGCTTCGCATGAAGACCTTCGACTCCAACTCACCTGATGAGTATTGCGGGGCCGCTTCGCATGAAGACTCGCGACTCCAAGCTCATCTGATGAGTATTGCGGGGTGGCTTCGCATGAAGAAGCGCGACTCCAAGCTCATATGATGAGTATTGCGGGGTCGCTTCGCATGAACACTCGCGACTCCAAGCTCATCTGATGAGTATTGCGGGGCCGCTTCGCATGAACACTCGCGACTCCAAGCTCACCTGTTGAGTATTGTGGGGTCGCTTCGCATTAACACTCGTGACTCCAACTCACCTGATGAGTATTGCGGGGACGCTTCGCATGAAGCCTCGCGACTCCAAGTTCACCTGATGAGTATTGCGGGGCCGCTTCGCATGACGACTCGCGACTACAAGCTCACCTGTTGAGTATTGCGGGGCCGCTTCGCATGAACACTCGCGACTCCAAGCTCACCTGTTGAGTATTGCGGGTTCGCTTCGCATGAACACTCGTGACTCCAACTCACCTGATGAGTATTGCGGGGACGCTTCGCATGAAGCCTCGCGACTCCAAGTTCACCTGATGAGTATTGCGGGGCCGCTTCGCATGACGACTCGCGACTACAAGCTCACCTGTTGAGTATTGCGGGGCCGCTTCGCATGAACACTCGCGACTCCAAGCTCACCTGTTGAGTATTGCGGGGCCGCTTCGCATGAAGACTCGTGACTCCGAGCTCACCTGATGAGTATTGCGGGGCCGCTTCGCATGAAGACTCGCGACTCCAAGCTCACCTGAAGAGTATTGCGGGGCCGCTTCGCATGAACACTCGCGACTCCAAGCTCACCTGTGGAGTATTGCGGGTTCGCTTCGCATGAACACTCGTGACTCCAACTCACCTGATGAGTATTGCGGGGACGCTTCGCATGAAGCCTCGCGACTCCAAGTTCACCTGATGAGTATTGCGGGACCGCTTCGCATGAAGACTCGCGACTCCAAGCTCACCTGTTGAGTATTGCGGGGCCGCTTCGCATGAAGACCTTCGACTCCAACTCACCTGATGAGTATTGCGGGGCCGCTTCGCATGAAGACTCGCGACTCCAAGCTCATCTGATGAGTATTGCGGGGTGGCTTCGCATGAAGAATCGCGACTCCAAGCTCATATGATGAGTATTGCGGGGTCGCTTCGCATGAACACTCGCGACTCCAAGCTCATCTGATGAGTATTGCGGGGCCGCTTCGCATGAACACTCGCGACTCCAAGCTCACCTGTTGAGTATTGTGGGGTCGCTTCGCATTAACACTCGTGACTCCAACTCACCTGATGAGTATTGCGGGGACGCTTCGCATGAAGCCTCGCGACTCCAAGTTCACCTGATGAGTATTGCGGGGCCGCTTCGCATGACGACTCGCGACTACAAGCTCACCTGTTGAGTATTGCGGGGCCGCTTCGCATGAACACTCGCGACTCCAAGCTCACCTGTTGAGTATTGCGGGTTCGCTTCGCATGAACACTCGTGACTCCAACTCACCTGATGAGTATTGCGGGGACGCTTCGCATGAAGCCTCGCGACTCCAAGTTCACCTGATGAGTATTGCGGGGCCGCTTCGCATGACGACTCGCGACTACAAGCTCACCTGTTGAGTATTGCGGGGCCGCTTCGCATGAACACTCGCGACTCCAAGCTCACCTGAAGAGTATTGCAGGGCCGCTTCGCATGAACACTCGCGACTCCAAGCTCATCTGATGATTATTGCGGGGCCGCTTCGCATGAAGACTCGTGACTCCGAGCTCACCTGATGAGTATTGCGGGGCCGCTTCGCATGAAGACTCGCGACTCCAAGCTCACCTGAAGAGTATTGCAGGGCCGCTTCGCATGAAGACTCGCGACTCCAAGTTCATCTGATGAGTATTGCGGGGTCGCTTCGCTTGAACACTCGCGACTCCAAGCCCATCTGATGAGTATGGCGGGGTCGCTTCGCATGAACACTCGCGACTCCAAGCTCATCTGATGAGTATTGCGCGGTCGCTTCGCATGAACACTCGCGACTCCAAGCTCATCTGATGAGTATTGCGGGGCCGCTTCGCATGAACACTCGCGACTCCAAGCTCACCTGAAGAGTATTGCGGGTTCGCTTCGCATGAACACTCGTGACTCCAACGCACCTGATGAGTATTGCGGGGACGCTTCGCATGAAGCCTCGCGACTCCAAGTTCATCTGATGAGTATTGCGGGGCCGCTTCGCATGAAGACTCGCGACTCCAAGCTCATCTGATGAGTATTGCAGGGTCGCTTCGCATGAACACTCGCGACTCCAAGCTCATCTGATGAGTATTGCGGGGTCGTTTCGCATGAACACTCGCGACTCCAAGCTCATCTGATGAGTATTGCGGGGCCGCTTCGCATGAACACTCGCGACTCCAAGCTCACCTGTTGAGTATTGCGGGTTCGCTTCGTATGAACACTCGTGACTCCAAGCTCACCTGTTGAGTATTGCGGGTTCGCTTCGTATGAACACTCGTGACTCCAAGCTCACCTGAAGAGTATTGCAGGGCCGCTTCGCATGAAGACTCGCGACTCCAAGCTCATCTGATGAGTATTGCGGGGTCGCTTCGCTTGAACACTCGCGACTCCAAGCTCATCTGATGAGTATTGCGGGGTCGCTTCGCATGAACACGCGCGACTCCAAGCTCATCTGATGAGTATTGCGGGGTCGCTTCGCATGAACACTCGCGACTCCAAGCTCATCTGATGAGTATTGCGGGGCCGCTTCGCATGAACACTCGCGACTCCAAGCTCACCTGTGGAGTATTGCGGGTTCGCTTCGCATGAACAGTCGTGACTCCAACTCACCTGATGAGTATTGCGGGGACGCTTCGCATGAAGCCTCGCGACTCCAAGCTCACCTGAAGAGTATTGCAGGGCCGCTTCGCATGAACACTCGCGACTCCAAGCTCACCTGATGATTATTGCGGGGCCGCTTCGCATGAAGACTCGAGACTCCGAGCTCACCTGATGAGTATTGCGGGGCCGCTTCGCATGAAGACTCGCGACTCCAAGCTCACCTGAAGAGTATTGCAGGGCCGCTTCGCATGAAGATTTGCGACTCCAACTCACCTGATGGGTATTGCAGGGCCGCTTCGCATGAACACTCGCGACTACAGGCTCATCTGATGAGTAATGCGGGGTCGCTTCGCATGAACACTCGCGACTCCAAGCTCATCTGATGAGTATTGCGGGGACGCTTCGCATGAAGACTCGCGACTCCAACTCACCTGATGAGTATTGCGGGGCCGCTTCGCATGAAGACTAGCGACTCCAACTCATCTGATGAGTATTGCGGGGCCGCTTCGCATGAAGACTCGCGACTCCAAGCTCACGTGATGAGTATTGCGGGGTCGCTTCGCATGAACACTCGCGACTCCAAGCTCATCTGATGAGTATTGCGGGGCCGCTTTGCATGAACACTCGCGACTACAAGCTCATCTGATGAGTATTGCGGGGTCGCTTCGCATGAAGACTCGCGACTCCAACTCACCTGATGAGTATTGCGGGGCCGCTTCGCATGAAGACTCGCGACTCCAACTCACCTGATGAGTATTGCGGGGTCGCTTCGCATTAAGCCTTGCGACTCCAAGCTCACCTGATGAGTATTTCGGCGGGCACACGGTCGCTTTTTTTTTCCGAATCTCTCATTATTATTATTATTATTATTATTTACAATCATTGTACCAAATTGTTGTGATATTGCACTTTTGGCAGGTTGTATTACTATTATTGTTATTAATAATCATCATCATAATAAACACATTAACAATTACACCTACAACATTACCGATGATAACCCGAAACAATCTTCCATGTTTGCTGGCTAATAATCCTACTGTATTCATCGTAACACAAGGTATCAAGGGACGAACGTGGATGGATAACAAGACCGTCACAATATGAGAGGCCTGTGCGCACATCTTAAACAAAGCAATTAACAAACCATAACATAGGCCAAATCTTACATTAATTCAACACCCAACATTTGTTATTTGAGACACGTAAATGAAACACCCTATAATGAAAGTAAAAATACACACAAAGTGCCAAGAACTTCGTAATTGGTATTCGACATTCCATATAACGATCCTGCCGGCAAAATAAATATCCCATCACTATGCAGCATATTCTCATGCTGTAGAATCCTACAGTAGATCATAACAAAGAACGACTATGCATATAATCATTATATTGAATCGTTTTGCAGGTTATAATAGCTTGCCATGCATTTCAATACCAAAAAAGTATAACTGGCAAGCTAGCAGCAAGATTTTGTCAGCTGTATTGTAAACATGTCGCAGCGATGGCGAACAACGTTGCTGCTGGCGCTGTGTGGCATACATGTTCAAGCAGTTCCAAAAACAGATGTTAGATGGCGTTAGTGCATCAGTGGAGTCGAGACTGGAGTCGAGAGTATCGGTTCCAGCGGCAGCAGTCTCGACTCTTCGCGACTCCGTTCGGACTCCGTTCGCAACCCATCCCTACTAGTATCCACACAAGAGAGCTTAATTATCATAGTAGCAACATTTCACACTCGACCGCCATAGTTGACCCAAGCGCACGGCCATAGCTAGAGCACTGCGCGGATAAACAAAACGTTATCCGCATCCGCATGACTTTTATCCAAATCTGATGATATTTCAATATTATTTTTAATTTATTAGATAAAGCATACGATGTTAAACCAAGACATTTAGACATTTGAGGAGAAAGTCGTTCCCCTGTGCAATGTTTAAAATGAATGTTAACACAGCCAGAATTGCAACCCTTTTCAGTTCGGAGTGTTAATTATGCTTAATGACTTTGAATGAGAGTACCTTAAATCTTCATCTTACATTTGTTATGGAAGAAATATAACGGAAAATTATGATATGTCATAAATATGCGGGTCCTAGTAATGATATTCAACAATTTTGGATGCTAGAACTACCTTTTTTTTACACATAATATAAAAAGAACATATCACACTAAAACTTTATGTTTTGTAGGCTATATACGATTTGGTGCAGTATCTTCTAGTTTATTATTTTACAGGAATGCACGTTTGATGTGCCCGATTTGTGTCCCGAGTATGAATACACGTTTTTACAGGTAAAACATCCTACTATATCGTTCACCTTTTCACCTTGCCATATCAATGACTTGAGCTTTGATTCATGCACTATAGAATATTCGCCTTAATTCATTTTAGTAGATATTTTATCAATGTTGGTGAAATGATGTTCAAACTCCCGGTCGCGGTAACATTCACTAAGTGACTTCTCTTTACGCTTGGAGAAAGGGATTGACATTTGGCCGGAAATTCCAAGTCAGTCATCATCCTTCCGCCTCTTGATCCATCCATGTTCGCATAGTTGATGTCATAATTTTCTCCGTTGCAATATCACAGCCCACATATTTCACTACCAAGTTGGAAATAAATCTACAGATCTTCCAGGATAGCTTAGACTGTGAAGTATAGCTGACATGAGGAATGTTGATGATGTCACCACGATGAACTAACAAGCTCATTGACAGCATTATACCTCGTACATGTAGTAATAATGGCAGTGAGAATTGATGAGATGTCGAGACCATCTATTACAAACATACGGTACTTTAAAAAATGTACTTGAAAGCATGTGGGTAAAATAATCTTCTCTTGTGTAAGTGAAAAACGTGCCTGAATATTTAGTACGCAATAGGCTATATGAGTGTTCCTCTTTTAAGCATGAAGCTGTAGATTGGCTTATCAAATATGTGATATTATCGTAAGTTCCACATTGTATTCTAAAAACTATCCGCAGATTTACTCCAAACATTATCCGCTATCCACACAGCCATGCAAATTACATCCTCGTGGCGAAATATTTTGCGGATATCGGCATCCGCGCAGGGCTTTAGCCATAGCCACATTATAACGTCAAGTCGTAGTGACCGATTAGACTACAGCACATAGGAACGTGAGGTTAATGTTCTTTTATGATCGACGATGTCGAAATGTAAATATTATATGTCAGAAAACTGTATCATAATGAGGGTCATTATCGTAGACTACTATTTTTCATTCTGAAACAGTTTCTCTCACCAATCAGAGCTCAAGAAACAGTTGTGTGACCAATTAGGTGAGGATAGCATCGCACCTGCACTCACTTCCACTGCATGGCTAACAGTAGTGTCATAGTGCCGTGCTATTCTCTGCGTCCCATGCGCTCTGTTCAGTACATAAAACTGGCCAAATCTCGACAATATTTTTGAATACTCATGTTCGAACATAAAATAGTTTTAATCAGTGCTTTTTTTTTCTAAAAAAGATTTAAGGGGTACTCTCAGTTGTAGTCAACAAAACATCCCGATCTTGCAATTTTCAGCAATTTGCAGAGTCTGGTTATTACTTTTCGGGCTGACATGTTAAATGGGAGGTTGCATTGGATTAATTTATTTGTGGTCAACATGTCAAGGTGGTAACTGAACTCAGTATTTCTAATCATTTTACCACCAACCATTCGTACTCGCTGCAAAATTCCTGCTTTTCCTCAAACTCCCAGCATTCGGGAATGTCATCCGTCTCACTGTTACAGGCGCTTGAAAGCTCTTTCTTGAGATCACCACATGACACTGTTGGCGTTTCTCTGTTATTGTTCATGTTCAAATCAATAACTTTCAGCTTTTTCGATGCCTGAGTGGATGCTAAATAGTTCGTTATTTTCTTCATCCTTCAAAACTAACCACACGCACAAAATAACAACCTACCCCGACTCCAAACACCAGCCTGCGTGCTTAGAAGAATGGAGTGCCGAGTTGCCGACCAAAAGGAACTGATTCGATTTATTTAAATCGAGGATTACTCGAAAGCTCCTCCAGCTGTTGTGAACAGCGTGTTGACGCCAGCTGATCGATGAACTTTCAAGTCGGAAGTTATATTCGCCGGACTAGATGCAAATGTACCAATGTTTTTTCTTCACCAGTTTTCAAATGTTTAAGAGGTACGCGTATCCCCGCGTTCCCCCTGAAAAAAAAAAGCACTGGTTATAATTATCGTCGAACATAAAGTCTTATGCAACTCGCCTATAATGGTAATTAAGACACTCGTATGGAAATTATAAAATTCGCTTTATAAACATACTCGTGTCTTAATTATTGCCATTATAGGCTCGTTGCATAATGTAGGCCTACTATTATGTTCTTATTTTGATTCCATCCATAACAGATTTTTAAGGATATGTTTGGTACAACAGAAGAGTGTATGTAACTCGTAAGATTGGTCGACTTCAGATTCTGTCAAAGAGCACAATTATAAAACATTCAGTCTAAGTAGGTTGTTACAATGCAGGGGAATTTGTCAAATATTGTATAAGAAATGAAAATCCACAGCTTGCTTCCAGTCGACCGGGTCAGGGAATGGAATGAATGAAGCCCCCATCTAGCGGCGAGGATATGAACTGTGCCGGCTGCCGAAGCCTTTCAAATATTGTAAAAGATTGGTAACAAATTTGAAAAAAAAAAAGAACAGATACTTCTTTAAAGGATAACACAATTAGCGCGTTGGAAGCCATTTTCCAGAGTTGCCTTGTTAAAGGAAATATTAAACTGCTTTTCAGTCGGTCAACACAATTGTTGATGGTCTACACTATGCACTGTATTTCAGAAAAATAACGCGAAGGACATGGTGGGAGTTTGGAACAGTTGAATTGTGTTGCCAAGTTTCTATTGTTATTGAAAATCAGCTGATGAGAACACAGGGCTACACTTCGAACATCATTTCGGTACAAGATTTTGCGTAATATATTTTAAAAGTCAATCAAGTCAACGCCAAGTACATTCAAATAGAGAAATATGGTACTGGTAGGCAAATTAATTAACTAATTAGTCAAGGTCAAACAAAAGTCTGAGTGTAGGGGTAGATACCTGGCTGTTCCGCCCCTTATGGAGCCAGACGAGTGTTATCTAGTTTGTCAACCATTTCCGAGCAGGTTTGGAGTAGGTGGCCAGTAGACAGCATTGATTCCGTCTAATTTGCCCCATCGTAGATCGGAAGTAGTCTTTAATCCCGCTCTTGCAGAACAGATTGAAACAGGTACGACGAGTAGATTCACGGTCACCAGAGTGACAAAGTACAAACTTCACAAATTTAAATGAACTAATCAACAAAGTTTAGACATAAACTGATGAAATGCTGCAGCTCCACCGATTTGGGTAAAGAGAACACAAGCGTAGCACCAAAATGTCAAACTTCAGACGTCACGTGTATCACTGCTTTTCGAACTATGTCGGCGCAACACAGGGTGATCTACAAACACGAGATGCGTGAGGGAAGATTTGTATTAATTTACCTAGTTTCCAAAAATAGGTGCGCGCGCTGTTGTTTTCTGGCAAGAGTAATGATTGTGTGTCCCAGTATCTTACCTCAGTTTTGAATCGAGGCTCATAAATAACAGTTAGAAAATGCACCCTTTTGGATCGTCGTGGTCAAGGGACAAAACTCAAGATCCTCGGCGAGAAACAGGGGAAAAAAGTGATAGTCAGTATGAAAGACTAGACTTTGGATCATTTTAAATGCTACAAATGCTAGAAAGGCTCTTGACATGTTAGAAAATTATCTGCATAATACTTATCTTGCTTTATAATACTTTACCTTGTTTCAAATTACTCGCGAACGGCAAGTGCAAACCAAGGGCAAAGCAAAGTCAAGCACGAGGAAGGAGATGGCTTGATGACGTGCCCCTTCCATGCAGTCTAAAAACACTTATAGTGGGCGATGTATTGAAGATAGAGATATGCTCTTCCGGACTTTTTTGTAGAACTTTTCATGCTGACCAATTCTTACGCTCATAGTATATTGATATGTTTAACAGTTTGCCCAGCGTAAGCTTAAGAAGCGCACGGACGCCAAGTGTGTTTTCGACTTTTTCACTGAAATCGTTACTGCTTGGCTTCCTTTGATCATACATAAATTATTTTCTACAGAATCTTTCCTCGAGATATCCTTTACAGAATGGTGAAAACCGCATCCAAATCCATCCAGTGGTTCTCGAGATTACCCATGACATCCAAGAATCGGGGATTTTTGTCTTATACTAACGAAGTAGAGATTGTCGGGGAACACATGCACCAAGCGGTACTATGACGTCACACACCTCAGTGCATCTAGGTACATTTCGTCCAGTCACCGAAACGTAACGCCAGACCCCAGCGTAACGACGAAGTCGACAAGATCATTTAAAATTATATAAACAGACTGTTGGTTCAGTAAAATAAAGAAATTGTGACTAAGCAAGGCAAGATGGCTTCTCCGATTTTCTGCCTAACGTTAGTATTAAGCTGGGAGCACACTGTCTCCGTTCCGTTTCTCTCGTATCCGTCCGCCAACCACACATTGCCTCAGTCTCCATCAATCCATCCTTGGAACACCACTGTAAGAAGAGTAATGTAGAGTCCATATTGTTCCAATGATGAGGGGGAAACTATAGCTATAGCTTTAGCCTGTCAAGTAGCAGAGAAAAATAAAATAAAGTTCTGGATTCATGACATAAATTTAAGAAGGGAACAGTGCGGACTGTCTAGTTGATATCATAGCTAAAGTCGTTAGATTCCCATAAATGAAGACGAAATGTACGTTTATTACTTTGTGTTATGTTGTTGCTTATTTTACAGGCTGCGACATCTTGGTCATATAGCCGCATGTATTTGGGTGTGTGTTTGTATAATTTTGTGTGATAACCTGTGTTATTCTGATATTTTATCAACCATATCAGGAGACTTCTGTACCATGCTGAGCTTCTATGCCCAAGGTCGCGGGTTCAAACCCGGCCGAAGTCGTCGGATTTTTTAAGAGCGTTAAAACTCCCTCAGTATACCTTCCTTCCAAGGGGAAGTAAAGCCAGCAGTCCCATGTCATAGATTTATGCCATGATCAAGAACCTTCCGCTAACTACACTTGTGGAAGCTAAAACTTGTAGGTTAGTTTGATAACGCTCTATTAGTTCCAACATTCGCCGCCAGGTGCTGACTGCGATGGCATCTAGTAGCCAAGTCCGCAAGCTAGGTGTTGTGGATGGTACCATTTGGTAGCAAAAGTAGGAAATACTTTGAAATTATTGTCTGCAGTCCTTACTTCAATTAAATACAGATAACACCCACTAATACAGATTCTATACACGCCCAAAGTATGGGGCTACATGACCGCGTTGTCACAGCCCCTAAACTAAAGAACCAACCATCACCCATATCATAAATAATAGGATGTGGTTTTTCAACTTGAATGAGCAGTTTCTCACTGATTGCAATCTGCCTCCCGTCTTACGTCAACTTTGCTTGAGAGAGCAAGCTTGACCTTACGGATGGTGGGGGGAATGGGCCGAAGGGTGCGGCTGGACATTAGGTTGCATTGTCACGTAGGGACCTGAAAATTTTCCTTTAAATTAGCATTTATTTTTTGCCTTTTTAGCATCTATTTTTGGAAAATTAACATGTATTTTTTTCTGGATTCTTACCGACTATATGACTTTATTGGCGACACATTTGTTTTGACTTACATTTTAGGCCTACAGAAAATTGAGAGTATTGTAAATAAGTCTGACTTGCACTCTTTCAAGTTACATCTACTGTCTGCAACGACTGTATGATAGTGCAATAAAACACTAACCGTCTACATTGTTTCTTACATTAAACTAAGTACGGCACGTTGCGATAGCTGACTGCGTCCTAGATGCTACAAGCAGGCTGAATGTGTGGGGAGTTACTAGGGCGGACAGAGTACTGTTGCAGAGTCGGAACTAGAAAAGCCATGATTAGCGTACTGCTGTGCTCTTTCATGAGCAGTTACAGCAGTACGTCGCATTTCTAGAAAAAAACTTTGAAACTTGAAGTGCTTGAAGGTTGCAAAAAAATAAGGTTACTATTCAAGCGGCAAGCAGAAAAATTTCCTGTTTAACGAAGTCCACGTGTTCGACAAACCACCAGTCGCCGCGATGCGCCAAGTACACAAACAAGTTTCGTTCGTCAGCTGTCTGAATAAGTTATAGATAGTCGCAAGTTCGTATCGATACAGAAATCGATTGTTATATCAACCAATATGCGTAGCACACTGCGAATCCGAGATGAGGTATCGCTGGCGAGCGATTAGGCCCCCTACTAAACATTTTCTGTTGTTTAATAAACAAATTCGCAAATAAATTAGCAGATTTAAAGTAATTTTGCTATAAAATCGCACTTATTCGGTATTTTCGCATTTTGGGTCACAATTCGCAATTTGTCGCACTTTGATTTATGCTTATTTTTTATTTTTTCACATTAAAATTAACGTAGGCTTGCATTCTGTACAAAATTAAAAAATTCGCATTTATCGCAAATGCGATTTTTTCAGGTCCCTAATTGTCAGCAAGTCACCCAAGGTCAACTGAATGGAACGGAACGAATGCAGTGTGCTCCCAGCTTTATAGAATAGTTTTGGGCTATTTTACTTTTATTTTTTAAGGGTACTTAAAAGTTTTGTCTTGTGTCTTAAATTTGACGGGGGTGATGCCCCCTCCCCATGTTTTACACTCCTGCTAGTTATGACTATCAAACACTTAAGTGACAAACCCCCCCCAAAAATCTACAAATATGTACCATACCAACTGATGAGCCCAACGGGGTGAAATACTGAATTGAGCTAACTGGTTCAATTCTTAAAAATATTTGAAATGTGAGCAGTAAAACCTACAAGAGTAGAAAACCAAATATTCAGCAACATTTGTCCAAATGAATTGTAAACTTATCACAAAGTTCATGAACACAAAATGACGACAGAATTCAAGTCATGTAAAGTAGGTAAAGGCCCATTTGTATTGTTAAATTTAACTTAATGTAATAAATATGGCGTCATTACGAATATCCATTTTTATTACATAGACTAGCTTTGCCCGGTATCTGTAACGGTTTATCCAGCGTATGCACGGACGGCAGCTCCCAGACTCAATTCAATAAAGCCGAGTCGAACAGCGAAACCCCAAACACATATACTCTTCTCTGAAGCCGTAACTCGACAGTTTGATGCTGGTTGAAGCTGGAGTGATAGGCTCGCTCACTCCGAAGCTAGTAATTCAAATTTCCACTGAATAGTGATTGTTGGAAGAAATGAAAATGGAAAAACACTTACCACGGCCAGGAGCAAACCTGCAAGCTTGGGGGTTGGTAGTCCGACACGATAACCACTCACCCACCGTGGTAAGCCATTATAACACATACTGGAGCCACAAAATATTATGACAATTTTCCACCAAGATTATCTATAATTCCTATAACTTACCTGCTCTTTGGTGATAGTCCATAGAACCATTACTTGACATTTTTAATCTCTATGGTGATGCCAATTAAGCTATTCATTTGTTCAAAGATTTGGGGAAGTTTGATTTATGTTTGACTTCTGTGCCCTGTAATAGCTCACTGAGCCGATTGGTTTCGACTCACGATACTTCGCCGCCGCCGCCGCCCCCATGTGACCCCCCCCCCATTCTTTTGCCGACGCCCCTGGTCATTAATTGTGAATCATTTCAGGAAACAAGAAGAAGACAGAAACAATTTAAATACCCATTATCTTTTAATGGAAAATATATTAACAAATTATTCCGGTCTACATTGATTGAATGTAGCCATTGTTCACTGTCTAGTGAATAATTTATGTGTTGGACTGTACTGAAATTTGGCGGTCTTTGTTCAAATAATCTAAAGTCTGGATAGCCAATCATTGATGGACACATCAATGAAAATTCTATTGCCAATTTAAATTTGGTTAAAAAGGATGTCTCGATCATTTAAGAGGTGAAGGAAAATTAATTATCAAAGTTGGCATTAAAACTAGTGCCAGGCGTTCTTCATTTGTTATCCGTTTTAAAAATGAACTTCTGCACATGCGCAAAATGGCGTACCATTGTTGAGAGAGCTACGAATAGCTTGGACGAAGAGATCATTATGTGAGCTTACGGTGAAAGGACGCAGTTTATGGTAGCCTCGGACCACTACCTAAATCTTGGTCCGAGAACAAGGTAAAACTGTTGGATAATAATAGTTGGAACTCTAGAACCGTCAGACAAAATATTTATGACATTTCATGAAAATGGGAACTAAGTTTGTGAAATTTTAAGAGGCCAAGTGTCGTCTGACCGGATGCATTGAAATAACTTTCGATTTCCCAAAAGGACGCTATTCTTCTTTATCAAGGCGTTTTCTTAGATTTGCTAATTTGTTCGATTTATATTTTATGGGTCTATTATAATGTGGCCTAAGATTATTTTATATTCGTAACACTCCTCCTATCATTTAAGCAGCGAAAACGAGTTTGTTTTACTTCATCTTTCGAGATGTGTTTGGTTTCATTTTTAGTCGTTCCATGCTGCTAATGTGAAATTAAATGATTTCAAGAATGTAATTATCAGGATTTTGGTGTGGGGAACTTGATAGTTTTAATAATGACAAACGGTCCCTTGCTTTTCGTTTGTCTGAGATGGCATCTTTTGGTCTATTATGGCCGCATAAGCACAGCATCCATGCTGGTTGCAAAATAGTTTCGGAAGCCTATTAGAAAGAATGTAATGAGTGATTAATTGAAATGAATCGGAATGAGACTGTAATAGTTTCGGATAAGTATTGGAAAAGGTTTAATATGTGGTGATTTATTAATCACGTAAATGTGACCTGTTTTAATTTTACAGCGTTGCCATATAATTTGGGGATATAGCTTGGCCTCCATTTTAGATATATAGTAGGAGTGCAGATTGGTGTTCCCTCCCATAGCCTTTCGGCCTTGTATTCTTTTCCCTTGGAAATATATATTTATTTTACCTACTGCTGTTCGAGTCCATGTTTCATTGAGCGCATAGAATAGTGCTAGGTTAATTGTCTTCAGGCCACTTTGGCCTCGGGGTACCAAATCCTCCCTCCACTCAAATTTAACGGTACACTCACAACAGACCTAATAGCAGTTCCAGAAGTGACAATTCTAAAACATCTACTGTACCCAGGAGGGGACATAGGGGATGTGTGCCCCCTAAGTCTGATTAAAGTGGTTTCAGTGGCATAGTTGATAGCATGCTAAGCTTCCATGCCCAAGGTCGCGGCTTCAAATCCGGCGGAAGTCGTCAGAGCGTTAAAAATCCTTCAGTATGCCTTCCTTCGGAGGGGATGTAAAGCCGGCGGGCCCATGTAATAGATTTATGGCATGTAAAAGAACCTTCCACTACCTACAATTATCATCATCGTTGACCAACTCCAGTTTCCCGGGTGTGGTATACAAGCCCTCCTCCATCTCTGTCGATCCATGAACCAATCTTCGTTCACATTCCTGGCCTGACTCCTGTACATCCTTCTTCACCAGATCTGACCAACTGGTCTCCTCCATCCTAAGTCTCTTTCATACTCCCTTCTTGGCACTCATTCTCTTCACGTGGCCGAACCACTTCATTCTAGCCTTCTGGATCTTTTGTAGTATAGAGCCTTCTATTCTCACCTCTTCTCTGATTTGATCATTCCTGGTCTTCTGGATCATAGTACGCAGGAACTTCATTTCTGCTGCTTCGAGTTGTCCTTCCAGGTTAGTGTGGTGTATACGAGGATTGGTGTGGAGTATGATTTGTACAATATCACCTTGGTGAAGCTAAATTTGTACGTTAGATTCGATTAACGCTCATTAAGTTCCAACGTTCGCCGCCAGATGCGTGTTGCGGTGGCATCTAGTAGCCAATTTCACAGCTAGGTGTCGTTGACGGTGACAAAAGTAGTAACTACTTGAAATTGATCGTCTGCAGTCCTTACCTGAATTACAGATAACACACATTAATAGAGCCACCACAATTAATTAACACATATTCTACACACATCCAAAGTACACGGGGCTACATGACTACGTTGTCACTGCCCCTAAACTGAGGAACCAACCAAAGTCTGATTTGTCACCCCTAGTGAAAGGCTGTTTAGTCAGTCAGTATTTACCCACATCCCGATCCACTATAACCCCCAGGAAATTATTTGCTGGGTACTCTCCAAAAGAAAACTTATTTGAATACATTGTAATAATTCTGAAAACTTACCCCTTGTTGAGCTACATTAACCACTTATAATTTATCAGCTCAGGTAGTGGGGCAATATGCTTGCTTGAATGCACACAACTCTTATATCTTCAACACTATTTATTTATTTATTAATTATCATCTATCCGCTTGTGAGCAGGCCTCCATTCATTGGCTGTCAAAAATACATCAAACAATCTAGTCTTCATTCAAGCACACAACAACTGATCCCCATGGCAATGCCCACATGCCAAGGAAGCTATCATATGTCAAGGCCACCTCAGCAATAGCCAGACCACCACTGAGAATCTCTATGGACACAGACCACACAATATTCTCCTTGGCGGCCTACCAACGAGTGTCGACGGCTGGCAACCCAAAAAAAAAACTAAATAATACCAACCGCACCTAAGGGTGAACCATTGTTCGGTTACAACATGTGTGTAAAATATAACCCAATGTAATGGAACCTATAGGGGAATCAACTCGGCACAGAGATGTTTATTCATCTGGAAACAAACACAAGTTTAAAGCTTAAAGACCTAGAAGGGAATCTGACATGACGAAAGGATTCTGGATAAAAAGATTTGGGTCTATGCATAAATAGTTTAAAATCATTATTATCTGCCTTACCTACATTTCTGTTCAGGCCATTTTATTAAGGAAGCCAGTTGAATTATGCAAAAAGATGGTATATTGGCTTTCACGGCTGGTGAATTAAAACAGCAATTCTTCTAGGTTTGTGCCGTGTCTTGCTTCACCGGCCGTGAAAGCCAATATACCATCTTTTTGGAAGCCTTCATAGGGAGGCTGAGCTGCTTGAGCTTTTAGTTCCCGCAGTAAAGAGATGCAGGTGCGCTTCATAAAAAGAGAGGTAGCGCACAGTTCGCTACTCCTGTTGGAGTCCAGGCGGGGACACCAAGAGCCCGCTGATGAGCCAGCGAAACCCCACACAAGACGCGGCACAAACCTAGAACAATTGCTGAGTTTTATGCAAAAATTAACTCAAATAGTCCAAAACTGGAATTCCAAAGTTTGCAAACTATAGCGAGCATGTTGTTTTACTCGATTATCCTGTTGTTTCTTCGTTGGTTGGTTCCTTAGTTTAGGGGCTGCGACAACGCGGTCATGTAGCCCCGTGTACTTTGGGTGTGTGTAGAATATGTTGTTTCTTGACGAGACATCTAAAAGCGCGCACACTAGTGAAAATGAATTGGTCATTTTCCAGATCACGACTGTGTCGTCTGAATGAGGTGTCGCTTTACTTATGTAAGGCATTTCCTTAAACTGCTGAGTCAGATATTTTCAAGTCTCTCTATCTCTTCCTTTCCTCAGTGCTCTAGGAGAAATCATAGACCATTCCACTTTTAAACCAAAAGCGTGTCTTGGTGTTATCCTGGGCTGTTGACCAGCCTCATGTTCTAGTGGAGGACTGCCCAACCTATGGCCCGTGACACTATTTTATCCGTGCTGTGTCGCCAAAACTTTGAAACAACTAAAGCCATGGATTAAGCAGTGCACGCGCACCCCTACCCAAGGTCACTGATGAACACTTAAAATCCTTATTAATGACTTTGATTGGTACATCCTAGTTCGATCCTAATCATCATCATCCTGAACCAACTCCAGTATATGGTATATGAGCCACCTCCTTGTACCACTCCTCCACCAACTTGTCCCAATCATGACCTTACATCGTTCTTGACTGTATCTATCCACTTCTTTCGTGGCCTTCCCACGGGTCGTCTTCCTTCTACTTTTCTCTCAAATTCCTTCCGTGCAGTTCTGTTTGGTGGCATCCTCTTCATGTGACCAAACCACTTCAGTCTTGAGATCTGGATCTTATTGAGGAGAGAATCGTCTATTCCTACGTCTTTTCTTCCCGATCTTGTCTTTCTGAATCATGGTACGTAGGAATTTCATTTCGGCTGCCTGGAGTATTGGTTAGTGTTGTGGTTTCGAGACTGTGTATAATAGGACTTGTACAATGTCATCTTTGTTTTCATGGGCATTTGCTCATCCCACAGCAGGTGTCTTACCTGGTGGTAAAATTGTGTTGCCTTATTAATTTGATTGTTTACCTCATGTTTTGCTAGGTTGTCACTTGATAGAATGCTACCCAAGTACTTGAAAACTGGAACACTGTCCAATTTGGCTTCATATAGCATGACTATTGGTTCTCCTCCTTCCTCATACACTTCCATTGCCACCATCTTCGTCTCGCTGATGTTTAAACCATGTTTCTTACACTCCTCATTCCAGCTTTGCAGCCTCTCACCCAGTTCCTCCTCTGATTCACTCCAGATCGCAACATCATCTGCAAATGTGAAGGCTCTAATATCTCCATGTTCTTTCCTTTTAATAGATTTCATTACCACATTCGATCCTAAGTGGAGAGAAATTTGAAGTACCGTTACAAAGCTTTTCCAGTCGTCGCACTAAACTACATCATAAACTTTTTTGATTAATAATTGTGCCAAATGAACATAAATACTGACTCTTTGTCATTCATTCTGTATGAGTGTATTGAATATCATCGTACTTCTATTTTAAAGGGATTTATTTATTTATTTACACTGTTTACGCCCACATTGGAGCACCAAACAACAAACCTATATACAAAGTCTTCAAATACTAAGTTCAGTTCTTAATACTTGATTTTTTTTTCTTTCTCAATACTTCTTCATTCTGGAAGATCTTGCAGCCCGTTCTTCTGCTGATATAATATATTTCTTATGCTGTGAAATGTTGAATGTTAGTTGAGTGTATTTGTTATTGAGAAGCCGCTTCTCCTCTCTATGTTCAATTTGATGCTTAGTCATTTTCATCATCATCATCTTGCACAGTTTCCAGCCATTGGCCGGGTCTGTTTGGAACACAAGCCTCTCCAACGTCTTCTGTCTTCCCACCATCTCTCAGCCTCCACTCTTGTCCAGTCTTCTCCTCTCTTCTTCATGCTTTCTTCCACCCCCTTCAGCCACCTGTCTCTCGGTCTCTTTCCTTCCCACTTCGTCTCGTGTATCGTCCTGGGTATCATTTTGAATTCGTTTAAATCCATTTGTATTTCATTAAACCATGTGATTTTTGTTTTACTGCTCCAAAAGAAGTCAAAAAGTTGTTTCAGGCGTCTAGTATTTGGCAAGCGGATTATGTGTCTAAGAAACGCAATCCTTCGTTTTCGCATCTTACTCCCGTAAAGTATTGAATTGGGCAAAAGTCTCCACTGGCCCTAAATCTGGTGTTTTTTATTGATTAATGTCCGAAGATACCGTCTATCAACCTTCTGTAGTTTGTCAGTTGTTGATAGGGTGTTTAGTTTAAATACAGTTTTCACTTGCATATGTTGATTCTGGCATCTATTGATGCTCTTCCATTGGTATTCCAAGTGATGATCCCACCAAGATATTTACATTTTTCCACAATCTTTATTTTCTGGACATTATGCAGTACAATATGTGATGTGTCAACTTGAAAAGATGGCATCATTTTATTTAAAAAAAAAAAATGTTCCTATCCATACACTTCAAATCCCTCGGAGTGTTATTGGCCCGCAAGGTCCCCCAACTATTTCCAGTTCGGCCCTTAGTTAAAAAAGGTTGGGTCCAATAGACCCATGTTCAATGTCGAGCCTGGATTTTAATTGCGTGCGGTCAATTGCTACGGCTTGTGACAGGTTGCCTATGAGCATGCACTGGTAGTTGGATATGACGTGAGGACGGGAGCAGACGGTAAATGAAACAATGCGACAGAGCGGGTAAAAACTACGTACCTCAGTGGTTTATTGACAAGATTTTTTTTTTAAAGGATGATTGCGTGATGAATGTTGATGATAAACGTACGTTCAGGCACTAAAACACACAATTGTGCCGGCTGTCATAACTCCGAGTGGATCGAATGTTGATCTGTAACAATGACAAAAACATATAACAGGCTTTAATGGCTTGCAGGTTTTGTGTTTTGCAGGATCCAGGCTTGTGAAATGAAATTACAAAGAAGCAGATTAGGAATAGCAAGAAGGGATTGAGTAAGAAATGAGAGATTGTGGAAGAGAATCCCTTACAAGAGATCATATACAAGTCCAGAATGAGTTGGTACAGACAGGTTAGGAGAATGCAGGAGGGCGAGAGACCAAGAGCCTGGTGGATTGTGGGTGTGAAGGAAGTAGCGGAGTGGGACAGAGTGAAGAAGATGATGATGATGATAATTGTTGTTTTAAAGGGCTTATCGGCCCCTAATGGTTTAGGTGACTGAGCTACCTTACAGCTCATAAACCTTACCGTGAGCTACACAACAAAGTAGGAAAATAATACATGTTTCAGTTTAAATCACACAGTTGTTTATTACATATAAAAATATATATGTTTCTAGTTTATATTAAAAATCTAATTAAATGCAATTTCTAACAATGCAATTAATAGCATAAAATTTAAATAACAAAATATTTGCATTAGAGAAACATGGTTTAATGTGAGGGGAGACACGCTTTTTTGTCATCAACAATTTTTTAATGTCAGGCTCATACATGGGTTGGTTTTTTAGTTTTGGCACCAATGCTTCAGTGCCAAGTTGCAACAATGTTGGACGCTGCCACTTTTACCGACGGTTGCTGCTCTGCATCCCCTCCCTCAGAGCACATGACCTCGCCCGTCCTCACCACCGCTCGTGCGCAGTCGCGCCTGTTAGATGAGTAGTGTGAGACCAGCGCTCGCGAAAGACAGTCGCAATGTTTTCCAAGCAGGAGCAGAGAACGTGGATAAAAATTCAGTGTGCTAGGAGTCGCAGTGCTAAACAGTGTCACCGAGGATTGCAGGAAGCGTGCGTTGCAGCTGCGTTACCGTTCAAAACGGTATCAAGATGGGTTGCAGCCTTTCGAGATGGGTTGCAGCCTTTCGAGATGGGCGCGAACGTGTGGAGCACGTGCCTCGATCTGGTCACCCACCAGTAAGTGATGACAATGTACAGATGGTGTCCGCGTTAGTAGAGGTGGATCGGAACGTAACGATTAGTCAATTAGAGCAAGATACCGGACTGGCGCATTTAACTGTCCTCCACATCCTGAAGGACTTACTGAAAATGAGGAAGATTGCGTCCAAATGGGTTCCGCATGACTTAACCGACATGCACAAATGGATGCGATGTGACGCTTGTCGTATGCACTTGCAGCGTTATGAGCGTGAAGGAGAGGCCTTCTTACAGCGTATCATAACCATCGACGAGACGTGGGCCAGATCTTATGAGCCACAGTTAAAACGCCAATTGATCGAGTGGCGGCACCATGGATCACCATGGAAACAAACAGTTCGACCAACCCCCACCAATGTGAAGGTAATGTTGATTCTTGCCTATGATTGGGATGGTGTGATCATTCACCATACTGTTCCCCGAGGGCAAACCGTTAATGTGGCGTACTATTGTTCGTTTCTGCAAGACCATCTCCGAGGAGCTCTGAGAAGGAAACGGCGCCACCACATGGTTACACCGCCCATCGTTCTACATGACAATGCTAGGGCACACACAGCAGGCGTTGTGTCGGCATTGTTGGATCGCTGGGGCTGGGAGGTCCTCTATCACCCCCCATATTCTCCCGACATCAGTCCCTGCGACTATGATCTCATCCCGAAGATGAAGATGACAATGACAATGCGCGGGGAGCGCTTCCGTACCATTGAAGACGTTAAGCAGGCTGCCGAGCGCTCTCTTCGTACCATCAATAGATTGGGCAGTGCCAACGGGATCCAACGACTTCCGCATCGCTGGGAACAAGTTGTACGCAACGGTGGGGACTACATCGAGGGCCTGTGAAACTTGGAACCATCTAAGTGAATTATTAATCCAGTTATAACTAAGGTGCCAAAACTAAAAAACCAACCCATGTATGTTGTAGCAGCCATTCGAATGCAGATGTCCAAATATTCATCAGTCAACCTGTCCCTGTACTTGTTTTTAATGAATTTCATACTGGAAAATGAAATCTCACACAGATATGTTGAGTTGAACATTGCCTTCACTCGTATTGCCTTCTCTTTCCTTAAGGAACAATTCTGAGGGAAATCCTTTGAAATACTGGAGTGACCAGTATTGTAATGACGTTCGACGTTTGCTTTCTTCCCAACTGCTACACTTGCATTACAAAGTAAGCACACACATCTGTCCTTTACCTGGGCAAACAATATAATCAGTTACCCATTCAACATGAAAATGATAAGATTGTTGTTTTTTGCTGGAACTCGCCATAATTAGAACGGTTTGGCGACCACTGGTTTAGGTGATAGTGAAAATGTTAAGGAAATGAAACTAACTGCATACTTACATATTAGAAGAGGAGATGGAAAACAAGAATAAGAATAAGGGAAACAAACGCCAGGAGGAAAGGAAATGCCCTCAACCCTCGAAGGTCATCATCATCTTGCACAGTTTCCAGCCACTGGCCGGGTCTGTTTGGAACACAAGCCTCTCCAACGTTACCATCTCTCAGCCTCCACCCTTGTCCAGTTTCTCCTCTCTTCCACCCCCTTCAGCCACCTGTCTCTCGGTCTTTTTCCTTCCCACTTCCCATAAGTCCAACCCCTCGTGCACGTCATGGAAGACGGGCAACGCCACAAAGTAGGGGATTGCCTGTAGGAGCGAAGTACAGTGGGGACTTCTTGTGCCCCGGGACCGTTACGGTAGCTGTGAAGGTCCTACAGGAACCCTGAAAAGTAACGGCTAACGGGGCTCTGGTGAAGCTACGATAGGCCCAGCAAGCCAGTAGTGGATGAAACCAAATGCTTTCAAAAATGGAACGAGATTCGGACATGATGGATTTAATAGACGACGACACGGCTGTACACACGGACTAAGGTTTGGAACTTTAAACCTAAGAACGCTGACGGGGAAGGTGGAGGAGATAGTGGATATGATGGGAAGAAGGAAGTTGGATTTATTGGGATTGGCAGAAACAAAGTGGAAAGGGGAAGGAAGGAGAGAACTGAGAAAAGGCTATAGACTGTACTGGAGTGGGAACGAAGAGGGAAAGAGGAATGAAGTGGGAGTAGTAGTACGAGATGGTTTAAAAGAAGAAGTGAGGAGAATAAGTGATGGGATGATGAAAGTGAAAGTAGCACTGAGGGGAGAGACCGTAGAAATAGAGAATTAAGGTACTAGGAAGAAAGGAGAGTCAGGAAAGGTAAAGAGGAGAGGGACCGCAACAAAGGCAATGGAAGAAGGAGAAAAACTGGACCCAACTCAGGAAGCCCTCGGGGTCGCCAAATCCCAAACTCACCAGACGCGAGCCCTTGAGGGTGGTGGGGCTACACACACCCTGCCTTCTTGAGGGCCTTGAGCAGAAGGCAGGAGATACAACGAAAAGTAAACAAGAAGTCTGACCCCTCGAAGAATGAGGGATCAGGAAAGATGAGACAAGGGCCAATTAAGACGGGAAAGTGAAAGACTCCGTAGGCCTTGGATACCCTAATACCGTCGGGGGTCGGAAACGAACAAGAGTTGACCAAGGGAGGTCGACAGGAAAGATAACAGAGAGGAGCCCAGCACAAGTATGTGGAAGCAATGCTGGACTCAGCTGGGATCCCGTGGTCGCCAACCCACGTCCCACTAGATGTGAGCCCCTGGGGGAACAGAGTGAGGAGTGAGGAATGAAAGGTGGTGGGAGGATAGAGGTTTATGTTCCAAGCAGGGGCTGGAAACTGTACAAAATGGTCCCTTATTGAGGGTCAGATGGAAGGGTGACAACGTCGTTAGAGGAGATGATAGCTGGACAAGGATTTGGGCATTAGGAAGATGGGAAACCACAAACTCTCGAGGGCTGCTCTCCATTTCATATTGAGATGGCAAACCAGTTTCAACTAGCCGGATATGTCATGTAGTTTATTCGGACTACAAACATCCTATAAACTAAACTTCTACACCTAATTATATCCCTTATTCCAACATCGAGGTCGCAATCTTTTTTGTTGAGATTACGCTGTTATCCCTAAGGTAACTTTATCTTAAAATCAATAATAATGGATCAAATATTCATAAATCAATGTACTTTTTATAAAGAGTTATTTAAATCGATCGTTCGTTTCAATGTAGCTGTGAAGTACGGCGGAGGGTAATGCTAGAATTTAACCCCCTCAGTGCCACGCACCGATCAGATCGGCTCGCGCCAAAGCAGATTCAATCAGCGTGCCGTTTGTAGATTTCCTTAGGCATATGTCCATGATTATTCCATACTGTTGGAAAGATCAGGTTTCTATGTGGTGTTTACTTTTTTCCTTCCAAGTCCGTTACGTGATAGATTAACGCCCAAACATGACTCTTAATGTCCCTAATTTAGGCTCAAAACTGATTTTTTACCAAAACAAATTGAAAATTTATCAGAATAGCCTCAATTAAAAAGGTTGTTGTAATGTTGTTTGTGTGCCAATCGGCACAGATCTCCACGCCTAAATCCCCTAGTCTGGCATCGATCCCTAGCCTGTGGGAGAGATGTGAGCCTACCTTGGCATCGAACCTTGGTCCCTGAACTTAAAGACTCTGGGAAATAATCATTTGGGTCAGCGAGTGAACTATGCAATTGCCTAACTAATTCAAGCTCACTAAATGCGAGACCACCCTATCAGTTCCTACTCCCACGTCCATTCAAGCTGGTCCCCACCCAAGAAGACCACCCTATCAGTTTCCACTCCCACGTCCAGTCAAGCCGGTCCCCTTGAAGATGTTGACTTTTAAAGATGTTTGCCTCTGTGGATATTTACCCAATGCCCACCCAGTATCCAATTAAAATTCCAATCGGCGGGTGGCCAGAACTGGAGTGTTCCCAGATGTGACTTAAAGCGTCTCGCTTGGGTTACCGCCCATTTCCGTGCACTGACATTTCGCCTTTTCCGAAATAAGCCAATCGGCGTCATTTTCAACAAAGACTACCCTTGTTCTAACATCGCAGGAATCTTCCGCGTTTGGATTGAACTCTGCCTAGCAACTGCGGGCTCGGAGGTACCAACGTAGCGGCAAGAAGAGTGACTAAAAAGACACGGAAATTTAAGATTCTCGGCAGTGTTTCGTGTGGCGAGCCTGGATGATTTTTCAGCAAGTGTGAAGTGTGTGAGTGTCTTGGCAGGCTGACGCTTGTGATTCTGAATACCGACTTCGAAGCTTGCAGACGTGTGTAACGTGTGTGTCAGCGGCCAGGTGCGAAGATGTCACCTCTTCCACCCGGCCAGTTAACCAACCAACCTACAAATGTTTGAAGTAACCGTGTGCGATAATAAGAACTACCGTACTGAGAAGTAACATTTAATATTATTATTTTGGGTGGTTAGGGAATGCATCTGTTGGCTGCGCGCGTGATATTCTTTTGCGCACAAGGGCTTCTATTCCAGTTTTGTTCATGTTTCTGTTTCATGGCGTGTACGAACACGCAAGTAATATGGTTCTGTCACTCCGTGTGAATCCGGTGTCGATTAATTCGTGTAATTATCCGGGGGACCAGTCTTGTAAGATTTGTGTTTATGCAAAGCACTGTGTGGGGGATTAGGGAAGCTTTTTGGCTTTTATTTGTGTCTAATCCGGACAGTTTAACTGTTTTCAATGTAGTGTATTTTTAAGGGCAGCATGGCCTAGTTCGATTTTTGCTTTGCGTTATTCTTTTGTTTGTGGTAACTCATTTGTCTATGGACCGAGTGTCTTTTGTTTTATGACAACATGGCGTCCTTGTGTTTACACTTAAGATGGTATCACGTGCGCAGCCGTGGAAGTCAGCTTAGTTGTGTAATGTTATGTTTATTATTATTGCTGTTTCATATTCAAGCTCTCCTCCCATCAACATTTCAAATGGTTCTTTCACGTAAGTAAATGGGAGTGGGGGTTATTGCCTCGCGGGGCCTTACTGCCCCGGACTAATCAGTATTCCTTGCAGTCAGTACTTGGGCTCTGCCGTATTAAGACGTAATTTGTCATTTGTCCGGTTCGAGGCTTGGGCCTAGCGGTTTTCTCATTAGTTTGTTCATTTAATTATTTTGTATCATTGTGGGGTTATGTTCCAGACTTAGTGATATTCCGCTTCTTGGTTTTTACCCTTCATTTTCGTGTTGCCATTATTTTACCCTCGTTTGGCGATGTCACCCCTTTGTTCGGAAGGGAGCGTTAATATGAATTTCCATTCAAGGATTCATCCACTTCTGATTATACTGTTAGTAGTTTAGTATTAGTTTCGGAGGTCACCTAACCTCATTCGGTTGGATATTTGTTTTACGCGGCGTTCTATTAAAGGGGCCGTCCCTACTTGGATTTTTAATTATTCATGTAATTCTGTATTTTATCCTGTGACCATTTCACCCGAGGTGAATGGGTAACCATTGTGTATAGCCTATAAGTTTGTGCTTATGTACCATAGTGATTTAGTGTCTCATTTTATTGCTTGGCGCTTGCTTTATCTATGTAATGAGGCGTGATTGCTTTTGATTTACCTTGTCTGTATTGCTTGAAATTATATAGTTATTCCCTTAAATGCAACTTCTTTCTCTTAGCATACGAAACCTTAGGTAACCTATTCCTAATTGCGGCCTCTGCGTACGAGGTCCCTGTCCATCCCCGAGCTTGTCTCGACCAAGGCCCCGTGTAGTGGTGGCGCAGGGGGGCGTTACAGTTTGCAGACGATGTTGTGATCTGGGACGAGGATGAGATGGAGGTACAAGAACAGTTAGACGTTATAAATGAAAAGATTAAGCAATGGGCATTGAAGATAAATGTGGAGAAGAGTAAAACAGTGGTGATGAGTAGAGATAAGAAAGAAAAAAGGAAGCTTGTAGTTTAACGTGACTGTTAATCTTGAGATCATGAGCCACGGGACCTCCTTTTTTACGTGGAATCCGAACCACAGGACATGGCATTTCACTTCGAAAATCTCACATGCATTGACCGGGAATCGAACCCGGACCGCCTTGGTGAGAGGCATACAGCTAGACCGCTGAGCCACCACGCCCCCCAGGATAAGAAAGAAGGAAAAGGAGTAATCAAAGTCGGAGATAAGGAATTGGAAGTAGTGAAACACTTCAAATACTTGGGAAGGGAACTGACTGAAGATGGAAGACTAGATTTGGAAATTAGCAGAAGAATACAACTCGGGAGTGCTTTCTACCAACAGTTACGGGGACTAGTATGGAACAAGGCTACAGAAGTTATGTACAAAGCATATTATGTTCCTATAATGCCATATGCAGCAGAAACTTGGACAATGACTAAGAGGGATGAGAGCAGCTGAGATGTATGGTCCAGAAAACGAGGAGAGACAGAGTGAGAAATGAAGATATAAAGAAAAAACTGGGAGTACAGAAACTAAATGACAAACTGGAGCAAAACAGATTGAGATGGTTTGGACATGTCAAACGGATGAATGAAGTAAGGCTACCAAGACGAGCACTGGAACGAAGGATGACAGGGAAGAGAGGACGAGGAAGACCAAGAATGCGCTGGATGGTCTCAGTGAAGTATAGCATTAGAAAACGGAACCTGGATTGGAACACTGTGTCGGAAGAGGAATGGTGAAACGACAGAACAAAGTGGAGAGGAACCATATTTGCCCCCACCCAGTGTCAACTGGAAAAGGGGAAATGAAGATGAGATGAGATGCCATATTTACTTTTATGAACATAATGTATGAAAGAATGAGGTATTGGTTATAATGCAAAGCAAAAATAACGATTCTATCGTTGGAAATGTGGTATTTATGATTTTTTTCGAATAGTCTGCATGACCATTGAAATGGCTCGGCTTTCTCGGCAAGTATTTGAGGAAATGGCTTGGCACTAAGAGGGTTTAGGTTTTGGTGCTCACCTATTTTATGATGCCTCAGCTCGTGTTCCAAGTCTACCTCGGCATCTTCCTCGTCGATCTTCTGCTGCAGCCGTTTGATCTCGGCGTCGTACTCCTTCCATTCGGGCAGGATGCGCATCGCTGCTGTCAGCTTGGCCTCTTTCGTCAGAGGGTTGTTGCACTGCGGAGCACAAACACCATCAATCCCCAAACACACACAATACCATGTCACACTGGTGACTGCGAGGCCACTAGTGGATACTCACCAGGTCGATGGTCTTGGCGTAGGCTTTAGAGCTGTCGTCGCACCACGTTTCGCACCACAGCCATTCCTGCGGGAGGGACTTGATGGCCACCTGGTGGATCATGTTGTTGGGCAGGTCCTGAGGAACACACAAGCCACACTGCCAACTCATTACAGGAACTAGGCAAGCAACTCCATGTTCATGAACACTATTCCTATAGGAAATATAGACTATCGACCTCTACGGATCTGAATTTTAGGTAAATAAAATATAAGAAAATATTAGAATACATTCCTTATATATTCCTAAAAATGGCAAACCTTTTTCGTAACCCTAGAACTGGCAATGTGAAATTCTGTACCGGCAGCCAATTTGTGTGATATTTTCCTACCAAGTGGATTCTTATTTTCAACCTACTGTGAACAATGTTCCATTGCACTGTTGCATATCGTTGGGAAGCTAATAAACCACGGATTCACATGGTAATGTAAACTTTTCTGTGAAGCTTGATAAAAAGAAGAAATTGAGAATTGGAAATGGTGGAATTATTATTTCATGAGCAATATCAAAATTCTAACCACCTAAAATACGAGATGAAGCATGAAACACAAAATCCAAGATATACAAATTGATGCACATAATATGTGTGAAAGTTTCGAGTCTATGCAATAATATTTGTTTGATTGATAATAAAATAGAACTTCCATGAGCCATTTTAGGCCTAAAACCCAAGTGTGTCAACGAACTTACGTTATTGTAAATGTTATTACAGCTGTTACGCTACATACAAGCCAACTGAAACGAAAATATTGTAAACTGAAATTACTGGTATAACAACAAAGCTGCACTTTTAACTCCCTAATACATACAGGGTGCGGCAGAAATAAGTGACGAATTTCAAACGTAAATAACACAGCAACGCAACACAATATACACAAATTTACTGCGCAGTTTAAAAGAGCAGTGTTTGTCATTTTTGTTACATAGATTGGAGCGTCAGATCTAACACCTGTATTGGCCACAGCGCTTAAGCAGGAGTTATTGTCGATGTGCGCCCGGCCTGGGAGAACACGTGCATCGCCTTGTCAGGGCTAGTCAGTCGCTAGTATGGCGTGGAGTGGTGAGCATCGAGGTTCCGTGATTGAAACGTATGTACTTCAAAAATGCTGACTCTGTTACCACAACACAGCGTTTATTTCGCAGACACTTTAGGTTACATAGACATGTGAAACGTCCAAGCAAGAATACCCTTCTGGTATGGGTGAATAATTTGAGAGGAACTGGCTCAAGTCTTAAAATGAAACCACCTGGTAGGCTCCATAGCGTTACAACACCAGAGAATATCCGTGCAGTGAGACGCCTTTACGCAATCTCCTCAGAGGGATGTTTCCAGAACGTTTAATCTCCTTACGGGGTGACGTTCCGTGGCCAGCCTGTTCCCCTGATCTCACCCCTTGCGATTTCTTTCTCTGGGGATACCTGAAGGCTCGTGTCTTCCAACGTAAGCCGCGAACAATACACGACCTGAAAGCTGCTATCCGTGAGGAAATCGAGGCAATACCACTAGACATGACTAGAAGGGTCATGCGGAACTTCAGGGAGAGGCTTCAGAAGTGCATCGAAAGGGGCGGTTGACATTAGGATGACATTATTTTCAAAACCTAGTGTGTATGTGTATGTGTATATGATGCAAATGGCAAACATTGCTCTTTTAAACTGCGCAATGAATTTGTGAAAATCGTGTTGCGTTGCTGTGTTATTTACGTTTGAAATTCGTCAGTTATTTCTGCCGCACCCTGTATGATAATTACATCCTCAAAATAAGAGAGGTAGCGATAACAACAGTGCCAATACAAGATATATTTTGGTTTGCATGGCAGAGAGTAGCCTCCGTGGCTTACGCGGCAGCACGCCGGCCTCTCACCGCTGGGTCCGTGGTTCAAATCCCGGTCACTCCATGTGAGATCTGTGCTGGACAGAACGGAGGCAGACAGGTTTTTCTCCGGGTACTCCGGTTTTCCCTGTCAAAATTTCATTCCAGCAACACTCTCCACTGTCATTTCATTTCATCTGTCATTCATTTAATCATTGCCCCAGAGGAGTGCGTCAGGCCTCGGCAGCCGGCACAGTTCATATCCTCGCCGCTAGATGGGGGCTTCATTCATTCCATTCCTGACCCGGTCGGAGACTGGAAGCAGGCTGTGGATTTTCATATGGCAGAGAGTCTCTCATTTGTTTCCAAGGAGATTGTTTCTATGGATGAAAACGAGTAAGAAGCATCTGTAAACATCTAAGAACACAACGCCATCTCTCAGTGGATCAGAGTTACTAAATGATGAACAATCGACTCTGCCGCTACGGAAATGGGAAAAGCGTCGATCCATCGACGCTTGCCGGTTCTAGGATTATTCATCGAATGTGTATTTAGGCATTTTTAATCCAGACGATTAGATTTTCTACAAATGCCATGAACGTTCTCTTATCTTTCCTTATTCTACCTTCCAAAATCAGCCCAAGACTTAGTACAGCTTCTCTTGTTCCTACATTTCTCCTGAAATCAAACTGGTCTTCACCCAACTCCGTTTCTATCTGGCTTTCCATCCTCTTGTAAATTATTCTTGACAGGATCTTTGAAGCATGAGTAATCAAGCTGATTGTACGGTAATCTTCACATCTGTCACCTCCCACTTTCTTTGGTATAGGGATGATAACATTCTTCTTGAAATCAGGGGGTAGCTCACCTGTCTCATAAATCCTACACACCAAGTGAAATAACCTAACGCAGCGTAGAAACTCAATCAGTATATCATCTATGCCTGGTGCTTTGTTTCTGCTTAAGTCTTCCAATGCTCTGTCAAATTCTGATCTCAATAGTAAATCTCCTTTTGCATCCTCATCAATTTCGTCCTCCCTTTCCAATACATGATTCTCAATCTCCTTTCTCTTATACAAACACTCTATGTAAGCTTTCCATCTCACAACCTTTTTTTCCCTATCTGTTAGAGGCTTTCCATTTGTGTCCTTAATATTACAGCACTTAGATTAGATTAGCAGTTTGCCTTTTCTACCACTATGAGCACTAGTGTGAGTCAATGCAGAGTTTCACTTCCGCCCTTGTAACTTACTTCCCATGCGAAGATTTTTCAAGAAAATGGAAAATAGCCCGAGGGTATTGAACCAAAGAACACATTAAAGAAAGAATGATGTCATCATCATCAAGTTGTAACATCGTGACACATAAGCCTCGCCACTTAGTCCCTTCTTCCCACCACGTCTCCGCTGTCACTCTGGTCCAGTCCTCGCCTCTCTTCTTGACACATTCCTCCACTCCTTTCAGCCATCTATCTTTTGGTTGTTTCTTCTGCATCTGCATCTCATGTATCCTCTTGGGAATCTTCTTCTCTTCCATTCTCTTTAAGTGTCCATACCACCTCAGTCTTGATGTCTCAATCCTACCCTGACCTTTTCATGCCTCACCCTGTCTCTTCTTGTTACTCCGATCCTACTTCGCAGGAACTTCTTTTCAGTTGCCTGTATTCTGCTTATGTCTCTTTCCTTCATTATCCACGTTTCTGATGCATAAAGAATTATGTAAATAAGTTAATTTGGCTAGAATTTGAATCACAAAGAAACAAGCGATTTTAGGCCTTGTGTTCCAAACAGACCCAGCCAGTGGCTGGAAACTGTGCAAGATGATGATGATGATGAATTAGGCCGGAAATGATTTTTGAAAGTTAGGATTTTACTTAAATAGAACTTTCCAAGACTCACAATTTGAAACCTTTGGCACAATTGAGGAGATTGCTTAATTGTACCTTTTTGCTAAGATGGGGGGGAGGGCCTACTTTGTCTGCTATGGAACGTTTGCAACATTAAATAGGAATGTAATAAATAAGAAGGAAACTAGGGGACCCGTGCGAGAAATCGTCAGTCTCGTACAACAGCGACGCGGTTCTGCGAGGGCTATCGTCTTGTTTCCAGCAGGGTCAGGGAAGGGATTAGATAAAAGTCTTTGTGGCGGACGGTTTTTACGGCCGGATTCCCTTCCAGACGCCAACCTCATGAGAGGAGTTAATGAGAGATGAAGGTGAATGAAACTGGGCAAGGATGTGGAAGAAAGCGGCCATTGCCTGTCAGAAGATACCGTCCCAGCATTTGCCTGGAGGTGAAAATGGGGAAACCATTTCAAGGACGGCCGACAATGGGGCTTGAAACCATGTCTACCGAGTCTGCAGAGAGCTTGGCCCCATGGCCTAACGCTGTGCGTTAGCCAGCATTGCTACCCCTGTCGGTAGAGCTATCGTCTTGTTTATTTGTTGATATTTATTAACTCAGTGTGCAATTTATCTCGATTGTGAGCATCACAAAAGCTAGATTAGTTATTGTTGTTTTAAGGGGCAGAACTACGATGTCATCTGCCCGAACACACATTAAAGTATACAAATTTGGAACGGAATTTAAAATTTAGAGGTAGAAAAGACCGAGAATAAATAAAACAAAAAAATTAAATAAAACTAATAATTATAAAAATGAGACCCAGGGGAAGATTCAATAGGAAAAACTTTAAAACAAGGGGACTTCAAAGTGAATAGGGCGACAATTCTACGCAGAGAGCAAGTAAAATTAGAAACTTTCTGTTAAATCTCGGCACATGACAGTAAAAGAGGATTAACCATAGACTAACCCCCCAGCATAATAAAAATTACACTCAACAAACAACATCAGATGGCAATGCAGTAGATGGGGCCACGAAATGCTCTGACCTGGTCGAGGTTGGACAGAGAGTTGGGGTCCTGACTCAGGGCCTGGTACTGCCCTCTCAGCCTGTCCCCGGCCGCTATCCTCCGGAACCTGCGCAGATCCACCACGTAGAGTGCGCTGATGTGGTACTTGCGGCCCTGCAGATGGTTGCGCCAGTAGCCCTGCTTCCAGAAGCGGAAGCCGTCCATCTCCCTGCGACTCTCGCAGAACGGGGTGTAGGCGTACGGAGCCCCGCCCAGGTCCAGGTCCACCAGCTCCTTCATGTCCGCCCGCACCACCTGTCCACACATTCGTCCTCACTTTGTTATCACTAGGGACTGGAGTTTTCAAAATGCATATTTTCAGGGTTTATTGGATGTTTTGCATATTCTGACCAAAAATGCATATTTTAGCATATACAGTTGAAAATAAAGTTGGAAAGACAGATTGGTTTAGGAACAAGACTGGACTAAGACAGGGGAGTATGCTGTCACCTCTCTTGTTCATAATGGTGATGGATGAAATTGTAAAGGAAGCATATGGACATAAAGAAATGAAGTTAATGTTATTTGCAGATTCTGGGGAAGGAACACCGAAGAAGTGCAAAAACAACTAGATGCACTGAACGAAAATATTCAGAAGTACGGCCTGAAAATCAGTATAGAGAAAAGCAAGACCATGGTGATGACAAGAGGGGAAAGACAAGGAAAGGGCACTGTGAAAATTGGAAGTCAGAGTTTGGAAATTGTGGACACGTTCAAATACCTAGGAAGTGAATTGATGCAAACTGGTAGGTAATAATACCGTATTTACTCGAATACGACCCGCCCCCGAATAAGACCCGCACCCTGATTTTGAAGAACAAAATTAAAAAAAAAAAAATACTCAAAATTATGTACAATCGTAACTAAATAAACAGAATAGCATTTATCCAAAATAGTTTCCAACAGTTTTGAAGTCGTCCTAAAATAACACACATCAAACGATTAAAAATACAAATAAAAGTACACAAACACTTCATTCATCGTCATCAGAAGTACCAACTTCGGAACTTTTATCACCATCCCACTAAATGTCGTCATCACTGACATCCATAGCATTCGAAATACTACATTTCTTGAAGCTCTTCCATATGAGATCTCCCGAGATACGATTCCATGCCGTCAAAATGCACGAACATAGCAGCTGAACTTCCGGGCGCTGATTACGACCAGTTGGAGTCAGTGTGTGCTTATCGGCCGCCATCTGCTCCGTATACAGCTGTTTCAAGGCTGCTTTGAACGGGCGGTTCACGCAGACATCCAGTGGTTGTAGCATAGACGTCATCCCGCTCAATCACGAATACATGACTCGTCAATATCATACAGTGCACTCTCGTTAATTCGCGGTAATTAATGCACGAACTTCCGCGAATTATCCGCAGTTATTTTTGTTAAGCCTAGGAAAAACAAAACTATTGGTTAAAATATTGAAATAGGCTTGAACACGCGAAATAATAATTTTAACTCCTGATTGTAGTGTCTTACACGACATGCTAGGCTACTGGTAGGCCTATGTGGATTATGCCTACATTAATATATTTAAAAAAAGCCGTCATTACTTTTTGTTTCTTAGATCGTTTATTCTATTTTTCGATTGCACATTTCCAAAGAAAATATTATATGAAAACGAAAATTCATCTCGTTTTTCTATATAAAAGATAAGTGTGACTAGAGACACTAGCTTGACTGTGGGAAAATTTCGGGATTTCAGTTGCATCACTCTCGCACTCGAAATCTACTGGATTTCCGTTTTCCTCACCAACAGTCAAATGCCATGCTATTTCTTCTTTGCTTTTCTGTAGTAAATCATAATCGTCTTTATCGACGTCTAACTTGCCCGTTCGAAATATCGTCGTTACAAAAGTCGGCAAGCGCTTGCTTTTGTACAAGCGGAGTAGCGGTACTTTCCTCCAGACTAGTTGACTGCATGAAGAGCATCGAACAAACACGCTCTCGATGTCGTGCGCGTTTGCGCCATTACGCAATAATCGCTGTTTACAATACGCTGTCCGCACATCCACCCTTCACAACTCACAGATCAGCGACCTTGGAGCGTGGCTGTTGGGAAAGGGAGGGTAGGTTCCGAGTGAAAGTGCATTCCTCTTGTATTGTTTGGGCTTCAAAGACAAAGGAAATCTGTGCTATACCACTCGCGGCAACATGCGCGTAAGTTTCGAAGATTGTGCAATTTGGCCTACTGTTGCATCGCAGAGAAATGCAGTTCAGTCTTCCCTAGTCTCAATGATTTCGTCTTTACGCATTGCGTCGCATCAAAATTCTTTTAAACGACAGAGAGATTGCTTAACTTAGCGTGATGATTAGTTGCTGTGAGAATTCCCAATTTAAAAAATACTCATGGAGACCCGCGAATTAACCGTAAAACGAATTATCCACACGCGAATTATCGGGAGTGCACTGTATTTCCTGCCGGGCACGATTTCCAATAACTTCAGCTTCCCTCACAACTTTCAGCTTCTCACTCACATTAAACGACCGCAAACTCTTCGTACAACTCATGTTTACACTCGGAAAACGTGCGCGACACGTGCGCGAGGAAGTATGACGCCGCCTGCTTACGGTAAAACAAAGTGATAGCCGGAAGAAGGCTAGCACCATCTAGCGGATACTCGCAACACCCGATATCGCGCGTGGCGGGCAATTTAAATCTTTAAAATCAGGATGACTCAAATAAGACCCGCACCCCAAATTTTCACGTCCGATTTTGTTTAAAAATGTGCGGGTGGTATTCGAGTATATACGGTAATAATATCGTATGGCCTCGGGTGCCTGGTGCAAGCTTTGTAATTTGACACCCAGAGGGTAGCTTGCATGTAGGTTGGACATGGAGATTGGCAGGAGGGTACAGCAGAGCAATGCATTCTATCAAAGTGTTTGGGATAAGGAAGTACCAAGGAAAAGTGTACTATGTACCCATATTAACTTATGCAGCTGAGACTTGGACCCTGACGAGCAGGCAAGAGAGTAGAATCCAAGCCAGTGAAATGAAATTCCTAAGAAGTATGATAGGTAAGACAAGGAAAGACAGAGTGAGGAATGAAGATGTTAGGAAGGAAGTTGGGATGGGAAAACTAAATGAGAGAATTGAGAAGAATAAACTAAGGTGGTTTGGACATGTAAAGAGGATGGAGGAAAATAGAATACCAAGACAGATGCTGGAGGCCAAGTGCAAGGGTAAGAGACCAAGAGGAAGACCTAGAACAAGGTGGATCGATTCAGTGAAGAACAGCATAAGAAAAAGGAATCTGGACTAGGACAAGATCGTGGAAGAAGAATGGTGGAAGGAAAGAGGAAAGTGGAGAAGTGCCATAAATACCCCGACACGGCAGGAGCTGGATAAGGGGAAATGATGATGATATTGTTAAGTGCATATTTTTCAATTTTTTAATGCATATTCTCTACATTTTTAGAGCACTTTTGCATGCATATTTATTTATATAACAATGCATTAACCTCTGGGGATTAGTTATCACATTACAGACCTGGTCGGCGTCCACGAAGATGATCTTCCTGACGCTCAGGGGGAACAGCACGTCCAGGAAGAGGATCTTGTAGCCCCAGATGATGCGCTGCTTCTCCGTCTGCTGGTGGAGCCAGCGCGGCCACTTGTACTGCACTAGCTCGTACTGGAAGCCGTAGTGCTTGGCCATGTACGGCAGGAAGTCCTTGAGCTTGGGGGACAGGAAGCTCTTGAGGAACCAGAACTTGACGGGCCTCTGCGTGTGCTTCAGCACGCTCAGCATCATGATCCGAAGGAAGCGCTCGTACAGGTGGCCCGACGCCACCGAGAAGATGTTGATCCTCTCCTCCTCCTCTTCCTCTGCCTTCTTGCCGCCAAACGTGCTGCGGACAAGAGGTTAGGCACTGTTCATCCCTGGTTTCAAGGGGCAGACTGTCTGCCCCCTGATACTAAGATCGCACGTTTAATTCCCAGCCAAAAAAGTTGAAAACTCACGTCACTTCAGGTCGTACAAGATCTCTCATCACATTTCATGATTACAAGAAGAGAAAAAACAATAATCACAGCAATCGTCGTCATCACAAGTTGTTTAACTCATTCCTGAGTGCTGTGACCCCATCCCAGATGGTTACCACCTTTTCTTAACACTTACCCTGCTGATGCCTTAAATGTTGCTCCTCCCCTGTGCTGGCTGATTTCCAGAATTTATGGCTATGTTCAGAATGGCAAAAACTGAATGTGCTTTGAGTTACAAATAAATTGAGAAGTCCGTTTGATTTCCGAATCCTTAGACTACAAAGTTAATAATAATCCGACACGATTGAAAATAAAACTATAATGGGAAAAAAAAAAATGCCGTAAACAGCTGTTGCGCGCACTCTTGTCCTGGAACGAGCGGGCGCTCTGGAAGAAGTAGAAGGTAGAACTGTCTCTTTGGTTGCGTCAGATTCAGAATCTGTAATGCGAATTATAACCCCAAATATATATACTAGTCATAGAATAAAGCCGATAACCTAGATGTTAGGCCCCTTAAAACAACAACAACATAGAATAAACTCAACGTTTTTGCGAGAGAAAAATCTGTCCAAAAAGAATTAAAACAAAGGAAAACAGATTTGACCTACTTGAACTTCGAACAGATCGATATTCTTCCGCTGAAATGTGATGTGGTGCTATCTAGCGATAGTATGTGCAACTTCATGCTTAATGGCACGAGAAATCGATCAACGTAATATTATGTTCGTCGCACTTTTAAAAAGTTACCTTCAAACGTAATATTACGGCACCCACGCTGTAAGTGTTAAAGCCTGCTGAAGAGGTGACATGGTCTCATACCCTTTCCATCTCTTCTCACAAATGTTTAGAAATCAATTTACTGGCCCATTCTCAAAATAGATTAGTCACCCCTCAATGCGGCACGGGAAGTGAAGACAGTTACCTGGTGATGGAGTTCCAGAGACCGGAGGAGGCGTCGTCCTCCGCCAACAGCTCCACGCCCTGCTTGTCCGGCTTCTTGCTCACCTTCAGCTTGAGCGTGTGGCTCTTGAACGAGCTGATCAGCACCTTGATGTCCGTCGAGTTGGCAGGCGTGTCGCTCGCCTCGTGCCTGAAACAGTTAGGTATACATTACCCACAGCTTTTCTTACTAAAAACAACAAGTTCCCTGACAAACTACTTTTCTTAAAATTTGACATTCATGCGAATGATCAATCTATATGGACCTATCTAGAATAATGACGAAATGAAGTTGGTAATATCAATATTTCTAATTTTAAGGTGCGTTCAAAAAGTAACGAGCCGGAGGCTGGAATGCACAAACCGGTGACTACATCGTGGCGTGTGTAACGAGGTGTGGTTCCAACCAGAGCGTGGAAGGTCACAGCCGGTCGCTAGAGGTCACGCGTGCACATCACGTGACGATACAAAGCGAGCAGCAGCATGCATCAATCGTCCAACGCTGCCATTCGCATTGCAAACAGTGACATGGAGGCGTCAAACGAAGAGCAAAGAGGTGTTGTTCGGTTTCTGACAGCGGAAGTAGTAGGTGGAACGAACATTCATCGCCGAATGTCACAAGTGTACGGCGAACACTGCATGTCCCTTGCAAGGGTCAAGGCGTGGCACAAGCGCTTCAGGGAAGGACGGGTGTCGTTAGCCGATGATGCCCGGTCTAGGGCACCCCCCCTGCATTACTGATGACAACGTCCAGCTGGTTGATGCACTCCCGCCATAGCCTATTACTGAGGAACCGACAAAATCGCTCAGATCAAAAAATCACAAAAGCCTACCGGCATATTAGTTCCAACATCGAAGTTATACACAAATAATTTCACATGTTAAACAGATACAATATTCCGCAGCCTACAATTACCTCCCACCCACTGGCTATTAGGAATACTCTAGGAAGACACGCTGAATTAATTAACCATCGACTATTTCACACGAAGAGATATTCAAATCCAACTAAGCGGGACGCGTAGTTATGAAGAATAACGACATCTATAAATTACTGATACGAAGCGAACATGTGGTATCGAAACACACTCAAACTCGACCGGTTCGATTGGATGACTGACATGGTGTCCACAGAATTTTCAATGTCAATTTTCCTGACTTTTCCTGACCATTTTTCAACAAAATTCCTGACTCGTAACATCGGAAAGATGGATTATTGAGCAAATATATATCTTATCTGCAGCCTCCACCATCCCCATAGCTGCCCAACGCTCGGCTCTTGATTCATTTAAAATATAAAATAAATTAACTTATAATGCAATAATACATAAATCAAAGTACTTAAAAACCTCAACTATAGTGATGGGGTCACCACATCCCTACGCCAACACCAAAAAGCGTACAAAAATAGGTAAAAGAGGTGTTTACTATGATGTAATGTAAAAATGGAAACTTACCATAATGTCCAGTGAGTCATTGCTTTTTATCTTCAGAGATTAGTTGAACTAGTAACATCAAAATATGGCCGTAAAACACAAAATACTGTATGGTTAATATAACATTCCTGACTTTCTAACACTTTTCGCCACTTTTTCCCCGACTCACTCCATTTTTTCATACTTTTTCCTGACTTTTCCTGACCAACAAACAAAATTCCTGACTATTCCTGCCTGTGAACACCATGCTGAAGTTTTGTCATCTCGCATTTTAGTCTGAAATTGAAAAATTGAGAGATTTAATACGTTAAGCGGGAGAAATGGTGTGAAATCGGGAGTCTCCCGCCTAAATCGGGACCGTTGGCAGGTATGGAGATGGTATGGAGAGAAGAGGATTCCCACGAGGACGCATGAAATGGAGATGCAGGGGACAGATGGCTGGAGGGAGTGGAGGAGTGTGTCGAATAGAGAGGCGAGGACTGGACCAGAGTGACGACGGAGAGGTGGTGGGAGGAGAGAACTAAGTGGAGAAGCTAATGCCCGTTGCTCACGATAAAATGTTTCTTAAAATTTATTTTACAACTAATTTTATAAAAATTTGATGAAAGCAAGCTGTGTTGTTCACGGTAAAATTATTTTATAAAATCCGTGGATGTATCAGGATCGCCATCTACCGATAAACTTCTGAACCAAGAATCAGCTGTTCAACATACATTGGTTTGAGAGTATGGCTCCAACAAACAAAGCAAAAATTGCTGCTTTAGCTACAATTATATGTCGTACAGTGGTAAAAAGGAAAGAAAAGAAATGCTAGGAAGTCCTGGACTTGGGAATGGATAAAAAGAAGAGAAGAGTAGAGGAATGCTGTCCTTGGTCGAAAATGAGTTGAGGTTAGAAGATCAGAATTCATATAGGAATTTTCTAAGAATGGAGGAAAGCAGTTTTAAAAAACTCCGAGATCTTGTTGGTCCCAAAATTATTCGACAGGACACTAACATGAGGCAAGCCATTTCTCCTGAAATGAGACTGCAAGTGAGTTCGAAGTCCGTTTATCTTCCCCTTCACATCAGCCCGGCTTGTGTTCGGTTGAATTTGTGAAACATATTCGGCGATTGAGATTTCTGCCTCCCTTCTTGCATTTCTATTGTGGTATATGGGCGTTTTAACCTCATACAAACACTGATATTTCTGGTACTCATCCAGTAAAACACTATCAGCTTCCTTAGTCCAGCCGGAGCCATTTTCGAAGTGTTTGTTTACAAGCGAGCTTCACAATCTTCTCACCACGTGGTGCCAGCATCATCTTCATGTCAGTTTCCCGGATTGGTTCGTTTCGTAAAATTGACCGTGAGCAACAGAAATTTCATAAAATTAAATTATTGTGCAAGAAATTTGAAGGAAAATTTTAGCGCGAGCAATGGGCATTATGCTCCCAACAGACCCAACCTGGGGCTAGAAACTGTACAAGATGATGATGGATGATAATGGGTGCAACGAGTTGAAAACGAACCCACAAGCCACAGCACAAACTAAGACAAGTACCTGACGATATCGTAGATCTCGGCAGAGCGCCCCTGACGCAACCGCAGGATCCAGGCACCGGGGTTGGCCTTCAGCTGGAAGTAGCCCAGGTTGGCCATCACGATGGTGTCCACCTTGACGGGGTTGGTCTCTGTGCCCAGCGTGATCTGCAGCCCACGGGGAGGGGTCCCCATAGTCGCCTCGAAGCAGTGGCCATCCAGCAGCAGGTGCTCCAGCTCAAACTCGCTGTGGACAAAACATATACGGGTACATATAGAGAGTGGTCAGAAACAAAATCGTATGGCTTTTAGTGCCGGGAGTGTCCGAGAACATGTTCGGTTCGCCAGAGGCTGTTGCTGCTTCAAGCGGACACCCATAGGATGAGCTACATGTTCCATTCAATTTCAAGTTGTTCCAACTTTCGCTACCAGATGTCGATACTTAGTAGTCAACGTTGGAACTTTTGATAGAGTGTTACCACGAAATCCAACCTTGAAATTTTAGCTTCACATAAGTTTAGTCTGTGGAAGGATCTTTAACATGCCATAAATCTATGACATGGGACCGCCGACTTTACTTCCCCTCCGAAGGAAGGCATCCTGAAGGATTTTAACGCTCTTAAAAAATCCGACGACTTCGGCCGCTATCTTGGGCACAGCAGTTCAGCATGCTACCGACTGAGGTATACTGTAGGAGTGATACTGATGATAATGTTATTGGTTTTATGTCCCTGTTAACTACTGCGGCTTTTAGAGATGCCGGGGTGCCGGAATTTTGCCCCAAAGGGGATCTTTAATGTGCCACGTGACACGGCTTCCTCACATTTGCGCACCCTCTAATGCCAGCTGACTGCGCCAGTATTCCATCCGGCAACCTTGGGCACAGCAGGCAAGAACGATACCACTAAGCCCCGCAGCCAGTCGTTCATACTAACAAATCGATATGATTTTGACAGGTGTCATTTTATCAGCTGCTGAAGTTAGCCAATCAGATTGCTTCACGGGCCAATGTTGCCAACTCTGCACATGACTGAAGACCGGCTCAAGAGTGCCAATTGAGGGGAAAAAAAATACATAGTTCACTAAACATGAACCTCTCCCCTGGCCATGTGGCATTTAGGTAACGAGTTGATTTCCTCCCGGAGACTCAGGTTCGATTCCAGGCTCCATTAGGGATTTTAGAAACTGACGTGAGGGCTGGAACGGGGTACACTCAGCCTCGTGACAGTGAGGCAGCATCCTGATTGTGGAACCCAAGATTAACGGCTGAGAGGACGTAGGCTGAATGGCTGGGCAGGGGTCGCTCCATAGGCCAGGGATCTTCATGGACTGTGGCAGCATGGGGTTTGGGAACATGGAGCTGCAGGCTGATGGGACTGCGATACCAATACAGCAAAGCAAAAACCGGTCTCATTTGCAAACTCTACTCAAGTGATCACTTGCATGGTGATGTCGATAGTTGCAATGGGAGTCAAGTCCATTGCACGCAGGCCACATGCCTACCGCTGTCCAAAGGAAGCACAGGTGGTTACATCAAAGTGTAGTTGCTAGGCCATGATGCTGTCAGCCCGGGGTCTGTCTCCTGGGGAAGTTCTTTCCCTCGGCTAACTGGCTTGAGATATCGATTTTTTATTTTTTTTATTACTCATCAGTATGACCAATCCTCTAATGTTTATGTTGTTTCTACAACCCTGTAGAAATAAATGCATTATATGATGATTAGGGACACTCAAATTTTGTGACTCGTAAAATTCGCGAATTTTTCAAAAGTGTTAAATATGATGGGAGAAAGGCATATAGGACATGTGTTACGAATTTAAATGTAATTTGGAACACTATCTATTCGCGAAATTTTGAAATTTCGGCTCCATATACGAATTTTTAGGTTTACTCGCGAAATTTATCGCAACTAGAGAAATACCGTATTTCCTCGCATAATTGTCGCACCCCAATTTTCAAACACTAAAATAGGTTTATAAAATGTCATCGCATAATCGCCGCATAGCGTATTCGTATTTGTGCGCCAGTCAGTTGCACACGCTGCCGCGACTTTATAACCTGGCGCGACTTTGTCAGAAGAAAAATATGTCGTCTTTATGCTTGCGGGCTATGAACTGTGACGCGAGCGGCAAGCTTCGTCACTTAGCACATTCCACGAGCGTATAATCTGGCGTCATCTTGTCAGGAGAAAGTAATCTCGTCTATTTGCCTGCGGGCTATGAACTGTGACATGAGCGGCCAGCGCACATTCCGCGAGCTTATAGGCCTAATCTGGCGTGATCTTGTCAGCAGAATGTGATCTCGTCTTTATGCCTGTGGGCTATGACACGCGACGCGAACGGACAGCACACATTCCGTGAGCTTATAGGCCATTAAAATTAAAACTTACAATTTCCGCCTAGTCAATACTATACTTTTTTTTTTTATAAAATATTTCAAGGGTACATGTTTCAGGTCCCAATCTTTCTGGACCCTTCTTCAGCCCATAAAATCACACATGGAGCCCATCAAATCACAAAAACATCGATAAACACAAACTGCACACACACAATAAATAGATAAAACACTGTAAAAACATCTAAGAGTCTAAAATCTAAAAATAACATGCATGTTTTACTGTCTTCAGGAACATGTTTCACTTGTTCTTCATCTAAATAAAATGTCATTTGACGCTGTGAAACACTGGGCACATATTTTGAAGTCCAACCCATCTTCAGCCACAAAAAACAGTACAAGATATACAGCAAGTTCTTACAGTACGCCACTCATAGACTTCAAAATATGTGCCCAGTGTTTCACAGCGTCAAATGACATTTTATTTAGATGAAGAACAAGTGAAACATGTTCCTGAAGACAGTAAAACATGCATGTTATTTTTAGATTTTAGACTCTTAGATGTTTTTACAGTGTTTTATCTATTTATTGTGTGTGTGCAGTTTGTGTTTATCGATGTTTTTGTGATTTGATGGGCTCCATGTGTGATTTTATGGGCTGAAGAAGGGTCCAGAAAGATTGGGACCTGAAACATGTACCCTTGAAATATTTTATAAAAAAAAAAAAGTATAGTATTGACTAGGCGGAAATTGTAAGTTTTAATTTTAATGATTACTGTCAATACGGAACCTGAAATGTATAATACCTCTTATAGGCCTTATCTGGCGTGATCTTGTTGCTCGGACTGGAGACAAATTCCAAACCAATTGCTGCAGAAGTGTATCCCAAACTTCAGAATTTGAAGAAGCATTTACAAGTGGTTGCTGCAGGAATGTTCAGCAACAAAGTCCAGGAAGAGCTGGATGCCCTGAAAGGTAATCTTATTGGCAGAGCGATGGAGGAAATAAAGAAGATGTCAGGCCATAAGCATAAGGAGTTGGACAACCTGATGTTGGGGGACCCAGCCCGTACATTTTTGGAGCCAGTGTCTGAGCTCTTCTATGGGCAGAATGTCTTGTCGCAGTCTACAGCAAGAGACAAACTGAAGGCCCTATTCAGCAAAATACCATCCCTGAAGGGTATTCCCGTTGATGAAGGAGTGCTCGCACATAGGGATCTTCAGGATATTCTGAAGAAGAATGCAGAAATAGCGGTGGAAGATGCCCTTCAGGCAATGCGTGAGGATCATCAACCCTTTGTTGATGGTGCATTAAGGGCACTGTGGGTTCCAGTGTCAAATGTAAATTGTGAAAGATTATTTTCAAACTTTTCTTGTGTGTTGACGGATTTCAAAGCTAATCTAACAATGACAAATTTGGAATTGCTGTCATCCTACATTATGAATGTAAAGCATGAAAGGAAGCAAGGAGGTAAAGTTTGTAAATATCTTTTTTGTCTTTAATGTTTGCGATTTCTGTCTTTTGTACAGATAATTTTCAAGTTACAATATAAATATCTGAAAGTACTGACTGCCTTTCTATTTCCCTAAGATCCATATTATCTAAGAATTTGTCTTTTCTACCCTAGAATTTTAATTACCTACCCAAGAATTTTCCCTCGTTACTCAATTTTTTTTTCTCTTTTTACTCAAGAATTCAGCACCATTTCATTCAAGAAATTCGAGTGTCCCTAACTGATGATCATCATCATCATCATCATTTCCCCTTATCCAGCTCCTGCCGGGTCGGGGTATTTATGGCTCTTCTCCACTTTCCTCTTTCCTTCCACAATTCTTCTTCCACGATCTTGTCCAAGTCCAGATTTCTTTTTCTTATGCTGTTCTTCACTGAATCAATCCACCTTGTTCTAGGTCTTCCCCTTGCTCTCTTACCCTTGCACTTCGCCTCCAGCATCTGTCTTGGTATTCTATTTTCCTCCATCCTCTTTACATGTCCAAACCACCTTAGTTTATTCTTCTCAATTCTCTCATTTAGTTTTCCCATTCTAACTTCCTTCCTAACATCTTCATTCCTCACTCTGTCTTTCCTTGTCTTTCCTATCATACTTCTTAGGAATTTCATTTCACTGGCTTGGATTCTACTCTCTTGCCTGCTTGTCAGGGTCCAAGTCTCAGCTGCATAAGTTAATATGGGTACATAGTACATTTTATACATTACCTCCTTGCTTTTCCTTGGTACTTCCTCATCCCAAACGAGTTTTCTTACACTTTGATAGAATGCATTGCTCTGCTGTACCCTCCTGCCAATCTCCATGTCCAACCTACCAGTTTGCATCAATTCACTTCCTAGGTATTTGAACGTGTCCACAATTTCCAAACTCTGACTTCCAATTTTCACAGTGCCCTTTCCTTGTCTTTCCCCTCTTGTCATCACCATGGTCTTGCTTTCCTCTATACTGATTTTCAGGCCGTACTTCTGAATATTTTCGTTCAGTGCATCTAGTTGTTTTTGTACTTCTTCGGTGTTCCTTCCCCAAACCACAATATCATCTGCAAATAACAGTAACTTCATTTCTTTATGTCCATATGCTTCCTTTACAATTTCATCCATCACCATTATGAACAAGAGAGGTGACAGCACACTCCCCTGTCTTAGTCCAGTCTTGTTCCTAAACCAATCTGTCTTTCCAACTGGGGTCAGTACCCTGCTAACACAGTTGTTGTACATTGCTTGCACCATTTCCAACATTTCTCTTCCCAGTCTCTTCTTAACCATGGTTTCCCATACCTTCTCTCTGGGGACACTATCATATGCCTTTTCTAGATCTATGAAAGTCATCAATAAGTAAATAAAATCAACATAAATTAATTGAATTAAATAAACAAATTGACTTAGATAACAAAACAAGAAATATTATTAAAGATACACTAACTGAAACGAAGGCTAAAGTTAAATTTATGGGTGGTTGTAGTGATGAGTTTGAAATAAACACAGGTGTCCGTCAAGGGGACTTTTCAATTGTGCTCTTGAGAAAGTTGTCAGAGAATGGAGGAAAGCAGGTGCACCATCTCACCGCCTGGGCCCAAAGATTAAGGGTATTGACTTAGATTGTCTAGCGTTTGCTGATGATTTAGCACTAATTGCCAAAAACGTCGCTGATGCACAGAAACAGCTTGTTATACTGCAGGAGCAAGCAGCCAAATTAGGACTAAAAATCTCCTATGAAAAAACTAAATTTATGACAAATATTAAGAATGGTCCACCTGAAATTGTCATTGGTATCAATAAGATTGCAAGAGTGAAAGAATTTAAATACTTAGGTGAATGGATCACTGAAAATGGCAATGAAAATAAATCTGTAGCATCACGAATTCAGAAAATGGAAATTGCTTTTCAACACACAAAGAATGTTTATAACAAAAAAAGCTTGTCCTGGAACAACAAAATTCGTCATTACTGTACAGTGATTAAACCTGAAGCTCTATATGCTTCAGAAACACTCAGTTTACATCGTAAGACCTTAAAGGAAAAATTAGAGATTAAAGAAAGGAAAATCATGAGGAAAATCTTAGGGCCCAGAATTGTAAATGGCATACACTACCCCAAACCCAACTCTGAAATTTATAAAAGAGTTTCTAAATTAACTGATACAATGAGATTGCGACGAATTCAGTTTCTAAGCCATTTGGAAAGAATGAATCCTACCAGACTCACTTATCGAATCCACAAATTTCTGCAAATCAAACGCACAAGACCAAAATGGTATAAACAAGTAGAGAAAGACCTTAATGAATGGGTTCACCAAATTTACAAGATAGAAATATGATCCGGAAAATTGTTCACACAAGGGGATTTGAGGAAGATGAGAAGAAACCACAGCGACGTACCTGGTCGGAGGAACAGAAATTACAGCAATCAGTGAAAATGAAGAACTATTGGGCAAGGAGGAAGGCTCCGCGTGGTCCTAAGTGACCCATTCGCGAAGAAGAAGAAGAGGAAGAAGAAGAAGAAACAAATGATTAGCACATACCTGTGCACCAAGCTGTCGACGTCGTCCAGCCGGATGTTGTCCAGGTCGTAGATGGAACGGACGGCTTCCACCAGCCAGTTGTCGGGCACGTGGATGTTCTGCGTGAGTAGCACCGAGGTGGGCATGTTGTTGAAACGAGCCACGGGCCCAGTCCCCAGCTGTCCCTCTTCCGTGAACTGCAGCTCGGGCTCCAGCACGAACCGGTAGAAACTGCAACACCACACATTTCTTGAATAGCAGATCCCTCAGGAGCGAGGTTCCACTATATATTACAAGTCATTTATCAATTGATACTGTATTTACTCACCTATAACACCCCCCCCCCCCCCTCAATTTTCTACTATTATTGGGGGGGGGAATTATTGTAGAAAAAAAAGGAATTGGGAAGGAGAAATAATCAGAAAAATATAGCAAATAGGCCTATAACATTCCAGTTAATGGTAAAACCCATGCTTCTGCCTGCACCACCTGTGCGTTGTTACCCTCCAGCTTACAAGTAACGGGTCTCGGGTCCCGCAACATACACCCCCTACCATCCAGCTTACGAGTAGCGGGTCACGCGGCCGAGTGTAGTGTATAATTAAGAAGCGCGCAGTACACAAGCAGGACTGAAGATGAGCAAGATAAGTTTTATGGCATCCTTCAAGTTGGAAGTGCTAGAATTTGCTGCAGAAAATGGAGTGAAAGCTTCGAGTCATAAATACGAAGTGCCGTATTGGCGCAACCAAAAGGAAAATTTATTGGGAACCAAGAAAACTTCTAAGTCCTTCCGCGGTGTGAAAAAAGGAAAGTATGAAAATGTGGACATACAAGTTCTGGAGTGGGTTCGAGAAACAAGAGACAATGGCCACTCTGTAAATCACGAAATGTTGCAGTTTAAAGCACGCGAAATTGAGAGAAATCTTGGCATTGCAGGGAATGCATTTAAAGCTAGTAGAGGTTGAGCAGAACGCTTTATGCGCCGGAATGGACTAAGTTTGCGGAGAAGAACGTCACTGTGCCAGTGACTTCCATCAGATTATACCGACAAAGTGGTTGAATTTTACTGCTTTGTTATAAGACTAAGGAAAGACCAACAGTTTCTCTGGTCTCAAATTGGTAACGCCAATCAGACGCCACTGTTCTTCGATATGCCGTCAAATACGACAATCAATGCAGCCGGTGCATCTAGTGTTCTAGTTCAAACTACTGGAAATGAAAAATTACGATGCACTGTGATGTTAGCAGTGACCGCAGACGGCAGGAGGCTTCCGCCGTATTGCATATTTAAAAGAAAAACACTGCCGAAAGAAGATTTCCCCCAGGGCATACATGTCTGAGTACAAGAGAAAGGTTGGATGGAGGCCGATTTAATGAAGGACTGGTTAAAAACAGTGTGGGAACGTCGACCGGGAGCCCTGCTGAAAAAGAAGTCAATGCTGGTGTTGTACAGCTTCCGCGGCCACTTAGTGGATGCCATGAGAAAGCAGATGGAAATGACGCAGACCTATCCAGTCATCATCCCAGGAGGCCTTACTTCAATTTTACAACCGTTGGTCGTCTCCATCAACAAGCCATTCAAAGATCATAGGAAGTTCTACACGCATTGGATGGTGAATGACAAGCATGAGCTAACAAAAGTCGGCAAAATCAAGCGACCGTCTTTTCGTGTAATCTGCGAGTGGCTTGTGAGAGCGTGGGAACTAATCACTCCCAACATCGAAGAAAAAAGTTTAAAGAAAACAGGAATTTCTTCCGCCCTGGATGGAACTGACGACCATCTACTTTGGGAAGGGGAGAGTGAAACTGAGGATCTGGATCAGCCACCCAGCAATGACGATAGCGACGATTCCACAGAGTGATCTCTAGCATACTTGCACAAAAGGTAAGAAGAAATACATTTTTAATACAGGGTTTCTATAAAAGAACTCCGGGGTTTAAAAAATTCATATCTTAATAACTGTAGAAGATAGCAAAATGTAGTTAATTTCTCAGAAACGAGTAGCTCATCAAGTTTTACTCATACCAATTGGGAATGTTTTCATCACCAGTTGGCAGCGTTGCGGAGCGTTGGCCTTGAAACAACGTAGCGGCAGTCAGTGCTGTCTGGATTGCCGCGCTATGGCGACGCCGCAACAAAATGCTCAGTGCGTTATTTGGCTAATAGAAACTAATTCTGTTGTTACGGTACAAAGAAACTTTCGATGTAATTATGGTGTTGACCCGCCTACGGATAAAACCATTCGCCAATAGTCAAGTCCTTTCAAACAAACAGGAAGTGTTTTAAAACAAAAGTCACCGGGTAGGCCGCGTGTGTCACAAGAGAATGTGGACAGAATCCGAGCTTTATGCCTTCGAAGCCCTAAGAAATCATTGGCAAGATGCAGTCTGGAGTTGGGAACTCCAAGATGAACAGTTCATAATGTAGTTCATAAAAGACTTCGTTTAACTGCTTACAAAATTCAACTGTTACACCACATTAAACCGGCAGACAAGATTGAGAGATTAGACTTTTCTGTTTCTATGCTAAACGAAATCGATGAAAATAACGAGTTTTTTTTAATGTTATTTTTAGTCATGAAGCGACTTTTCATGTGAACGGGTCTGTAAACAGACATAATTGCAGAATTTGGGGATCAGAGCTGCCCCACGAGTTCATAGAGTATGAACGTGACACGCAAAAAGTGAATGTTTGGTGTGGTCTTATGCATGATAGAGCACATTTTTGTGATTGGAAGGGAAGGACCTATTCCATGGCCTCCAAGGAGCCCTGATATGACTCCGTTGGACATTTCTTCTGGGGGCATATCAAGAATCTTGTGTATGCGGAGAAAATTCATGATGTTGGCCATCTCAGGGAACGAATAATCAATTGTGTGGCAACCGTCCCCCCAGACATGCTGGCCAGGACATGGGAAGAGGTGGAATACCGTTACGATGTGTGCCATGCCACTAACGGGACTCATATTGAACTTTATTAAATTGTTAAAAAAACTTGATAATGCAACCTTTCCAATCATGTATTAAACATTAATATAACTTTTTACTTCATTACAATATTTTGCCTCAAAACCCCGGAGTATTTCTTATTTCTTATTAGAGTACTTAATAAAAATTGGTTGGTATTAGAAACAAATCTTTCGTATTTCAGGTGCCGTTCAACGTGGCAACACAGCGTAACTTTGAACACAACACATGCACCGCTGTGCGGCATCAGAGCTGCCTTAGTCCTGAAGCCAGTCACCTGTGATGATGCAAGGCAGTGGCTATTTATACGGGCTATTATAACTTTTATCGTAAATAAAGTATAGGTTACAATAACTATTTTGTGTGTTGATTTAAGGATGTTAGGTGCTCCTTTTTGTGCCTTTATACCACGCCATCCTTACCTATATCAAGGGAAATTTTCACCTATTATAATCCCCCTATTTTTCACGCCAAAAATTCGGAAGAAAAAAAGGGGGTGTTATAGGCGAGTAAATACGGTATTTGGTTTGTTAAGGATAATCGGTGAAAGATATATGCAGCAAATTTATTTTAAATAGATTTGCCCGTCAATCAATACTTTCAATTACATATATTTTCTAGAGGTACACGTTTCGGGCCACCATATTCAGCTCTTCATCAATCACAATGACAAATTTGGTGAACAATCTTACATACATCAAAGACACTATAAAGTCTTGAAAATGGAAAAACATATATAAAAATTTGGTTAAAAAACAGGTTAAAACACTAAATAAAAGGCATGCAAGTTTTGTTTATGCAGAGTCAAAGGCTCTCCAGCCCTGAGTCCATGGAGATTGAGTTGTAGAGTTCAAGGGAAATACTCATAACACAGTAAGATTACAGCTGGCCACTTTCCCTTTTCTTGTGTTCTACGACCTGGAAAAGGCATTTGATTCCGTCCGAAGACCTGCGATGTGGGTGATACTGAGACGCTTTGGTTGTCCCGATCAGTTTGTGGAACTGGTGCGAGCACTTCATGATGGTATGACTGGACAGGTTCTCCATCAAAATAACATCTCAGAAGCATTCCCAATCACCCATGGTTTGAAACAGGGGTGTGTCCTAGCTCCAACTCTCTTTGCCTTGTACTTAGCTGCCATGCTGTATGAGATATCGAGCAAACCAGGAGTAGATATTAGATGGGAGGCCTCTTCAACTTGGCCAGGCTTCGATCACGTCTTACAAGTGTCACTAGGATAACTGAACTGCAGTATGCGGATGACACTGCATCACCTGCCCTTACAACTGAGGACTTACAGCAATCAGTTAATAGCTACAAGAATGCATGTGATCGTTTTGGCCTCAGCATCAATCCAGGCAAAACAAAGGTACTTGCTCCTGGGTCTAGCATTGCAGAATTCAACATCTCCATCGCCAACACAAAATTTGGAACAAGTAGACCATTTTACATATCTAGGGAGCATCTTATCTAAGAACTGTACTTCTGAACAAGATATAGAAAACAGGCTTCGAGCTGCTCATGTGGCATTTGGTCGATAATCACACCGTGTCTTTAGAAACAAAGATCTTACAACTCGCACGAAACTCATGGTATATCAGGCAGTGGTCATCTCAACTTTACTTTACGGATGTGAAACGTGCACCTTATATCGTCGTGACATCAGAAAACTGGAGCGTTTTCACCAGCAAAAGCTCCGTTCAATCATGAATATTAAGTGGAATGACTATGTATCCATTCTTGCTGTCCTTGAGAAAGCATGTGTCAGGAGTGTAGAAGCTATCATCTTTGGTCATCGACTAAGATGAGAAGGACATGTCCGCTGCATGAATGACACCAGGTTGCGACGCCAATTCCTCTACGGGGAACTTTGCACTGGTAAAAGGCCACAGGGTGCACCTTTAAGGCGCTTCAAAGACCAGCTGAAACAAACCTTCAAGTTAACAGAAATTAACGCTCAAACTTGGGAGGCACTGGCTGAAGATCGTGTACTTTGGAGGCAAACTATATCTGCTTCGGTAAATCATTTTGAAGAGGAACGTCGCAGACTGGCAGAAATGAAGCGACTCTAACGCAAGCTTCGTCAAACCCGTCCAAGCTCTCCTCCAACTATAAGATGCTTAGTATGTGGCCGCATGTTCCATGCAAGAATTGGCCTGTTTAGTCACTAGAAATTCATTCATAAAATGCCCTGATTTTGGAAGTGTATTGTCAGAAAATTGTATACTCGGAAGCGAGCTGTAGCCGACGACGACAGTAATATAGTGGATGAAAAGATGTAGTAATTTCCTCTTGATGTAGAAAGAAGGCTAATGTATCAAGTTATTATTTTTGTCAAATGGAAGAAGAATGGACGTAGGTTGGATCCCAGAATGTGTAGGAACATTCAAGTTTCCTTCGCGCCTTGGGCCTTCAACTATATTTTGATTGGAACTTTATCTTTAGTGTATGTGGTTTTTAGCTTTTAGATGATTCATATTTTAGAAATAGTTTTGAGAACAACCTTCCTTCATGTAGGCCTACTGTAAGCCTTGCTTTTCTATTCATATTATTATTTACGCTGAGGAAGGCCGAAACCGGAACAATGAAAAGTACTACAGTGGAACTTGGGTCATCATCATCGGCTTTAACTCGAATCCGAGTATAAATCTTCTTCCTTCAGTCCAGTTTGTGGATGTGTTTACGGTGACTAAAGAGTCCAATCCTGGCATGGAACAAGCGACCACACAAGTCGCATAGTATTGCTGGAGGAGGACTTGGTTGGGCTGCTCGAAGTTTCCTAGCTTGACGCTTGGCCTCTTCATATGTGCGTCAATCCCTTTCAAACGCCTTTACAGTATCCGAGATGGTACGGCGCCAAGTTGAGCGGTCTTCAACCAGCATGTCCCAGGTTTGTGAATCAAGACCTGTCAATCTCAGGGTCTGCTTAAATTGGTCCTTGTAGCGCCTCTTAGGACCACCATGAGGTCTGGAGCCATAGCATAACTCACCATATAGCATTTGACGAGGTAATCTCACATCATCCATCCGATGGACATGACCAATCTATCTAAATTGGTGACCTATTATGGATGATTCTATGCTGTTGATTTGAGCCTTTTCAAGAACAGCAATATTGGTAATGCGGTCTTCCCATTTAATCCTCAGGATTGATCGAAGTTTTTGTAGGTGGAAACGCTCAAGCTTCCTAAGATCACGTCGGTAAAGGGTCCACGTTTCACAGCCATACAACAATGTAGAAATGACTACTGCTTTGTGCACCATACGCTTTGTACTCATGGACAGATCTTTATTCATGAAGACCCGGTGCGCTAATCGTCCATATGCTGCATGGGCTGCGCCAATTCTCTTATCCACATCCTGCTCACAGGTACAGCTCACAGAAATGGTACTGCCCAGGTACGAGAAGTGGTCAACCTGTTCTAATGGCAAATTTGAGATGGAGATATTGAACTGAGGAAGAGGTGTGCCTGGTGAAGGTTGTGCCAAGACTCTAGTCTTATGGACATTTATGGTAAGACCAAAGCGATCACATGCACTTTTGTAACAGTTAACTGACTCTTGCAGCTCTTCTGGTGTGAGAGTTGGTGACGCAGCATCATCTGCATACAACATGTTAGTAACCTTAGTAACCTGAGTTTTCCTCAAGGAGCGGAGACGAGTTAGGTTGAAAAGCCCTCCATCAAAACGATACTTGATCTCCACACCTGGGATGTTTGTGGGTGAATCATAAAGCATTGCAGCCAAGTACAGCGCAAAAAGCGTTTATAATTTATGGTTGAATCAATCATACCCAGCACATATTTGCTCATCTAGTCCCTCAAGGTACACCAGCAGCTCTTATACCTTTTATGGTCTGTATTGAAACTATCAGAAATGTAATCCGACCAGGAACTCTAGCTGTACGTCTAGCAGCTAATATAATTGCCGGTCAACTTGGGTAATTCGAACCTCAAGGGACCAGTAAAAAAAAGTTGAATTATCCAAAAATTCGAATTAAGAAAGTTCTTTGAAAAGGGTAGAGAAAATATATTGTATTACATTTATATAATGATTTATGTTTAACAAAGCAAAATAAAACCACAGTGTACTATTCACCTATTTAACGACAGTAGTAATCCAGCAATCTAGTTAAGTCTCAGAGAAATCTAGTTTTTCAAAATATTTCAGATTTTTACTTGTTTCCTACAATTAAGTCTCTCAGCCATCACAAAAGAATCGAGCAAATTTAAGGAAAGGAAAACAGAATCGCTTACCTCATTTCTACTTTCAAAAGAACGCTTAAGTTCTGTGGATGTGGTTTGTTGCTTGGGCTGAACTCGGAACAGTTCTTTCGGAAACTTCCTCCACGAGTTCATCGCCAGACGCGTCGTCACCATCACGTAGGCAAAATGATCGAGTAGGGGCCGCATGCCAACATGATACAACGGCGTTTTTCGGGAAATCCTGACCCAACTGTTTGGCTTCCGATCAGCTTTTTACACGTAAAAACTTCGAATTATCCAAAATATAATTCGAATTAACCACGATCTTTTAGCATTAATTGTATGTAAAATGCTAGGGACCAAGAGAAAAATTCGAATTAAAGAAGATTTCGAATTATAGAAGTTCGAAATAGCCACGTTCTACTGTAATTCATACTGACTTAAGTTTCTAATCTTTATGACTTATTAGTATAGGCTCTTTATAGGTTGAGTATAGTACCCTTGGGACGTCTTGGTTCCAAAGAATACCCCTTACACTCTGATAAAAATTGCTTGCATTTTGTATTCTCCCTCCATCCCCTGCGATCATAATACCATGCTCACCTCTTGAGGGGCATGTCGCTGTTCTTCTCCACGCAGTTGAGGAAGATCCTGATGTTACAGTTGAGCACCTCGTGCAGCACGGACAGTATGGGGCCCACCTTCTGGGCTCCGCGCGACACCGGGTCCACGATCACCGCCAGGTCCAGAGCTGGGTCCGAGCTCGAGCGAGGCGGCAGCTTCACCACGCTGAAACACGTCAACCCTACATAATGCCTACTTTCGCAAACAATTCGTGACATGAAAGGGGCAGAAATCAAAGAATCAACGTCCACGAAAGAGATGAGGGTGAATTCTGAAGTCAAAACAAAGAAGACCAGTTGTGTGAGAGGTGTTTTATTATAAGCATCAGTAATGGTTTCAGGAGAAATGTAGGAACAAGGGAAGCTGTACTAAGTCTTAGGCTGATTTTGGAAGGTAGAATAAGGAAAGATAAGAGAACGTTCATGGCATTTGTCGACTTAGAAAAGGCTTTTGATAACATTGATTGGACTAAATTATCTGACATTTTGAAATCTATTGGAATAAAGTACAGGGATAGGAGGGTGATATACAATCTATACAGAAACCAGACAGCAGTCATTAGAGCTGAAGGACATGAGAGAGAAGCTGGTATTCAGAAAGGTGTAAGGCAAGGCTGCAACTTATCACCCATACTTTTCAATCTTTACATTGAACAAGCAATGAAGGAAATTACAGAAAAATTTCAAGTGGGAGTGAAGATTCAAGGAGAAATAATTTCAACTCTGAGATTTGCTGATGACATCGTCATCTTGGCCGACAAGCCTGAGGATTTGAATGAGTTTTTGAATGGTATGGACTCCGTCTTACAGAAAGAATTCATGATGAAAATTAACAGATGTAAAACAAAAATACTGGAATGCAGCCGAAATAAATCAGAAACCTCTATGGACATCAAATTGGCAGGTGAAAAGCTGAAGGAAGTAGGAGACTTCTGTTACTTAGGAAGCAAAATAACCAGTGATGGACGAAGCAAAGAGGATATAAAAAGTAGGTTGGCTCAGGCAAGGAAAGCCTTTCTACAAAAAAAAAGGAATCTGTTGACATCGAATATAGATTTAGGTATTAGGAAGTAATTTTTGAAAGCCTTTGTCTGGAGCGTGGTGCTCTATGGAAGTGAAACATGGACTATTGGTGCAGCAGAAAAGAGGTGAGTTTAAATGTGGTGTTACAGGAGAATGATGACGATCAGATGGGTAGATAGGGTTACAAACGAAGAGGTATTAAGACGAGTGGGAGAGGAGAGATGTTTCTGGCGGCTGCTAATGAAGAGAAGAGATAGGTTGGTAGGACACATACTAAGACACCCAGGAATAGCAAGCTTAGTTATGGAAGGAAGAGTTGAGGACAAGAACTGTAAGAGTAGACCAAGGTTAGAATATGTTAAACAGATTGCTTCGGATGTAGGGTCTGGTAGCTATGTAGAGATGAAACGATTAGCTCAAGACAGGGAGACATGGAGAGCTGCATCAAACCAGTCAAAAGACTGAAGACTCAAACAACAATAACAATGGTTAATGTAAAAATTATCCTTATTGACTAACAAATAAATCCTTCTGCCAGTTTTAGAACATTTTGCAAGTGTTTCGAACCGACTTGGGGTCTATGTTCAACAAGTATTTATGTACTTAGAAAACTAATATAAGCTAAGTGTTACAAAAACGAAATACGTATAGTACGTTTTCAATATTATGAGAAGGTAGAAAACAAAAAAGTATTTTTGAATAAAGAACTCAAAAGTATTCTACGCATACTTTATCTGTTTTTCTACTTATCCAACATTTGAGATTGGTTCTCTATCAGCAATATCTCAGACAGCCAACAAACAACGGTGCAATTGGTCTAACTAGTCTTATAGAGAGACCGTCGAAAATCCAAACTAATTGGGACTGGCGGGGGTTCGGATTTTCGAACATTACCTAGAAATTCCTAGTTACACTAAAAATGTTAACATAAATACCTCTCTCACACTCTCAAGCGTTTCAGACTGACTTTCATCGGTGTCATCATCTGATTGTTTACTTTCTAGCCAAAGTTTATTCCATGCTTTCATTAAGTTTTCTTTGGTTAGCAAGTCCTATGTAGCACGAATCTTTTAAGTTCTACAGTTTCCTCATTATCTTCTGCAAAAAGATGCATGCGCGTGTTTCCTGTACAATAACACCCTGATCCATTGGCTGGATCCCTCATCAATCGGAAGTAAAACAACTGAACTGACAGGGTTAAAAATAGACTGGCCCACTGGGGTGAACAAACACTCCCAAGGTCATTGTTCCCTCACAGCGCCGTGCTAAATACAGTTCACATGTTTAAAGCGGACGTTCGGATTATTGACGTTCTACTGTATTACCGATTTTAGAGAAATACGGGGAACTGTACGTACAAGGTCTGTTCTACGAAGTACGTCCAGAAAGTAAGTTCCGTTTCGTAATAACATTAAATTGTGTACAGATACAGAAAAATTATTTATTGCACAAAATTCTACAACCCTTAAACTGCTTTTCCACATAACTGCCGAAATGTTGCAGGCATTTGTCGTAGCGTGTCACGAGTTTTTGTATACCTTCTTCATAGACGTGTGCTGCCTGTGTCTTCAACTAGTTGTACGTTCCGCTGCAGCGCAGTTCCGCATATGCGCGGTAGACGCTCTGTATCAAGGAGAAGAAACGTGCGCCATTTGGAGAGCGCTGTCAGCCACGTACGCGTTGTTGTGCATGTTTACTCGTACAATGTCGGTGTTGAATGAAAATCCCGCCGCTTGTGGAATCAGATCTGTGATTCGTTTTCTGAATGCTAGGAAAGTGAAACCAATTGAAATTTATCGGTAAATTTGCGAAGTGTATGGACAAAATGCGATGAGTGATTCAATGGTGAGAAGATGGGTCCGACAGTTCAATGAAGGACGTAGTGAAGTGCACGATGAAGAACGAAGTGGGCGTCCATCTTTGGTTACAGAAGAACTGGTTCACGCGATTGATGACAAGATCCGGGAAAACTGCAGGTTTACAATAAGTGCTCTCGCTATGGAATTTCCCCAAATCTCACGATCACTAATTCATGACATTGTTACCGAAAAACTGAACTTTCGTAAACTTTGCCGACGTTGGGTACCAAAGATTCTTACGGAGCAACACAAAACAAAACGGATGGGTAGTGCACTTCAGTTTTTGACCCGTTACAATGAAGGCGGCGAAGAATTTCTGACACAGATAGTCACAGGAGATGAAACTTGGGTTTCTTACGACACCCCTGAAAGTAAGCGGCAATCAATGGAATGGAGGCACACTTCATCCCCAGCAAAGGTTAAGCCGAAACAAATCTTGACACCTCGGAAAATGATGTGCACAGTGTTCTGGGACTGGAAAGGCATCTTACTCATTGATTTCTTACCGCGTGGTCAAACAATCAACGCAGATGCTTACTGCGAGACACTTAGGAAATTGCGCCACGCAATACAGAATAAGCGGCGAGGGTTGCTGTCAAAAGGTGTTGTTTTTCTTCACGACAACGCACGACCACACACTGCAAATGTGACGAAAAACCTCCTACTGGGATTTGGCTGGGACGTGTTTGACCACCCTCCGTACAGCCCTGACCTCGCTCCTAGCGACTTTCATCTGTTCACACATCTCAAGTCTTTCCTTGGCGGTCAACACTTCAACAATGACGACGAGCTGAAAGAAGATGTTTCCAACTGGTTGAAGACACAGGCGGCAATTCCATGAAGAAGGTATCCAAAAACTTGTGCCACGCTATGACAAATGCCTGCAAAAGTTCGGCAGTTATGTGGAAAAGTAGTTTAAGAGGTGTAGAAGTGCAATAAATAATTTTTCTGTATCTGTACACAATTTAATTTTATTACCAAACGGAACTTACTTTCTGGACGTGCCTCGTATAAGTAATGAGACCAAATTCATAAAAAATCATTTATTCGGCATATCCATGCCGTGAGTCAAAACTTTTCGTAATAGCACACTCCGTCGCTGGCTTAGGACCAGAATAGCGTATCTATATAGGCAGTACCGTTACAGAAATGATATCCTGGTCCTACGTCAGCGCTGTGTCTATACACTTTTGAAGGCAGTGTTCCGTGGCCAAGGAGGCCTTATCCGGGATGTCCTTTAGAGCTGATGTAACGCGAGTCTTGGAAATTTTCAATCAAAACCCCCAAGGTTACCCTTTCATTTCTCTTTTGAAGCGAGGAATTAAAATAAAGTGTGTGGGAGCCAGGTCTGGACTGTAGGAAGGCTGGGGCAGCAATGGGTTGGGCTCTGGCCACGCACTGTGGCCTGGCAAGTTGTCGTGAGGTTTCCCCGAGCACTTGATGTCGCTTCGGTGGCAGACTTCACAAACTTAACACTACATTTGCTAGTGTAACCTTCCACACAACGTAACCTCCCTTTCCAAGTTTGCTCGGGCTATTCTTGACGGTTCCATCCTCTCCACATGTAGTCTAGATGTTCTGATCCTCTCTCCTTACCTTCTCGTTTCTTATCTTGCGCAATTCTCCAACAGGGTTCGTAGAAATGCGTGTCCATACACTCCGGCAGCTGCGACAGTGCACATTGACGCGAACACTCCCATCCACCTAGCCTAGTTAGTTAGTTATTGTTGGTTTAAGGGGCGGAACTACAAGGTCATCTGCCCCTCTTAACACAGATTAAAGTATACAAATTTGGAATGGAATTTAATATTTAGAGGTGGACACCTAAGTTTGAAAAGACCGAAAAATCTTCTTCTTCTTCTTTTGAATTTAGCCAACTATGGACGGCATAGAACTTAAGGCTTCTTGACCTTCCTTCCCTTTTCTTCCCAGAACCTCTCCATTCTTTCGCTCTTTATCTTTCTCTCCTCCTCGGAAATGATCCGCATGGGTCTCTTTGTAATTGGTTTCTCTTCAAACGGTTTTAAACTGTCTACCTTTCTTCTAAACTCACTTCTATCGTGGATCAACTCTGGAGTAATTCCAACTTCTGCTGCATCCCTCTTGACCTCTTCTACCCACTTAGAGGTGGCCTTTAATCCCATGATGTATTTGAAGATCTTTTTGGTTAGTCGGTTCTCGTCCAATCTTACCAGGTGTCCATAGAATTTCAGCCTTCTTTCCGCATTGTGTCCGTGATCTTTTCAGACCACTTGTAGAGCTCCTCGTTTTTCCTCTTCTTCCAAGTTCCATCAGAAGTCTTCTGAGGTCCCAGAATTTTCCTCAGAACCTTCCTTTCCTTTTTCTCGAGTTCTTGCAGCTCTCCTTTTTTATTTAAAATTATGCACTCTGAAGCATACAATCCTGGTTTTATGACTGAGTTATAGCATCGGATTTTGGCCATGTATGATATTGCCCGTTTGTTATACCTGTTCTGTGTTAGCTTGTAGGCCAGGTCTAATTTTCTGGCTCTTCCCGCGTTTGCCTGTTTATCCAGTCCGTTGGGTTGGATCCATTCTCCCAGGTATTTGAATTTCTCTGATCTTTTAATTTTCCCATGCTTTACCTCCATATACCTCTCGTGTTGGTGCCTGTACTCCATATATATTGTCTTTTCATAAGAAACTTTAAGACCCGCCTTTTCGGCGATTTTATGCAGGATCTCCAGCATCTTTTGAGCGTCTTCCCAGTTTTTGGCTAAGAGGGCAAGGTTATCGGCAAAATCTAAACAATTGATTTCTAGGATCTGTCCTTTCCTTCCAAGGTGTACTCCCGCTTATTCCTTCCACCTTCAGAGTTTCTTCCCATGCTCTCATTATTTTTTCTAGTACGATGTTGAAGAGGAACGGGGATAATCCGTCTCTTTGCCTGACCCCTGTCTGTATTTCAAATGGATCAGAGACTTCTCCGAAGAACTTAACTTTAGTGATGGTGTCGGTCAGGGTTAGCTTTATGATTTCCCTTGTTTTCTTGTCAATTCCAAACTCCTCCACGACACTGAATAAGGTTTGCCTGTCAATAGAGTCATCCCACTGGAATTAATTCAAGCTGGAGGTCAGTCCCTCAAAACGCGGATTTTCACTCTTATTCTCAAAATTTGGGAATTAGGAGAAGTACCTGGTGACCTAAAGAACGCCACTATCATCACAATCTTCAAGAAAGGTGATCGTAGTGTTTGTGGCAACTATCGCGGTATATCGCTACTATCTACTGTGGGTAAAATTCTCGCCAGAATTTTACTTAACGGCCTTCAGGTTATCTCAGAAAAGATCCTCCCCGAGTCCCAGTGTGGATTTCGATCTTCCAGAAGCACAACTGACTTGATTTTCTGCATAAGACAACTACAAGAAAAATGTAGTGAGCAACAGAATCCACTCTTCTTGGTCTTTTATGATCTGGAAAAGGCCTTTGACTCAGTTCCAAGATCTGCTATGTGGGCGGTGCTACAACGCTTTGGCTGTCCTCGACGCTTTGTTGATCAAATCCAAGCTCTCCATGATGGCATGACCGGTCAGGTTTGTCAGCAAAATAAGATCTCTGACGAATTTCCTATCACTCATGGACTGAAACAAGGCTGCGTACTTGCTCCAACACTGTTTGCATTGTATTTGGCTGCAATGCTCTATAAATCGCCCACAAACATCCCAGGTGTAGATGTCAGGTGCCGATTTGATGGAGGGCTCTTCAACCTAGCTCGATTTCGCTCCAAGAAGCTAACTCAGGTTACGAAGATAACCAATATGTTGTATGCAGATGATGCGGCATCGCCTACACTCACGCCAGTGGAGTTGCAACAGACTGTTAATTGCTACAAGAATGCATGTGAACGATTTGGTCTCACCATTAATGTTCAGAAGACCAAGGTTCTGGCACAACCCTCACCAGGCACTTCCCTTCCGCACTTCAACATTTCTATCTCAGATACTCCATTGGAGCAGGTAGACCACTTCTCGTATCTGGGCAGTCTGTTATCTGTACACGGCAATTGTGGGCAGGATGTTGAGAAGAGAATCGGTGCTGCCCATGTGGCATTTGGGCGACTATCACACCGGGTCTTCTTGAATAAAGATCTGACCGTGAAGACGAAGCTCATGGTGTACCAGGCTGTTGTCATCTCAACATTGTTGTATGGCTGTGAAACCTGGACCCTTTATCGACATGACTTCCGAAAGCTTGAGCGCTTCCATCAACAGAAACTTCGATCTATCCTTAAGATAAAGTGGGAAGACCACATCACCAATCTTGATGTTCTTGAGAAAGCACTTGCTAATAGTATAGAATCATCCATCATTGGTCATCAACTTAGATGGACTGGACATGTCCATCGGATGGATGATACGAGACTACCACGCCAGGTTCTGTATGGTGAACTCATCTCCGGCACCAGACCTCATGGAGGCCCTAAGAGACGTTACAAGGACCAATTTAAGCAGAATATGAAGTTGACAGGTCTCAATCCACAAACCTGGGACCAGCTTGTTAAAGACCGTTCAACTAGGCGCCAGACCATCCCTGCTGCTGTCAAAATGTTTGAAGAAGAACGTCGTAGAATTGTTAAGGCCAAGCGACAGGCACGAAAGCTCCGTGCAGCACAGCCACGCCCTCCACCAACAGTTCTGTGTGATCTGTGTGGACGTTTGTTTCATGCACGCATTGGGCTGTTCAGTCACCGCAAACATGCCCACAGACCTCAACCTTAGATTATTTTAGACTGTTTTGGAAGAAGATATATACTCGGAAACGAGTTAAAGCCGCCGCCGCCGATGCTTTCTTGAAGTCGACAAGGGTGACCACGGTGTTCTGGCTCCTTATCGCTCTTGTTCCCAGGATGCATTTCAGGTTGAATATCTGCTCCGCGCATGACCTCCCTTTTCGGAAACCAGCTTGGTATTCTCCAATGAGATGATCAGCCTGTTTTCCAACTCTGATCATTCAGGCCTTACAGAGTATCATATAGGCGATTGGAAGTAAGGAGATCCCTCTGTAGTTGTTTGGATCCATGCGGTTACCTTTCTTATGGAGCAGGTGTATGAGTGCACATTTCCAGTCATTAGGGATCTTTTCAGTTCTCCATTTTTCATTCATAAGGCGGTGGATTCCTTCTGCTGTGATTTCTCCTCCAATCTTAAACATTTCTGCCACAATACCATCTTCACCTGGTGCTTTGTTATCTTTGAGCTCCTTGATTATCTGCTTGATCTCATCTAGGCTAGGTGGTTTGGAATCTGGGTTGTCTTGGATTTCTTTCTGGGCATCTCGTCTTTCCAGTGGTTTATCGCAGTTTAGAAGCCCTTTGAAATAGTCCGCCAAGAGCTGGCAATTTTCTTTATTGTTAGTCACCAGGCTTCCATCAGGTCGCTTAAAGCAAAGGTTCAGTAGTTGATACCCCTGTAGCTCCTCTCTGAAGGTCCTGTAAAAGTCCCTGGTGTTGTTCTTTCAGAACTCTTCCTCGACCTTTTCCACTCTACTTTGGTCATATTTTCTCTTCTCGGCTCTTATGATCTGGGCTGCACCCTTCCTTTCATTTCTGAAGTCTTTCCATTTCTCCTCGGTCTTATTGGAGTTCCACCTCTTCCAGGATTTCAATCTTCTTTCAAGTGCTTCATCACACTTTCCATTCCACCATCTGTGCTTCCGTTTTCTTGGAGGTTTTCCCAAATTTTCGGATGCATTGGTCACGGATTCTCTGATCTCTTCCCAGCTATTCATCTCCAGGTTAGACAGGCTTTCAAGATATTTATCTTTGTTCTGCTTCAGTGTCTCTATATTGATTCTAGGCTTCTTGGTGGCTCTGGGTTTGGGTCTATTTGGCTGGAATCTTAAGACCGAAAATTAATAAAACAAAAATTTAATAAACTAATAATTATAATATAAACAAAAATTACGGAAAAACAAAAGTTCTGCATTCACAAACGAACAAGTCGTTGAGTCAAAGTTCACTGGAAAGTTTAGATTGCTGGCCCTAACCCACTCTCACTTATAAAGCGGATACCGCGATCAGCAGCCACCGCGTCATCGGCTAATATAAGTTTGAGTGTCATCTGCAAAGCAAGGTTTCTTCGTAAATCAGCAAGATCCACACACTCTGTTAAAATGTGGGCCACAGGTACAATGTGGGGGGGGTCTTCCCTTCTCATCAGATAAGAGTGGGAGGATCTTGTATGACCTATCCTTAGCCTACACAAAATGATGGACTCTCTCTGTGACCGGAAAGAGCTCCGCCACACGCGAGTAGTTCCCTTGATCGCTCTCAGTTTACTGGGCAGTGGGTCAGCTAGCCACTGACTCTCCCAAAAAGCCAGAACTTGTAGGCGTAACTGAGAGCGAATATCTCTAGCAGGTACCTCCATTGGTCGAGGTGGTAGTGATACCGCCTCTTTTGCAGCTTGATCCGCTAACTCATTTCCCGCAATTGCCATGTAAGAATGGGCTGTGATGTATCGTCACATAAGGGTAAAATTGGTCGCATTACTTAAGGAACGGAAGCCTCTGTGGCTTAGGCGGCAGCACGCCAGCCTCTCACCGCTGGGTCCGTGGTTCAAATCCCGCTCACTCCATGGGAGACCTGAGCTGGACAAAACGGAGGCAGACAGGTTTTTCTCTGGGAACTCCGGTTTTCCCTGTAAAAATTTCATTCCAGCAACACTCTCCACTATCATTTCATTTCATCTGTCATTCATTTAATCATTGCCCCAGCGGAGTGCGTCAGGCCTCGGCAGCCGGCACAGTCCATATCCTCGCCGCTAGATGGGGGCTTCATTCATTGTTTTCCTGACCCGGTCGGAGACTGGAAGCAGGCTGTGGATTTTCAATTCACTTAAGGAACGGATTCTGTACAGAAGGTAGGTTTCGATAAAACTGATCAGCTGGTTGATCTTTAATAAATACCATAATATTGTCCTTTTGATTTTGTACGGTCAGTGGTTTATCACAAGACTGTGGAATGAGGGACTTGGAAGAAAGTCAGCTCACCTGTGAGACTCGCCCCGTGCCGCGATCTCAAAGCGGTTGCGAGTCTGTGGTCGAGCCACCAGGATGGCTGTGGCCTGCATCAGAACGTCGCTACTCTCGATGCTGTCCAGGTCTGAAACATTCAAGCAATGCGCCACTACATTCTGTGCAAGCCTCGTTTCCTTGTGTATCCTCAATGTCAGTGCTGCCACTGCTTCAAACAGAAGACTTATACCTCAGTTAATAAGAGAATGAAACCTATGTTAATCGAATAGTAGACGTGTATAAAAACTCAGCAATTCTTGTGTGTTTGTGCCGTGTCTTGTGGAGAGGTTTCGCCTAGGACGCCATGCTGGCTCATCAGTGGGCTGTTGGTGTCCCCGCCCGGACCCCCACAGGAGTAGTGAACTGCACACTACCTCCCTTTTTATGATGCGCACCTGCGCCTCTTTACTGTGAGAACTAAAAGCCATAACTTCCGTATGAAGGCCTCCAGAAAGACGGCACAAACCTAGAAGAATTGCTGAGTTTTAATTCACTGGCCATGAGAGCCAATATACCATCTTTTTAGGAGATGTGTAACTTATTTTTTAAAGAAATCTAGTAACGACTGTATTTTGTACTCTGTATTGATACACACTGATAGGTAATGTGGACATCATACATCATGTAAGTTATCCATATTGACATATGACCATTTGAATACATACATGAAAATGTAGGCACAAATTTAAAAACTCAAGGACATTCACTAGCATTTTCCACCTCCATAGCCAGGTCTATCTTCCAAAGGCGACTTGTAGGCATAAATTACCATAATCAAACTGACCATTTGAATTGGACGAAGACAAACGAATGTTTTCAATTGAGAAACCTCTCTCCATAACGATTTGGTGCAGAATTATTTATACAGGGAGTTTATATTTGCTTAGCAAGGACATTCACGCTCACGCACTCCACCAGTGCCGGCTCAGTTGCCGGATGCCGCGTGCATATATGTACGGCAGAATACGGTGCTTAAAATCAGTATCATGCATTTTTACTCACCATGCTTACAGTAGATGCTGAAAATGTTCCCCATCCGCTGCCAAACATAATCGGCATCTCCTTATGAAGTTTCCGGTTACTCCGGTTAATTTAGCTTCAGTAAGGAATTAACGACCTTTATGTCTATTGTTATTAAGCCTCCGTGGCTTAGGCGGCAGCACGCCGGCCTCTCACCACTGGGTCCGTGGTTCAAATCCCGGTCACTCCATGTGAGATCTGTGCTGGACAAAACGGAGGCAGACAGGTTTTTCTCCGGGTACTCCAGTTTTCCCTGTCAACATTTTATTCCAGCAACACTCTCCACTATCATTTCATTTCATCAGTCATTCATTTAATCATTGCCCCCGAGGAGTGCGTCAGGCCTCGGCAGCCGGCACAGTTCACATCCTCGCCGCTAGGTGCGGGCTTCATTCATTCCATTCCTGACCCGGTCGGAGACTGGAAGCAGGCTGTGGATTTTCATTCATGTCTATTTTTATCGTTTACTGAACCTGTACATTTGAATCTCTTAGCCAGTTGTTTTATTGTCCGATTTATAGGAATGGGTCTCCCTGGATATTTCACTCGAAACTTCTGTCTTGTTCTAGCGCACGATTTGCTGCACTTTATGTACGTATTGTTCAGATATACACGTTCACATTCACATCAGGCATTACAGCACTATACAGCACACAGCAGCTTTACAGCTTGCCACGGTGGGTGAGTGGTTAATGTGTCAGTCTACCAACCCCAAGCTTGCAGGTTCGCTCCTGGCCGTGGTAAGTGATTTTTTTTTAGAAAGGCTGCAAAAACTTATGACACTCATGTCATACGATGTTGGCATGTCAAAGAACCCATTTGAATTCAGTAGGCCGTGTTCATAAAGGCAAAATTAATCTCGGGGGTTTCCGCCAAAACAAAGTTCCTCATTTCTCTACTAGAAAGCGCTGTAGTGTCAAGGAGCTTAGATATCTAACCTCCTCGACTTTCATAGTGCTTCAAGGAACAACGAAATTCGACATGCAAGCTGCCCTCTGGGTGTCAAATAACAAAGCTTGCATCCAGCACCCGAGGCCATACGATGTTATTATTTTAGTAGCTTTATGAAACACATAATTAGCTCGGAGCTCACAAGTCTACCGCAGCAAGAGCGTGGGAATACGGCCGGTGACGCACGCACCGATCTCTAACAGCCGGCCAAGGTCGAGCGGAATCTCATTGCCAAGCAAAAATAAAGACCCTGTACAATAACCTTTAAAAGGTTGACAGCAATGGTGAATGTTTTGCATGATATTTGAACAGAAGCAGATATTATTTCATTAGTCTCGATATTCAAGGTTTTTATTGGCAATGTTTTATGTTTTTTCTTTTTTAATTTTCATTCCCAGCGTAACAGATGTGATTTTTAAACATATACAACTACCATGTCTAATGCAACATTATTTTAAACAGAGTTCAGTTAATATTTGGAAGGTTATTCAAAAGATACTACACACTTTCATTCTGAATATTTTTATTTTAGTGCTTAATTTATTTATCCACTAGCAACTCGCGCCTGCTTCGCCCGGTAACTTTGACAGTTTACCCAGCGTAAGCTTAAAAGGCGCACGGACGGCAGGTCCCAGACGCAAGCCAGAAAAGCCGAGGTGAACAGCGAAACTCCAAACACATATACTGCACTCTTCACTGAAGTCATAACTCGACAGTTTGATGCTGGTTGAAGCTGGAGTGATAGGCTCGCTCGCTCCAAAGCTAGTAATTTAAATTTACACTGAATGGAGATTGTTGGAAGAAATGAGAACGTAAAAACACTTATAGTTGGCGATGTATTGAAGATAAGAGATATGCTGTCTTTGTAGAACTTTTCATGCGAATAATTCTTCCACTCATAGTATATTGATATTTTTAACGGTTTATCCAGCAGAGCAATACAACTCGGGAGTGCTTTCTACCAACAGGTACGGCGACTAGTATGGAACAAGGCTACAGAAGTTACGTACAAAGCATATTATGTTCCTATAATGACATATGCAGCAGAAACTTGGACAATGACTAAGAGGGATGAGAGCAGAGTACAGGCAGCTGAGAAGTATGGTCCAGAAAACGAGGAGAGACAGAGTGAGAAATGAAGATATACGGAAAGAACTGGGAGTACAGAAACTAAATGACAGGTTGAGATGGTTTGGACATGTCAAACGGATGAATGAAGTAAGGCTACCAAGACGAGCACTGGAACGACGGATGACAGGGAAGAGAGGACGAGGAAGTCCAAGAATGCGTTGGATGGACTCGGTGGAGAATAGCATTAGTAAACGGAACCTGGATTGGAACACTGTGTCGGAAGAGGAATGGTGGAACGACAGAGAGGAACCATATTTGCCCCCACCCAGTGTCAGCTGGAAAAAGGGAAATGAAAATGAAAATGATGAGCCAGTGTAAGCTTAAAAGGCGCACAGCCCTTGTGGGCAGCCTGCAATCACGTGTTTACCCTTCCATTATCTCGACTCGGCGAACAGACTTTAGCTGTGAATTTGGCTACTAGATGCCACTGCAACCAGCACCTGGTGACGATCGTTGGAAATTGATTGAACGTTAATCAAGTCTAACCTACAAATTTAGCTTCCTACAAGTGTAGTTAGTGGAAGGTTCTTTTACATGCCATAAATGTATGGCATGGGCCTCCTGGCTTTACTTCCCCTTCAAAGGAAGGCATACTGAGGGATATTTAACACTCTTAAATAATCCAACGACTTCGGCTCGGCATGCTAGCAACTACGCCACTGAAGCTGCCCATAGGTATTGTGGATTTATGACTGACTACCTTACTGTATGGAAGTATGTTTTCTGTTGAAGAGTTAGTTATCTTTGTTGTTTTAAGGGGTGGAACTATGAGGTCATCTTCCCCTTTTGAAGAGTAGTTGTTAATTTTGTAAGTAGTAAATACATCGCCCCTTCTGTTCATACAGTAACAGCCGTCATACCAACACCTCATCCATGGACAATCGTGCTGATGATGTATTTCTCGCCGATCAAACTCGTGAAAATCTTGAGAATCGTGTTCTGTGCTGGAAAGATCGTCTGGGCAAAAATGGTTTAAAACTCGATATAGGAAAAACTTAATATCTGCAATGTGGCACTCAGACCAATGGTACCATCAACTCAATGTAAGTACCTTGGTTCTCTCATTACTTTGGCTGGCGAGACCATTCTCGACACCAGAGCACGAGTAAATGCTGCGTAGCTGAAATGGTGCCAAGTCACTGGAGTACTGTGTGGTAAGAAAATACCTCATCATCATCATAATCATCTTCATTTCCCCTTTTCCAGTTGACACTGGGTGGGGGCAAATATGGTTCCTCTCCACTTTGTTCTGTCGTTCCACCATTCCTCTTCCGACACGGTGTTCCAATCCAGGTTCCGTTTTCTAATACGAGGGTTGGGGCAAAAGTCATGGCAACTATTTTTTTCTTGTAGATATGTGAACAGATCACAAACGTGTATGTGTCGTGTGGAAGGTCTGCAGGCATAGTGTGTATGCAGAACAAGAGATGGCTCTGTGATAGCAGGTAGTAGCGCAGCGAGGGCTGTGAAATCAGTCAGTTGGTGAGTGTCGTGCGAGAAGGACGTAACCCGTGTTGAGCAGCGCGCTTGCATCAAAATAGCCGTTCTCCGAGGGAGAAATGCGATGGATTGTCACAGTGAATTAGAGGAAGCCCTTGTGAATAATGCCCTACCATACCGTACAGTAGCACGGTGGGTAGGGAAGCTTCAGCAAGGACGTGTGTCAACCAGTGATGAGCAATGTTCGAGATGACCTGTCAGTGTGCGGTACGACGTGGCACGTGCCGTCATCGAGCAGACGATGGACGCTACTGGAGTTAGAGAGGGCAAGTGGCATCGAGAAACGCACGTCCACAGGATATTACGTAATGAGCTGCAAAATCGCATCGCGGTGGGTACCGCATGCACTGACGGAAGTTCAAAGGTGGGTGCGCTATTGCAATATGGTCCGAACACATTGCACGCTGGCAGTAGGATGGCGATCAATTCTTGTCACGAATAGTCGCCATCGATGAATTTTGGGCCAGGGCATACGAACCAGAACTGAAACGTCAGTCCGCGGAGTGGCGACATGCTGGATCACCAAGGAGGCAGAAGTTCTGTCAGTCAAATTGATGGCGATTGTCGCGTATGACGTCCGGGGTGTCATTGTTTGCCACTTTGTTCCACATGGCAGAACAGTGACCGCACAGAACTACAGAGACTTCCTGGTGTGAAAGGTACGACGTGGCGTTCGGGAGAAACGTCCGGATCTTGTGGACAGTGCAATAATCCTGCACGACAATGCAGAACCACATAAAGCAGAGTGTGTAGGGCAGCTACTGTGACGTTGGGAATGGGAAGAATTGGAGCACCCACCGTACACCCCCGACATTTCGCCCTGTGACTTTCATCTCATTCCAAAGATTAAGGAACCACTACGTAGTAGGCAGTTTGCAACACGAGAGGACATTTCTAATGCTGTGCGCCAACAGGTGACCCGATTCACACATGGTGCGGCAAATGCTGAGGCAGATGGTATTCAGCACCTCCCACATCGTTGGCAGCGTGTGGTGACAGCAGCATGGGACTACTTTGAGGGTCTTTAGGCCCAGGTTTGTCATGTCAACTGTATGTGTACTGTGTTGTCATTCTTTTGCACCATGAAGGCCATATTGCCCTGTATAATACCGGAATAAATGAGTGTGTTAAGATATTTCAGTGCTATTCATTGTCGACACATGTTGTTAACACCTTGTCCTTTCGTCTGTATATGTCACATTTTCCAACCAGACGATATCTTCAAGAAAAAAAATAGTTGCCATGACTTTTGCCCCAACCCTCGTACTATTCTCCACCGAGTCCATCCAACGCATTCTTGGTCTTCCTCGTCCTCGCTTTCCTGTCATCCGTCGTTCTAGTGTTCGTCTTGGTAGCCTTACTTCATTCATCCGTTTGACATGTCCAAACCATCTCTATCTGTTTCCCTGCAGTTTGTCATTTAGTTTCTGTACTCCCAGTTCTTTCCATATATCTTCACATCTCACTCTGTCCCTCCTCGTTTTCTGGACCATACTTCTCAGCAATCTAAGAAAATACCTATCCACCTGAAAGCAAAAGTTTACAAGACCGTGATAAGGCCAGTGGCACTCGACGGCACAGAATGTTGCCCAGCTTCAACCAAACATGAACAAGCCCTCCAGGGTATGGAAATGAAAATGCTGCGTTGGTCCATGGGTATTACAAGACTTGACCATGTCAGAAATGAACAGGTAAGGAAGTAAATGGGAGTTGCAACAATTAAAGACAAAATGAGCACGTCTTCGCTGGTATGGGGATGTCACTAGAAGTGACGAGAACTCTGTGATATGATTGAGGAGGGCTCGACCCTGTGGGCGACCAAAGAAACGATGCATGGATAGAATCAGTGAAGACCTACCGGTGTGTGGTGTCAAACCTGAAGATGCCCTTGACAGGAAGAAGTGGCGAACAACCAAGCAAACGGACCTTGCGCCAATGTGGGAAATACGCTAGGAAAGAAGAAGAAGTAAATACATCTCGTTGTTCCTCATGAACTAGAAATGACAAATGGGTGCCCACGGCCTAACATTAATATATCTCACCTTCATCCTTGCCGAGGGCCTGCAGGATCTTGTTGCCGTAGCTGTTCATGCTGAAGCGCTCCAGCAGGGAGAAGTCGCCCGTCGTGAACTTCTCCGTGGGACCCAGCGGTCCCAGCACGCGCCCGTTGGTCACCACGGCCCGTCCGCCCGGCTCCGCGCCCAGCACTTGCTTGCAGTACAACCGGTGTATGGCCAACATCTCCTTGTCCGTGTCACTCGCAGTCTTCAGTTCCGCCACCAGCTCCGACAGGTCCACTCCCTACAACATCGCCCTATAATAAGCTATCTCAGCACTTGGAAGACGATGATTCGAACCCCACCGCCATCAGCCTCAGAGCTGCATACTTGGGTGTGTCTGATTGTGATGTCCATAGTAATGTGCATACTAGTTTGGGAAGGAGGCAGCCATGGCCTTGAGGTATATTTCCTGAAATATGGACATGTTAAACCACAAACACCACTTCTTGGATGGCCAAGATGGCAATCGAACCCCGTTCCAGTGCTCAGCTGAGGAATGCTAGCCGCTACACCACAAGAAGATCCACTGGTAATCAGTGTCCTGGGAGGTGACTACGGATGTTGTAAGTCTGTTTCGCGAGTTGGTCATCCTTTCACCTTTTATCTCTCTCTCCCTGTCTTTGTGTTTGTCCTTTATCTCTCTCCCTGTCTTTGTGTTTGTCCTTTATCTCTCTCCCTGTCTTTGTGTTTGTCCTTTATCTCTCTCCCTGTCTTTGTGTTGTCCTTTATCTCCCTCCCTGTCAGTCTTTGTGTTTGTCCTTTATCTCTCTCCCTGTCTTTGTGTTTGTCCTTTATCTCTCTCCCTGTCTTTGTGTTGTCCTTTATCTCCCTCCCTGTCAGTCTTTGTGTTTGTCCTTCATCTCCCTCCCTGTCTTTGTGTTTGTCCTTAATCTCCCTTCCTGTCTTTGTGTTGTCCTTTATCTCCCTCCCTGTCAGTCTTTGTGTTTGTCCTTTATCTCTCTCCCTGTCTTTGTGTTTTTCCTTTATCTCCCTCCCTGCCAGTCTTTGTGTTTGTCCCTCAGTAGTATATCCAATGACTCACCGGCACTGTGACATCCTCCAGTCTCTTGGTCCCAGAGGCCACGTCGCTGGCCAGCTGAGGGTCGGACAGTATCTTGGACATGAGCAGCGTGCCTTGGCTCGGGGAGAGGATCCTGTTGGCGGCCAGCAGGAGCCAGTTGAGCAGCTGAGGCGAGTCCGGTCCAGGGTTCAGCAGCACAGCCACCCGGATATTCCCGCTCGTCCTCTGGATCATACAGTCACGCAATGTGGTTACCGTAATACTCTCTCATAATTACAATGTATACGCAAGTATTACAGTACCTTCAATATAATAATATTGTATGGTCTCGGGTGAGGAGTGCAAGCTTTGTTATTTGACACCCAGAGGGCAACTTGCATGTCAATGTTTGTTGTTCCTTGCAGCACTATGAAAGTCAAGGAGGTTAGATATCTAAGCTCCCTGACACTATAGCACTTTCTAGTAGAGAATGGAGCAAAATCCAGAGATTAATTTTGCTATTATGAACACGGCCTACTGAATTCAAATGGGTTCTTTGACATGCCAACATCGTATGATATGCATGCCGATATTTTTGTCGCGTTTCAAAAGTCACTTACCGTGGCCAGGAGCGAACCTGCAAGATTGGGGTTCGTAGTCAGACATGCTAACCACTCACCCAGCTTGGCAAGAAGGAAGGAAAGAAAGAACAAAATCCACCCAAAACAAAATTAATTTTCACTTTTCTACTGTCTCCACTTTTGAATTCACAATTATGCAGAAAATCAACAATATTGCATCTTCTTCTTTTTCTTTATTTCCCAGTTCCAGTGATCAGGGTCTGGGCGTGAATCAAGGACCTCCATCCGAAGGCTTGACTCACACACTATCATATTTAAACTATTTGTGCGATGGGTTCGCCACACCCAAAGGTAGACAAGGGCCAATTAAGGCAGCAAATTGAAAGACTCCCTAGGCCTCGGATACCCTAATAATGTTGGGGTCGGAAGAGAACAAGCGTTGGAGATAACTGAAAGGAGACCGGCACAAGTAAGTGGAAGCAATGCCAGACTCAGCTGGGGTCCCGTGGTCCCACTAGATGTGAGCCCCTGAGAGTGATATTGCATTTTATAGACTAGGCGCCAATTTTGAATGTTATCGTTAATGGACCTACCATCTGTTCCAGAGCGTTGGCGACCAGCTCGCGGCCCTCCTCGGAGCCCAGGTCGGCCACCACCCAGTGGGTGAGGATGTGTGGAGGCCGGCCGCTCTCCAGGTAGCGGAGCCAGCGCGTGGCCAGCATCGCCGTCTTGTCCCGCGGGGAAAGGGCCGCGAAAGTGCGAGACTCCACCGCGCCGCTGCCTCTCACCGTTCCCGTCATGTCCAGGTAGTTGCTCTTGTCGGTGCTCAGCACGCGGTTGTTCAGCCTGGAACACAGCAGGGTCTGTATATTAACCACCTGCTGATGGTTCAATCTTCCAGCCATTATGCCAACAAATTATCTTCTGAAAGTCTTAATATTTTATAAAACCTAATTTTTCTATCGCCTTGATATTTTTTTTAACAAAAACAAATAACTTAAAACGTAAATAAATAAATTAAAATTGTAAAAAAAAAACAGAATGCTTTTATGCCAGTGAATGTCTAATACTAAATTATAATTTGGATAAATTAGAAGTAGAAAGAAGAATTCTCGGTCCATTAAGAATTACAGAGTTTTGGAAACTAAGAAGTAACAATGAAATATATCGGAACATTGAAAACATAACGGAGACAATAAACAAGAGGCGATTGTTATTTTTCGGACATTTATATAGAATGAATGATAGCAGGTTAACCAAACAGATTTTTAAATATCTTTGGGAAAAGAAATCGACAACAGCCTGGTTTCAAGAAGCAAAGAAAGATTTAGAAAGAAACAATGTAAGAGAAGAGAGAAAAAAAAGTATTGGGAATGGAAGGACTCCAAGGAAGGCAATATAAGAAAATAGGCTCAGAATGGTCGGAAGAGAGAAAGAAGACACAGCGAAAAGATGAAGGAGCACTGGAGGAAGAAGAAACAACAACAAAGGACTACACATTGAAATTGGTTCGTGGTCCTCAGAAGACCCTGACGGAGACAGAAAGAAGAAGAAATTGTAAAAATTAATAATCTTATAAAAGTGCTACTGAAATTAAATAAGCTTATTAAATTACAATAACAATAAAATCTCTCTCCATATAAATGAATGTTTGTCTGTTTTTTCTGAATTTGTACGGAAATTTGCGTTATTTACACGTTTCAGACTGTTTTATGACGGATGCGCACGAAAATAAATTTTTTGTCTGTCTATGGACAATTTAGTTCCCTTATAACTCGAGAACGGCTGGGTGGATCAACGTAAAATTTGGTACAGACATCCATCAGAGGAACCACACTAATCATTGATGTAACTCTTCCCTGTATCTCTCATAAAAGGGGCCTACCCCCTTAAAATACTTGCTGAAATAGGCATAGAAGGGCGAGACAAAGCTCATTTTCAGCCCCGCGATGTGAGAAACGAAACTCGGGGGCCCTAAAGGGATCCCGAAAACCACAGTTTAAGGCCCTAAAACCAACAGTTTTTGAGATATTCCCAGAAAATTAATTTCATTTAATACAATAATGAAAGAACGCAAGCCAGTAACCATGGCAACAGAACCTCACAGGTCCGTCTATCGCTGTTAAGACGCAATACATTTCCATTTATTGCATTACTGAGATAGTTAAAATTGCAAACGGCTATACGATTATAACGGAAAAGCTGTAAAATTCATCAATACATATAATGCGCTTAAGGGAGTCAAGGGGTCCTCTATAATTTTTCCCGTGATTTACACGTGCGGGTGTGGTACGGAAGGTCTATTAGGTCCCTATCCCTATATTGTTATATTATTATTATAATTATTATTATTATACTACGGCCTACAACGATGAGACAAAGCTTATTTTCAGCCCCTTGGTATCAGAAACAAAACTCGGTGCCCCTAAATAGCCGTAAAGGGTCCCCGAAAACTACATTTAGGGCTCTAAAACCAAGAGCTTCTGAGATATTCCCAGAAAACTAATTTCATTTAATAAACTAATGTAGGAGTGCAAGCCAATAACCATGACAACAGTGTCTCAAAAAGTTACATCCAACTTTCCATCTATTTCTGCAAGAAGTAATGCCTCTCCATTTATTAAATTTCTGTGAAAGTTTGCAAATGGCTATAAGGTTATCACGGAACCAACAAAAACTGTACAATTCATCAATGCGCTTAAGGGGGTCAAGGGGTATCCTAGATTCTTTCACAAGACTTAGACGTGCGATCTGTCGTACAGAAGGTCTATTATATCTTCAAACAGCAACATTATTTTCAAAATTCCTGAATTGAAATAGTTTATTTTTTATTTTATTTTTTTGCTTTTAGGAATTTGGTCCATTGGAGGCTATAAAACCTGAATTTTCACGCCTTTATAATTTATTAAAGGGGTCTCCCTCTGGATGCGGACTTGACACAACAGTGAGGGTCAGTTTTTATGTGACGTGTATTGCGTTTCGTCTAGGAGGTTTTCAATTTTATTTTCACGTCAGGAAGTACACGTTAGGTAAATTAGTTTCAGAGCATATTTCAACTAATCATTTTTCTTTGTCGACAAACAGGTTCCAAGCCCCTAACCATTGCAACAGTAGCTCAATTGATTATGTCGGTTTATTAATACCAAAGACCGTTTGAAGAATGGGTACTTCTGCTAGTAAGCTTATAAAATAGAATTATAAAAAAATAATCATAAAAATAATATTTAAAAAAAATAATTATAATAACATTTAAACGTAAAAATTAAAAATATAACACAAAATAAAATCACTAAATTGAAATTTGGCCAAAATAATTAAATTTAAATAAATACAAATGAAATATTTTAATATTAGTTCTGCCCTATAAAGGGCTCAGTGTGTAATTATGAGGGGGTTTCCAAAAATTTATTTTTACAAAGCAATGGACCAACAAAAATTGGTAAAAAACCAAACAGGTTGGAAGTTGGCCTTGAAAGCCGATGGGCCATGTCGTACCTGGGCATGACGTTGGGCTGCTTCATGATGAAGTCCAGGGTGTTGTCCGAGTCGCTCAGCTCCCCCTTGTACACTGCCTTCTGGAGCACGGTCGTCTGGCTCATAATCTCCGTCAGCACCGCCTCCTCGAACTCGTCCGCGTTGAGCACGCTCGTCGCCAGTGGGATGCCGTTCACCAGCGCCTGAAGTCACAACCATATCGTCCAAAGTGGTCCTATTCAACCTGGCTTTAGAAAGCCCGTATCTAGCGTTCCTCAGACTGTCTATGGTCCAGAAATCTTGGCCCCAACAATCTTCAAGAAACAGTGTATTGGAAACCAACGCGATAGTAATTTGTGCACCATGTCGCAGTAGCTCCAACCTCGCAAACTGAAAAATCGGTAGGTTTTGAAGACTACGATGTCTAATCATATTTCTTCGCCATAGCCTATTACTGAGGAACCGACAAAATCGCTCAGATCAAAAAATCACAAAAGCCTACCGGCATATTAGTTCCAACATCGAAGTTATACACAAATAATTTCACATGTTAAACAGATACAATATTCCGCAGCCTACAATTACCTCCCACCCACTGGCTATTAGGAATACTCTACGAAGACACGCTGAATTAACCATCGACTATTTCACACGAAGAGATATTCAAATCCAACTAAGCGGGACGCGTAGTTATGAAGAATAACGACATCTATAAATTACTGATACGAAGCGAACATGTGGTATCGAAACACACTCAATAGACATAAACTCGACCGGTTCGATTGGATGACTGACATGGTGTCCACAGAATTTTCAATGTCAAATTTCCTGACTTTTCCTGACCATTTTTCAACAAAATTCCTGACTCGTAACATCGGAAAGATGGATTATTGAGCAAATATATATCTTATCTGCAGCCTCCACCATCCCCATAGCTGCCCAATGCTCTCCTCATTATTCATTTAAAATACAAAATAAATTAACTTATAATGCAATAATACATAAATCAAAGTACTTAATAACCTAAACTATAGTGATGGGGTCGCCACATCCCTACGCCAACACCAAAAAGCGTACAAAAATAGGTAAAAGAGGTGTTTACTATGATGTAATGTAAAAATGGAAACTTACCATAATGTCCAGTGAGTTATTGCTTTTGATCTTCAGAGATTAGTTGAACTAGTAACATCAAAATATGGCCGTAAAACACAAAATACTGTGTGGTTAATATAAAATTCCTGACTTTATAATAATTTTCGCCACTTTTTCCCCGACTCACTCCATTTTTTCATACTTTTTCCTGACTTTTCCTGACCAAAAACAAAATTCCTGACTTTTCCTGCCTGTGGACACCATGCCATGGCAAAAGTGCGATAGTTGACAGTGCTCGAGGGTTCGAAGGTTCAAGTCCCATGCGATTGTTATCAGGTAGGGCTCATCAATGAGCTGGAGATGGTGCTCAACGATCTTAATCCTAGAAGTAGCATGTTTAACTAGGATGGGAATCTCTGGAAGATAGAAGGACGCTATGTTTAACACTTACACTAACCGGCCAGCATGGGGAGAACTAAGCAAACGTCTGGGAAATCCCACCTACCTGATCAGGGCAGATCAAGGGCCGACCAGAGCATACAAAGTATGGGAAATATTCTTTCATTAACCGTGGTATTGATAATTGGACCTCATTACCTGCCTCAGTTTTAGAGCCCTTCCCCAAACATATTGATGTGTTCAACCCTACAACCGGCAGTCAATTTGTGTGATATTTTCCTACCAGTAGATTCTTATTTCCAACCTATTGTGAACAATGTTCCATTGCACTGTTGCACATCGTTGGGAAGCTAATAAACCACGGATTCACGTGGTAATGATAACTTTTCTGTGAAGCTTGATAAAAAGAAAAAATTGAGAATTGGAAATGGTGGAATTATTATTTCATGAGCAATATCAAAATTCTAACCACCTAAAATACGAGATGAAGCATGAAACACAAAATCCAAGATATACAAAATGATGCACAGATATGTACTATCGTGTGCATAAATAACGGGTCGCCTTGCTGAGCGGGAGTTGAGTTTTCGAGCTATCAGGTTGCCATCACTTGGGGTGTCCTCGGGAGGGGAATGCTCAGAGCCGTGGTTGGACACCTGTCCTTGTTGGCAAGGGGGAAGAGGAGGGGGACAGATCGAGGAGCGCAGCGCCAACTTTGATTTTCTTTAGTTCGCGCTTGGAAGATTGTTACAGATAACAAAATGGTTTTAATAAATCTAAATTGAAATGCTAAGTAACCCATTAATTGTTAATTCTCGTTAGAAATGCACTGTTGAGTTTTACTGTGTGTGAATTCTTTTGAGAATCGAGTTTTCAAAGTTAGGGATTAAACGCAGTTTAATAAGAAGAAATAGAAGAAATTGCAAACGTCCTAAACTAATATTCCGACGCCAGCTTCATAGAGCCCAACCATCTGCCCCCTCCTCACCAAACGGTTGTTCATATTAAAGGTCAAGGACCTCAAATTCGAGTTTGCTGTCGTATTACTGAGCCACTGTCAGCCTCTTGTGATTAACAGATGATACCACCCTCCCCTTTCAAGTCTACGCAATAATATTTGTTTGATTGATAACAAAGAATATATTTTCCATGAGTCATTTTAGCCTATAACCCAAGTGTGTCAACGAACTTACGTTATTGTAAATGATATTACGGCTGTTATGCTACATACAAGCCAACTCAAACGAAAATATTGCAGACGGAAATTATAACAACGAAGGTGCACTTTAACTGCCTAATACATATAATAATTACATCCTCAAAATAAGAGCAGCAGCGATAACAGCGCCATTACATGATATGTTTTGGTTCGCATGGCAGAGAGTCTCTCATTTGTTTCCAAGGAAACGTATACAAGGAGATTGTTTCTACGAGTAAGAAGCATCTGCAAACATCTAGGAACACAAGACAAGGCATGTCACGCCATCTCTCAGTGGATCAGACCTACTAAATGAAGAAATAAAAAAAGCATCGAAGAATCGACTCTGCCGCTGGCGCTTGCCGGTTCTAGGGTTAAGAGAAGATTGAAATGTTGTGTAAATAGTCAGATGTAATTACTATAGTTCCTAAATTGCGAACTGTGTATATTGTGATTGATTTTATTGTTGGTAATTTTCTGTATTTGTACGATTTGCCACCGGGGAATTACCCCCATTTGCAAATATTATATAATAATAATAATAATGTGCACAATTTTCAGAGCATCCTGCGCTAAACAGGAGAAATGATTGCCTTCTAGCGTATTCTTGTCCAAACGTGACTCTGTGCATGAGCATCGGTGGAAAATATATCTGCCCATGATTTTTCAATTTACTAATCGAATTCCGTCGTACCACCCACTGGGAAATGTCACATGAAATAGTCTTCTTCTTCTTCTTCATTTCCCGTTTCCAGTTCCCTGGGTCGGGTTGCGAATCAAGGACCTCCACAGTTGTCTATCCCTCCACCATTCATTTCCTTCTTTCAATACTTCTTTTTCTTTTACTCCTCTTTTCTCTATGCCTTCCTTCACCGTGTCTATCCACCTCTTTCTGGGCCTTCCTCGTGGTCTTCTTCCTGGTATTTTCTCCATAAATATTCTTTTTGGTGCTCTATATTCTTCCATTCTTATCATATGTCCGTACCACTTCAGCTTACTGGTCTCTATCTCGTCTTGCAGTTTTGAGAACTCAGTTCTCTCCCCAATGTCCACATTTCTGACTTTATCCCTCCGTGTCTTCCCAATTATTCCTCTAAGGAACTTCATCTCGGCTGCTGGGATTCAGCTTTCATCGCGTTTTGTTGTGGTCCAAGTACCTGCTGCATGTCAAAATTGGTGTGTAATACATTGAGAATAGAACTTTCTTGCATTTCTCTGGGACTTCCTGGTTCCATACTAAACCTCTCACACACTGGTAAAACTCATTAGCTTGTTGGATTCTCTTTCCAATTTCTTCATTATTTGTGCCATCTTCTGTGAGTATGCTCCCCAAATACCTAAAACTTTTTACCATTTCCAATGGATTTCCATTGATTTCAATATTCTGTCTTCCTTCTCTCTTGTTTCTTGTCATCACTACAGTCTTACTCTTCTCCACACCTATTTTCATTCCATATTTCTTGATTCCATACAGTGACTTGTTGTTGCACTTCTATTTCATTTTCTTCCCACATTACTATGCCGTCTGCAAAGAGTAAGGCCTTAGTCTCCTTGCTTCCCATTCTTCGTTTCACACTCTTGTGGATTTCATCCATGACAGTTATAAAGAGTATCGGGGATGACGCGCTTCCTTGTCGAAGTCCTGTGAAATAGTAACAAATAATAACAGAAATATGTGCCAAGGGCAGCTTTCATGTGAGAATGGTTATTTTGCGCAGACGGTGCCTACCGTATATACCGAATACCACCCGCAAGTCTTTATACAAAATCGGATGTGAACATTGGGGTGCGGGTATTAATTCGAGTCATCCAAATTTTAAAGATTTAAATTGCCCGCCACGTATGATATAGGGTGTTTAGAGTATCCGCTAGATGGTGCTCGTGCTTGTTCGGGTGTACCGTATTTACTCGCATATTACACACCCTTTTGTGTGTTTGAGTCTTCAGTCTTTTGACTGGTTTGATGCAGCTCTCCATGCCTCCCTGTCCTGATCTAATCGTTTCATCTCTACATAGCTACCACAGCCTACAATCTGTTTAACATATTCTAACCTTGGTCTACCCCTACAGTTCTTGTCCTCGACCCTTCCCTCCATAACTAAGCTTGCTATTCCTGGGTGTCTTAGTATTTGTCCTACCAACCTATCCCTTCTCTTCTCTTCATTAGCAGTCGCCAGAAACATCTCTCCTCTCCCACTCGTCTTAATACCTCTTTGTTTGTAACCCTTTCCACCCATCTGATCTTCATCATTCTCCTGTAACACCACATTTCTATTCTCCTCTTTTCTGCTGCACCAATAGTCCAAGTTTCACTTCCATAGAGCACCACGCTTCAGACAAAGGCTTTCAAAAATTACTTCCTAATACCTAAATCTATATTATTTTATTTTTTCGAATGTTCGGCTTCAAAGATTTCCCTTGATATAGGTTAGGATGGCGTGGTGTAAAGGCACACAAAGCAGCACCTTGCATCATCACAGCAGTGCGTGCGTCAACTTCAAGGTTACGCAGTGTTGCAATGTTCCGTGATTTACATCGTGACCATTGTCTCATGTTTCTCGAACCCACTCCAGACCTTTCGTGTCCACATTTTCATACTTTCCTTTTTTCACACCACGGAAGGACTTAGAAGTTTTGTTTGTTCTCAATAATTTGTCCTTTTGGTTGCGCCAATAACGAATCATACACGGCTGCACTTCGTATTTACGACTCGCCACTTTCACTCCATTTTCTGCAGCAAATTCTAGCACTTTTAACTTGAAGGATGCCGTAAAACTTGTTCTTTTGCTCATTTTCAGTCCATGTGTTCTGCACGCTTCTTAATTGAATGGTTACCCCGAATAAGGATCTAACCCACAAAAAAACACAAGTTGAGCTTTCAGTGGAATCATGATCTATCTGAATGCACTCACGGTTTCGTGAACGGAAAGCAACATAAATGTCTTTGAAAGTAGAGTTATTTATTTTTCAATGTTGGCATCCCGGCGAATACTGATCTATCTGTAAGAAAATGGCGGATGAACACAAAGTTCTTAGCAGCAGTACTGAAAAACAATTAAACAATGGTAGAAAACGCAGAATTAACATATCTGAATGGAAGGATAATAGAAAGAAAGCATTGTGGAATGCTGGGGAGCCCTACAAGAGCAGGAAAAGACTTTTTGTGCCAGGAAAATGCTTATCACAACAGGTGAGTGGAACAGTGATCTAACCTTAAAGTGTACTGTAAGTTGTTTACATAGTTATATCTGTTCATAATCATTAACACTTAAGTGATGTATTTCAGTAAAGCATATTTAATTAAAGTTGTATTCAGTGCACAGTAATGATGTTTGAGATATCAATGTAATTTAAAAATATTACTTTTAGGTTCACTTACGTGATACTTCGAACCTACAAAAGAAGCTACCAATACAACCACTTCCCACAGGTCTATGTCAACTGTATAATTGTGCCAGTCGTTTCGACTGACAGAATATTTTGTCCCTACCCCTCCCTCTTCTCCTGGCTGCTTGCCGCGGAAGGCGGTCTCTCAAATTGATAAACTGTGATTTCGAACATTTCGAACTCCCGCTTGTTTTCCCCTGCCTTGTCCGCCTACTTCCTGCTGCGGGAGTCACGAGAAGCTGCGAGCCTTCTCTGGTAATCTCTGGAATATTCTCAAACTCTTATCTTCCCGCCGAGCGCCAAAATGCTGCGCTGTGATTGGCCAATGTGACCGCGCATGCGCGGAGGCCAATGTGACCGCGCATGCGCGGAGGCCAATGTGTGCTAGTGTGTCTTGGAGACACTATCTCTTCTAGTCTACCCTTTGAACTGAACAGTTGTGTTTTTGTGGACAGGCAAAATGTAGTGCTTACAGAAAGCTTGGGCGGGACTCGGATCCCGACCCACGCTACTTCGTGGCAAATAAGCCACAAATAAAAAGGTACTGTATTTAATACTTTTGAAAACGCTTGGAGTTATTTTCTTTATTTTCACTCCCGTCGGAGTTTTCTTTTATTAAAAGTTTTGTTGCTTCTAGTGCGGGTCAGAAGCTTTGCGTCTGTGAACTTTTGGACATGAATATTGTGGGACCACGTAATCATATAAATTCTTATTTCATGTTTATGTTGAACTATATCCCTGGTGATATTTCGCTCTTATTATACTGAGCTTGGTGCGGTATTGTACGCCCAGAAATGCACCGCATAATTGCAAACACGTGGTTGATCGTGTAATCGTAACGGTCACCGTAAAGATGCCAACATAACTATTTGAAATAACTTCTAACCTTCAAATTCATATGGACAATGAACCATTCTTCGAAATATTGTATTGTAATATTATGTGAATATGTTGTGATTTTTGGATGAGGAATATTTCATGTAATTTACGACGACATAACCCTTGCTATTGTCGTCGGCTGGTCAAGCCATTGTCTAAGTGCATCGTAGCACCAGGTCTTTTAGGCCTAGTGCCTTCTGCTTCCTCATTGCTTGCTTGCAATGCCTGATTTTATTTTGAGAGCATTCTGCTGTCCAGTAAGCCCTCCTGGCCGATAATATGTAAATTCCACCACTAGTTTGGAAACACGTGATCGTGAAAGTAACGTAAATTCAGTGGTTTCTCATACCACGTTTCTCTACCCCATTTGCTGCCACGGTTGGCAGTTTGTTCTTGTTCCCGCTCTCCCGAGCCTTGATCTTATTCTTTCTAAATTTTGTTTTCTCACGGGTTTGCCATGCCCGCGGTTTCGGCCAGCTTAAGGGGCACCTCCAACTTTTTTCTTTTAGGCCCAAGTGTTTACTTTGTTTATGCCCCAATCCCTTATGTATCTCCATTTGGATCAAAACACATTTTATTTGTTATACCTTGTTAAACATGACTGATTATTACTGGGGGGGCTCTAGCAGTAAAACCACACCCTCTGGATTTTTGTCCAGACTCCACTTAACGGTCATTCGGACCGATGCAGCGTGCCCCAATGGTGGGGTGCGGTACAGCGAGTGGTAGCGAGAGCGTGATTTGATTTCCGCATCTCCTATCGCCGCACACAACTGTATAATGATGGTATTGGTAAAAAGAAAGCAAAGAAGAGGGATTTTATGTGCAAGTTCATCCCACCCCAATACTGCGAGTTCCGTCAGAATCTGAGAGTGACGTAACAACTTGTTTATATCTAAAAGAATGCCCAATGTGTATTTTTCATTCATTGTTGCATTTTTATTGTAGTTTTCACCTCATTGTTGCATTTATATTGTAGATTATAGCTTAGATCACTTTTCCACAGTTTCCACTAAATTTTGCATTCTTATGTTTGTATCTATTTTTCCTAATGTGTGACACACATATGTTTTTATATTACATAGACAATTGAAAAATGAATGATTTACTGACAAGACTGCACTCAAAATGAAAATAAACGTTTTCTATTTGTGGGTTAGATCTTTATTTGGGGTAACCATTCAATTATACACTACACATGGCCGTGCAGGAAACGGAACTCGTAAGCTGGGGGAGTGAGTAGCAATTGTCAAGGTCAACAATGCACAGGTGGTGCAAGCAGAAGCACGGGTTTTACAGTTTCGTGATAGCCTGGCATCAGTAAACGTCAACATTTGTTTAAAAGTGACATTTTTTTTTTTATTATTTTTTTTTTTTTAATTTCCATACCGAATACCTCCAAAACCAAAGTCTTAGCTGTCAACAAATCCAATGAAAATATCCAAACAACCATCGAGAAGACAGTTCTGCTACTTAAGAAGCATTGTCACTGGCGATAACAGGTGCACCACAGAAATCAAAAGGAGAATCGCCTTCAGCAATAAGAGACAAGCAGGCACATTAGCATTAAAACTAGGAAATCATTTATCAAAACATTTGTCTGGAGTGTTTTGTTATACGGATGCGAAACTTGGATTCTAAGGAAACAGGATATACAACGCCTGGAAGCAGCGGAAAGGTGGATGTGGAGAAGGATGCTGAAATGGAGAAAAACACTAACGAATGGGTCCTCAAGGAAGTAGACGAAATAAGAAACTTGATCACTACTAGAGAAAAGAGGAAAGCAAAATTTGTTGGCCACACCCCACTGACCACCATACTGGAAGGGAAAGTTCTGGGGAAGAAAGGAAGAGGAAGGCTCATCTGCATTCTGTGATGCATGGACTTAAAACGTTCAGCAAGTGAGAAACAAATGTGGTTACAGCGACAAGGCCTAGCATCAGATGATGATGATACAAAAATGAGGGAGCGGGGATTATTCGGGTATATATGGTACACCGTTCACTGGCAATGGTTTGCGGTTGGTACACTCAGTTACCTGAGGAAGGTTCGAAAGGCCGGTGCGCTCCACAAAATCCTGGGCCAGCCTGCGGCCGGTGTCATAACTCGAGTCCTCTCCCAGTATCTCGTCTGCGTCCACCGACGGGTACTTGACCCGCAACGCACCCACCACATCGTCCACCGTCACGTCCCGCTCCTCCGTGACGGCAGCAAACACCTGGCAACAAGGAAACATGTATCAACTGGGGCATTTGATACACCATCATTTCGGCAAATATTAGAATATGTAACAACTCAACAATTTTTCTAGGTTTGTGCCATGTTTTGAGTGGGATTTCGGGCTCTTGGTGTCCCAGGCCCACAGGAGTAGCGAACTGCGCACCTCCTCCCTTTTTATGAAGTGCACCTGCCCGCTGATGAGCCAGCTTGGTGTCCTAGGCGAAATCCCACTCAAAACACTGCACAAAACTAGAAAAATTGCGGAGTTTTAATTCACTGGCCGTGAAAGCCAGTATACCATCTTACTAGAATATTATTTTTTTCAGTACAACTATCCATTCTCAACGAGTTTCCATAACCAGCTGTTTAAGCGAGTTGCATTATTGGATTTTAATTGGATGAAACAGAGCAATACGGCTTACTGAGAGGAGTACACATGACAATCCTCCTCTTATTTACGCATGAAATTTAACCTTTTTGGACCGATATAGGAATTTTAGAAGTCATTTGTCAGTGCTGCCAAGTCATCACAGTTTCCAGCCACTGGCCGGGTCTGTCTCTCCGTTGTCTTCTGTCTTCCCACCATCTCTCCATCACCATCTTGGTCCAGTCTTCTCCCTTCTTTCCACACCCTTCAGCCACTCTCTCATCTCTTGGCCTTCCTCTTGGTCTTTTTCCCTCTATTTTCATCTCGTGTATCTTCCTGGGTATCCTCCTCCCATCCATTCAAGCCTTGATTCCTCTATCCTATCCTATAATGCTCCCTCCTTGACTAATTCTCTGATCTTTTCATTTCCCCAACTGTCCACCTTTGTCACTCCAATACTGCTTCTCACTAACCTGTATTCTGCTTTGCTCCCTTCCTTTCATAACCCAGGTCTCTGAGGCATAATATAACCCGAGGAACATCCTTACTCCATACCGGGCTCCTAACACCTTTCCTGAATAATTCTGCTTGTCTCCCCCGCTCATTTATTTCTCTGTCGTTTCTTCCATTTTCTTCTATCATACTTCCCAGATACTTGAAACTCTCTACTTTTCTCAATTCTTCCCCACCAATTGTTATTCCCGTTGTGACTCTCTCCTTCTTCCTGGTTGTGATCATCCACTCGCTTTTGCTAATGCTAAACTTCATCCCATATCCATGTACTATTTCTTCCCACACGTCCAACTGCTCCTGTACTTCCTCCTCCTTGTTTCCCCAGATCATCAAATAGTCTGCAAACAACATTACTTTCATCCTTCTTTCACCAATCACTTCCGCCTCTCTGGTCATTATATCGTCCATCACTACAATGAAGAGTAGTGGTGAAAGTGCACTTCCCTGCCTCAAGCCATTCTTCTGTTCCAGCAATCTGATCTCGCTCCTCCTACTTTCACACAGCTTATACTTCCATTGTACGTTTCCCTTATCCTCCATATAGTCTGCGTTCCTACTCCTCTCTTCTCCAAAGCCTTCCATACCTTACTTCTACGTACACTATCATTTATGCTTTTTCAATGTCCAGGAAGGCCATCAGTAGGTCTATTCCATATTCATAATGTTTTTCCTGAAACTGTCTTACAGCAAAAATTAGATCTACTGTGGACCTTCCTGCTCTGAAGCCACGTTGTTCTTCTCTCATCTTTCCTTCTATTTTTGCCCGAATTCTCTTTTCCAAAACTTTCTCAAAGATCTTTGCACAATGGCTCTCAATGTAATCGCCCGATAATTCTTGCACTCCTTTCTTTCTCTACAAATGTACACTAAGAAGGGAACTCTATGACTCTATCTATCAGAGCTGCCATCACTTGTGTCGTTGTTGCTCTCACTCACATCCAGAACAGATTATACAAACATTGCCAAATATACATGGGCCCGTCGAACTATGTAATATCACTTGTGCTCATCTGACGTAAAGAACTGCCTGCAGGTACAGAATTTGGGTCTCTATGGGAGACACCCACCACACACGTGTCTGCATACTGCTCCATACACGTTCCACCACCGAGGGCTAGAATGACGTGCGCAGCATGAGTCATAGTCCGCATGTAACGTGTTTTTCGTGGGGTTTTTATGCCACTGGCATAAGTCAGTAGGAAGCCATTCTATATTTATTTACGCGGCAAATTGTTCAGCCAAGAGAATTTTTCATGGTAATTTATTATTATTATTAATTTATTATAATTATTATTAAGGTATTTTCGGAGCATTTTATAAAAATTATTAGCATTCAGATAGGTTTTCTATGTCTTAGAAAACGCTATCAAGCAAATTATTACGAACAACAATATTATAGAAAATTATGTGATTACGGAATTTTACGGAGTTTTGTCAGTTAGGGTATTTGAGAGACATGACTCACTGGGAATTCGAGTACAAGCTGATTCCTGTCGAGAAGTATTACGCAAGGCTGGGTCGCAAGGTCTAGAAAAGGCGAATTGTTGGGACGGAAAACGACTTCTCCCTCTCGCGCGCCGAGTGTAATGAGGCAGAGGAGGGGAACTAGCGGCGTGCTCAGCCAATCACGGGAGACGACGTAAGCTAGATGTCGGTACCATGGTGGGGGAGCCAACGTGTGGATATATCGTTCGACGCGCCGTGAAACGAGGACTATCTGTATAGTTCTTGCCGAGTGTGGATTTACGCGGGAGTCGCTCCGATGTTCCGCGGAACGGACTATCTGTGTAGAACTGGCGGAGTACGGTTGCAAGTGCGTGTCGCTCCGATGTTCAGTGGAGTTGAAGACTAACTTTTGCAAAACTTAACCAGTGCGGTTGTACGAGTGTTTGGGTCCGAGGTACGGACCATAGAATTATCTAATCTACCAGAATATCATCAAATTCCGACGGAGATGACGACGTCCAGGAGACTGTGGGAAGCTCACGGCATCATCAAGTACGAGGGAAATGCTTTGGCAATTTCCAGTGGTAAGCGCAAATGACGCAGAAATACGCAATCTCTCATTTTTCTTTGTTTTACATTTCATATTTCAGTAACTTCATAGCTTGGAAATAAGAGTAAAATCAATTTATCAGACTCCGTTTTCACGTAATTTTCTATCGGTAATATTCAAATCACAACGCTCCAATTTAAATTTTGTACTTATTATTATTATTAATTTTGCTATACTTGTTTTATATAATAAATTCATTTCTTTTACAATGCAATCTTTGCTTTCAGTAGGTAGCATTAGATATAGACCAATTCCTTCTCCTGATACAATTGTTTGTTGGGTTAATGATCAAATCATACCACGATCTGAGTGAATAGGGTCTTGAAGGTGTTCTGCCAGAGCTAGACGTTGTTAAATACAAATTTAGATTTCAACATTGCGTTGAGGTCTTGGCGCCCATTAAAACAACATAGCTTAGGCAAAGGTAAACAGTTACATTTATCTCCCAACAGTGTGGGCTAGCCAAACTGCCACATTGTACGCTCAACGTGTGGGCAGTCAAAAGGTTACATTTGTCGCCGACAACTTGGGGCTGAAAACCTAATAACATTTGTGGAAGGAGAAGGGTATATATTTCTGTGCCTGTATTTTGGGGGTTATTTGTCTTTATCAGTGTATATCATTATGGGGGATGAGAAAGAAAGACAGATGAGGTTACGTAGTGGTCATCAACTGGAGAGTGATGATACGAGCAGTATGTCGAGTGATGGTAGTACCGGGGTAGCGGAGGTAAATCCCGATACTGAAACAGGGAGTGTAGGCGGCCAACCTGAATTAAAAACTTTACTTCTCGAGTTCATGTATCAGAACAAAGTTAGTAGTGACGCTTTAAATGCTAAACTGGAACAAAACAACGCTAAATTAGAACAAAACAGTAGGGAAAATAAAGAGAGTACAGATGCCTTAAATGCAAAATTAGAACAAAACAGTAGGGAAAATAAAGAAAGTACAGAAGCTTTAAATGCAAAATTAGAACAGAATAATGCAAAATTAGAACAAAACAGTAGGGAAAATAAAGAAAGTACAGAAGCTTTAAATAATAAATTAGAACAGAATAATGCAAAATTAGATAAGAACAACAAGGAAATTAGTGTGAAAATGGAGCAGATTAGAGGAGAAATCAGAGGAGTAATGGAAGAGAAGGTTAAAGAGATCATTGCAGATGTAGACAAGAAATTAGGAAAAGTACAGGAGGAGTTAGAAATTAGAATCAGTACACAGGCTGAAAATTTAAAAGAACTAGTGCAACTGGAAACACAGCAGGTCAAAAAGCAATTGGGGGGAGAAATTGACAAAATTCAGGTAGCAACTAAAGAGGTTAAGGAACAGCTGGGGGGTAGAATTGAGAAAGTCCACTCGCAAATAGTTGCAGAAGTAAATGATTTAAGAGAGAGTAATAGAGAGAGCATTAGCAAGATTGAGGAGAAACAAGCAAAGCTATATGATAAAGTAGAAGAATCAGAAGGAAACATTAAATTAACAGTAAACAGTATTGAGAGGAAGGCTGAGGAGAAAATCGCAGAATTAGAATTAAAATTAAAAGCTAGGATCAGGCAAGAAAATAGTCAGAATAGGCCAGTTTTTGTGAATAGCACACACAGGGAGGTAGAACTGGGTAAGTTCAGCAATCGACAGGGGTGCCCAATGGAGTTCATGAACACTATAGAAAATAAATTCGGGGAGAGGTTGGAAAATGGTAGTATTGAGTGGTGCCAGGTAATTGAAATTTTAGAACAAGTGTTTGTGGGGGAAACGAGGAATTGGTTTGCTGTCTACAGAGACAAGTTTACTGATATCAATGATTTTAAAATGAAATTCTGTGAAAAGTTCTGGAATGAGGTTATTCAGTCGCAGCATCGTGAGGGAGTAGTGTGTGGTAAATATAACCCTAAAGGAAGCTCCACCATGACCGAATACATTTTAGGGCAGGTATTAGTGTGTAAATATCTGGATGGCTTGAAGGAGGAAAGTGATGTGGTAAGGTTGCTACTTACTGTCGGGGAAATAAGTATAGATACTCGAGTTTAGAGGTCAATAAAACCTTTACCCTTAGTCTTACATAAGAACAACCTACACCAAAAGTTTCCTTGTTTTATTTGTCGTTTAACGATATAGAGTAAATATTTGCATTGTATCTCGTAAAAATTTTATAGCAGATTGAACAAAAAAAGTACCTGTTTTTCTTACCAAGTTCACGGAGCGCTCACTTAGAAGGATCATTACGTTAAAAGTATTGATCGGATCGTAACGAAACTCTAATACTTCTTAAAGGAACTTATTGTTAACGCGTATATGAAGTTTTAATCTGATCTGACGTTTCTTTAGGTAGTTGTTGTGAATTTTGTAAAACATCTTTTTCTCGGGCCTGGGTGGTCATAGCAGTATGAAATATGGCTTGTTATGAGGCTCATAGCAATGCAAGGCTTAACGTAAAACTACATTTTATCTACTTTTGATAATTGCTTTTATATCGATTGATATTTAATCGGGTGGTTATGTGAGAAGAATGTATCGTAGCAAGCGACGGGAATAATGCGCTCGGTCGAGGAAACTCTTGCGACGTTGCCTTGTGAAACATAATACGCGCGCGTTCCAAGCCGTAAGGTCTGTGAATTTCTGTTGTTGAATTGTAATTTGTATTAGGCCGATATTACACTGCTAAAAAATGTGTCAAATAAATTTTATCAAATATTTTATAAAACTGAACTTTTATCAACGTTATACAAAGCAATGATCACACTATTACACTACATCAAATATTTTATCATAATTCAGCAAAATGGATGAAGGGCATTTCCGTGTTCCCTTAACTATATTATGGTAGTTGAAATTCTGTGATGGCAATACCGGTATATAAAAGAAACGGAAAGATAAAGTGAATGTCAATGGGTTAAACAATGGGTCGCTCACGTGACAAGGAAGATATTATTTTATACGAGTAAAATCTTGGTGAAGGGGCTGCAGTACGAGGACTTGAAAAATGACATTAATTAAAATAAATTAAAAACCATACGTGAAATTGACGAATTATAATACAAAAATTATAACATATATTCGCCTCCATGGTGTAGTGGTCCGAGTGCTTAGCTGCCACCCCGGAGGTCCGTGGTTCGATTCCCGGCTCTGCCACGAAATTTGAAAATTGGTATGAGGATTGAAACGGGGTCAACTCAGCCTCGGGTGCTCCAAATGAGTAGAGGGGGTTTCGATTCCCACCTCAGCCATCCTTGAAGTGGTTTACGTGGTTTCCCATTTCGTCTCCAGGCAAATGCCGGGATGATACCTAACGTAAGGCCACGGCCGCCTCATTCCCTCTTCCTTGCCTATCCCTCCCAATCTTCCCATCCCTCATAAGGTCCCTGTTCGCTTTGCAGGTGAGGCCGCCTGGGCGAAGAGCTGGTCACACACCCCAGTTGTATACCCGATCCCGAAGTTTCAAAATGGAGGCGGTAAATGTGGGATCCATCGCTGAGTCCGAGGGAATAGCCAACCCTGGAGGGTAATACGATTGAGAAAAAAAAATACACTATCATTCACGTCTATTTAACTTAAGTATTTAATTCTTCTTTATATCCTGAAATATGCGTCCCTTATGTACACCGCTAATAGCCTCTGTGCTAATTTTGCCTACAAGTTATAGAAACGTGTCTTATATTTCATTTCCGCAAGAAGTTAAACATTTCCCAACACCTTTTTTAATGAGGACTTTGGACCTCCATTGGCAGGTTTAAAAATGGTGTGTCATCTGAAAAGCTAATATTATAAGATTAATTGTTTGAAGTAATTTACACTTTGAGATTATAAGATTATAAAACTGCTCCCTTATTAATTGTCTGAAAATCACTGCCCGATGAATCAGATGAACTGTCATTTAAGTCTATAACAAGTGGCTCAACAACGGGGACGTCTTCTGTTAGCCAATCCTTTTCCCAGTAATGTTTCTCTATTTTTTTTGGTGTGTTCGATGCATTTTTTCCATAGCTCTGGTGTTACAGACCTCAAGGCTTATTTACAGAGATCTCGCATCACCTCCATTGATCTTCCTCTCTCCGCCTGGTTACTCATATTCACTTTAGCTATTTTATTTTTCACGTAGGACCAAACCAGCTCTATGGGGTTGAGCTCACAATGAGCAACTGGCAACCAGACGAGATCGACGTCAGGACGAACATTCTTGATTATCTATTCAAGCTTCTTTTTAGGTGCCCTGAAGTGAGGTTTGGCGTGAACAATTAGCTCTGCTTTCGTCATACTTTCATACTTTTGGATTCTGGGAGGAAGAGGAATATCTTTAATTGCAGCGGCACATCTCTTCACCGTGGCTATCGACCTTCCAATACACTTTGATACTACAGTATTTGCTAAACCCTCTTATCATTATTGCTTTCTCTCTCGCATCTAAAAAAACATATTGCACTTATAATCATGGCAAATTCTCCCTCCGTTAACTGCGGATTAGCTGGCATCTTGATCGATGTGCAAACAATAGATAATACAGACAGTGATAGTTGCTGCTTGTTGCTAATGACTCAACGAAGAACAAAGGTCAGAGTTTGGTGTGCGTAGGAACAAGCGCGGAGCAACTGGCAACATTGCCCGGCTGCTGCGGTACTATCGCCGCCCTCAATGGTCCGATTAAATATCAATCCATATAAAATCGATAATCACATGTAGATAAAATGTAGTTTTACGTTAAGCCTTGCATTGCTATGAGCCTCATAACAAGCCATATTTCATACTGCTATGACCACCCAGGCCCGAGAAAAAGTTGTTTTACAAAATTCACAACAACTATTTTAAGAAACGTCAGATCAGATTAAAACTTCATATACGCGTTAACAATAAGTTCCTTTAAGAGGTATTAAAGTTTCGTTACGATCAGATCAATACTTTTAACGTAATGATCTTTCTAAGTGAGCGCTCCGTAAACTTGGTAAGAAAAACCAGTACTTTTTTTGTTCCATCTGCTATAAAATTTTAACGAGATACAATGTAAATATTTACTCTATATCGTTAAACGACAAATAAAACAAGGAATATTTTGGTGTAGGGTTTTCTTATGTAAGACTAAGGGTAAAGGTTTTATTGACCTCTAAACTCGAGTATCTATACTTATTTCCCCGACAGTAGGCACTTTCCCTATAGGATCAAGGAGGCTGCTTGTATCCAGAATGTAAAGACTATATCACAAGTAGAAAATTTGTTAAGCACATTTGATGCACTAGGGAGAGGAGGTTATGAGGACAATTTCAATCGGAACCAGGGTAATAATAATAATAGACCTAATGAAGCCAGGCATCAAGAAGTTCAAGGGAACGGTGGCGAAGGGGCCAACGCTGAAAATAGAAATAATAATAATCAGCTAAATCAGAACAGAGGAAATGGCTATGGTAATCAGTATCAAGGGAGGAACAATGATTACAGGGGAAGTCAAGGGAGAAACAATGATTTCAGGGGAAATCAAGGGAGAAATTATAATGACAATAATTACAACCAGAATCGGGGTCAAGGCAGAGGACAGCCTAGTGGTAGTAATATACAGCCAAACAATGACAACACAGCCCAGAACAACCAGACCAATTCAGTAGTTAGTAGTACTACGGCCAGCTGTAGCGGTTCTTTAAACGCGAACCAGGCTGCGAAGTAAGGTCAGAATCTCAGTCTGGAGCATGCCCTGTCCATACAATTATACAGGAACCCTATGACCTAAATGTAAGAAATGAATTATTACATGAACTAAATGATGAAGGTATTATTCAGGAAGTGGTTAGTAAGAGCCCCATAGTTAAATTTAACGTGTCCGAGGCGTACACAGATGTTTTAATTGATAGTGGTTGTATGAAGAGTTGCATAAGTAGTGCATTTTATGATAAAATGAAAGGAACTGGAGTAAATTTTGAGGAGATGCCAATTAAAAGCACTTTTGTTATCACAGCTGTTGGGAAGAGGTCTGAAGTAATTTCTAAGCAAGTTTTAGTAGACATTAAAATTAATAATCATGTAGAGAAGCAGATTTGCCTTGTAATTCCAAATTTAGTATTCAGTGTTATCTTGGGTTCAGAGTGGCTAAGTAGAGTGTCTGGTAACTTATGTTATGATGTAGGGAGTTTGAAATTTAAATGGGGAGATTCTGAAGTAGAAGTAGCGTTCAATGACCATATTCAGAGGAGTAGTATTGTAGGTGTGATTTGTACTTTAAATGAGATATCGCCAGCCGTAGAGCGGGGTTCTCCATGTTTTGTGGGCAGTGTGATTACGAACGGTAGTCTAGAGGACTCGTTACGTGATGCTGCATTTCAGGGAGATATAGAGGTGGAACAATGTGTTCGGCTCTATGATGTGTTATGGTGTAATAGGAGAGTGTTTGAGGATCGCATTGGTATGGCCAATTGCTATACACATTCATTGAACGTTATTGATAGGTCAGTATTCACAGGACATAGATATCCTGTACCTTTCGCTTATCAGAGTGCAGTTGAGGCACAAATTAACCAGATGCTTGAAGATGGGATTATTGAGCACTCTAACAGTCCATATGTTAATTCTTTGATCACGGTACCCAAGACCGACGGCACTGTTCGTATTTGTTTAGACGCTCGTTTGGTTAACAGTAGAATTAGTTCAGATCAGCTGAAATCTATGTCAATAGAAGAATTAATGCAAACATTTGAGGGGAAGAAGTATTTCACTTGTGTAGATTTGAGTTCCAGTTTTTGGCAAGTGCCACTTATGTACGAAGATAGACCATTTACAGCTTTTAGTCATAAATATAACCTTTATCAATTTTGTAGAACACCTTATGGGTTAAAGAGTAGTTCAGCAGCTTTAATTAGGGCTTTAAACATCGCATTAGGGGATGACACAGGAGAGTTTGTAACCATTTACATTGATGATATGGTAATTAGTTCACGCAGTTTTGAGGAGCATCTATGTCATTTAAATATAGTTTTTCAGAAGTTAGATCAGGCAGGGTTCACTTTGAAGCTGTCTAAGTCGTCATTCTGTCAGTCAGAAGTGACATTTTTAGGTCATAGAGTGTCGAGTAGAGGTGTAACACCAGAAGAAAGTAGGGTTAATAAGATACTTAACGCAGAGGTGCCACAGAATGTTAAACAGTTAAAAACTTACCTGGGAATTTGCAACTTTTTCAGGAGGTTCGTTCTTAAATACTCAGGGTTGGTAGAACCATTCAGGGAATTGCTTAAAAGTGGGACTCGGTGGAGATGGGAGTCCAAGCATGATCAGGCTTTTAGAGCGCTGAAGGAAGGTTTTGAGAAAGCTGTAGTGCTGAAATATCCGTTAAAAGATAAGGAATATGTGGTTATGACAGATGCTTCACATATAGGCATTGCTGGAGTATTATGTCAGAAAGATGATGAGGGTAATCTGTGCATTGTATCTTTAGCCTCGCGAGGACTGACTGCAGCAGAGAAAAGATACACGATTACTGAGTTAGAGCTATTAGGTATTGTTTTCAGTTTAGGGAAATTTAGAATGTATTTAGTAGGGGGGAAATTTGAGATCCACACAGATCACCATGCATTACTGTATATGAGGACTTGTAAACTCAGTTCTAACAGAGTTAGTAGGTGGATTCTTGCTCTGCAGGAATACGAATTCACAGTAAAATATATTAAAGGTAAAGATAACATTCTTGCAGACATGCTATCGAGGGGCACTAATTTATGTAGGGATTATCCTCTGGTTAAAGCAGAGGACGGTATTTTAATATGTGCATGTGTGGACAGTAGCAACAGGGCATTGTTACAGACACTGAGAAATATGCTAGTGGAGCAACGTGATGACGTTAAGTTAAAGGAGCCACTGGCTAGGTTGGAAATAGGTGAAGAAGAGTATGTGAAAGTAGGACGGTTCACGTACAAGATGCAGGATGGGCTTCTTGCAAGGAAATGTAGGAATAATCGGTGGGCAATATGTGTTCCTGCCACTTTGCGGGAGGAGCTAATTTGGTTCATTCATAGGGAATTAGGACACTTTGGTGCTGCCAAGGTCTTCTATGAAATTGGTCGTGACTTCATTTGGAGTAAAATGGGAAGGGACGTTAGGAGGATTTTAGCGAAGTGTGACACCTGTCAAAGGAGTAAATATCCAGTTAAATATTTAGTGGGGGAGAGATCTGCAGTTCTCACCAGTAGACCCGGCGAACTACTGTGTGTGGATTTATTTGGCCCGATCGTTAAAGGACAGTACGGCTACGAGTACATTTTTATAGTTATTGACGCTTTTAGTAAGTATGTCAAGCTATATCCGCTAAGGAAAGCCACGGGACTAGCGTGTAGCCGTCTGATCATTAATAAGTATGTACCTGAGTTTGGCATTCCTCTCAGGATACTATCTGACAGTGGACCACAGTTTACTGCAAAGAAATGGAGAACCAGTATGCAGGAAGCTGGTATAACACACGTTCATTCCTCTGTAAGGTACCCTCAGGGTAATTCTGCAGAGCGTCCATTAAGGGAAGTGGCTCGTCTTTTTCGGACTCTAGTGCATGACAAGCATGCGGCCAGGGTTGGACATCTTCCCAAGGTCGAGACTTGGCTGAATTCTGTCCAGCATGAGAGCACGAAATTGACGCCATACGAAGTTCACTTCGGAAAAAGACCACAAAATGAACTAGCGAGGGTGTTGGGATTAAATGAGGGTAAGCAACCGGGGATGGATTACATTGTCCAGTTGGCGAAACAGAATTTATCTAAGTCAGCACAAAAGAGAATTCTCCAACAAAAAGAAACTAAATTTGACCTATTCGAGCCGGGAGACAGAGTCTTACTTAGAGTGCCGAAACAGTCAAATAAGCTAGAGAAAGTCATGTCCAAGTTCTTTTATCTCTACGAGGGCCCATTTATAGTTTCCAAACGTATTGGCAAAACAGCATATGTGCTGGAGAATAGTGAGGGAAACAGATTATACGGGACGTATAATATACATAGTCTCCGAAAGTATGTGTCATAAAGTGAGGATGTTTAGCTGGCGAGCCAGCCTATCAAATGAGTAAGTGTGGTATTTGGTGCGTGGGAGGATCTGGTCTTAAGGCAGGCGTATCAGAAGTCACACAGGGGGGTAGTATGTAAGTAAATGAGAGTTTTTAAGGTACAGGGAAATATGACGGGATTGTCGGATGCTCTTGAGCACTAAAATGTCTCGATACACCAAGGCCAGAATTTGGTAGCGCTGGTGAATTCCCATTTGCCTCCAAGAGATGGGTGAGCGCTTGAACAGGGTATTTTTGCTTAAGGCGTCCACGAGGCAAAAGATGGGCCATCAGAATGCTAGACAGTCCTTCATGAAACTCATACATAACAGCACACGTGATTTCTGTTTACGGCCTCGCCATGTAAGATTTGTGAGTGTGTAATTTAAGATAATATGTACAATGGTATTATTTGTGTGAGGAGAAATGGTCTGTGTTGAGAACTAGTATTAAGTAGAATATGGTTAACGGGAACTTAACAAGACAGGGCGATTACGGCACAGAAATATTTGGTGTTATATGTAATGCACATTTACTGTTTTTTTTCAGAAGTCAATATTAATTTAATCTACTTCAAAGAGAGATTAAGTATTATGGTCACGAGGCGCTGCCACAATAGTGTGATCGTGTGCCCAGTGATAAGTGGAATTAAATGTCACCATAAGGAGGGGACCTCCAGTGAAATTAGGGAGTTCTATGGTGATATAAATATATCAGAACACCTTCAATGCGTGTGATATGACATCATAAATACAGTGCTCACACATTAATTATGTCTATTTCTCCAACATAGAGAAATTTGAGAGGCGGAAATATCCGTGGAACACTATTCCATATGTAAAACATTGGACTGGTTGCAAAGTGCAATCCATAGTGACAACAAACTTTGACGCAAAGTGCGTGAAGAAAAAATATGAGTGTATATATCTGTAATTTAGGGTTATTTCATTTATGTAATATGTATTTTGGATGGGGTTTATTAACGTGTCTGGGATAATCGGATAATGGACCGTCGTCACGGTAAATCATCCGATGATCCGAGGCGAATATGTAACGTGTTTTTCGTGGGGTTTTTATGCCACTGGCATAAGTCAGTAGGAAGCCATTCTATATTTATTTACGCGGCAAATTGTTCAGCCAAGAGAATTTTTCATGGTAATTTATTATTATTATTAATTTATTATAATTATTATTAAGGTATTTTCGGAGCATTTTATAAAAATTATTAGCATTCAGATAGGTTTTCTATGTCTTAGAAAACGCTATCAAGCAAATTATTACGAACGACAATATTATAGAAAATTATGTGATTACGGAATTTTACGGAGTTTTGTCAGTTAGGGTATTTGAGAGACATGACTCACTGGGAATTCGAGTACAAGCTGATTCCTGTCGAGAAGTATTACGCAAGGCTGGGTCGCAAGGTCTAGAAAAGGCGAATTGTTGGGACGGAAAACGACTTCTCCCTCTCGCGCGCCGAGTGTAATGAGGCAGAGGAGGGGAACTAGCGGCGTGCTCAGCCAATCACGGGAGACGACGTAAGCTAGATGTCGGTACCATGGTGGGGGAGCCAACGTGTGGATATATCGTTCGACGCGCCGTGAAACGAGGACTATCTGTATAGTTCTTGCCGAGTGTGGATTTACGCGGGAGTCGCTCCGATGTTCCGCGGAACGGACTATCTGTGTAGAACTGGCGGAGTACGGTTGCAAGTGCGTGTCGCTCCGATGTTCAGTGGAGTTGAAGACTAACTTTTGCAAAACTTAACCAGTGCGGTTGTACGAGTGTTTGGGTCCGAGGTACGGACCATAGAATTATCTAATCTACCAGAATATCATCAAATTCCGACGGAGATGACGACGTCCAGGAGACTGTGGGAAGCTCACGGCATCATCAAGTACGAGGGAAATGCTTTGGCAATTTCCAGTGGTAAGCGCAAATGACGCAGAAATACGCAATCTCTCATTTTTCTTTGTTTTACATTTCATATTTCAGTAACTTCATAGCTTGGAAATAAGAGTAAAATCAATTTATCAGACTCCGTTTTCACGTAATTTTCTATCGGTAATATTCAAATCACAACGCTCCAATTTAAATTTTGTACTTATTATTATTATTAATTTTGCTATACTTGTTTTATATAATAAATTCATTTCTTTTACAATGCAATCTTTGCTTTCAGTAGGTAGCATTAGATATAGACCAATTCCTTCTCCTGATACAATTGTTTGTTGGGTTAATGATCAAATCATACCACGATCTGAGTGAATAGGGTCTTGAAGGTGTTCTGCCAGAGCTAGACGTTGTTAAATACAAATTTAGATTTCAACATTGCGTTGAGGTCTTGGCGCCCATTAAAACAACATAGCTTAGGCAAAGGTAAACAGTTACATTTATCTCCCAACAGTGTGGGCTAGCCAAACTGCTACATTTGTCGCTACCAACATGGGGCACTAATTAAAGGTTACACGCAGGCACGGAGACTCCTTCCTCCTGACAAGGTCACAAGCTCGCTGCTATGTGACGATTATGCCAGCAAATAAGGTAAATGGCTGGCAGCGTCTCACCTGCATTCACAATGAACGGAGTTCCTAAAACGTCCACATAAAGGTTCTTCTTCTTCTTCTTATCCCAGTTCCAGTGATCTCTCTCCACCACTCTCGTCCATTCACTCCTCTTTTCTCAACGCTCTCCATCACTGTATCCATCCACCTCATCCTCGGCCTTCCCGTGACTTTCTTGGTAAATAATTGTCTTCTCCCATCCGCATCATTATTTATGTCCATACCATTTTAGTTTTTTTAGTTCCGTTTGGGCCGGCTGTGGACCTCGTGGTTCTTATCTCTGGCAGCTTTCCTCCTAGCCCAGTATTCCTTCATTCTGGCACTGTGAATGTCCTTCCGCTCCTGAGTCCATTTCACACCTACTCCTGCTGTTAGTGACTGGAGAGAGTCTGATGTTCTGACTAAAGTCCCGTATTTATTCCTGTCATAGATGTTACTGGGGTCAATATCCAATTGTTCAAGGTCTTTCCCGACTAGTTTCGACCACTTGGCGTTAGTTGCTTTCCCTCTAGAGACAGTGTTGAAAATTCTGGAGGTGAGCCTCTGATTATCCATTCTGACAATATGACCATAGAAGATCAGCCTCCTCTTCCTCATGGCTGTTGTAATGTTCTCCACTTGTTCATAGAGTTCATTGTTGTGCCTGATTCCATACTTGCCTTCCTCTTTAATAGGGCCCATGATTTTTCGCAGAATCTTCTGGTCCTTCAGCTCCAATTTCCGGAGTTGTCCTTTTCTGACCATATTTAGGCATTCTGAGGCATATAGTAGCCTACTGATGGTCTCACTACAGTACTGTAGTGTGTGAGTTCGAAATTCATTGAGAGGGATTTGGATTTGTACATATTCTTGCATAGGTGGTAGGCTCTCTCCAGTTTGATGCATCTGTCGTTCATGGCCAGGTCTTCATTGATGTTTGGGGTTATCCATTCTCCTAGGTATTTGAAGGAGTTAGTTCTTTGTACTACTTTGTCCCCCAGTGGGATTGACTGATAAAGGTTATTATTAAATGCAAATAAGTCTCTTAAGTTGTCGTTAATTCATTTAGGGGCTTTACGGCATCACAGTCATGTAGCCCCATGTATTTGGGTGTGTGTGTGTAAGCTGTCTAATAACCTGAGTCATCCCCAGGAATAATGAAATCCATAATGGTCCGTATCGACATAGTTAATTTAATTGAAATTTAAATTGTTCACCTTTTCAATACACATACATAGGGACATGTTTCGGGAGTTCCTTAATCTCCAGTCAACAGCCTGTACACACGCTTTGATTTTTGCAATATAACAACACATTAAAACAAACAAATACTATAGAGTAATTAAAATAATCTCCACCTAGTATAAAACACAGTCCCTGATTCTTGGATGCCACGGGTAATCTTGAGAACCATTGGATTTTAATGCAGTTTTCACCATTCTGTAAAGCAGGGGTTCTCAACCTTTTTCAACCATCGTACCCCTTTAAAAAAATTAAACAACCTGCGTACCCGCTACTAACCTTTCTTAGGTAGTAATAATGGTTATTAAAAAATGTAAAAGGTTTATAATTAGTATTTTTTACTAAATTGTCACGTTTGCTTTCGAAATGGCGTTTCAAATGGGACGGTTTCATAGAATTGTTTGATAAGATTTCTGAACAAACCACGCATTGTGGATTAGGCCCGTCTGAACTTCCACTCCAAGTAAAACCGAATTTTAATTATAAATCGTCATATTTCCTTTTTTTATTTACAGCCTGTACCATTTTTCTGAAACTAAAAAAAAAATTCAGAACGTTGCCTGCACGCCATGGAAATTAGAATGCTTTGTTGGACAATGGGCATCTGCCTTATTTATTGACCATGTCAGAAACGACACAATTCGGGAGCAAATGGGTGTCGCCCCAATTGTGGACAAAATGAGAGAGAAACGGCTCCGATGGTATGGCCATGCCCTGCGTGCAGCGCCTGATACTGTCCTTCATTTTGAGGTTGAAGGCCTACGCCCCAGAGGACGACCGAAGCAGCGTTGCTAAGACACAATAAATAGTGACTTAAAAATTACCGGCCTATTCCAGCTGACGCACGAAACCGGACAAAATGGAGGTTAATGACCAAAAAAGGGACCCTGCACCACCGGAACAACGCTAGGAAGAGGAAGAAGAAGACTATTTTTTTTCAGAATTTTTCTTTTTACATTCCGGTCGCACCCATTATCAGAACATGTAGGCATATGCCTACTTAAATTTTGTGACGTTGATGGTCCAGGATCTTGGTCAAGATCTTTGTAAGGTCTTTTTGTTTGGAGCCACTTATCCATTGTTATTGTTCACGGTAAGAAACTTGGAATTTGTAAATACTAACAGTCCTAAACTGTTGAGCACGGTTGAGTGACCGCAGGTTAGTACAACAAGTCAGGCAAACAGGTAACGCTGTACTGATTGGCAATCCACTCGACTGCTATAGGAGCGGGTAGTGGGGAGGGGAGGCTACAGACAAAGCTGGACTGATTAGTCATCACTCCACTGCTCGGGCGCCGTATATAACTCACAGAGTAGTGACGGCACGAAGCTCACTGTGCATGTGGATCAGGTAGAAGGATGGCCTGCCGCGTACCACAGGTTGAGAACCCCAGCTGTAAAGGATATCTCAAGGAAGGTTTATGTAGAAAATAATTTATTTATGATCAATGGAAGCCAAGCAGTAATGGATTTAAGTGAAAATAGAATCTGGCGTCCGTGCGCTTATTAAGCTTACGCTGGGTAAACCATTAAAATATCAATATACTATGAGTGTAAGAATTGTTCTACAAAAACGTCCTCAAGAGCATATCTCTATCTTCAATTTATCGCCCACTATAAGTGTCTTTACGTTTTCATTTCTTCCAAGAATCTCCATTCAATTACCGAGGCAACAGTTTACAAGCCTATCACCCCAGTTACAGCCTAGCTAGCGGGCGAGCCTATTACCCCAGCAGCAAACTGTCTAGTCGTGTTGAGTTAAGACTTCAGAGAAGAGTGGTTGTGTTTGGAGTGGCTTTTCTTCATTTCGCCTGTGAACTTTTCTTTCCGCAAAATACAGTCAAGTTAAGATTGGATGGAAGGGGGATTTGTGTTTCATGCACCTCGCCATTCTTAAATTACGTCTGACAAGAATTTGTTGCACATGCATCTCCATGATAATATAATTAATAGTCTAATCAGTGATTTTAACCCATCATGCCGAGATATAAAACAAATATAGGTCGCAGTTCATGGACATCGAAAAAACAAAGTGCTTATCAGGGGAACGCATTCAAAACTATTCCCAGGCAAAGCCGGGACGGGTTGCTAGTTTCTTTAAAGAAGAGTCTTTTTTGTAGCGTCAGTATATGGTTCGGCCACTGTCTTGGCAAACCAGTTTTGTGTTTCCCTTTTTGTTTCCACTCTGTGTGGTTGTACATATCTGTATTATTTGTCTTCATTGTATTTATTCATTGTCAAGTTAGTTTTGTTTATGTTGGATTAGTTGTCATGATTCATTTGTTTTGATTACATGTATTCCCATTGCCGTATTTCCAGTAGGATATTTTTGCTTAGAAGGTATTTTGGTATTTCTAAGTTGGCCACACTGATTCTTCTTTAACTTGTTTTTGAACTCTCTACTGTGATTGGCTGCTCTCAGCTTATCAGAGGCCTCCAACTTGTTTTTGAACTCTCCACTGTGATTGGCTGCTTCCAGCCTATCAGAGGCCTCCTTGCTGTTTGTAGCGACCAATCACGTGTTTCTTCTTCGCTTTCTAAGCGTGTAGCCATAGCGGAATGATGTGCTTCAACGCTGGTTGTGATATATCAACGAACATCCAGCTAATCATTTCTATAATTGGTGCTATCTTCATAGTAACCGTGCTTAGTAATCATGTCCTATGCACATGATTCATATTTTGTTAGGGCAGTGACATTACGGTGATTTTCGATCTCATCAAACCATGCTTGATGTTGCTACGCGCCATGTCGACAAATCCTTCAATCCGCGGCGTCGGATAGTTTGTTGTAACATGTTTGCTTCTATCTTCATCTACTGCCTAACAATTTTGGTTCGGCCACTGTCTTGGCAAACCAGTTTTTGTGTTTCCCCATTTGTTTCCACTCTGTGTGGTTGTACATATCTGTATTATTTGTTTTCATTGTATTTATTCATTGTCAAGTTAGTTTTGTTTCTGTTGATTAGTTGTCATGATTTATTTGTTTTGATTGCATGTAGTATTCCCACTGCCGTGTTTCCAGTAGGATATTTTGGCTTAGAAGGTAATTTTGTATTCTAAGTTGGCCACATTGATTCTTCTTTAACTTGTTTGAACTCTTTACTGTGATTGGCTGCTTTCGGCCTATCAGAGGCCTCTTTCTTGTTTTTAAACTCTCTACTGTGATTGGCTGCTTCCAGCCTATCAGAGGCCTCCTTGCTGCTTGTAGCGACCAATCACGTTTTTTCTTCTTCGTTGTTCTCTAAGTGTGTAGCCATGACACAATGCTGTGCTTCAACGCTGGTTGTGATATATCAACAAGTATCCAGCTAATCATTTCTATAATTGGTGCTATCTTCATAGTAACCGTGCTTAGCAATCATGTCCTATGCACATGATTCATATTTTGTTTGGGCAGTGACATTACGGTGATTTTCGATCTCATCATCACCATGCTTGATGGTGCTACGCGTCATGTCGACGAATTCTTCAATCCGCGGCGTCGGATAGTTTGTTGTAATGTGTTCACTTCTATCTTCATTTACTGCCTAACAATTTGTCTTCACGCGTATGAATAATGATGATGCTTCGTGTGATAAGTAATTCATCGTGTCTGGAAGCATGTTACAAGGCCAGGCATCATCACTAATTGGAGGTTGACGCTAGGCTAAACTGCTTTATTATTGTGACAATACCGCGCGATTGGCATATCCCGGTATTTGTATGATAGCAACTATTTTGACTTCCCGCAACATCACTGGAATGGAAGTTGACGCTGGGCTTAACTACTTTACTATTGTGACAATACCGCGCGATTGGCATATCCCGGTATTTGTATGACAGCAACTACTTTGACTTCCTGCGTTTCACACATAATTTGTTTCATTAACAATTCATTTTGGGCTTACGGTATCGGCGCATCACTGTAAGTCAGTCCTGGTTCGACGACACATTCTCGTTCCATGCGACCTGTTTTTTCATTATTTGTTGCAACTCCACTTGTGTTGCATATTTAAATTATATCATTCTATGGAACCGCCGTGTATTGCATGCCGTTCTATGATGTACTGATCTGCAGCTACGTTCAAGACAATATGTGTGTTTTAGGCTCAAGACGTAACGTGTGTTAATTCTTAATGAGTGTTTCTTCAATTGTGTAAATTTGTGTTAGTGTTTCTCATATGTTTATGTGCCACCTTTGAATATTTGTTTATGTGTCACCTTTGGATATTATGTTTTATGTGCCACCTATTTGATAATATATCTTATTATTAGTTAGTGGTGGTGTCGTGTCCTTTATGCCTTCCTGGACTTCCTTATTTAGTGACAATAATATTGTCTGGTCCTCCACATGTTTGCTAAATTGTCAAGCGACCTTTGTAAAGTCAACTCTTTGTATTATCACATCATTATCTAATGCTTTGGCCAACAAATTTTTATACATTGTCCACTATTACCAGAATACTCTTGGTGGGTTGTTGACTTCCCGCGTTGGCCATTACATTAATTGGTCCTCCGGGCCGGATATTGAGCTGTTTACTACTTTGAATGAATTATTAAGCTTTGCTTTGGCCACGTTGGGCCCTTGTTTCTTGCTATTTCACCAGGAAGGCCATAAATTTAAATTGTATACGTTCCCATTAACTTCCCAAGGACACAATACAGTATTCTATGTTCAGATGTTTGTTTACAACTTAATCGAGACCATTGTCTCAGTGTTTATTTTTTGTGTTAGTTAAGTTGGTTGTGTTAGTTAGGTGTGCAACTCTGGTAATTACATCTAGGCGGGCAATCCTAAGGTCATTATGGAGGATGCCCAAAAACGACCTTTAGTTAGGAAGCGTGCAGTCGCTAAGGCCATGCTTACCTCACAAGAAAAAGTAATTAGCAACTTTCAGGACATTACAGAAGAGCAATATCAAATGTTAGTGTTACGCAAACACAAATGCGAGGAAATTTATGAACAATATAACGAAGCGCAAGTCGCTTTAGAGGATATTACAGACAATATCGACGAAGAAATAGCCGAACGTTGTGACTTCGAAGATAAATATTTTGAGTTGATGGTTAAAATTAAACTACATTGTGACAATTTCAAAAAATCCAACACTACAGACAGTGATAACCCTTTGAATAATTTGCAGAGTGCACAATTTCCTACTGCTAACGTAGCTGCAGCTCATATAAAGTTGCCTGAAATTCAAATTCCGCAGTTCAGTGGCGACTTCACAGACTGGTTGAATTTCAGAGATAGCTTCAAGGCTATAGTAATTGATAACCATGCTCTGTCTGATATTGTTAAGTTCTACTACCTTAATTCTAGTCTTAGTGGTGAGGCCAAACTCCTCTTAAAGAACATTACTGTGTCAGATGATAACTTTATGGTTGCATGGAACTTGCTGACAACTCGATACAATAACATTAGGCTCATAGCGCATAATCATGTCACCAAGCTTTTCAAGCCCCCGCATACGGTAATGATTCAGTGTCATTGCGTGCCATCATCGACCACTTTGTTTCTCATGTCAATGCGTTAGAAGCTTTGGACTTTAACGGGGTTCCCCTTCAAGACCTGTTATTGTCACATTTTATATTGGAGCTACTAGATAATGATAGCATCCGTGAATGGGAGAATCATGTTGATTCTGGGAGAATTCCCACTCTCCAGGACTTGGTTAGCTTCTTAGAGAAAAAATGCAAGGTACTGGAAATAACTGAAAAGAATGGGTCCAGGCCTGCATTACATACTGCTGTAACCAAACTTAAAGCTGAAGGTCATTCGCCTCAGAAACCCATGTTAACTACTACCAAATCTCGTTGTACATATTGTAGGAGCATTGATCACCAATTGTCGAAATGTGGTACCTTTATCAAACTTTCGTCCACAGCCAAATGGGATTTTGTCAGGTCTCGTAAATTATGTTACAATTGTTTGCGTAATTTCGAGCCTAATCATCAATGTTCGAAGTACTCTTGTAACACTTGTTCCCGAAAACACCACACTCTTCTTCACTATGAGCCCTCCAGTGGCACTAGTAATGATGCTTCTCAAGCTCATGCTAACGTGGTAAACACTAGTTGCAGTAGCGTCGCTCGTGACAATCAATTTTCAAGGACGTTATTGCCCACTGCCAAGTTGAATATATTAGCTGGCAATGGCTTACGTGTACCTGTCACTGCACTACTTGACTCTGCATCAGATTGTAACTTAATTTCGTCACACTTAATTAAGAAATTAAGACTCCACACCAAACCTATGAAGGTACACATTCACGGTGTTGGTCAAAATCAAAGCACTGCTACTGTTGTTGCTGATGTGAACGTTTTTGCCTGTGCTACTAATTGGTCTGCTAAGCTTGAATGTCTCGTGGTTCCCAATATTGCACTTGAGCTACCCGCTGCTGGTTTCGATACCTCTGAATGGAACATTCCATCACATATTGATTTAGCTGATCCTGATTTCAATTGCACTAAATCTATTGATCTTGTTCTTGGTGCAGAATATTTCTTTGACCTGTTATGTCCTGGTAAAATCATACCAGTTGGTGATTTGCCCATCATTCAAAATACCTCTGTGGGTTGGGTGTTTTCTGGGAGGCTGCCCAGTGCAAGCACCTCGCAACCATCGCACGTGGTATCAGCACTTACACTCTCACGCCCTCATGTAGAACAACAGCTGGAAGCGTTTTGGAACGTTGAAGAAGTTGAAACCCCAGTCTTGTCTGTTGATGAATCCATATGTGAAGAACACTTCGTTGCTACTACCACTCGCAAAGACGATGGTAGATTTGTGGTTAGACTCCCTCGCAAGGTAGACTCGGAGCCTCTAGGTGCCTCTCGCTACGCTACACTAAATCGTTTTCACTCTCTCGAAAGACGTTTGGCTCGTAACCCTGAGTTAAGGTTAGAATACACTGAATTCATGCATGAATATCTAGCCTTAAACCATATGCAAGTTACCCCCCACCCGACTGATGGTGAAGTTTACTACATTCCCCATCATCCTGTTTTCAAGCCGCACAGTACTTCTACAAAGCTCAGAGTGGTATTTGATGCTTCGATGGCTACTACGTCTGGGTGCTCCCTTAATGATACCTTGTTGGTGGGCCCTGTAATTCAGCAGGATTTGTTCTCTATTTTGCTTCGGTTCCGTACTCACTTGATAGCGTTTGCAGCTGATCTGAGTAAAATGTACAGACAGATTCTTGTAGATCACAAGGATCGTGACTTACAGAGAATATTTTGGAGAGACTCTCCTTCAGACCCTATAGTAGAATATCAATTAAACACCGTTACATATGGTACTGCCCCAGCATCCTTCTTAGCCACTCGTGTGCTAAAGGAGCTCGCCCTCACTGATGGCACAGCTTTTCCAGCTGCCACTCAGATTGTTTTAAACGACTTCTATGTTGATGATTGTATCTCGGGATGTGATTCCGAGCATGACGCACTCATTCTGTATGATGAATTGACCCTTCTTTTGAGATTAGGTGGTTTTGAACTGTGTAAGTGGAGTTCAAACTCCATGACTCTATTAGATAACATTCCTCTTGATCATCAAGAGAAACAACAACTCCGTAGTTTCGGCGATGGTGAAGAAACAGTCGCCAGAACGCTAGGACTTTATTGGCAACCTATCGATGACTTGTTGCGGATTCAGTCACCTATCGTGAACTGTGACACTTCAATTACCTTTACTAAGCGTTCATTTTTGTCCATTGTTGCCTCTATCTTTGACCCTTTGGGTTTAGTGTCACCTATTGTGGTTGCTTGTAAGATTCTCTTCCAAGATTTGTGGATTCACAAACTCGGTTGGGATGACCCCCTTCCAAAGGAAATCGCGCAAGCTTGGCTGAATGTTTATAGCAATTTACCTGCGATTTCTGAGATTTCTACTCCACGTTTGATTAAGCCTGCTTCAGAAATCAAATCTATGCGACTTCATGGCCTTTGCGACAGCAGTCAGCAGGCCTATGGAGCTTGTCTCTATTTATTGTCAATTGATACCTACGGCGTCGTCACTTCCCTCTCCAGTCATGCTTTCGTTGTAGCCTTTACTCGCTTCTGCAGTAGAAGGGGCGTTCCCGCTCAAGTGTATTCCGACAATGGTACCAACTTTCAAGGCGCACAGTCTGACCTTGCTGATCTTGGTTCGTTGCTCTCCTCTGCAGATTTTCAATCTGTTGTTCAAGATTCTACGTCATCGCTACTAATTCAGTGGCACTTCATTCCTCCTAGTTCTCCGCACTTTGGTGGAATTTGGGAGGCAAACATCAAATCTTTGAAATCTCATTTAATAAGAATCATGAAGGTTCAAGTACTTACGTATGAAGAATTGACCACTCTCGTGGTGCATATTGAAGCCATTCTAAATTCTAGACCCATTTCGCCTATGACTGAGGATCCTACTGACTTGTGCTATCTCTCGCCAGGTCACTTTCTTGTTGGACGACCTTTGAATGCCTTGCCCATTCCTGACGCTTCTGAAGTGCCCATCAATAGGTTGTCTAGATGGCAATTACTTCAACAGATTATGACTTCATTGTGGCGTAAATGGTCCACAGATCATTTACTCTCCCTTCAACAACGTCGCAAGTGGAACCGTATGTCTCCTAACCTCAAGGTTGGCACGCTTGTGCTTATTATGGACGACAATGTTTCTCCTACTTACTGGCGACTTGGACGTATTCTTGAGGTTCATTGTGGTAAGGACGGCCTAGCTCGTGTGGTCTCTCTACATACCACCTCTGGACTCTTGAAACGTCCCATCGTCAAGGTGTCTCCCTTGTTGCCGCAGAACTAAACACTCTTGTATTTTCATAAACAACCTGCCTGTTGTTTCTGTGCGGGCAATATGGTTCGGCCACTGTCTTGGCAAACCAGTTTTTGTGTTTCCCCATTTGTTTCCACTCTGTGTGGTTGTACATATCTGTATTATTTGTTTTCATTGTATTTATTCATTGTCAAGTTAGTTTTGTTTCTGTTGATTAGTTGTCATGATTTATTTGTTTTGATTGCATGTAGTATTCCCACTGCCGTGTTTCCAGTAGGATATTTTGGCTTAGAAGGTAATTTTGTATCCTAAGTTGGCCACATTGATTCTTCTTTAACTTGTTTGAACTCTTTACTGTGATTGGCTGCTTTCGGCCTATCAGAGGCCTCTTTCTTGTTTTTAAACTCTCTACTGTGATTGGCTGCTTCCAGCCTATCAGAGGCCTCCTTGCTGCTTGTAGCGACCAATCACGTTTTTTCTTCTTCGTTGTTCTCTAAGTGTGTAGCCATGACACAATGCTGTGCTTCAACGCTGGTTGTGATATATCAACAAGTATCCAGCTAATCATTTCTATAATTGGTGCTATCTTCATAGTAACCGTGCTTAGCAATCATGTCCTATGCACATGATTCATATTTTGTTTGGGCAGTGACATTACGGTGATTTTCGATCTCATCATCACCATGCTTGATGGTGCTACGCGTCATGTCGACGAATTCTTCAATCCGCGGCGTCGGATAGTTTGTTGTAATGTGTTCACTTCTATCTTCATTTACTGCCTAACAATTTGTCTTCACGCGTATGAATAATGATGATGCTTCGTGTGATAAGTAATTCATCGTGTCTGGAAGCATGTTACAAGGCCAGGCATCATCACTAATTGGAGGTTGACGCTAGGCTAAACTGCTTTATTATTGTGACAATACCGCGCGATTGGCATATCCCGGTATTTGTATGATAGCAACTATTTTGACTTCCCGCAACATCACTGGAATGGAAGTTGACGCTGGGCATAACTACTTTACTATTGTGACAATACCGCGCGATTGGCATATCCCGGTATTTGTATGACAGCAACTACTTTGACTTCCTGCGTTTCACACATAATTTGTTTTATTAACAATTCATTTTGGGCTTACGGTATCGGCGCATCACTGTAAGTCAGTCCTGGTTCGACGACACATTCTCGTTCCATGCGACCTGTTTTTTCATTATTTGTTGCAACTCCACTTGTGTTGCATATTTAAATTATATCATTCTATGGAACCGCCGTGTATTGCATGCCGTTCTATGATGTACTGATCTGCAGCTACGTTCAAGACAATATGTGTGTTTTAGGCTCAAGACGTAACGTGTGTTAATTCTTAATGAGTGTTTCTTCAATTGTGTAAATTTGTGTTAGTGTTTCTCATATGTTTATGTGCCACCTTTGAATATTTGTTTATGTGTCACCTTTGGATATTATGTTTTATGTGCCACCTATTTGATAATATATCTTATTATTAGTTAGTGGTGGTGTCGTGTCCTTTATGCCTTCCTGGACTTCCTTATTTAGTGACAATAATATTGTCTGGTCCTCCACATGTTTGCTAAATTGTCAAGCGACCTTTGTAAAGTCAACTCTTTGTATTATCACATCATTATCTAATGCTTTGGCCAACAAATTTTTATACATTGTCCACTATTACCAGAATACTCTTGGTGGGTTGTTGACTTCCCGCGTTGGCCATTACAAATTTGTCTTCACGCGTGTGAATAATGATGTTGTTTCGTGTGATAAGTAATTCATTGTTTGTCTGGAAGCATGTGTTACAAGTCCAGGCACCATCGTCCTGCACCATCACTAAATGGAGGTTGACGCGAGGCTAAACTGCTTTACTATTGTGACAATGCCGTGCGATTGGCATATCCCGGTATTTGTATGACAGCAACTACTTTGACTTCCTGCGTTTCACGCATAATTTGTTTTATTAACAATTCATTTTGGGCTTACAGTATCGGCGCATCACTGTAAGTCAGTCCTGGTTCGACGACACATTCTCGTTCCATGCGACCTGTTTTTTCATTATTTGTTGCAACTCCACTTGTGTTGCATATTTAAACTATATCATTCTTTGGAACCGCCGTGTATTGCATGCCGTTCTATGATGTACTGATCTGCAGCTACGTTCAAGACATATATGTGTTTTAGGCTCAAGACTTAACGTGTGTTAATTCTTTGCGAGTGTTTCTTCAATTGTGTAAATTTGTGCCAGTGTTTCTCATATGTTTATGTGCCACCTTTGAATATTTGTTTTATGTGCCACCTATTTGATAATATATCTTATTATTAGTTATTGGTGGTGTTGTGTCCTGTATGCCTTCCTGGACTTCCTTATTTGGTGACAATAATATTGTCTGGTCCTCCACATGTTTGCTAAATTGTTACGCGACCTTTATAAAGTCAACTCTTTTATCATTACATCTTTATCTAATGCTTTGGCCAACAAACCTTTATATGTCCACATTACCAGAATACTCTTGGTGGGTTGTTGACTTCCCGCGTTGGCCATTACATTATTTGGTCCTCTCCGGGCCGGATATTGAGCTGTTTACTATTTTGAATCATTAAGCATTGTTTTGGCCATGTTGGGCCCTTGTTTCTTGCTATTTCACCAGGAAGGCCATAAATTTAACATTGTATACGTTCCCATTAACTTCCCAAGGACACAATACAGTATTCTATGTTCAGATGTTTGTTTACAACTTAATCGAGACCATTGTCTCAGTGTTTATTTTTTGTGTTAGTTGGTTGTGTTAGTTAGGTGTGCAACTCTGGTAATTACATCTAGGCGGGCAATCCTAAAGTCATTATGGAGGATGCCCAAAAACGACTTTTAGTTAGGAAGCGTGCAGTCGCTAAGGGCATGCTTACCTCACAAGAAAAAGTAATTAGCAACTTTCAGGACATTACAGAAGAGCAATATGAAATGTTAGTGTTACGCAAACACAAATGCGAGGAAATTTATAAACAATATAACGAAGCGCAAGTCGCTTTAGAGGATATTACAGACAATATCGACGAAGAAATAGCCGAACGTTGTGACTTCGAAGATAAGTATTTTGAGTTGATGGTTAAAATTAAACTACATTGTGATAATTTCAAAAAATCCAACACTACAGACAGTGATAACCCTTTGAATAATTTGCAGAGTGCACAATTTCCTAATGCTAACGTAGCTGCAGCGCATATAAAGTTGCCTGAAATTCAAATTCCGCAGTTCAGTGGCGACTTCACAGACTGGCTGAATTTCAGAGATAGCTTCAAGGCCATAGTAATTGATAACCATGCTCTTTCTGATATTGTTAAGTTCTACTACCTTAATTCTAGTCTTAGTGGCGAGGCTAAACTCCTCTTAAAGAACATTACTGTGTCAGATGATAACTTTATGGTTGCATGGAACTTGCTGACAACTCGATACAATAACATTAGGCTCATAGCGCACAACCATGTTACCAAGCTTTTCAAGCCCCCCCGCATACGGTAATGATTCAGTGTCATTGCGTGCCATCATCGACCACTTTGTTTCTCATGTCAATGCGTTAGAAGCTTTGGACTTTAACGGGGTTCCCCTTCAAGACTTGTTATTGTCACATTTTATATTGGAGCTACTAGATAATGATAGCATCCGTGAATGGGAGAATCATGTTGATTCTGGGAGAATTCCCACTCTCCAGGACTTGGTTAGCTTCTTAGAGAAAAAATGCAAGGTACTGGAAATAACTGAAAGGAATGGGTCCAGGCCTGCATTACATACTGCTGTAACCAAACTTAAAGCTGAAGGTCATTCGCCTCAGAAACCCATGTTAACTACTACCAAATCTCGTTGTACATATTGTAGGAGCATTGATCACCAATTGTCGAAATGTGGTACCTTTATTAAACTTTCGTCCACAGCCAAATGGGATTTTGTCAGGTCTCGAAAATTATGTTATAATTGTTTGCGTAATTTCGAGTCTAATCATCAATGTTCGAAGTACTCTTGTAACACTTGTTCCCGAAAACACCACACTCTTCTTCACTATGAACCCTCCAGTGGCACTAGTAATGATGCTTCTCAAGCTCATGCTAACGTGGTAAACACTAGTTGCAGTAACGTCGCTCGTGACAATCAATTTTCAAGGACGCTATTACCCACTGCCAAGTTGAATATATTAGCTGGCAATGGCTTACGTGTACCTGTCACTGCACTACTTGACTCTGCATCAGATTGTAACTTAATTTCATCACACTTAACTAAGAAATTAAGATCCACACCAAACCTATGAAGGTACACATTCGCGGTGTTGGTCAAAATCAAAGCACTGCTACTGTTGTTGCTGATGTGAACGTTTTTGCCTGTGCTACTAATTGGTCTGCTAAGCTTGAATGTCTCGTGGTTCCCAATATTGCACTTGAGCTACCCGCTGCTGGTTTCGATACCTCTGAATGGAACATTCCATCACATATTGATTTAGCTGATCCTGATTTCAATTGCACTAAATCCATCGACCTTGTTCTTGGTGCAGAATATTTCTTTGACCTGGTATGTCCTGGTAAAATCATACCAGTTGGTGATTTGCCCATCATTCAAAATACCTCTGTGGGTTGGGTGTTTTCTGGGAGGCTGCCCAGTGCAAGCACCTCGCTACCATCGCACGTGGTATCAGCACTTACACTCTCACGCCCTCATGTAGAACAACAGCTGGAAGCGTTTTGGAACGTTGAAGAAGTTGAAACCCCAGTGTTGTCTGTTGACGAATCCATATGTGAAGAACACTTTGTTGCTACTACCACTCGCCAAGACGATGGTAGATTTGTGGTTAGACTCCCTCGCAAGGTAGACTCGGAGCCTCTAGGTGCCTCTCGCTACGCTACACTAAATCGTTTTCACTCTCTCGAATGACGTTTGGCTCGTAACCCTGAGTTAAGGTTAGAATACACTGAATTCATGCATGAATATCTAGCCTTAAGCCATATGCAAGTCGCCCCCCACCCGATTGATGGTGAAGTTTACTACATTCCCCATCATCCTGTTTTTAAGCCGCACAGTACTTCTACAAAGCTCAGAGTGGTATTTGATGCTTCGATGGCTACTACGTCTGGGTGCTCCCTTAATGATACCTTGTTGGTGGGCCCTGTAATTCAGCAGGATTTGTTCTCTATTTTGCTTCGGTTCCGTACTCACTTGATAGCCTTTGCAGCTGATCTGAGTAAAATGTACAGACAGATTCTTGTAGATCACAAAGATCGTGACTTACAGAGAATATTTTGGAGAGACTCTCCTTCAGACCCAATAGTAGAATATCAATTAAACACTGTTACATATGGTACTGCCCCAGCATCCTTCTTAGCCACTCGTGTGCTAAAGGAGCTCGCCCTCACTGATGGCACAGCTTTTCCAGCTGCCACTCAGATTGTTTTAAACGACTTCTATGTTGATGATTGTATCTCGGGATGTGATTCCGAGCATGACGCACTCATTCTGTATGATGAATTGACCCTTCTTTTGAGATTAGGTGGTTTTGAACTGTGTAAGTGGAGTTCAAACTCCATGACTCTATTAGATAACATCCCTCTTGATCATCAAGAGAAACAACAACTCCGTAGTTTCGGCGATGGTGAAGAAACAGTCACCAGAACGCTAGGACTTTATTGGCAAACTATCGATGACTTGTTGCGGATTTAGTCACCTATAGTGAACTGTGACACTTCAATTATCTTTACTAAGCGTTCATTTTTGTCCATTGTTGCCTCTATCTTTGACCCCTTGGGTTTAGTGTCACCTATTGTGGTTGCTTGTAAGATTCTCTTCCAAGATTTGTGGATTCACAAACTCGGTTGGGATGACCCCCTTCCAATGGAAATCGCGCAAGCTTGGCTGAATGTTTATAGCAATTTACCTGCGATTTCTGCGATTTCTACCCCACGTTTGATTAAGCCTGCTTCAGAAATCAAATCTATGCAACTTCATGGCTTCTGCGACAGCAGTCAGCAGACCTATGGAACTTGTCTCTATTTATTGTCAATTGATACCTACGGCGTCGTCACTGTTGCACTTGTGTGCGCTAAGTCGAAGGTTGCTCCTCTTAAACAGTTGTCTTTGCCCAGACTTGAGTTATGTGGTGCACTTTTGCTTTCCAAATTACTTGCAAAGGTGCAACCCGCTTTGAACTTGCCTATTGAATCCGTCTATTGTTGGACAGATTCCACTATTGTTTTGTCTTGGTTGGCTTCGCCCCCTTCAAAATGGAAGACCTTTGTAGCCAATAGAGTTGCTGAAATACAAAGGCTTACTGTTCACTGCGCCTGGAAACATGCCTCTTCCCATGACAATCCAGCCGACATAGTTTCCCGAGGCTGTATGCCTTCGGAATTGAAAAATAATCAGCTTTGGTGGTATGGTCCAGCATGGTTGAAGGCCTTTACAAGCTCCAGTACTTCAGATATCTTTGACACTCCTGTGTCCGAATTGCCTGAGTGTAGAATTTCGTGTGCAAATGTATCTAAACCTGTTGACATTGATTTTTTAAACAATTTTTCTTCCTACACGAGATTGTTGAGGGTCATAGCCTACTGCCTTAGGTTTGTCTCTAATTGTAGAAATACCACTAGGATCAGTGGTCCACTCACTGCCATTGAAATTGATGTTGCACTACTTACATGTGTGAAAATGATTCAAGCTCAGTGCTACTCTACTGAACTTGCTGCTCTAATGAAGAATGAGCAAGTGCCATCCACTTCCACCATCAGCAATTTGCACCCTTTGCTTCACTTTGATGGCACTATTCGTGTGGGAGGCCGTTTGGAATTGGCCGACCTTCCATTTGATACAAAACACCAGATACTTTTGCCAAATGACCATCATTTCACTAAAGTCTTGGTCAGACATACCCATTTAAAGTTGCTTCATGGCGGGGTCCAGGTTGTGATTGCGACTATCCGACAACGCTTCTGGATACCTTCACTACGAAAACTTGTTCGTAGCCTATCTCGCTCTTGTGTTACTTGCGTGCGCTACGCTGCACGTCCTTCTGAACAGTTAATGGGTCAACTCCCAGCTGTTCGCCTCCATCAAACCTTTCCCTTTAATCACGTTGGTGTTGATTACTGTGGTCCATTCACTATCAGGTACGGTGGTCCCAGGTCAAAGGTCTCGACTAAGGCCTACATCGCAATGTTCGTTTGTATGGTTACGAAGGCTGTGCACACTGAAGTCGTCACTTCCCTCTCCAGTCATGCTTTCGTTGTAGCCTTTACTCGCTTCTGCAGTAGAAGGGGCGTTCCCGCTCAAGTGTATTCCGACAATGGTACCAACTTTCAAGGCGCACAGTCTGACCTTGCTGATCTTGGTTCGTTGCTCTCCTCTGCAGATTTTCAATCTGTTGTTCAAGATTCTACCTCATCGCTACTAATTCAGTGGCACTTCATTCCTCCTAGTTCTCCGCATTTTGGTGGAATTTGGGAGGCAAACATCAAATCTTTGAAATCTCATTTAATAAGAATCATGAAGGCTCAAGTACTTACGTATGAAGAATTGACCACTCTCGTGGTGCAAATTGAAGCCATTCTAAATTCTAGACCCATTTCGCTTATGACTGAGGATCCTACTGACTTGTGCTATCTCTCGCCAGGTCACTTTCTGGTTGGACGACCTTTGAATGCCTTGCCCATTCCTGACGCTTCTGAAGTGCCCATCAATAGGTTGTCTAGATGGCAATTACTTCAACAGATTATGACTTCATTGTGGCGTAAATGGTCCACAGATCATTTACTCTCCCTTCAACAACGTCACAAGTGGAACCGTGTGTCTCCTAACCTCAAGGTTGGCACGCTTGTGCTTATTATGGATGACAATGTTTCTCCTACTTACTGGCGACTTGGACGTATTCTTGAGGTTCATTGTGGTAAGGACGGCCTAGCTCGTGTGGTCTCTCTACACACCACCTCTGGACTTTTGAAACGTCCCATCGTCAAGGTGTTTCCCTTGTTGCCGCAGAACTAACCCTCTTGTATTTTCATAAACAACCTGCCTGTTGTTTCTGTGCGGGCAATATGGTTCGGCCACTGTCTTGGCAAACCAGTTTTGTGTTTCCCTTTTTGTTTCCACTCTGTGTGGTTGTACATATCTGTATTATTTGTCTTCATTGTATTTATTCATTGTCAAGTTAGTTTTGTTTATGTTGGATTAGTTGTCATGATTCATTTGTTTTGATTACATGTTGTATTCCCATTGCCGTATTTCCAGTAGGATATTTTTGCTTAGAAGGTATTTTGGTATTTCTAAGTTGGCCACACTGATTCTTCTTTAACTTGTTTTTGAACTCTCTACTGTGATTGGCTGCTCTCAGCTTATCAGAGGCCTCCAACTTGTTTTTGAACTCTCCACTGTGATTGGCTGCTTCCAGCCTATCAGAGGCCTCCTTGCTGTTTGTAGCGACCAATCACGTGTTTCTTCTTCGTTTTCTAAGCGTGTAGCCATAGCGGAATGTTGTGCTTCAACGCTGGTTGTGATATATCAACGAACATCCAGCTAATCATTTCTATAATTGGTGCTATCTTCATAGTAACCGTGCTTAGTAATCATGTCCTATGCACATGATTCATATTTTGTTAGGGCAGTGACATTACGGTGATTTTCGATCTCATCAAACCATGCTTGATGTTGCTACGCGCCATGTCGACAAATCCTTCAATCCGCGGCGTCGGATAGTTTGTTGTAACATGTTTGCTTCTATCTTCATCTACTGCCTAACAATTTGTCTTCACGCGTGTGAATAATGATGTTGTTTCGTGTGATAAGTAATTCATTGTTTGTCTGGAAGCATGTGTTACAAGTCCAGGCACCATCGTCCTGCACCATCACTAAATGGAGGTTGACGCGAGGCTAAACTGCTTTACTATTGTGACAATGCCGTGCGATTGGCATATCCCGGTATTTGTATGACAGCAACTACTTTGACTTCCTGCGTTTCACGCATAATTTGTTTTATTAACAATTCATTTTGGGCTTACAGTATCGGCGCATCACTGTAAGTCAGTCCTGGTTCGACGACACATTCTCGTTCCATGCGACCTGTTTTTTCATTATTTGTTGCAACTCCACTTGTGTTGCATATTTAAACTATATCATTCTTTGGAACCGCCGTGTATTGCATGCCGTTCTATGATGTACTGATCTGCAGCTACGTTCAAGACATATATGTGTTTTAGGCTGAAGACTTAACGTGTGTTAATTCTTTGCGAGTGTTTCTTCAATTGTGTAAATTTGTGCCAGTGTTTCTCATATGTTTATGTGCCACCTTTGAATACTTGTTTTATGTGCCACCTATTTGATAATATATCTTATTATTAGTTATTGGTGGTGTTGTGTCCTGTATGCCTTCCTGGACTTCCTTATTTGGTGACAATAATATTGTCTGGTCCTCCACATGTTTGCTAAATTGTTACGCGACCTTTATAAAGTCAACTCTTTTATCATTACATCTTTATCTAATGCTTTGGCCAACAAACCTTTATATGTCCACATTACCAGAATACTCTTGGTGGGTTGTTGACTTCCCGCGTTGGCCATTACAGTATAATACAACAAAAGGACTCTTTTTTAAACAATTATTGATTTTAATAAGCTTGTTTTAGTCTAAAGTATTTGTTATAACACACAGAGCGCGGGCGCAGTAATATTACGTTCGAAGGTAACTTTTTAAAACTGCGGCGAACGTAATATTACGTTGATCGATTTCTCGCTCTTTGTGTTGGAGACGAACATAATATTACAGCTCTAACACTTGCATGTGGGTGCCAGTAAGCATGAAGTTGCACATACTATCGCTAGATAGCACCACATCACTGTTCAGCGGAAGAATATCCGAAGGCAAGCGATGCAAGTTCAGGTAGGTCAGATCCGTTTTCCTTTTCTTTGTTTTTATTCTTTGTGGACAGATTTTTCTCTCACAAAAACGTTGAGTTTATTCTATGACTAGTCCCTATATTTGGGGTACCGGGTGAGTTAGTCGCTCACATCCGGGAGGCGAGGAGGTTCGAATCCCCCCGCCGGCAACCTTGAAGATGGTCTTCTGTGGTTTCCCATCTTCCTTCCAGGCAAATGCCGGGGTTGGTCCCTAACTATAGGCCACAGCCGCTACCTTCCAACTCCTCATCCTTACATTCCAACTCCACTCCCCAACGGTGCTTGTAGCTCACCCATTGGGTGTCCGTCTCGAAGCAGCTACAAAAACTGGCGAGCCGAACATGTCCTCGGACACTCCCGGCACTAAAAGCCATACGCTAAAAATATATATATAATTGGGGTTATAATTCTCATTACAGATTCTGAATCTGACGCAACGGAAGAGACAGTTCTACCTCTGCCAGCGCGCCCGCTCGTTCCAGGACGAGAGCGCGCACAACAGCTGTTTACGGCATTTTTTTTTCCATTATAGTTTTATTTTCAATCGTGTCGGGTTTTTATTAACTTTGTAGTGGAAGGGTTCGGAAATCGAACGGACTTCTCAATTTATTTGTAACTCAAACCACATCCAGTTTGTGCCATTCTGAACATAGCCATAAATTCTGGAAATCAGCCAGCACAGGGGAGAGGAGCAACATTTAAGGCATCAGCAGGGTAAGTGTTAATGTGCTGTTATATTGGAAAAATCATTCTTTTTATAATGTAAGGTAATAATAATAATAATATCGTATGGCCTCGGGTGCCTGGTGCAAGCTTTGCTATTTGACACCCAGAGGGTAGCTTGCATGTCGAATTTCGTAGTTCCTTGACTATGAAAGTCAAGGAGGTTAGATGTAAGGTGAAAGCGTGTGTACAGGCTGATGACGGGAGATTAAGGAACTCCCGAAACATATTCCTCTGAACGTGTATTGGAAAGGCTGTATCTTGTCTCACATCGGTTAGGAAGCTGAGCCCGTGGTACTGGTCCTTGTTCTCCGACACGTAGTTGAAGGCGTTGAGCAAAGCCACGCCGGCGTCCTGCAGCCCGTTGACGCTCGTGTCGGGATTGACAGCGAATACCAGACCCACCCTCAAGGGGATCATGTGGATGTAGAAGGACTCGGAAAGCTTGAGCAGCGCTCGCGCCTCCAACTTGGATGGGTCCGCAATGATCACCTGCCGACACACAGTCACAAAACAAACACTATAATTTCTCAGTGTAGCCTTAGTAATGCAGTCGGTCAACACGATTGTACCCATTTCCCTAATCCTGAAAAAAGTTTAAATACTCATCCAAACTCATGTAAATTGGGTACATTAGTGCTGAACAACCTAAAAAAATTACAATTCGACAAAAAGTAACAACATTTTAATAATGATGATTACGATTATTAGGAGGGGCACGCACTACCAGAGACCCACATAGGAATTGTAACAGCCAGAGTTGAAAAGCAGAAAGTCATTGACAGAACTTGACTAACACATTATATTACTCATCTATATTGTGAAGCAACTTATCAGGTTATACTGTATTTGTACCTCAATTTAAGAAACAATTTTTCAAATCAATTTTGGAAACGCGACTTAATATCTTACAGCTCCGTCATCAGTTTAGTACGGCATAAAAAGAATCATCATCATCAGCCAATACTCGTATCTGAGGGTTCGTTTCTTCCCTGCACTCCTAACGTCTCGTGTCCGCACGATGGAGATGCCGCTGATGACTCAGCAGACCGTTCTTCACATAGAACTTGCGGTTGCACACATCACATCTGATGGTAGGGGGTGGACGTGGAAGTGTTTGGCGGAGTTTACTTCTCTGACGAGCTTCCGTTTCCTGTCTTTGACGATTTTGTTCAAAAAGTAGAACAGTGTCGAAGGTGGTTTTGCACCAGCACGAACGGTGCTCCGCAAGGGTACACCATGTATTTTAATTGATTGATACATTTTTGAAGGTTTCTTTGAGCTGATCTTTAAAACGTTTCAAAGGTGCACCAGTTGGTTTCTTGGCCGTGCTGAGTTCACTGTACAAGATCTGCCGAGGGCGTCTGCCATCACTCATACGCTGGACATGGCCAGACTATCTAAGCCGATGATAAAAAGAATAACAGAATGAATATCATCATCAATTTCCGTTCTCCAGCTTGGGCCGGGTCAGAGCAAATATGACAACTCTCCACTTCACACTGTCTGTCCACCGTTCTTCCTCAACCACTGAACTCCACTCCACTCTCACACTGTGCTTCATCCACCATACTCTAGGTCTTCCTCATCCATACCATCTCAATCTGTTCTGCCCCAGCTTCTGTACCATACTCCTTAGGAATTTCATTGTGGCTGCCTGTATTCTACTCTCATCTCTTCATACGTCATTTATGGTAAGCAATAGGTCTTGAGAAACAGTATTGGAGTGACAAAGGTGGACAGATCAGAGAATTAGTCAAGGTCTCACCCAATTGAAACCCAGAAAAGCACCTGGCCCAGATAACATCCCTCTGGAACTAATTCAAGCCGGAGGTCATTCCCTCAAAACAAGAATTTTCATTCTTATCCTAAGAATAGGACGGTATCAAAATAGGACGGTAGAGACAAGGGAAGAGTACCAGGAAAGAAAGAAGGAGGCGAAGAGAGTGGTGGCTGAGGAGAGAAGGAAGTGGATGGAAGAGTGGACAAAGATGATGGAGGAGGATAGTGAAGGTACAAAAAAGGTCCTGTGTGGGATGGTAAAAAATAAGAGGCGGAAGGATCCTACGGATTATGTTAGAATGGTGAACAAAAGGGGACAAGAGATAGAAAATAGGGAAGAACTGAAGAAAATGTGGAAAGAATATTTTGAAGAACTTCTGAACCCAAATGTAAACCACGGCGAGGAGGAAGAAATCGGGGAAGAGGAAGATGAACTGCAAACAGAAAAGGACTTAACATGGAAAGAAGTGGAAGATGCAGTGAACAAGATGAAAGGAGGGAAGGCACCGGGTGTGGATGAGTTGAGTGTGGAGATGGTGAGAGCAGCAGGAGAGGTGGGGATACAGTGGCTGTACCGAGTGATGGAAGGAAAGGAAGACCCCAGAAGACTGGAAAAAAGGAATAATTGTTCCGATCTTCAAGAAAGGTAGTAGAACAGATTGCAGAAACTATCGGGGAATAACACTAATGAGTCATTGTGCAAAGATCTTCGAGAAAGTTTTGGAAAAGAGAATTAGGACAAGGATAGAAGGAGGGATGAGGGAAGAACAACATGGCTTCATAGCAGGAAGGTCCACAGTGGATTTGATTTTTGCTGTAAGGCAGTTACAAGAACAGGGTGTCTACTGTAAGCATGAAGTAAAAATTAGTTACTTTTTAGGTACCTTTTAGTTACCTTTTAGTTAATTTTAGTTACCTTTGAATTCAAGTTACGTCTGCGGTGTACGAGCACAGGCGCTCATCACGCGGTGAAGAAAAACAACAATGAACTGTTTTTAAAGAAGTTTTTTATTTATCGTATGGCTTTTAGTGCCGGGAGTGTCCGAGGACATGTTCAGCTCGTCTGAGTCTGTAGCTGCTTCCAACGAACACCCTTAGGTTGAGCTACAAGTTCCGTTCAATTTCAAGTTGCTACCAGATATCAATGATACCTAGTGGTGAACGTTGGTACTTTGATAGAGCGTTCCGACGAAATATAACCTAACAATTTAGCTTCACACAAGTTTTGTCTGTGGAAGAATCCTTTACATGCCATAAATCCAAGACATGGGACCGCTGGCTTTACTTCCCCTCCGAAGGAAGGCATACTGAAGGATTTTTAAAGCTTTTAAAAAATCCGACGACTTCGGCCGGGTTTGAACCCGATATATTGGGCACAGCAGTTCAGCATGCTACCAACTACACCACCGAAGCCTCTTTAAATGAAATTCACATGATGTTATAAAAATTTAAAAAATAATAAATATATACTAGATATTTAATATCCAATGAGTTGTTTCAGCTAATATGTCGTCTTGTCCACAATATGTTATTATTACGGTACCAAGAGGTTGCTCAGCTCTTGACCATTTGGCGAGATTTCCTTCGTCCACGCGATCGTCACCGAATTCTGTCTTCGCAGTCAAATGCGGAGAAATATCGAGATGTTACACGATCGGCGCTGGTCTCAGTTGTTTGGTGAGCTTCCCGTAGTTTTCACGATAGAACACGGAGAAAAATCGCGATTTAGATCATCAGCGTCACTTTTAGTCATTCGACGAGATTTCCATTGTCCTTGAGTTCGGGCACAAAAAAATGTAGCATTATTACGCAATCGGCGCCACTTGCTGTCCGTTTGACAAGAATACAGTTGTCCTCGTCATTGAATGCGGAGAAATATCGCGATGTATCGCAATCGCTGCCGCTCTCGGCCGTGTTACGTTGTCCTCGAGACATTATGCAATCGTCGCCGCACCCGGCCGTTCAACGATTGTCTGCCTGTCTATCTGTCTTGATAGAATGGCGGAGGCAAGCTCAAGGTTGGGCATGGTTAAAATTCACGCATAGTTATGAACATGTTGTTCGGTCGGCGCCGTGATTCCCTTTGTCCCTATGCTGTAGTTGGGAGTTCATGAGTTCAGGGTGGATCACGAGGAGGATTTAGTATTTCGATGCTACGTAGGCTGCCATTTTTAAGTGGGTTGATGCACTTCTCACTCCCCGCACGCTTTTAAGTATACGGTCATGGGAAAAGTGGCAAGTAGGTTTCGTGATGTGTTCCAAACAGACCCGGCCAGTGGCTGGAAACTGTGCAAGATGATGATGATGATCCTAAGAATATGGGAATCAAGGAAGGTACCTGGAGACCTAAAGAATGCCACTATCGTCACTATCTTTTAAAAGGGTGATCGCAGTGTTTGTGGCAACTACCGTAGTATATCACTGCTATCAATTGTGGGGAAGATTCTTGCAAGAATTCTACTTAACCGCCTCAAGGTTATCTCTGAGAGGATCCTCCCAGAGTCACAATGCGGATTTAGAACTTCCAGAAGCACAATTGACTTGATTTTCTGTGTGAGACAGCTACAAGAAAAATGTAGAGAACAACAGAATCCACTCTTCTTAGTCTTTTATGACTTGGAAAAGGCATTTGATTCGGTTCCAAGACCAGCCATGTGGGCAGTGCTGAAGCGGTTTGGTTGCCCTGAGCGTTTTGTAGATCTAATCAAAGCTCTCCATGATGGCATGACAGGTCAGGTTTGCCATCAGAATAAGATGTCCGATGAATTTCCCATTACCCATGGACTGAAACAAGGATGTGTACTGGCTCCAACGCTTTTTGTGCTGTGCTTGGCTGCAATGCTTTATGATTCACCCACAAACATCCCAGGTGTGGTCATGTATCGTTTTGATGGAGGGCTTTTCAACCTAACTTGTCTCCGCTCCTTGAGGAATACTAAGGTTACTAACATGTTGTATGCAGATGATGCTGCGTCACCAACTCTCACACCAGAAGAGCTGCAAGAGTCAGTTAACTGTTACAAAAGTGCATGTGATCGCTTTGGTCTTACCATAAATGTCAATAAGACTAAAGTCTTGGCACAACCTTCACCAGGCACACCTCTTCCTCAGTTCAATATCACCATCTCAAATTTGCCATTAGAACAGGTTGACCACTTCTCGTACCTGGGCAGTACCATTTCTGTGAGCTGTACCTGTGAGCAGGATGTGGATAAGAGAATTGGCGCAGCCCATGCAGCATATGGACGATTAGCGCACCGGGTCTTCATGAATAAAGATCTGTCCATGAGTACAAAGCTTATGGTGTACAAAGCAGTAGTCATTTCTACATTGTTGTATGGCTGTGAAACGTGGACCCTTTACCGACGTGATCTTAGGAAGCTTGAGCGTTTTCACCTACAAAAACTTCGATCAATCCTGAGGATTAAATGGGAAGACCGCATTACCAATATTGCTGTTCTTGAAAAGGCTCAAATTAACAGCATAGAATCATCCATAATAGGTCACCAATTTAGATGGATTGGTCATGTCCATCGGATGGATGATGTGAGATTACCTCGTCAAATGCTATATGGTGAGATATGCTATGGCTCCAGACCTCATGGTGGGCCTAAGAGGCACTACAAGGACCAATTTAAGCAGACCCTGAGATTGACAGGTCTTGATTCACAAACCTGGGACATGCTGGTTGAAGACCGCTCAACTTGGCGCCGTACCATCTTGGATAATGTAAAGACGTTTGAAAGGGATCGACGCACACATGAAGAGGCCAAGCGTCAAGCTAGGAAACTTCGAGCAGCCCAACCAAGTCCTCCTCCAGCAATACTATGTGACTTGTGTGGTCGCTTGTTCCATGCCAGGATTGGACTCTTTAGTCACCGTAAACACATCCACAAACTGGACTGAAGGAAGAAGATTTATACTCGGATTCGAGTTAAAGCCGATGATGATGAGTCAAGGAGGGAGCATTATAGGATAGGATAGAGGAATCATGTTAAGCGAATGGATGGGAGGAGGATACACGAGATGAAAATAGAGGGGAAAAGACCAAGAGATCAGTGGCTGAAGGATGTGGAGGACTGCGTGCGAAAGAAGGGAGAAGACTGGACCAAAGTGGTGATGGAGAGACGGTGGGAAGACAGAAGACGTTGGAGAGGCTTAGGTTCCAAACAGACCCGGCCAGTGGCTGAAAACTGTGCATGATGATGACAAATAAGTCTTGTATATCACTTCAGTCTTCCCTTCTCTGTATAAATCATTCCCACTCCTATGTGGGGTCGGCTCTCCTCTATTGCCTCGCATTCTCACTCCCTGTATTCGGGTTGGTAGTCCAACACGATAACCACTCACCCACCATGGCGAGCTTCTTTCTGATATATTCCCACAACCTTCAATGTTTCTCTTATTATTCTATCACGTTTAGTTGCACCACTGAGCATTTTCATTTCTGTGTGTGTTTTCCGTGCTGGACATGTTTCAGAGCAATGCTGGTCTTACGCTTGATCCTGCCCAGAGTACTCCAGTTCCTCCATCCTACCTGAATCCTGAGTGACACTTCCATCTCCAGTCACCACCAAACCCAGGTATTTGAACTCATTCGATGTTTCCCCTTGCATTCTGATCTCACAGTCTTGATCTGGATTGAACCTCATATATTCTCCTCCACGGTTCGACAACACAATGTCGTCCGCAAACATCATGCATCAGGGGGCTTGGTCTCTTAATCCGCAAGACATTTCATCCAGCATTGTCGTATTTACTCGGCTGTAGGATCCCCTTCTTTTTCTAAATTTTTAGTTCCCAAATTGAGGGGGGTGGGGGCAATTTAGACGCAAACTTTGCAAAAATCCATTATTTTAGGAAAGGGAAAGAGTAAAAATAACCTATTTTATTTTGATGCTACATAGTACGATATCATCATCATCTTCATTTCCCCTTTTCCAGTTGACACTGGGTGGGGGCAAATATGGTTCCTCTCCACTTTGTTATATTTATTTATATATTTAATCAAAATAAACAGCCCATTATGAGACTGCCATAACCTCACTGTTCCCTGTTAACCCCGCAATAACTTTCACTGCTATCCCTTGCTAAGCAAACATCTTAGAATGGAATGGACAAAGTATCAGACATGGAAATGCAAACTTTATTTCTATTTGAACACAGGGAGGGAGAATGCATTAATTAGGGAATGAGTCATGATGCTGTAAACACAACCAAGTACGTATTATACACATTGATATACCAATAATGCGTCACACAAACGCCGACGGTTCTTGCTTAAAATAAAACTGAGAAGAAGGCTGCCGCAAACACCACTTTGAAGCGCAATACAAACACTACAAAAGAATATGGCAAGATATGAAACCTTAACTTTCATTGGCAGATTTTAAACTTGGCGCTTCTACTCAGCCAATAGTGTGGCATCTTCTATTGGATATCGGTGAAGCCTATTGGCTACACAATCCGATATCCTGCCCAATCGTGTACGCGGTGCTTGTATGAAAAATGGCGGTCACATTGCGTGAATAACAAAATAATGTAACGAAAAATATTTTTGTCGTAAAAGAGGATGGATGAGTTTCAGTTATAATTTTAAAAATTTTAAAAGAATTCGGCAACTTCCAAGAATGTTGTATTTTGACTTTCAACAATTAGGGAGGGGTACTATAGGCAAGGGGCAGGGGCTATAGCCGAGTAAATACGGTACTACTAGAGTGGCATATCCCCTCCAGAGACGTAGGTGACCCAAATTAGAGCCCTTGGGATCACTAACCAGGAGTCCTGAGCCAGAGTTTGCATGTGGTAGGGTGACCCGTTCCTCCTCCTGCCATAGCATCCGGCAGGTTCCCATTTCGCATCAACAGGGTGGGAGACCCCATACCAAGACTTTAAATTCTTGGCAGAGCCGGGGATCGAACTCAGAATCTATGATATGGGCCAGCAAGCTTTACTTCCCCTCCGAAGGAAGGCATACTGAAGGATTTTTAACGCTCTTCAAAAATCCGACGACTTTGGCCGGGTTTGAACCCGCTATCTTGGGCACAGCAGTTCAGCATGCTACCAACTACGCCACACTATATTATTTGATAGCATGGTAAATTACAAGATTCCAAAATTACCAACGAAAAGTGAGAAATATAGACGCAAGTTTGCCACCAACCATGACGTAAACAAGACACTGAACTCTGTGAGCACATGTTTTAGACTCTATAAGAATTAATATCAATACAGATTGTGAGAGGTTCCTGCGGAATATAAACGTTAGTTGAAATTGCCTTCTTCGCATTCTCTGAAAATTGCTGCTATTGAGCGTAAAAACAACAAAATAATCAATAATGAAGGCTGGTAACGATAGATTGTCACCTTGAAAGTTTTGCGGCAAAGGATCATGTTTTGGGAACAATATGAAAATGTACGGTTTATGAAGAGATTCTGTCGCCTAGGGTTGGATTTGGAATTTATATCTCATCTCACATACCGTATATACCCAAATACCACCCGCACATATTTATACAAAATCGGACGTGAAAAATTGGGGTGCGGGTATTAATCAAGTCATCCAAATTTTAAATATTTAAATTGTCTGCCACGCGCGAGTATCCGCTATTATGGTGCTTGTTCGGGTATAGCCTATTTGTTTATTTCGGTCTAATGGCTTGACCGGTCGCGCAAGCCTAACACAGGCGTGAGTTTCAATAGTTGCGTGATAGAATGCCATCAGTAAAGGCTCGGTCGAACAGGAAGCGGGCTGCCCACACAAACTCGGCCGCCCGACCGCTGCGAACTCTGTATTGTGTAATATTACATCATCCCGGTTAAACAGAAGGCGATCTACCGCGGTGGGTAAGTGAGCAGTTGTGATTTTCCACAAAGTCCGCGCGGGCTGGAAGCATGGTCCACGAAATGGAGAAGTTAAATGACCTCAATTTGACCACCCCAGACCGCGACGGGCTGTGGTCATTCCATTCGCGTGGGCAGCCTGTATCCTGTTTCACCGAGCCAAAATCGGCGCACGCACTGGAATGTTTAAACTTCGCTGCTGTTTAAACCATACCAGCAGATCTTGTTCTACGTCATCGTATTTACCGGTTTTAATTTTCTTGCAGTTTGCAGAAGTATTCCCGGCAGAAACCAGTGTTTTCCATATCTCCTCACACATGTTTCAAGGTTAACACTGTCCAATGAGCTGCTGCTGTCATGGTGTGACGTCATGTAGCCTTGACGTAGTTCGTCCGGTCAGACGATTCACTGGAGACCCGCGGACACTTGGAACTGCTGTATTCTTTCACTAGGAACACCGGAAGTAACTTCGCGGAGATTGGCAAGATTTGATTATATAAGAAAGTCAGTTGTCTCCAGTGAACGTCTTTAAGGGGATACAAAATCTGATCAATTTAACCGGGAAAACCTCTTACGCAAGAACTCTTTAAACGGGAAAAATATACATGTATCTTATTGGGCCGATCACGGGACCAAGAATATCGGACGTCTTAAGTGAAGAAATTTTTTATGCAGGAACTTCTTAACCGAGTTTTACTGTATTACAGTGTTTAATAGTATACATTTTTGTTTAAAATAAAGTGTCAAATACAAACAAACAAAAATTTTTTAAATTTCCATCCAAAAATGAGGGTGCGGGGATTATTCAGGGGCGGGTAATATTCGGTATGTCAATAAGTATATAACAAATGAAAACATTTAAACAATTTTAAAATCCGCAAATCTGAAAACAGAATTCATGAATTTGTACCAATCCAGTAAAACCGATCAAAGCCCTACCAGGTGGTAGAGGTTGCGGCGGATGCTGCGCATCAGGCCAGGGAAGGTGGGCCTCAGCAGGTCCATGACAGAGTCGGTCCACCGCCGGTATTGCCTGTCGTGCTCGATGTCGTTGACCCACTGAACGGCAGAGTCTCGAATGTCGATGGCGTACTCTGTGCTCCTGCTGCCGCCAGACGACAGGTCCAGAGCCAGCAACGAGCTCAAGCGCGACTCGGAGATGCCTGCAACAGGTTTCAAGCGTTTAGTACCACACCCTGCCTGCCGTAGGCGGCCACTAAGAGGACCAACTTTGCTGACAAACTTAAATTGTGAATGGGAAATTCATCCACTGTCTGGAATATACAGGGTGGGCAGGAAGTATTATTAAATGGCTGTTAAGTGTTTAATATCGATGGAATAATATTGGAAAGAGCGGAAACATACAGAACATTAAATAGGATAGTGATTTTTCATGCCGCGTAGTACCAACGGTGGCCGCGAGAGGCAGTACACTCAACAATAACAAAGATGGCTGATCGCCTGACAGTAAGAGAGCGTGCACAGATTGCTTCAAGCTATGAGAAGTGGATTCAATCGTTCTTTGTCAATCGGCACAATTGCCATTACTGGGTGACACAAGATCCTGGAGTTATGGTGGAGGAGATGCAGTCTCGTCCAAAAGTGACCGTGTGGAATAACGGCTACAAATGCCATCGGCCCATATCTCCTGCGTGACACAATTAACAGGGAACGCTACCTTCAAATGCTACAGGTTAACGTTTGGCCACGATATCTGGATGGGAAAATACCACTAATACTGTCTTCATGCGCACTGCCTCACTTTGCAAATGTCGTGCGGAACTGGTAGGATGAGAAGTTTCCAAGACGTTGGCTGGGGAGACGTGCATCTCATGAATGGCCTGCAAGAAGTCCAGATCTGACACCAGGTGACTTTTCTTTATGGGGCTGGGGAAAAGAGGAGGAGTACTCGCACATTGGACGAATTGGAAGCACGGAGTCGGGATGTTCTTATCAAAGTCCCACACAGGTTCCTCCAGAAATCTGTGGATCCCATTCCAGGTCGTTTGACGAGATTGGTCGACGCCACAGGTGCTTACATCAAAATATAATGGAATTGTAGAATATGCAATCATATTCCCATATAACAGTGCACATACTGTGTTAATTTCAAATAAATAACTCTACAAACATAAAAGTTATACGTCAATTTCAATACCTAGCTACTTCCCGCCCACCCTGTACAGCAGAAAAAGAACAATGGTAGCGCATTCTATGTCAAGAAAGAACCAGTGGCGTTTGGATGAAACAACAATAGAATAAACGAGCTGTGAAGAGAATTTAAAATCCATATAGACGGGTAAGAAAGAGCATAGATTCAAGGAGAAATAATTTCAACTCTGACTACCTTAGCCGACACACCAGAGGATTTGAAGGAGTTTTTAAATGGTATGGACTCAGTCTTGAGGAAAGAATTTATGATGAAAATCAACAAATGTAAAACAAAAATAATAGTAATGGAATGCAGTCGAAAGAGAAAAAAAAAGACTTCCGGCTAGATAAGTAACCTGCACCATCTAAATTGACCATTTATAACCATATTGTTCCGTGTTGCCCCAAGTGGCGAGTTCGTTAACTGGATTACGGTGGGTAGAAGCACAACACAATTGTTCCTTTAAAGAAACGTTTGCTTTATTGCAGGTCAGAAATATACACTGTACAATAAGCCAATAGAAACAATTAGCTGTCTTACAGAAGCTACCTCTATGGAGCTCGACTCACTCTTTCACTCGGTCTTGCAGTTAATCCTCTCGCTAATGAGGTGGACTCGAGTCCTGGCTGGAAATAACTGCACTCAGTCTGTCACTCACTGTTTTACAATTCACCACAATGACCTCTGTCGCACTGGAAAACACACACTCTTCAAATACACAATCCCTCCGTATGATTCACACTCCTTCGCTGTCAAGAGAATCAGCCTCACTAGGGTTTCGTAATTTCGCATGTCACGTTACCAACTACTGTCGCACTCGCTCAAGAACACTGTCCCTCCCTTGCTGGCCAGGTCGCTTTATATAGCGGGGCTGGTGACTCGATGGATGTTTCCAGAGATGACCAGGGTTCACACCTTCTCGAGAATTCCAACACCAGTAGGGCCACGAATATTCGAGACGGTCTCTTTGTACTGCCTGTCTTCTTGTTGCACAAATCGCTGGTAACAGAGAGTCAGGATAGCCTGGGGCGGCCTGAGTCATGCACGGGGCGACGAAGCTGTCTAGCATTCGTAACAATATAGTCACCCGAAACGGACAAATTTCCGGAGTCATATAGATCACAACTAGCATATAACGACAAGTTGCATTACCAATATTTCAACTAAATAAGTGTACATATTGTAATTTTTTTTACCCGTATTTTCAGACATAGATTTTATAGCATAAGTGTAATAGATGTGATGATGATGATCGCTTGACGATCGAAACTGGTCATCCTAGTGTATTTATTAATCTCATGTAATTTTTTTCAGGACTAGTGTATAATAACTAGGGCTAGGATTTTTAGGTGCTAAAAATCGGGAAAATATTTACTTTTTATGTATTAAAAATACCTCAAATATGTGACAAAAAAGTAAAAATATTTTATTATAATTTAGTTTATTAATGTGAATATAAACAATATGCAGTACTCACTATGTCTCACTGACTGCTGAAGCATTACAATAGACAACAAGATACATCGTCAGGTTGTCCATCACAAATGACCGACGATTATCGCGAAACTGTGGCAATAAGTTTCTTGCCCTTGAGGTGTTGTGGAACTTGAGATCGCTGTTCAGCCATTATTCCTTTCCCACATGGTTGGCAGAACAGAATGCCCCCATCAGAAGTAAAATTATCTTTAAATTCTGCAACATACTGCTGCAGACGATAACATGTAGTTGTTTTTACTTTAGGCATCGTACACTTCACAGTGCCAGAAATGAACTGCATGTGAGTGACACTGGTTTCAGGTAGCTAAGGTGGAGGGTGGCGGGAGGGGGAAGGTCTAGCACATGGTGCAATACAGCTATAGACAAGGAAATCCCCGGCATCCACAGTGAGTGGCACGGGGCGACAAGTTAAGAATAACACAGTTGCAAGCTGACATATGCTGTGCATGAAGATTAGGTAGCTCACAGGTTCTTCCCAGTTGAAGTAACACAGAACAAAAATGCAATAAACTGAAAGATCTAGCATACTGATATAAAAAAAATGAAAATATTATGTCTATTTATGTGCTAATAAGTGAAAAGCAGGAATTTATGTATTGATAGAAAAAAAGCTTAAAATATGTATTTACATAAAAAAATATTTATTTACCTAAAAATCCGAGCCCTAATAATAACCGAACTCTTTTGGGTACATTCGTGTTGACCGACTGAGAAGCACCAAGGGTCTGTTTACTAAGGCAACACTCAAAAATGGCTTCAAACCACATAATGCAATTAATATTCAAAATACTTACAAAATGCAATTTAAATTGAAAATACACAATGCAAGTTAGATTGAAAAAGGCCGGTTCAGAATCAAAATACTCACAATACGTGGAAGCCTCGCTCCAAAATACTTACAAAATGGAATGTAGATTGAAAATACTTACAAAATGTCGTTGAAATTTAAAGAAAAAAATTCATAAGACACCGAAAGCAAATTCATAAAAACAGTGCGGGAATCTTAAAGAGTAAAGGAACTATAATGAAAAGAAAAAGAAGGCTGATCCCTCAAAGAAGGAGGGTATCAGGAAAGATGAGACAAGGGCCAATTAAGGCGGGAAAGGAAGAGACTCCCTAATACCTTTTAGACTCAGAGTCGTACATTTTTCCCCGCATTGACTAATGATGAAATTCACAAGAATGTTAAACAGAGATTGGGACAAGAGGCAACAAAGGCCATGCTGTTTGCAGATGATATAGTTATATGGGGCGAGGATGAAAAGGAAGTACAAAAACAACTAGATGTATGGAATCAAGAAATAGAGAAATTTGGGATGAAAGTAAGCACAGAGAAGAGCAAGACAATGGTAATGTCAAGAGGAAGGAAGGAAGGAAGGAAGGAAGGAAGGAAGAGGAAAGATAGAATTGAATGGGAAAATTCTAGAAGTGGTTAAAAGTTTCAAGTACTTGGGAAGTGTGATCACAGAAGATGGAAGGATAACTGAGGAAATTGGAAAGAGAATACAACAAGCGAACAGTGTTTACCAGAGCGTAAGGGGTATTCTGTGGAACCGAGATGTCCCAAAGAAATGTAAAAATTTATTATATTCAACCTACTACAGACCCATACTAACATATGCAGCTGGAGCGTGGACTACTACAAAAAGAGAGGAGAGTAGAATACAAGCCGCGGAGATGAAATTCCTGAGAGGTATAGAGGGCAAGACCAGAAGAGATAGAAATGAAGAGATTAGAAAAAGGACAGGAATCTTGAAGCTGCAGGACAGGATAGAAACAACAAAGTTAAAGTGGTATGGACATATGATGAGAATGGGAGAGGAGAGAGTACCAAAGAAAACTTCCTGTGAAAAGATGACAGGGAAGAGACCACGAGGAAGGCCCCGAAAGAGATGGGCAGATACAGTGTGGGAGTGTGTAGAGAAGAGAGGAGGAAAACCTGAAGAAGTACTAAAAACAGGAGAGGAGTGGTGGAGAGACAGGAAACGTTGGAGGTCCTTAATTCACAACCCGACCCAGGAAGCTGGAAACGGGAAATGAAGATGATGATGATGATGATGATTATAAAGCAAATAGCAATCAATTCCGCCCTGTCAATACTATTTATTACAATGAGTGAGCTAGAGGTACGGTCATGTTTCGACGCCTTCATCAGCCTCGAGCAAATGGGCAGCACTTAATACATTACACATTGTAGCAATAGAAACTAAGGGGGAGCCAAAACAATCATCATCTTGCACAGTTTCCAGCCACTGGCCGGGTCTGTTTGGAACACAAGCCTCTCCAACGTCTTCTGTCTTCCACCATCTCTCAGCCTCCACCCTTGTCCAATCTTCTCCTCTCTTCTTCACGCTTTCTTCCACCCCCTTCAGCCACCGGTCTCTCGGTCTCTTTCCTTCCCACTTCATCTTGTGTATCCTCTTCTCCTCCATTCGTTTTACATGTCCATACCTTCTCTATACCATCCTGTAATGGTTCCTCCTTCATTAATTCTCTGGTCCTCTCATTTCTTATTCTGTCCATCTTTGTAGCTCCAATACTGCTTCTCAAGAACCTCACCTCACTGGCCTGTATTTTGCTCTTCTCCCTTCCTTTCATAACCCAGGTCTCCGAGGCATACGTCATGATAGGGACATAGTACGTCCGATATATGATCTTTTTGCTGTTCTGAGGGACATCCTTGCTCCATAACATGCTTCTCACACTCCTCCGGAATGCTTCTGCCTGTCTCCCCCGCTCATTTATTTCTCTATTGTTTCTTCCATTATCTTGTATCAGGCTTCCCAGATACTTGAAACTCTCCACTTTCTTCGGCTGTTCCCCACCAATTGTTATTCCCGTTGTGGTTCTTTCCTTCTTCCTTGTTGTGATCACCATCATGTCATCCCATATCCTTGTATTATTCCTTCCCACACGTCCAACTGTTCCTGTACCTCCTCCTCCTTGTTTCCCCAAATCATCTGCAAACACCATTGCTTTCATCTTTCCTTCCCCAATTACTTGTGCCACTCGGGTCATTATGTCATCCATCACCACAATGAAAAGTAACGGTGACAGTGCACTTCCTTGTTTCAGGCCGTTTCTCTGTTCCAACCAGTCCGATCTCTCTCCTCCCACTTTCACACAGCTCACGCTTCCCTTGTACATCTCCTTTATCCTCTTTATAGTCCATTTCTCTACTCCTCTATCCTCCAGAGACTTCCATACTTTGTTTCTGCATACACTGTCATATGCTTTCTCAATGTCCAGGAAGGCCATCAGTAGATCTGTTCCATACTCATAGTGCTGTTCTTGTAACTGCCTTACAGCAAAAATCAAATCCACTGTAGACCTTCCTGCTCTGAATCCATGTTGTTCTTCCCTCATCCCTCCTCCTATCCTTGTCCTAATTCTCCTTTCCAAAACTTTCTCGAACATCTTTGCACAATGACTCATCAATGTTATTCCCCGATAGTTTCTGCATTCTGTTCTACTACCTTTCTTGAAGATCGGAACAATTATTCCTTTTTTCCAGTCTTCTGGGGTCTTCCTTTCCTTCCATGCCGTCCTCATCACTCGGTACAACCACTGTATCCCCACCTCTCCTGCTGCTCTCACCATCTCCACACTCAACTCATCCACACCCGGTGCCTTCCCTCCTTTCATCTTGTTCACTGCATCTTCCACTTCTTTCCATGTTAAGTCCTTTTCTGTTTGCAGTTTATCTTCCTCTTCCCCGATTTCTTCCTCCTCGCCGTGGTTTACATTTGGGTTCAGAAGTACTTCAAAATATTATTTCCAAAACAATAACGACTTTAATATTATGTCATAAATCTTGTACAACAATGATATACATTTCCAAGGAGACACACACACCTTGCTATTAGAAGCAAAGTTAAATATTTTCAAAATTTAAATTGCAACTATTTTCTTCCATTTATCAAAATGTGGTTCTTGTTTTGTGCTGATCTTCACCGTTTCCCTCATATCCCCCATGTTGATAGGAATTAATGGACTTTAGCTTTTTAATATGGGTGCTAAATCTCCAGCTACAAAATGAATCTTGCATATTTTCACATTATTAATTAATTAATTAGCTAGTGTCATTATTTCGATTTTTATTGTGAGCAAACTCAAAATTATTTTTTTACTTTTTATAGAAAGACTCATTAAGGTCTCAGCGGTTTTGAGTGAGATTCATTTTGTAGCAGAAGGTTCAACACCCACATTAAAAAAAAGAAAAAAAGATTTCTATAAACACAGGAGATGTCAGGGAAACGGTGAATGTCAGCACAAAACAAGAACCACATTTTGAAAAAACTTATAAAAATATTTACCATTTGAATTATGAAAATGTTAAACTTTGCTTCTAATAGCATGTTTCTTTGGAAATGTGTATAATTGCTGTACAAGATTTATGACAGGTGCGGTCATAATATTACAATCGTTATTGTTGTGTCCCCTATGAGCACACACAGAGATCAAAATCATGCACATGAAAACAGTAAAAAATATTAAAACATTTTGTTAAAAAACACGTTTAAAAAGCCACCAGCAGGCTTAACCCTAATACCGTCGGGGTCGGAAGAGAACAAGAGTTGACCAAGAGGAGTCGACAGGAAAGAAGACGGAGAGGAGCCCGGCACAAGTAAGTGGAAGCAATGCTGGACTCAGCTGGGGTCCCGTGGTCACCAACCACATCCCAGTAGATGTGAGCCCCTGGGGGAGCTTCTTCTTAACCCCTTCAACTTAAATAAGAATCATCTTGGCGTTTGTTCCAACCAATTGTAACCGAACTTTTGTTAGGTTACAGAGACTGTTGTGGTCAGTGCCCATTGGATTCTTCTTTTGGTAGTCTACAAGTAGGTGGCCTTGGCTGTTGGCACTAGGTGGGCTTGACTGATAGGTCAAAAGGTTCCTTGGCATGTGGAGGTTGCCATGGGAATGAGCTGTTGTGTGCTGGAATTCAGGCAAGATGGGAGGTGTAGTTTCAGAAAAATGTGATCATGTTGATTTGGTTGGAATGCCAGAAATGGGAAGCTAATTATTTTTGGTTTGTATAGCTCTTAGTGTTAAGTATTGTATGGAGGCTGGATTATAGAAGAGTTAATGTTCTGGTGTTTAGTATTAGAAGAAGGAAAGAAAGCCGGCCCCGTGGTGTTGGAGTAGCGCGCCTGTCTCTCATCCGGAGGCCCCGGGTTCGATATCCGGCTCCGTCAGGGATTTTAAAACTGACGTGAGGGTTGGAAGGGGGTGCACGACAATTGAGTAGCTGTCTGACAGTGAGACAGCGCCCCGATCACGAATAGCAAGATTAACGGCTGAGGGGACCCGGCGCGCTGATCATGCGTCACCCCAATATCTGCAGGCCAAATGGCTGGGCAGCGGTCGCTTGGTCGGCCTAGGCCCTTCATGGGCTGTATAATGCCAGGGGTTGACTATTTTTTGGTGTTTTTTGAGAAGGAAAGAAAGCCATATTTAAGAAAATGCAAGAAGAATATTAAATTATACAGTATTGTGAAGTGTATCCAAATGTCTTGTGGATTCATTTTAAGCAAGTATATTGCCCCACTACTCAGAGGTAAGATTTATTAAGAATCACTATATCGCCCAACGGTGTGGCAACCCCTAACCAACAGAAAGATATTAGATAAATTACACAATAAACAGAGGGTATATTTGGGATATGCTCACCAATCTTGTGCAGCCCCTCCATGACACGCAGCTCCTGCCTCAGGATGTCGAGCAGCGTGACGGCGTCCAACTGGTCCACGTCCAGGTACATGCCGTTGACGAAGAGCGCCGTGTCGGTCGGGCTCAGGTTCAGCGTCGACCCGAACAGCTCCTGGTTGCTCTTGACCTCGCGCTTCAGGTCCGGACTAACCACCGTCCGCACCAGCGAGCGCGCCTGAACACGTTCAACACTTCTGTCATTATAATACACTGACTGGCAAAAAAAATGGAACACTTTATTTTTTTATGTAATTTCTTAATTTATTCCACTAAAATGTATTGGTTTTCCAATATTTGCATTATTCATGTAAATTTTCGATGGTTGTCTACAGAAAATACCAAAACATGTTTTACAACATGCTTCAACTCAAAAATTTCTGTTACATTTGGCAAATCTTACATTTTTCTATTTTTTAGTAATGTTCTTTTGGGCTGGTTTTTATCAAATGTATCGCCAAACAAAACAGTGTTATTGTTTGCTCTGCACTGCACGAGAACACTGGTCACTAAAAACGAGTGTTTCCACCCTTAGCGTCTCTGACAGCTTGTAAACGCTCAGGCATACTGTTCACAACTCGGCGAATGGCATCTGCCGGGATGCGATCCCATTCCTCCAGCAGCGATGTTCTCAGTTGTGCCAAGGTGGTGTGGTCACGCTGTCTGACGTTCCTTCCAAGCATATCCCATACATGTTCGATGGGGTTCAAGTCAGGACTACGAGCTGGCCAGTCCAGGGTTTGATCCCCACTTCCTGCCGATATTGTACAGCACAGCGAGCTGTATGAGGGTGGGTATTATCCTGCATCAGCATGAAATTCTAACCAATGAAAGGCGCAAAGGGCATCACATGGTTGATCAAGATCTCTTCGATCATCATCATCAATGTCCCACTCCAGTCGCCCGGGTGTGATTTAGATATACCTTTGGAATTTGAGCATCCCGTGATCGATGCACACCAGCTCAGTGCGGGCCATAACGTTGATGCCAACACATATCATAACCGAGCCACCTCCAAATGGAGTCATGGAGGAGAACGCAACAGGGCTGTACCTCTCCCCGCGCCTTCTCCACACTCTCTCTCTTCCATCAGGATATCTAAGATTAAAATGACTCTCGTCAGTGAAGAGAACAGAGGCCCACTGCTCGTGGGTCCATCCCAAATGCTGCCTTGCGACTCTGTGATGTCGTTCGAGTGCAGGTCCACCTGCAGGTCGCCTGGACTAAAGTTGAGCTTCTTCAAACCTTCTTCTTAGTGTTGGCTCACTCACTCTCACATTTCTGACATTTTGCAGTTGATTTCGTGCCTGGACTGCTGTGGTATGGTGATCACGTAGAACTTGCAGGGTGAGAAATCTGTCATCCCTGGCACTTGTGCTTCTTCTACGGCCTGACCCTCGTCTTCTGTCGTAAGTTTGGAGTTCTCTGTAACGTTGCACTGCACGGCCAATGCTACCGAAGGATGATACAATGACCTCAGGAACATAACGGAAGCTGCGGCCATCCTCCACCAATGCAACTTCCTGTGCAGCTCCTTCACGGCTAAGAGGCATGTTTTTAATGTGAACTGCACATGGATAACTTACTAAAATGTGTGACAATGGTTCACACGTGTTTAACAAATGCCAGTTGTTATCCCTAGAACAACAATAAGCGAGCGGTAACACTCATAAACCTTAAACGCTTACAGTGCGCTTCCTGCCATAAAACCATTAAGATAGGCTCATCGAAGATTGGGGATAATAAAGGAGTCTTAAGAAATATCATATTATCAATTTCTATTCAAGGATGTTTCAGATGTTTGTTCTAATACTTGAAAAGTTTTTAAAACGGTGATTACATCTTTTTCATGGCTAATTTTATACTATTTATATTACTTTTTTAACTGTTCCACTTTTTTTTGCCGGTCAGTGTATATTGTTTTACACTTTATTTTTTGTACGTCCGGGTATGGGTCACATTTCACTTTTGAAGGTGGCGACGAGTAACAAACTTTTGGTAGCAGCACACGCACAGGGGCCAACGAATGCACTCGTCATAGCCCACTTCATGGCCAGGCTTGTGACATGGCTCCATTACTATCAGCCACAAACAAAACAACAATCCATGCAATGTAGCATAGGGGCAAAAAATGTCGAAAAGTGCCGTCAGTTTGTTCTGGAACACAAAGGGCATCACCCGCATTCACTGACTGGAATTGTGGGACACAAAGGGCATCGTCCTCATTGACTGGCTGGAATTGGGGGACAAAAAGGGCACCGTCCTCATTGACTGGCTGGAATTGTGGGACACAAAGGGCATCGTCCACATTGACAGGCTGGAATTGGGGGACAAAAAGGGCACCGTCCTCATTGACTGGCTGGAATTGTGGGACACAAAGGGCATCGTCCTCATTGACTGGCTGGAATTATAGGACACAAAGGGCACCATCCTCATTGACTGACTGGAATTGTGGGACACAAAGGGCATCGTCCTCATTGACTGGCTGGAATTATGGGACACAAAGGGCACCATCCTCATTGACTGACTGGAATTGTGGGACATAAAGGGCATCATCCACATTGACAGGCTGGAATTATGGGACACAAAGGGCACCATCCTCATTGACTGACTGGAATTGTGGGACACAAAGGGCATCGTCCTCATTGACTGGCTGGAATTGTGGGACACAAAGGGCATCATCCTCATTGACTGGCTGGAATTGTGGGACACAAAGGGCATCATCCTCATTGACAGGCTGGAATTATGGGACACAAAGGGCACCATCCTCATTGACTGACTGGAATTGTGGGACACAAAGGGCATCGTCCTCATTGACTGGCTGGAATTGTGGGACACAAAGGGCATCATCCTCATTGACTGGCTGGAATTGTGGGACACAAAGGGCACCATCCTTATTGACTGGCTGGAATTGCGGCACACAAAGGGCATCATCCTCATTGACTGGCTGGAATTGTGGGACACAAAGGGCATCATCCTCATTGACTGGCTGGAATTGTGGGACACAAAGGGCATCATCCTCATTGACTGGCTGGAATTGTGGGACACAAAGGGCATCATCCTCATTGACTGGCTGGAATTGTAGGACACACAGGGCATCGTCCTCATTGACTGGCTGGAATTGTGGGACACAAAGGGCATCATCCTCATTGACTGGCTGGAATTGTGGGACACAAAGGGCATCATCCTTATTGACTGGCTGGAATTGTAGGACACAAAGGGCATCGTCCTCATTGACTGGCTGGAATTGTGGGACACAAAGGGCATCATCCTCATTGACTGGCTGGAATTATGGGACACAAAGGGCATCATCCTCATTGACTGGCTGGAATTGTAGGACACAAAGGGCACCATCCTCATTGACTGGCTGGAATTGTGGGACACAAAGGGCATCATCCTTATTGACTGGCTGGAATTGTGGGACACAAAGGGCATCATCCTCATTGACTGGCTGGAATTGTGGGACACAAAGGGCATCATCCTCATTGACTGGCTGGAATTGCGGCACACAAAGGGCATCATCCTTATTGACTGGCTGGAATTGTAGGACACAAAGGGCATCATCCTCATTGACTGGCTGGAATTGTGGGACACAAAGGGCATCATCCTCATTGACTGGCTGGAATTGTAGGACACAAAGGGCATCATCCTCATTGACTGGCTGCAATTGTGGGACACAAAGGGCATCATCCTCATTGACTGGCTGGAATTGTGGGACACAAAGGGCATCATCCTCATTGACTGGCTGGAATTGTAGGACACAAAGGGCATCATCCTCATTGACTGGCTGGAATTGTAGGACACAAAGGGCATCATCCTTATTGACTGGCTGGAATTATGGGACACAAAGGGCATCATCCTCATTGACTGGCTGGAATTATGGGACACAAAGGGCATCATCCTCATTGACTGGCTGGAATTGTAGGACACAAAGGGCATCGTCCTCATTGACTGGCTGGAATTGTGGGACACAAAGGGCATCATCCTTATTGACTGGCTGGAATTATGGGACACAAAGGGCATCATCCTCATTGACTGGCTGGAATTGTGGGACACAAAGGGCATCATCCTTATTGACTGGCTGGAATTATGGGACACAAAGGGCATCATCCTCATTGACTGGCTGGAATTATGGGACACAAAGGGCATCATCCTCATTGACTGGCTGGAATTGTAGGACACAAAGGGCATCGTCCTCATTGACTGGCTGGAATTGTGGGACATAAAGGTCATCATCCTCATTGACTGGCTGGAATTGTAGGACACAAAGGGCATCGTCCTAATTGACTGGCTGGAATTGTGGGACACAAAGGGCATCGTCCTCATTGACTGGCTGGAATTGTGGGACACAAAGGGCATCATCCTTATTGACTGGCTGGAATTGTGGGACACAAAGGGCATCATCCTTATTGACTGGCTGGAATTGTAGGACACAAAGGGCATCGTCCTCATTGACTGGCTGGAATTGTGGGACACAAAGGGCATCATCCTCATTGACTGGCTGGAATTATGGGACACAAAGGGCATCATCCTCATTGACTGGCTGGAATTGTAGGACACAAAGGGCACCATCCTCATTGACTGGCTGGAATTGTAGGACACAAAGGGCATCATCCTTATTGACTGGCTGGAATTGTAGGACACAAAGGGCATCGTCCTCATTGACTGGCTGGAATTGTGGGACACAAAGGGCATCGTCCTCATTGACTGACTGGAATTATGGGACACAAAGGGCATCATCCTTATTGACTGGCTGGAATTGTGGGACACAAAGGGCATCGTCCTCATTGACTGGCTGGAATTGTGGGACACAAAGGGCATCGTCCTCATTGACTGGCTGGAATTGTAGGACACAAAGGGCACCATCCTCATTGACTGGCTGGAATTGTGGGACACAAAGGGCACCATCCTCATTGACTGGCTGGAATTGTGGGAAACAAAGGGCATCGTCCTTATTGACTGGCTGGAATTGTGGGACACAAAGGGCATCGTCTTCATTGACTGGCTGGAATTGTAGGACACAAAGGGCATCGTCCTCATTGACTGGCTGGAATTGTAGGACACAAAGGGCATCGTCCTCATTGACTGGCTGGAATTGTAGGACACAAAGGGCATCATCCTCATTGACTGGCTGGAATTGTAGGACACAAAGGGCATCATCCTTATTGACTGGCTGGAATTGTGGGACACAAAGGGCATCATCCTCATTGACTGGCTGGAATTGTAGGACACAAAGGGCATCGTCCTTATTGACTGGCTGGAATTGTGGGACCAAAGGGCATCATCCTCATTGACTGGCTGGAATTGTAGGACACAAAGGGCATCATCCTTATTGACTGGCTGGAATTGTGGGACACAAAGGGCATCATCCTCATTGACTGGCTGGAATTGTAGGACACAAAGGGCATCATCCTCATTGACTGGCTGGAATTGTAGGACACAAAGGGCATCATCCTCATTGACTGGCTGGAATTGTAGGACACAAAGGGCATCATCCTCATTGACTGGCTGGAATTGTAGGACACAAAGGGCATCATCCTCATTGACTGGCTGGAATTGTAGGACACAAAGGGCATCGTCCTCATTGACTGGCTGGAATTGTGGGACACAAAGGGCATCATCCTCATTGACTGGCTGGAATTATGGGACACAAAGGGCATCATCCTCATTGACTGGCTGGAATTGTGGGACACAAAGGGCATCATCCTCATTGACTGGCTGGAATTGTGGGACACAAAGGGCATCATCCTCATTGACTGGCTGGAATTGTAGGACACAAAGGGCATCATCCTCATTGACTGGCTGGAATTGTAGGACACAAAGGGCATCATCCTCATTGACTGGCTGGAATTGTAGGACACAAAGGGCATCATCCTCATTGACTGGCTGGAATTGTGGGACACAAAGGGCATCATCCTCATTGACTGGCTGGAATTGTGGGACACAAAGGGCATCATCCTCATTGACTGGCTGGAATTGTAGGACACAAAGGGCATCATCCTCATTGACTGGCTGGAATTGTAGGACACAAAGGGCATCATCCTCATTGACTGGCTGGAATTGTAGGACACAAAGGGCATCATCCTCATTGACTGGCTGGAATTGTAGGACACAAAGGGCATCATCCTCATTGACTGACTGGAATTGTGGGACACAAAGGGCATCGTCCTCATTGACTGGCTGGAATTGTGGGACACAAAGGGCATCGTCCTCATTGACTGGCTGGAATTGTAGGACACAAAGGGCATCATCCTCATTGACTGGCTGGAATTGTGGGACACAAAGGGCATCATCCTCATTGACTGGCTGGAATTGTAGGACACAAAGGGCATCATCCTCATTGACTGGCTGGAATTGTAGGACACAAAGGGCATCATCCTCATTGACTGACTGGAATTGTGGGACACAAAGGGCATCGTCCTCATTGACTGGCTGGAATTGTAGGACACAAAGGGCATCATCCTCATTGACTGGCTGGAATTGTGGGACACAAAGGGCATCATCCTCATTGACTGGCTGGAATTGTGGGACACAAAGGGCATCATCCTCATTGACTGGCTGGAATTGTAGGACACAAAGGGCATCATCCTCATTGACTGGCTGGAATTGTGGGACACAAAGGGCATCATCCTCATTGACTGGCTGGAATTGTGGGACACAAAGGGCATCATCCTTATTGACTGGCTGGAATTGTGGGACACAAAGGGCATCATCCTCATTGACTGGCTGGAATTGTAGGACACAAAGGGCATCATCCTCATTGACTGGCTGGAATTGTAGGACTCAAAGGGCATCATCCTTATTGACTGGCTGGAATTATGGGACACAAAGGGCATCATCCTCATTGACTGGCTGGAATTGTGGGACACAAAGGGCATCGTCCTCATTGACTGGCTGGAATTGTGGGACACAAAGGGCATCATCCTCATTGACTGGCTGGAATTGTGGGACACAAAGGGCATCATCCTCATTGACTGGCTGGAATTGTAGGACACAAAGGGCATCGTCCACATTGACAGGCTGGAATTGTGGGACACAAAGGGCATCATCCTTATTGACTGGCTGGAATTGTAGGACACAAAGGGCATCATCCTCATTGACTGGCTGGAATTGTGGGACACAAAGGGCATCATCCTCATTGACTGGCTGGAATTGTGGGACACAAAGGGCATCATCCTCATTGACTGGCTGGAATTGTGGAACACAAAGGGCACCATCCTCATTGACTGGCTGGAATTGTGGGACACAAAGGGCATCATCCTCATTGACTGGCTGGAATTGTAGGACACAAAGGGCATCGTCCACATTGACAGGCTGGAATTGTGGGACACAAAGGGCATCATCCTTATTGACTGGCTGGAATTGTAGGACACAAAGGGCATCATCCTCATTGACTGGCTGGAATTGTGGGACACAAAGGGCATCATCCTCATTGACTGGCTGGAATTGTGGGACACAAAGGGCATCATCCTCATTGACTGGCTGGAATTGTGGGACATAAAGGGCATCATCCTCATTGACTGACTGGAATTATGGGACACAAAGGGCATCATCCTTATTGACTGGCTGGAATTATGGGACACAAAGGGCATCATCCTCATTGACTGGCTGGAATTGTGGCACACAAAGGGCATCATCCTCATTGACTGGCTGGAATTGTGGGACACAAAGGGCATCATCCTTATTGACTGGCTGGAATTGTGGGACACAATGGGCATCATCCTCATTGACTGGCTGGAATTGTGGGACACAAAGGGCATCATCCTCATTGACTGGCTGGAATTATGGGACACAAAGGGCATCATCCTCATTGACTGGCTGGAATTATGGGACACAAAGGGCATCATCCTCATTGACTGGCTGGAATTGTGGGACACAAAGGGCATCATCCTTATTGACTGGCTGGAATTGTGGGACACAAAGGGCATCATCCTCATTGACTGGCTGGAATTGTGGGACACAAAGGGCATCGTCCTTATTGACTGGCTGGAATTGTGGGACACAAAGGGCATCATCCTCATTGACTGGCTGGAATTATGGGACACAAAGGGCATCATCCTCATTGACTGGCTGGAATTGTGGGACACAAAGGGCATCATCCTCATTGACTGGCTGGAATTGTGGGACACAAAGGGCATCATCCTCATTGACTGGCTGGAATTGTGGGACACAAAGGGCATCATCCTCATTGACTGGCTGGGGGCGTGGTGGCTCAGCGGTCTAGCTGTATGCCTCTCACCAAGGCGGTCCGGGTTCGATTCCCGGTCAATGCATGTGAGATTTTCGAAGTGAAATGCCATGTCCTGTGGTTCGGATTCCACGTAAAAAGGAGGTCCCGTGGCTCATAATCACAAGATTCACGGTCACGTAAAACTACAATCTTCCTTTCTTCTTCATTGACTGGCTGGAATTGTGGGACACAAAGGGCATCATCCTCATTGACTGGCTGGAATTGTAGGACACAAAGGGCACCATCCTCATTGACTGGCTGGAATTGTGGGACACAAAGGGCATCATCCTTATTGACTGGCTGGAATTGTAGGACACAAAGGGCATCATCCTCATTGACTGGCTGGAATTGTGGGACACAAAGGGCATCGTCCTCATTGACTGGCTGGAATTGTGGGACACAAAGGGCATCGTCCTCATTGACTGGCTGGAATTGTGGGACACAAAGGGCATCATCCACATGGACTGGCTGGAATTGTGGGACATAAAGGGCATCGTCCTTATTGACTGGCTGGAATTGTGGGACATAAAGGGCATCATCCTAATTGACTGGCTGGAATTGTGGGACACAAAGGGCATCGTCCTTATTGACTGGCTGGAATTGTAGGACACAAAGGGCATCATCCTCATTGACTGGCTGGAATTATGGGACACAAAGGGCATCGTCCTCATTGACTGGCTGGAATTATGGGACACAAAGGGCATCATCCTCATTGACTGGCTGGAATTGTGGGACACAAAGGGCATCATCCTCATTGACTGGCTGGAATTGTGGGACACAAAGGGCATCATCGTCATTGACTGGCTGGAATTGTGGGACACAAAGGGCATCATCCTCATTGACTGGCTGGAATTGTGGGACACAAAGGGCATCATCCTCATTGACTGGCTGGAATTGTAGGACACAAAGGGCATCATCCTTATTGACTGGCTGGAATTATGGGACACAAAGGGCATCATCCTCATTGACTGGCTGGAATTGTGGGACACAAAGGGCGTCATCCTCATTGACTGGCTGGAATTGTAGGACACAAAGGGCATCATCCTCATTGACTGGCTGGAATTGTAGGACACAAAGGGCATCGTCCTCATTGACTGGCTGGAATTGTAGGACACAAAGGGCATCGTCCTCATTGACTGGCTGGAATTGTGGGACACAAAGGGCATCAGCCTCATTGACTGGCTGGAATTGTGGGACACAAAGGGCATCATCCTCATTGACTGACTGGAATTGTGGGACACAAAGGGCACCGTCCTCATTGACTGGCTGGAATTGTGGGACACAAAGGGCATCATCCTCATTGACTGGCTGGAATTGTAGGACACAAAGGGCACCATCCTCATTGACTGGCTGGAATTGTGGGACACAAAGGACATCATCCTTATTGACTGGCTGGAATTGTAGGACACAAAGGGCATCATCCTCATTGACTGGCTGGAATTGTGGGACACAAAGGGCATCGTCCTCATTGACTGGCTGGAATTGTGGGACACAAAGGGCATCGTCCTCATTGACTGGCTGGAATTGTGGGACACAAAGGGCATCATCCACATGGACTGGCTGGAATTGTGGGACATAAAGGGCATCGTCCTTATTGACTGGCTGGAATTGTGGGACATAAAGGGCATCATCCTCATTGACTGGCTGGAATTGTGGGACACAAAGGGCATCGTCCTTATTGACTGGCTGGAATTGTAGGACACAAAGGGCATCATCCTCATTGACTGGCTGGAATTATGGGACACAAAGGGCATCGTCCTCATTGACTGGCTGGAATTATGGGACACAAAGGGCATCGTCCTTATTGACTGGCTGGAATTGTGGGACACAAAGGGCATCATCCTCATTGACTGGCTGGAATTGTGGGACACAAAGGGCATCATCCTCATTGACTGGCTGGAATTGTGGGACACAAAGGGCATCATCCTCATTGACTGGCTGGAATTGTAGGACACAAAGGGCATCATCCTTATTGACTGGCTGGAATTGTGGGACACAAAGGGCATCATCCTCATTGAATGGCTGGAATTATGGGACACAAAGGGCATCGTCCTTATTGACTGGCTGGAATTGTGGGACACAAAGGGCATCATCCTCATTGACTGGCTGGAATTGTGGGACACAAAGGGCATCGTCCTTATTGACTGGCTGGAATTGTGGGACACAAAGGGCATCGTCCTCATTGACTGGCTGGAATTGTGGGACACAAAGGGCATCGTCCTTATTGACTGGCTGGAATTGTGGGACACAAAGGGCATCATCCTCATTGACTGGCTGGAATTGTGGGACACAAAGGGCATCATCCTCATTGACTGGCTGGAATTGTGGGACACAAAGGGCATCATCCTCATTGACTGGCTGGAATTGTAGGACACAAAGGGCATCATCCACATGGACTGGCTGGAATTGTGGGACATAAAGGGCATCATCCTCATTGACTGGCTGGAATTATGGGACACAAAGGGCATCATCCTCATTGACTGGCTGGAATTGTGGGACACAAAGGGCATCGTCCTCATTGACTGGCTGGAATTGTAGGACACAAAGGGCATCATCCTCATTGACTGGCTGGAATTGTGGGACACAAAGGGCATCGTCCTCATTGACTGGCTGGAATTGTGGGACACAAAGGGCATCGTCCTCATTGACTGGCTGGAATTGTGAGACACAAAGGGCATCATCCACATGGACTGGCTGGAATTGTGGGACATAAAGGGCATCGTCCTTATTGACTGGCTGGAATTGTGGGACATAAAGGGCATCATCCTCATTGACTGGCTGGAATTGTAGGACACAAAGGGCATCATCCTCATTGACTGGCTGGAATTGTGGGACACAAAGGGCATCGTCCTTATTGACTGGCTGGAATTGTGGGACACAAAGGGCATCGTCCTCATTGACTGGCTGGAATTGTAGGACACAAAGGGCATCATCCTTATTGACTGGCTGGAATTATGGGACACAAAGGGCATCGTCCTCATTGACTGGCTGGAATTGTGGGACACAAAGGGCATCATCCACATGGACTGGCTGGAATTGTGGGACATAAAGGGCATCATCCTCATTGACTGGCTGGAATTGTGGGACATAAAGGGCATCATCCTCATTGACTGGCTGGAATTGTGGGACATAAAGGGCATCATCCTCATTGACTGGCTGGAATTATGGGACACAAAGGGCATCATCCTCATTGACTGGCTGGAATTGTGGGACACAAAGGGCATCGTCCTTATTGACTGGCTGGAATTATGGGACACAAAGGGCATCATCCTCATTGACTGGCTGGAATTGTAGGACAAAAAGGGCATCATCCTTATTGACTGACTGGAATTATGGGACACAAAGGGCATCATCCTCATTGACTGGCTGGAATTATGGGACACAAAGGGCATCACCCGCATTCACTGGCTGGAATTGTGGGACACAAAGGGCATCGTCCTCATTGACTGGCTGGAATTGTGGGACACAAAGGGCATCATCCTCATTGACTGGCTGGAATTGTGGGACACAAAGGGCATCATCCTCATTGACTGGCTGGAATTGTGGGACACAAAGGGCATCGTCCTCATTGACTGGCTGGAATTGTGGGACACAAAGGGCATCGTCCTCATTGACTGGCTGGAATTGTGGGACACAAAGGGCATCGTCCTTATTGACTGGCTGGAATTGTAGGACACAAAGGGCATCGTCCTCATTGACTGGCTGGAATTATGGGACACAAAGGGCATCATCCTCATTGACTGGCTGGAATTGTGGGACACAAAGGGCATCGTCCTCATTGACTGGCTGGAATTATGGGACACAAAGGGCATCATCCTCATTGACTGACTGGAATTGTGGGACATAAAGGGCATCATCCACATTGACAGGCTGGAATTGTGGGACACAAAGGGCATCATCCTTATTGACTGGCTGGAATTGTAGGACACAAAGGGCATCATCCTCATTGACTGGCTGGAATTGTGGGACACAAAGGGCATCATCCTCATTGACTGGCTGGAATTGTGGGACACAAAGGGCATCATCCTCATTGACTGGCTGGAATTGTGGGACACAAAGGGCATCATCCTCATTGACTGGCTGGAATTGTGGGACACAAAGGGCATCATCCTCATTGACTGGCTGGAATTGTGGGACACAAAGGGCATCATCCGCATTGACTGGCTGGAATTGTGGGACACAAAGGGCATCATCCTCATTGACTGGCTGGAATTGTGGGACACAAAGGGCATCATCCTTATTGACTGGGTGGAATTATGGGACACAAAAGGCATCATCCTCATTGACTGGCTGGAATTGTAGGACACAAAGGGCATCGTCCTTATTGACTGGCTGGAATTATGGGACACAAAGGGCATCGTCCTCATTGACTGGCTGGAATTATGGGACACAAAGGGCATCATCCTCATTGACTGGCTGGAATTGTAGGACACAAAGGGCATCATCCTTATTGACTGGCTGGAATTATGGGACACAAAGGGCATCATCCTCATTGACTGGCTGGAATTGTAGGACACAAAGGGCATCATCCTTATTGACTGGCTGGAATTATGGGACACAAAGGGCATCATCCTCATTGACTGGCTGGAATTGTAGGACACAAAGGTCATCATCCTCATTGACTGGCTGGAATTGTGGGACACAAAGGGCATCGTCCTTATTGACTGGCTGGAATTGTGGGACACAAAGGGCATCGTCCTTATTGACTGGCTGGAATTGTGGGACACAAAGGGCATCATCCTTATTGACTGGCTGGAATTATGGGACACAAAAGGCATCATCCTCATTGACTGGCTGGAATTGTAGGACACAAAGGGCATCGTCCTTATTGACTGGCTGGAATTATGGGACACAAAGGGCATCGTCCTCATTGACTGGCTGGAATTATGGGACACAAAGGGCATCATCCTCATTGACTGGCTGGAATTGTAGGACACAAAGGGCATCATCCTTATTGACTGGCTGGAATTATGGGACACAAAGGGCATCATCCTCATTGACTGGCTGGAATTGTAGGACACAAAGGGCATCATCCTTATTGACTGGCTGGAATTATGGGACACAAAGGGCATCATCCTCATTGACTGGCTGGAATTGTAGGACACAAAGGTCATCATCCTCATTGACTGGCTGGAATTGTGGGACACAAAGGGCATCGTCCTTATTGACTGGCTGGAATTGTGGGACACAAAGGGCATCGTCCTTATTGACTGGCTGGAATTATGGGACACAAAGGGCATCATCCTCATTGACTGGCTGGAATTGTGGGACACAAAGGGCATCGTCCTTATTGACTGGCTGGAATTGTGGGACATAAAGGGCATCATCCTCATTGACTGGCTGGAATTGTGGGACACAAAGGGCATCATCCTCATTGACTGGCTGGAATTGTGGGACACAAAGGGCATCATCCTCATTGACTGGCTGGAATTGTAGGACACAAAGGGCATCATCCTCATTGACTGGCTGGAATTGGGGGACAAAAAGGGCATCGTCCTCATTGACTGGCTGGAATTGTGGGACACAAAGGGCATCATCCTCATTGACTGGCTGGAATTGTGGGACACAAAGGGCATCATCCTCATTGACTGGCTGGAATTGTGGGACACAAAGGGCATCATCCTTATTGACTGGCTGGAATTATGGGACACAAAGGGCATCATCCTCATTGACTGGCTGGAATTGTAGGACACAAAGGGCATCATCCTCATTCACTGGCTGGAATTGTAGGACACAAAGGGCATCATCCTCATTGACTGGCTGGAATTGGGGGACAAAAAGGGCATCGTCCTCATTGACTGGCTGGAATTGTAGGACACAAAGGGCATCATCCTCATTGACTGGCTGGAATTGTGGGACACAAAGGGCATCGTCCTTATTGACTGGCTGGAATTGTGGGACACAAAGGGCATCATCCTCATTGACTGGCTGGAATTGTGGGACACAAAGGGCATCATCCTTATTGACTGGCTGGAATTATGGGACACAAAGGGCATCATCCTCATTGACTGGCTGGAATTGTAGGACACAAAGGGCATCATCCTCATTGACTGGCTGGAATTGTGGGACACAAAGGGCATCATCCACATTGACTGGCTGGAATTGTGGGACACAAAGGGCATCATCCTCATTGACTGGCTGGAATTGTGGGACACAAAGGGCATCATCCTCATTGACTGGCTGGAATTGTGGGACACAAAGGGCATCATCCTTATTGACTGGCTGGAATTATGGGACACAAAGGGCATCATCCTCATTGACTGGCTGGAATTGTGGGACACAAAGGGCATCATCCTCATTGACTGGCTGGAATTGTGGCACACAAAGGGCATCATCCTCATTGACTGGCTGGAATTGCGGCACACAAAGGGCATCATCCTCAGTGACTGGCTGGAATTGCGGCACACAAAGGGCATCATCCTCATTGACTGACTGGAATTGTGGGACACAAAGGGCATCATCCTCATTGACTGGCTGGAATTGTGGCACACAAAGGGCATCATCCTCATTGACTGGCTGGAATTGCGGCACACAAAGGGCATCATCCTCAGTGACTGGCTGGAATTGCGGTACACAAAGGGCATCATCCTCATTGACTGGCTGGAATTGTGGGACACAAAGGGCATCATCCTTATTGACAGGCTGGAATTGTGGGACACAAAGGGCATCATCCTCATTGACTGGCTGGAATTGTGGCACACAAAGGGCATCATCCTCATTGACTGGCTGGAATTGCGGCACACAAAGGGCATCATCCTCAGTGACTGGCTGGAATTGCGGCACACAAAGGGCATCATCCTCATTGACTGGCTGGAATTGTGGGACACAAAGGGCATCATCCTCATTGACTGGCTGGAATTATGGGACACAAAGGGCATCATCCGCATTGACTGGCTGGAATTGTGGGACACAAAGGGCATCATCCTCATTGACTGACTGGAATTGTGGGACACAAAGGGCATCATCCTCATTGACTGACTGGAATTGTGGGACATAAAGGGCATCATCCACATTGACAGGCTGGAATTGTGGGACACAAAGGGCATCGTCCTCATTGACTGGCTGGAATTATGGAACACAAAGGGCATCATCCTCATTGACTGGGTGGAATTGTTGGACACAAAGGGCATCATCCTCATTGACTGGCTGGAATTGGGGACCACGATTAACAGTGCAGCATATGTGGCAATCCTTAAGCGCTTACGTCGTGCCATTCAAACTAAGCGGGCAGGAAAATGGGCTAAAGGTGTGCTTCTGCAACATCAGAATGCCCGCCCCCACACTAGACGAGAGACCACCGCTGCCAATGATCAAATGGGATTCACGGTGCTGCCACACCCACCATACTCCCTCGACTTGGCACCAAATGATTATCGCCTCGGTGGTCGCGGGTTTGCAGAACTGGACACAGCTGTCAAGGCATGGATACGCAGCACCCCGAAAGAATGGTTTCAGGGAGGTCTGGAGAGATTGACACATCGAAGGCAAAAGTGCATAAGTTACAAGGATATTATGTTGAGAAGGTGGACGTAACAACTGATGTGTATTGTACTTCATTTGGGTAGAAAAAAATTATGTGTAAAACAATATAGTGCGCCCCTCGTACAATTAGATAAACCAGTTCACAGGGAACCTCCTATTCGTCAGCACCATCCAACCAACAAATGAACAGTGCCATTCTTTTCTGCCGAATACATTTTGCAGACGTTTGTTGGCACCAAGGTACAGAGCGATCCATAGAAACCTGAACAACTTGAACAGGTCATCATTTCCCTCAGAAATGGGAAATTTGTTTTAATGATCACAGTGGCTCTGCGAGAATGATCTGACTAGGATTCAAATTAATAGATTTGACCTTCCAAAGAAATTGTCATTTAAATATCTTGGCTCGACTATTACTGCAGATGGAACCCTCAGACCTGAAGTATCACATCGCATGAGCAGCGCATGGCTCAATTGGCGCTCTATGCCCGGTGTCTTATGTGATACGAAGATTGTAGACCGGCTAAAGTCTAAAGTTTATCGTCGCGTTGCTCTGTATGGGGCAGAGTGCTGGCCTTCCACTAAAGAGTTGGAACAGCAACTTGGTGTGATGGAGACAAAGATGCTCAGGAGGGCTTCTGGCTTTACACTCCAGCAATAATGACATTCGCAAGCGATATGGAGTAGCACCAATTGCTGGAAAGATGAGGGAAAGCCATCTCCGCTGGTATGGCCATGTCTTACGGGCTGCTGAAACAACAGTTGCCCACTGGATTGGCATTGCGGATACATGGGAAGAGACCAATAGGACGACCGAGACAGCGTTGGCCTGACACTCTACATGACGATTTAAAAATTGCCTGACTTCATCCTGACATGGCACACAAACGTGTAATTTGGCGACAGAGAACCAAAAATGCAGACCCTGCTAATTTGTGAGAAAAATGCTAAAGGAAAAGAAGAAGAATGTTTCTCGGAGAATCACTACCAATGCCCATTGGCAAGGTTGTTGATTGTTTCTGCGCATATGTTCCTCTGTCCAGCAGTTGTGGATGACTCCGAACTGACAGAAGGTTATTTTCAACAAGATGGAGCAAAGTGTCATACATCCAACGCTTCCATGCAACTTGTAACCAGTTTCTTTGGTGACAGAATAATCTCAAACAATTTGTGACCCCCACGATCACCTGATCTAACACTGCTGGACTTTTTCCCGAAGTTGCACATCTGTACCATTAACTTATTTGTTCAAATGTTATGACTCATTACAGTGGTTCAGGTTTATACGGATTGATCTGGATAACACATCATCAAATCTCAAATATTTTGAAAAACTGATCTGGTTAGCTGAAATCAGTATTGCCAACGTTTGCCCCAGTGTTGTTAGTTGGTATGGTACATCTCTAGTACTGGGGCAAAACGCTAGCAATACTGACTTGAGCCATGAGCCACGTACCTGCAGCGGGAAGTTCTGTGCGATGTTGGTGAGCATCTTGAGCACCTCATCACGGGGCGCGCTAACGATACGCTCTGCTGCCTGCAGACTCAGCTCCTGGACCTGCCACACCTTGAGCGGGGCCAGCTCACTGCTCGTCTCCAGCAAGTGCTGCCGCAACTTGTCCAGCTCCTCCGCCTTGTCTGGATACAGCGTCCTGAGACAAACATTGCATCTATTGTAGGCCAGCCGTGTGGTGTGAGTATTGCTTTAGGGCAGGAAATGGCCTTGGTCTTAATCTAGGTACCATCCCAGCATTCACCTGGAGTACAATTGTGGAAACCATGGAAAATCACTTGGCTAATGTAGGAACCAAACCCACCTCTTCTCGATGCGGCGTCCCGAGGCAGAGTGTACCCACAAATTCACAATGTGTGGACCAAAGCCCTTTGAGGTCGTTGGTCGTAACATAAGAAAATGTAGCTTCAATACGCCCGTCCACGTTTCACAACCATACGAGAAGAGTGAGAGTGTAATAGAAATGACAAGGAGATGAGTGAGAGAGGAAGGCAAGCCCTGGTATGGACATACCTACCAACCTTTCAAACTGAAAAATCGGGAGATTTTGAAGACGATCGAAGCCAAATCATATTTCTTTGCCATAGTCTATTACCGAGGAACCGACAAAATCACTCAGATCAAAAAATCACAATAGCCTACCGGCATATCAATGCCAAAATCTAAGTTGTACACAAATAATTTCACGTGTTAAGCAGATACAATATTCTGTAGCCTACAACTACCTCTCACCCTTAGGCTATTATGAAAACTTCTAGGAACGAACGCTGAATTAACCATCGACTATTTCAAACAAAGAGATATTCAAATCCAACTTAGCGGTATGGGTAGTTATGGAGAATTAATTCTATAAATTATCGATACGAGGCGAGACAGTGATGTTGAAACACACTTCTACACACGTAAATGCAACCTGTTTGATGGATGACTGAAGTTTATCTCGCAATTGTAGTCCGAAATTACATGCGAGATTTTTTGAAAAATCGGGAGATTTAATACGTTAAGCGGGAGGGCGGGAGAAATGGTGTAAAATCGGGAGTCTCCCGCCTAAATCTGGAGAGTTGGCAGGTATGTATGGAGCAGGGACGTACCCCAGATATTATGTCCCAATACTCCCCTACGTGGGATATGAAGAGCAGGATCCAGGCTTGAGAAGCAGATTAAGAATAACAAGTAGGAGCCCACGCAGCACGACCTGCTTTGATGAGACGGTGGCGCAGCAGCAAGGGGCCAGCAAGAGGGGTAATAATCTCAAACAACAACTTCGTTGGCGGCAAGGCCTGCGGAATTGCATTTCGGACCTTCGACCCGATTGCGAGGAAATGTAGGAAAATTATAAAATGTTATTCTAGGCAATGCTGACACCATCACATGGTTATGAAAGCCGGACGTCCTCGGAAGTGGAAAATATCTTACTGCTGTAAATACATCATTCAACATATTGAAAAAGGTTAAAACGAGTTATTATAGATAATTTTCCGTAGAATTCAATTAGACCATCAGTTGTATTTTTACCAGTTAATATATACATTTGGCCCCATTTTTTTTTCAAAAACCAAAAATATTTAATAACATCAAAACGGTGAGAGATATCAAATTATGATAAGGGGTAGAAAAGTTGCAAATCACTGAGATCTTACACCTGTAGATTTAACTTTTTTCGATAGGAACGACGCTTTCCGAGATATAACGATTCGAAAAAAAGAATGAAATTCACGGCCCCAAAAAAGGAAAATGGTGAGAGATATCAAAAAATCATAAGAGTTAAAAAAGTTGCTACTCATTGAGGTCCTATATCTGTAGATTTTACTTTGTTCCATACAGCCAACCGTTTCCCAAATATAACGGTTCGAAAAAAGGAAGATATTCAGGGCCGCAGAAAATCACAACGGTGAGAGATATCAAAAAATCTTAAGGGTTGAAAAAGTTGCTAATCACTGAGATCTTACACCTGTAGATTTAACTTTGTTAGATACGGCCAACCGTTTCCCAGATATATCGGTTCGAAAAAAGGAAGACATTCAGGGCCCCAGAAAAGGAAAACGGTGAGAGATATCAAACCATCATCAGGGGTAAAAAAAGAGGATGAAATTCAGGGCCCCAAAGAAAGGTCCGGCCCTGCACCAATTTTAACGCCCGACAACCGAGTTTCTCACAGGCCCGAATTCGATCCCCGTACCACATTTCAGCTCGATATCTTGAAAATTCCGACCTGTAGTTTGCTAAACGTAAAAACGCCACGTACATACGTACATTCTCAGGGCCCCAAAATAAGACAACGCTGAGAGATATCAAAAAATCGTTATGGGTAAGAAAGTTGCATACCGCGGAGATTTTACACCTGTGTATTTAACTTTTTTCGATATGACCAACCGTCTCCGAGATATATCGATTCCAAAAGAGTTTCAAATTCAGGGTCCCCTGCTTTGATGAGACGGTGGCGCAGCAGCAAGGGGCCAGCAAGAGGGGTTATAATCTCAAACAACAACTTCGTTGGCGGCAAGGCCTGTGGAATTGCATTTCGGACCTTCGACCCGATTGCAAGGAAATGTAGGAAAATTATAAAATCTTATTCTAGGCAATGCTGACACCATCACATGGTTATGAAAGCCGGACGTCCTCGGAAGTGGAAAATATCTTACTGCTGTAAATACATGATTCAACTTATTGAAAATATTAAAACGAGTAATTATAGATAATTTTCCGTAGAATTCAATTAGACCATAAGTTGAATTTTTACCAGTTGTTATATACATTTGGGCCCCATTTTTTTCAAAAACGAAAACATTTAATAACATCAAAACGGTGAGAAATATCAAAATATGATAAGGGGTAGAAAAGTTGCAAATCACTGAGATCTTACACCTGTAGATTTAACTTTTTTCGATACGACCAGCCATTTCCGTGATATATCGATTCCAAAAAAAGTTTGAAATTCAGGGCCCCCAAAAAAGATCCGGCCCTGCACCGATTTTAACGCCCAACAATAGGATTCGTCACAGTCATTAACTCTTTCATCGTACCAAATTTCAGCTTAATATCTTGAAAATTGCGACCTGTACTTAGCTAAACGCAAAAATGTCACGCACAATGGACATTTTCAGGGCCCCAAAAAAGAAAACGGTGAGAGATATCAAAAAATAGTTTCGAGTAAAAAAGTTGCATACCGCGGAGATCTTACACCTATACCTTTAACATTTTTCGATACGATCAACCGTTTCCGAGATATATCGATTCGAAAAAAAAGGTAGAAATTCAGGGCCCCCAAAAAAGATCCGGCCCTGCACCGATTTTAACGCCCAACAATAGGATTCGTCACAGTCACGAACTCTTTCGCGTACCTAATTTCAGGTTAATATCTTGAAAATTGCGACGAGTACTTGGCTAAACGCAAAAATGTCACGCACAATGGACATTTTCAGGGCCCTAAAAAAAGAAAACGGTCAGAGATATCAAAAGATCGTTTTGAGTAAAAAAGTTGCATACCGCGGAGATCTTACACCTGTACATATAACATTTTTCGAGACGATCAACCGTTTCCGAGATATATCGATTCCAAAAAAAAGTTAGAAATTCAGGGCCCCCCAAAAAGATCCGGCCCTGCACCGATTTTAACGCCCAACAAAAGGATTCGTCACAGTCACTAACTCTTTCACCGTACCAAATTTCAGCTTCATATCTTGAAAATTGCAACCAGTACTTAGCTAAACGCAAAAATGTCACGCACAATGGACAATTTCAGGGCCCCAAAAAAAGAAAACGGTGAGAGATATCAAAAAATAGTTCTGAGTAAAAAAGTTGCATACCGCGGAGATCTTACACCTATACCTTTAACATTTTTCGATACGACCGACCGTTTCCGAGATATATCGATTCCAAAAAAAAGTTAGAAATTCAGGGCCCCCAAAAAAGATCCGGCCCTGCACCGATTTTAACGCCCAACAATAGGATTCGTCACAGTCACGAACTCTTTCATCGTACCTAATTTCAGGTTAATATCTTGAAAATTGCGACGAGTACTTAGCTAAACGCAAAAATGTCACACACAATGGACATTTTCAGGGCCCCAAAAAAAGAAAACGGTGAGAGATATCAAAAAATAGTTTTGAGTAAAAAAGTTGCATACCGCGGAGATCTTACACCTATATATTTAACATTTTTCGATACGACCGACCGTTTCCGAGATATATCGATTCAAAAAAATAGGATGAAAATTCAGGGCCCCAAAAAAGGTCCGGCCCTACACCGATTTTTACGCCCAGCAATAGGGTTCGTCACAGGCCTCAACTCTTTCTCCGTACCAAATTTCAGCTCGATATCTTAAAAAGTGCGACCTGTACTTTGCTAAACACAAAAACGTCATGCACATACGTACATACATACATACATACATACAGACAGACAGACTTTTTTTGAATTTTTTTTTTCGACTCCGAATCGATTGGTATAGGTTTGAACCCTGGGCGACGCTTAGTTTCCGAGATCTCGAAAAATCCTACCACGGCTATATGAAAGCCGATGCGGCTTTCATAACAAGAAGGCATTGAGTAAGAAATGAGAGATTGTGGAAGAGAATCCCTTACAAGAGATCATATACAAGTCCAGAATGAGTTGGTACGGACATGTTAGGAGAATGCAGGAGGGCGAGAGACCAAGAGACTGGTGAATTGTGGGTGTGAAGGAGTGGGACAGAGTGAGGAGTGAAAGGTGGTAGGAGGATACAGGCTTATGTTCCAAGAAGACCCAGCCAGGGCTGGAAACTGTACAAGATGATGATGATGACAAAAAGACAGAAAACACAAGTATTTCAACGAGACGGATTTTTGTACGCTTTGTTATCGCTCTGTTTTCCCAGATCTTGGCGAATTTCTAGCCACTCGCCCTAGCATGACCCATACTTAGGGATTGGAATTTTTCGGTGATTTCAGAGTGAAGAAAGTGGTATTTTAAAGTGGCAAATTCGGTGGTTTCAAGTGCACTTTTCGGTACTTTCAAAATCATAAATTTTAGGTGGGATTTTATAAATATCATGGATAACATGCATAACATAACACATTTCAGTCATCCTTCAAAGTATACTTCAGTAAAGAGATCAAAATTCTCTTGTGACAAACGGTGACGCATATCACTTAACGTGCTAGTGTAAACTGAAAAACAAAAGTTCACCGCGTTTGAACAGGGGATCCAAATGGTTTTCAACACAGATTCTGCAAACTTAGGAAATACAAATGTCATTCTTTGCAAAACTCCAACAATGTCTGTCTTGGTCCTGTCATGCATCTGCTTCTTGATTAAAGTTTGCAGTTCTTTGTATCCTTTTAACACCTCACTTTCTTCCAGTGTTCCACAGAATGGCAACTTCTAATTTTCTTTGCAAGGTCCTCATTGATTTTCACTGGCACTATTTCTGCTGGATCAAACGCGCATATTTGTAAATCCTGTTCCCAGGGTCAACGGATCTCAAGGTGATTAATTTCCCAAGAGCATGGGACCCAGCATTTACTAAAACTGAATGTATTTTCCCTCTTTTTAACACATTTCCACAACCCTCCAACTGCTCCTTAATGAAGGTACCGTACTTTCCAGAAACAGCAAGTTTAAGGGCTTGCTGAATTCTCCGTAGATGTCCATCAAGAAGGTGAACAGTTGGATGTGGCCGTCTAATAAGGGGATGAGTTCAGTGATGTCTGTGCCAAATTCTTTGAATCTCAAGTATTTCGTCATGTGAAACATTGTTGAGAAAATCAACACCAGAGTTATCAGTCCCTACTACTTCACTCATAAATTGCAAAATATCTTTCAAGTACTCTGACAGGCACACTACAGAATGAAACCAAGAAGACCACCTGGTTAATACTGGTTCAGGAAACAGTGGCACATTTTGAACTCGATACTTGCCATCTAGATATTCATGTCTGAAAGGCGGACTATATGACGCCACGCGTCGAGTAGGTACTAGGATGAAGGGGCAGATGACCTTGCTGTTCCGGTCCTTAAAACCTCAATAACTAAGTACTGTAACTTATTAGGATGACTTCCCAGAGTGATAGAGATCGCTGTATGCAGAAAGTGAGGCCCGCTATCTACCGTTAAGTTTCCGATCATTCCGTGTTTGTTGGATGCTCTCCATGCAGTCAAGTCATGGGAGAAGATTACCGCTAATACACTCGCACAAAAACAAGCGTTTGTCGGCTTCTGTGACGACGATATTTTAAACGGACAAGGTGGTCTCACTACGATGACATTAGGGCAAAACCTGGATGAATGTCAAGATGCAGAAGAAAGTGACATCCAGTAGTTAGACTTCGATAAAGACGATCATGGTTTCAGACAAGAGGATAATGTATGGAATTTGACTGTCGGGGAGGTAAACTGAGATCCAGTACATATAGAATGCAGGAGTGATGCAACGGAAATTCCGAAAGTACCCACAGTCATGCTAGTGAGTCTAGTCACATTTATCTCTTACATAGAAAATCAAGATGAATTTTCATTCTCATATATTGTTTTCTTCAGATTTGTACAATCTAAAATTAGAAAAAATAAACCAACTAAGAAACAAAAAATGATGACAGTCATTTTTCTTAGTTTTTAATATTGGTAAAATCCACATAGTGTGTCTTACAATACAATGTTATGAAGTATTATATTTATGTTTTTGCGTGTTCATAAAATACATTTCAATATTTTTAACCAATAGTTTTCTCTTTGCTAGGCTTAAAAACATTACTGTAGATAATTCGCAGTTTTCAATATTTCGCGGAAATTCGTGCATTAATTGCCGCGAATTATCGGAAGTGCACTGTAAAAAAAACAAAAAGCTAAAATTCGCGTTTTCAAGCGAAATTCATGCATAATTCGCGTCTTCATGCAAAATTCGCGAAATTTCGCGACTTCAAAAACAATTTTTTTCGCCATTTTTAGGGTTATTAAAACACATTACCATCTATGTATTACTTCATTTAATAATTCGCGAAATTCGCCATCGCGAATTTTTCCAATCCCTACCCATACTCTTCACAACTTCCCATATCGCAGATGGTTGACCCAAGATAGACCTCCCATTACCTTTCATTACTGTATACGTATATCACAGATAGTAAAAATACTGGAAAGGATATTAGAAAGAAGAATGAGAAGAAAGGTGGAAGGAGAGTTGCAAGAGGAACAGTATGGCTTCAGGAGTGGAAGATCCACAGTGGACCCAATCTTTAGCTTGAGGCAGGTGATGGAAAAGAACTGGGAATATGGAGAGGATTTGATCATGACTTTCATAGATCTAGAAAAGGCATATGATAGTGTCCCCAGAGAGAAGGTATGGGAAACCATGGTTAAGAAGAGACTGGGAAGAGAAATGTTGGAAATGGTGCAAGCAATGTACAACAACTGTGTTAGCAGGGTACTGACCCCAGTTGGAAAGACAGATTGGTTTAGGAACAAGACTGGACTAAGACAGGGGAGTGTGCTGTCACCTCTCTTGTTCATAATGGTAATGGATGAAATTGTAAAGGAAACAAAGGAAGCATATGGACATAAAGAAATGAAGTTACTGTTATTTGCAGATTCTGGGGAAGGAACACCGAAGAAGTGCAAAAACAACTAGAAGCACTGAACGAAAATATTCAGAAGTACGGCCTGAAAATCAGTATAGAGAAAAGCAAGACCATGGTGATGACAAGAGGGGAAAGACAAGGAAAGGGCACTGTGAAAATTGGAAGTCAGAGTTTGGAAATTGTGGACACGTTCAAATACCTAGGAAGTGAATTGATGCAAACTGGTAGGTTGGACATGGAGATTGGCAGGAGGGTACAGCAGAGCAATGCATTCTATCAAAGTGTAAGAAAACTTGTTTGGGATGAGGAAGTACCAAGGAAAAGCAAGGAGGTAATGTATAAAGTGTACTATGTACCCATATTAACTTATGCAGCTGAGACTTGGACCCTGACGAGCAGGCAAGAGAGTAGAATCCAAGCCAGTGAAATGAAATTCCTAAGAAGTATGATAGGAAAGACAAGGAAAGACAGAGTGAGGAATGAAGATGTTAGGAAGGAAGTTGGGATGGGAAAACTAAATGAGAGAATTGAGAAGAATAAACTAAGGTGGTTTGGACATGTAAAGAGGATGGAGGAAAATAGAATACCAAGACAGATGCTGGAGGCCAAGTGCAAGGGTAAGATACCAAGAGGAAGACCTAGAACAAGGTGGATTGATTCGGTGAAGAACAGCGTGAGAAAAAGGAATCTGGACTGGGACAAGATCGTGGAAGAAGAATTGTGGAAGGAAAGAGGAAAGTGGAGAAGTGCCATAAATACCCCGACCCGGCAGGAGCTGGATAAGGGGAAATGATGATGATGATGATGATGATGATACGTAAAGAGTAAATTATCATATATATTATTTCAGTAGTATAGATCCCTCCTGCGGCGCTCACAAGCGACCGATCGTGACAAATGAGCATAGAAATGAAAGATAATAGACATTAGCAGTGACGAATTGTATTCTAATTTCATAAATATCCATTTTTGCAAGAAGTGTGTGATTTGCAAATACTGTTGCTGTAGGAAAATATGTGACATCATTGTTATTCAGTTCGCATTTTGGCCGTAGGGACGCCTGAAACTTAAATAGTGTTCTATAATCATTTGGTTGAAATAGAAACATAACCTTTCTCCTCAAGTGTCTCATAAACCTATTGGGGAATGTGTGGCTTATGAACATGTGAGATTTCTCGCACGGGTCCGCTAGTGAAACTTAAGAGCATAAGAAGCCATGAAGCTAAAAGGAAGGATTGTGTGAAGACGTACTTGAGCCTGTTGATGTGGAAGCCCTCGATCTCCTCGTCCATGTCTGCCTCCTCGGGGTTCTGGTCCGCCCCCTCTTTCCGCAACTGAGTGTCGTCCTGCACCTTGTACTCCGTCGACTTGATCTGCAGCTCCACGCCGTAGCCCGACAGCCGCACCCTCCTGTTCGGCCGCTCCTATGGACATTAGTAACTGTATAAACAAACAGTAATTCAACCAGAGTGCCTGCCTGTACGCTTCGGAATGCCTAGGACTAACAACTAATGCCCCACGGTGCTGGGGTTCGATTCCCGGCCCCATCAGGGATTTTAGAAACTGACGTGAGGGCTGGAACTGGGTGCACTCAGCCTCGTGAGGACAATTGAGTAGCTGTCTGCTAGTGAGGCAGCGTCCCGGTCACGAAAATCAAGATTAATGGCCAAATGGACCCGATGCACTGACCATGTGTAACTCCAATATCTCTAGGCCTAATGGATGGGCAGCGGTCGCTTGGTAGGCCTAGCCTCTACATGGGCTATCGTGCCTGGGGTTAAAAAACAACTAAAAAAGAAATTGAAGAGAAAAAAAAAGGAACGAAAAATGTTAAGAAAAATGTTGTCACCAAGAAAATGTGCTGACACATACCGATTACACAGTAACAAGGAAGTATATAAAAAACATACAGCAGAATCTCAGATACCATCCGAAAACGAAGGGTTCAATTCTTTGGACATGTTTCAAGAATGCCTGACGACAGAAAATGTTTAACCACTTCAACAAGCCCAATAGAAAAGGTAACTTATGACCAAGAAGTTCCGTGACGAACTAAAGAGCCTACTTTTCTTAAAATTAAGATTCATGCCAATGATTAATCTACAGTAAATGAACCTATCTACAATAATGACGAAATTAAGTTGGTAATATCGATATGTTTAATTAGTTAGAAATATACCTGGTATAATGTACCCTAATAGAGCACTACAGTTGGCAGCCCTGGTGACTGAATATATTCTTAGTTCCATCTCTTAAGGTACAGAATACAGACTTAGATGGTATGGACATGTAAAACGAATGGAGGAGAAGAGGATACCCAGGAGAGTACACGAGACGAAGTGGGAAGGAAAGAGACCGAGAGACAGGTGGCTGAAGGGGATGGAAGAAAGCATGAAGAAGATAATAATAATGTTATTGGTTTTACGTCCCTTTTAACTACACTGGCTTTTAGAGACGCCGGGGTGCCGGAATTTTGCCCCGAAGGGGATCTTTAACGTGCCAGTAAATCTACTGACACGGCTCACCCTCAAATGCCAGCTGACAGCGCCAGGTTTCGAACCTGCAACCTTGGGCTCAGCAAGCGAGAACGTTACCCCTGAGCCACGCAGCCAGACGCATGAAGAAGAGAGGAGAAGACTGGACAAGGGTGGAGGCTGAGAGATGGTGGGAAGACAGAAGACGTTGGAGAGGCTTGTGTTCCAAACAGACCCGGCCAATGGCTGAAAACTGTGCAAGATGATGATGACGTAAAGTTCAATTTCCTTCAAGCCGATATTAAGATCTCCAAGATCCAGAAAACTGAATATCCATTATAAGGTTCATGTAATTTCCTACACCAAGAACAGTACCACACATTTAAAATAAAGGAAAGGAATCCTATTTTCTTCACATTGATAAGTTCCTCTCCAAATTCAAAGTTCCTAAACTTCCATTTTCCGTATTGACAAGAACAGTTTCTTTATACAAATTTATTGATTTAGTTTTAATCGTTTTCTTCGTCAAACGAGCAATTATTTTTCAAGATATTTCTTAGAGTTATTGTTATCTAGTTTTTTTTCCTTTTTATTAAATTATCTTCAAAGGTTGATCTGATTGTTCTTTTATGCATGTTGTTTCTTATAACATTCTTTAAATGTCCTTTTCTGAACAATAGTTAAGAACTCAGCAATTGAATCGGTCATTTCTAAAAGGCCCCAAGTGCATGGGGACTAGTTTTGGGAAAAACACAAAAATATGTTTTACATTTAAACTATTGATCCGAGACCAACAATTTTTTTTTGTACATTACATGTCACTGCCATAATAGCTGTTTTGACTAAAATTTGTTTCGTTTGGTTCATTAGAAAGGACAGAATAAGCTTCCAAATTCTCCAAAATAAAGGCCTTTTAAAAATGACTCTCAAGAGTCAATATTTATATGTACTAAATGTTCAATATTCTTGTGTTTTTGTTTTTTTTGTTTTTTTTTTTTTGTTTTTTTTTTATGATCACTTGTATTAAACCTGATAAAAATTATTTTGTAATGTTATCATTCTCTAATGTACACATATTTTATACATATAATAGTATTTCATAACACAGAGTAGCATCATGTATTCCTCTTGTGTACCGTATGGCTCTAGGTATCTTCTGTTGGGCATTTCAATAAATCATCATAATACTCCACCTATTCATGTAGGATGTACTTCATAACTTTCTTGATGTCTTCTATCTTGTTCGGGTTAATGGGAGCACGTCCGTCCTACACAGGGCACTAAATTCGCCAATAATGATGTATACCCACAAAAGTTCGACACGTATAGCCAAGATGAAGTCCCATCTTCTTATAATTCAGAACACATTTTGCTCATCCCTTGGCGTCAGGCTGGGTCATATCAAAAATTATTTCAGATTGAATATTTTAGAGGACTATTGACCATTTTAAACGGTTTTGATATTATGCCTATTAAGGGAATTTTGATTGTTTTTCTCTCAAAACTCCAGTTTTCTCACCCCTTTGGTCAATGTTTGGTGCTGTCAAAACACTTCTCTGAGACATTTGTGGCCCTTATTCGAAAAATAGGACGATTTCATCTGTTTCTAGCTTGCTCTGGTTCCTTGCTAAACTGCCCCTTCTAACCCAGAAAGGGCCCTTTAGAAATTAATGTAAATAGCTCTGCCATCCTGTGACTACACTAAAAGGTAGAAAGAGGTCTTTTCAACAGTGGAATGGTGTGATTACCTCTGAAGAACCCCAATCCATGCTTAACTCATTTTCACCAAAAATGTCATAAAGGGCCTTTTAGAAATGACCGATTCAATTTTTCTAAGTCTGTGCGTGTCTTGTGTGTGGTTTCGCCTATGACACCAAGCTGCTCATCAGCGGGCTCTTGGTTGTCCCCCCCCCCCCCCCGCATCCCCACAGGAGTAGCGAACAGCGCGCTACCTCCCTTTTAATGAAGCCTTCATAGGGAGGTCTAGACTGGAATCCTCAAGGCGCCAGGAAGCGAGGTCGACCTAAGAAGACATGGAAGAGGACGATCGAAAATGAAATTGCAGAGGTGGACAAGAACTGGAGTCAAGTGAAGAGAATGGCCAGGAACCGTACTGCGTGGAGAAATTTCGCCAAGGCCCTATGCTCCGGAAGGAGCGGCAGGAATTAAGTAAAAGTAAGTAAGTCATAGGGAGGTCAAGGCTGCTTGAGCTTTTAGTTCTTGCAGTAAAGAGGCGCAGGTGGGGCGAAACGCTGAAAATATTTGAGCTTAACCGGACCATTGTACATAATTTGTTGAATATTCTAGCTCAAAGGACCATAAAAACATGTTTCTCATTCGAGAAAATTATTGCTACAGTGTTGCGGTTTCGAGACTGTATGTAAGAATTGAAGTATAATAGGACTTATATGTCTTCTTGGTTTTCAACCCATAACAGATGTCTGACCTGATGGTAGAATTGTGTTACCTTGGTAATTCAACTGTTTATCTCATATTTGGCTAGGTCGTCCTTTGCTACGATGCAGCCTAATTATTTGAATTCTCAAAAGTTGTCCAACTGTGTTTCATTTAACATGACTATTGGTACTTTTCCCTCCCCTATGTAATGCCATCACCATCGTTTTTGTCTCAGACCATATTTCCAGTTTTGTAGTCTCTCTCCCAAATCCTTTTCTGATTCACTACAGATTGCAGCATCATCTGCAAAAGTGGTGCCCTGCTCTACCCCTCTCTTGGTTTCAAACCAGTCCTAATTCTTCTTCTTTCTGTTTTAGGTATTTTATCTATTTCAGCTGTATCAGTAGTTCTGAAAAGAGTTTCACTACCATAAGGCACCTCTGGCTGTGTTAACTGTTTCATAATGTCCTCATTTTGCTGTAATCGATAAGTATGTATGTATTTTTGGTTATATAATTGCCTTTATGTTCGACGATGTCGAAATGTTAATATTTATTTATCAGAGTCCAAAACACATATAAACTGCACTAAATTTCATTTCTCCAGTGTTCAACTGTTAGAATGGCACAGTCATTAGCTTCTATCACATGGTCTTGATAACATGCTGCAATTCAGAAGGTGCTCAGGGTCTTGTCTTTCACCACATTTACAAAGTTCTTCAGTGCTGTATCCCCACTTCTTCAAATTGCTTTTGTACCGACTCAGTCCATTTAGCGTCTTACAAGATCCGTAATGTAAATGGTAGCCATTTAATATTATAAGTCACAAAACTGTACTATAATGAGGGTTGGTTCCTCAGTTTAGAGGCTGCGACAACGCGGTCATGTAGCCCCGTGTACTTTGGGTGTGTGTAGAATCTGTCTGATAACCGGTGTTAATTGTGATGACTGTATTAGTGTGTGTTTCTGTTTCTTAATTCAAGTAAGGACTGCAGACTTTGAATTTTCAAGTAGTTCCTACTTTTGCCGCCAAACGCCACCGTCAACGACTACTAGTTCACAACTTGACTAGAAGACGCCACCGCAGTCAGCTCCTGGCGATGAACGTAGGAACCAGAGAGTTGTTTACATTTTTAACCTAATTTAGCTTCACACAGGTGTAATTAGTGGAAGGTTCTTTTTCATGCCATAAATCTATGACATGGGACCGCCGGCTTTACTTCCCCTCCGAAGGAAGGCATACTGAGGGATTTTTAACACTCTTAAAAAATCAGACGACTTCGACCGGGTTTGAACCCGCGACCTTGGACATAGAAGTTCAGCATGCTACCGACTACGCCACCGAAGCCACCGTTGTAGTTACAATCCCAAACACAAAGACAAAATCAGCACGAACCTTAAGGTAACAAGAAAATACTATGACATATGCAAGAAATGCATGAATCTACGTCCAGAAGATTGCAACACAGCATCCTTTTATATAAATTACCGACAATGGAAAGTACACTGTCCCATATGTTCGCATAAATAAACTGGCGAATATGAGACAAGAAATAGCACTGCACCTTAATATCCCCAACTCCAATTTCTACACGGGGCATTGCTTTCAAACGACTTTGGTGACAGTTTGAGTGAATGCTGGTGCATATTGACAGGCTGAAAACATATGACATTGCCAAGCAGACAGAGCACATGCGTGGATCAGAGAACTTGTAAAGCACAGATAGCAAACCCAGCGCTTGCACTCCGATCACTAAATTCAAGTGACTGAATCTCGACAGATATTTATTAATATTTCTGTTTAAGCATAATATAAAGTTATAATTATCGTCGAACATAAACAGTCATATGCAACTCTCCTATAATACACGGTCGACTCTAGAAAGGTCGGAAGGTTCAACCTGACAACACTGTAGCTACGGCTATTGTCAGTCATACTTCGTCACGAGCGCCTGAACTGAAACAGCTGTTTGTTAACCAGGGAGGCGACAAAAACTACGGAATTAATATTGGGCAAACATAATGTACATGTTTAGCAAAACATCTGTTGATGTTTATTTACACATGACCAGTGTTACAATCGGAAATAAATGAATAACATGCATATGATCGTGAAAAGTTGTTATAAGAGCCAAGCAGCTGATATTAGGCATGAGTGATACGGAAATAATTTACCAACATAAAAGTGTTTAGCAAAATACAATTACAGTGGAATCTCGTTAGCACGTTCTCGGTTACGACGTTTTCCCGTTTAGCGCGATGATTTTCTCAAGTCCCAGTCCCAATTCTACAAAATACATGTTGGTATTTCCCCTTAATACGTTCGCTCTTCCCGCTTACGACGATCAAATTTCCGCTGTACTATTTGTAAGCGAACCGGATTTTATTCTTATTACATTATAAAATTCGGCTTCTGGAAAACACGACGCGATATTGCTTCATATACTCTGATAGTTATTGACAGTGTAGATGATTTCATTGTGTTTGACGGCGTAGAAGCGGCTATAGCTATGATGCAACACAGGTGACGTGTCTCTCTCCCGCTGCCCTTCACCCCCTTCCCTTTGTTTATTTCTCACGTAGGCGCATTATTGTCTTCGTATTCCGCACTATTGTCTTCCAGTTCTTAGTGTTCACGTCCAGTTATGACCTATTTTATTGCGTGTTTCATAATGGATAAGAAGAAAGTACGGCAGATAACTAATGATGAGAAGATGAAATACATTCGAGACGTGGAATGCAATCCATGCAATCCTAACATGAAGCGTGAGGATATAGCGCGAAAGTGGAACATTCCTCCGTCTACACTGAACAAGATTCTCGGCAAAAGGAAGGAAATCGAACGTGCATTTGAAGAAGGGATGAGCGGCAAAAGGAAACTTGTGCGAGAGGGACAGTTTCCTCAACTAGAAAGCGCTTTATTGAAGTGGTTCAAGCAAGCCCGTGCTTCAAACATATGCGTGTGCGGTCGCCGGCAACAGAGCCGTCTCTGGTGGAGCGCGAGAGCGAGAATATCCTTGCTGATCAATTATAAAGAAAGACCCTGTATTATATGTGTTTGGAAGCGGATAAGGAACATTTTCAGCATCTACTGTAAATCATGGCCAGTAAAACTGCATGGTAGGCTACTGATTTTAAGCACCGTATTCTGCCGTAGGCCTACATATGCGTGCGCGGTCGCCGGTAACTGAGCCGTCACTGGCGGAGCGCGAGAGCGAGAATGTCCTTGCTAAGCAAACCCTGTATTATACTGTAGTGTAGAGGTACAGTAATTCGTTTTTATGTTATTTATTCCGTGTAAGTTACTGATAACCTATGTTTATGTTGTGACTGTAGTAGTGCATACAATCACTTACTAAGGTCGGCGATTTGACGTCCATATATACGCCGCATTCTTTCTTACACGTTGTAAATGCAGTATGGCGTTTTTCGGTAGTACGTTTTCCCGCTTATGACGTCCAAATTTTTCAGTCCCTTGAAAAACGTACTAACGAGATTCCACTGTATTTTGGTTTCTTTTCGTATTTTACTGCTCTGAAGTATGGCAATAAAACAATTGGCGGTGTTATAATAATAATAATATGGAGTAAGTAGATGCAATCGAGGGTTATGTGATGCAAAAATGTAGGCTATCTCCCATAACATCTTCACACTGTAGGCCTATAATAAACCCTCGATTCCACCGCACATGTATGTAGATAATTTACTAGTCTTTTGCTGCTGGTATTCCATAACTGTATCAGATTACTTCTGTTTCCTTCCTAAAGTGCTGCAACTTTCTCTTCCCATAACCAAGTTTGCCGACATCAACAGCATTATTCCTTGCCTGTGAATAATTGTTTAGCAATACAGTGGCAATAACTGAAAGTATTTATTCACTTAATTGACTAATTTATGCAATCTACGAACCATTTAGAAGGTTCCCTAATCCAGGCCTGGGGCAGATTTTCGTCACTTGGGAACCTAAACACTGGTGTGTAGCCTCCCTTACTTGGTTAATTTGCATTTCAGTTGGGGATACAACATGTATCTGACATTGTTACGGTGCCGAAACATTCCAGGAAAATCAAAGTTTAAAACATGAAGTACGATATGTCATAATTCCATGTACCGTAGGCATTTACAAATACGGTACCATATTTTCCAGATACAAAGCACACTCGTCAGTGTGTTCTCGATTAGGGATTACAGTAAAAAAAACTCATCTGGAAGGGTAGTATAAACGCTAATATAAAGCGTATGAACGTACAAAGCGTAAGAAACAAAATATAGAAGGGAAAATCCCCATGAGATAAACAAGAACATCTGCCAGACTGAACGTTCCCTCGTGTTCCCGCATGACAAGGGTATGACTGATGAACATGTTGCCAAGTCTCAGCCTCCCGACCTGTCTAGAGTCGACCGTGCTATAATAGTAATTAAGACACTGGTATGAAAATTATAAAACACGTGCCTTAATTATTGCCATTATACGCTCGTTGCATGATGTACTATTATACAAATTATTTATTTATTCTATTCTGCCACGTTGGTTTCTTTTAGTAACAATGAAATGTGAATATACAGGTGGATTCTTAAAATCTCGTGGACAGAACATGTGAGTAATGCCGAGGTTCTTCAGCGTGTGAGCAGCCAACTTGAGCTGTTAAACACAATTAAGAAGAGGAAATTGGAATACTTGGGACACATGTTGAGGAATCCAAAATACCGTCTGGTCTAAGTTATACTTCAGGGTAAAATTGAAGGTCAGCATGGACCGGGAAGGAGACTAATAACTTGGAATATAATTTACGATCGTGGTTTGGGTTGTCTCCCACAGAACTCTTCAGGATTACACAGTATAAGAAGGTGGTAGCCAACGTCCATATCGGATAAGGCAGAAGAGGAACAATCCACCTATTTATTATCTAGTGCAAATATTCTCAGCAGAGAAATGTGAGGTCTACAGACATCCAGTCACCAAGGGAGTGGGTCTCACCTTTACGTAGTGCCTCAGCACGTAGTCCACCTCGCCGGCCTCGGCTCGTCTCTTGAGTGCCTCGTGCAGGGCGGCAAACTCGGAGGTCCCCAGCTCGCCGTACAGGACGACCACCACGCTGTTGTTCTGTGAGCCGGGGTAGTGGTGGTCTATGCTGAACACATCTGCAGCGCGGGGTGTACTCTCGCTGGCCTGCACAAATATATAATCATTTAAGGGTCATCACATTTTATTACAGCTAACTTACAAAAGTTTGATGCTTTTCAGTCTGTCAACACGATTGTACCCAAATGAAATGGGTTATTCCCTAATATTGAAAAACATTTCATGATATTAATAAAGGATATGGAGGAAGTTGGGGTCAGTCCAAATCAGATCTGGAATAGAGAGGTGTTTGGCATTACGATTGATGCATTCAAGGGGTTCCAGGAAAAGCAAAGGAGAGGAGCCAAGAACAACTGGTCGGAACAAAGGAAGAGAATCCACAGTGAAAGGATGAAGAATTTCTGGGAGCAGAAAAAAGGACTAATTAAGGTCTGCGCACACCGGCGCGGGATGCGGGAACGGGAGCGGGAATGTCGCGAACATTTGCGCACTTGGCGGGATATGCATCCACTCAGACAGCTGCGTCACAATCCCGCACAGATGGCGGGATTGCTGCGTTACTGCAGGAGTACGCAGCAAGCTGCGTTTTCCCGCGTCCCGCATCCATTTAGCAATGGCGACGGAACTGTTAATAGAGTGTGTCAGGAAATATCCTGCCTTATATCAATAACATGAGTAATGAAGATTAAGAAATATAAGGAATAAAGATAAGCTCAGGGACGAAATAGGAAAGGAACTGCAAGTACCTGGTTAGCATCAATTTAAATATTATCACTCTTTGTTTCTGTGTTCATTTGTCACGTGGTGATTACCGGTAACCTAAAGAAAACCGAACTGAACTACCCTAAAACTAAATATAAACTGCACTATTGCATCGTATCGCAGATAGCTTGGCAAACCTCTCTCACGATAGCTCCAACAGTTGTGAATTCAACACGAAAACTGTGGCCAATTGTCGAGAAAGAATCCCCAGTAGCCAAAAATCTAATAGCAATAGCAAGGCGAGATAGCTTCCCGATAATTGGTATATATTTTCCTTATGTTGCACTTCATCAGACGAATTCATTTCGGAACTGTTTCCCGCGCTGGTCAGAATACAAAGACGATTTCGCAGCGACTGCGGGTATCGTGTCAATCCCACTCCCGCTCCCGTTCCCGCATCCCGCGCCGGTGTGCGCAGACCTTTAGCAAGTCAATTGTTTCCCATGGTTCAAAATCGAACGAACAAAGAAGAAATACACTTGGATGACCAGTTTCGATTGTCAAGCGATCATCATCACACCCATTACACCTAGGCTATAAATAAAATCTATATCTGAAAGTTTGGGTGAAAATATTTACATGTATACACTTATTTAGTTGCCGAGCCTCGTGAGGATAATTGAGTAGCTGTCTGACAGTAAGGCAGCACCCCGATCACGAAAACCAAGATTAACAACCGAAGGGACCCGATGCGCTGATCACGCGTCACCCCAATATCAGCAGGCCAAATGGCTGGGCTGTAGTGCCAGGGTATATTTTAAATTCTATTACACTTATTTAGCTGCAGTATTAGTAATGCAGCTGGTCAATATTTGTTAGTTGTGGTCTGTGCGAAGTTTTATTAAGATACTCGAAGTGGTGATTGACCTCCGGAATTTGCCTGTGTGGAGTGAATATGTGGTTGTCATAAATGGTCAATTCACATAGTATTGTACAGGCTACTTACTTATCTGGTTGAGCCATGCACGGTCCTGTTGAGAGCAGTTTAATTGGTCGATTTATGCACTCCATCATCATCAAGTTTCCACTCCAGTTTCCCGGGTGTGGTTTACAAGCGCTCTCCATTTTGGTCGATTCATGTACCACTGCTCCTTCAAGACTTCATCCCAGTCGATTCCCTTGCAAATTCCGGAGGTCATCACCACTTCCAGTATCTCAACAAAACATCACATAGACCACAACTAACAAATACTGACGAGTTGCATTATCTCAACTAATACTGCAACTAAGTAAGTGTCATCATCATCATCATCTTTCACATTTTTCCAGCCACTGGCCGGGTCTGTTGGGAACACAAGCCTCTCCTATGTCTTCTGTCTTCCCACCATCTCTCAGCCTCCACCCTTGTCCAGCCTTCTGCTCTCTTCTTCACGCTTTCTTCCACCCCCTTCAGCCACCTGTCTCTCGGTCTCTTTCCTTCCCACTTCGTCTCATGTATCCTCCTGGGTATCCTCTTCTTCTCCATTCGTTCAACATGTCCATACCATCTAAGTCTAGATTTCTCTATACCATCCTGTAATGGTTCCTCCTTCATTAATTCTCTGGTCCTCTCATTTCTTATTCTGTCCATCTTTGTAGCTCCAATACTGCTTCTCAAGAACCTCATCTCACTGGCCTGTATTTTGCTCTTCTCCCTTCCTTTCATAACCCAGGTCTCCGAGGCATATGTCAGGATAGGGACATAGTATGTCCGATATATGATCTTTTTGCTGTTCTGAGGGACATCCTCGCTCCATAACATGCTTCTCACACTCCTCCGGAATGCTTCTGCCTGTCTCCCCCGCTCATTTATTTCTCTATCGTTTTTCCATTATCTTGTATCAGGCTTCCCAGATACTTGAAACTCTCCACTTTCTTCAGCTGTTCCCCACCAATTGTTATTCCTGTTGTGGTTCTTTCCTTCTTCCTTGTTGTGATCACCATCTCACTCTTATTTATGCTAAATTTCATCCCATATCCTTGTATTATTCCTTTCCCACACGTCCAACTGCTCCTGTACCTCCTCCTCCTTGTTTCCCCAAATCATCTGCAAACACCATTGCTTTCATCTTTCCTTCCCGAATTACTTGTGCCACTCGGGTCATTATGTCATCCATCACCACAATGAAAAGTAACGGTGACAGTGCACTTCCTTACTAAATAAGTGTATATATTGTAAATATTTTCACCCATACTTTCAGACATAGATTTTGTAGGCCAAGTGTAATGGATCGCTTGATGTTTGAAACTGGTCATCCTAGTGTATTTATTAATCTCATTTGGGTACAATTGTGTTGACCAACTGAAAAGCATCAAACTTTTGTTTACAAAGGCAACAATGAAAAATGGCTTCAAACCCCATAAAGAGCTAAGAGTTGTGGTTGTAAAGCTCACCTTAACCTCATCGATGATGCGCTCCATTTCCTTGGCATCACAAGAGAGTCGTCCCCCTACGTCGGCGGCAGCGGGACAGCCAGTGGCGGGCAGGCCGCGCTCCGAGGCCATCTGCGAGTACATCTCCACCCTGGGCGAGTACGTGTGGAGTGCGAGGGACAGCTTGAGCACGGCCACTTGGGCCGCAGTGATGAGCTGGCCAGCATGCTGTAACACCAGCTCGTACCGAGCCCGGTCCGGACCTGCAATCACAAACACATTACAGTAATACCCGCCTAAGGAGGAACGCAATCGTTCAGGGTTTATTTTTCCGTTTTCACAGGTTTCCGTTTAACAAAGGGTTGAGTTTTAATAACACAAAATACACTGCAAGGTAATAATGTATTATCGCATAGCATTACAATGAAATAATAGAGCCTCCGTGGCTTAGGCGGCAGCACGCCGGCCTCTCACCGCTGGGTCCGTGGTTCAAATCCCGGTCACTCCATGTGAGATCTGTGCTGGACAAAGCGGAGGCAGACGGGTTTTTCTACGGCTACTCCGGTATTCCCTGTCACAATTTCATTCCAGCAACACACTCCACTATCATTTCCATTTGTCATCCATTTAATTATTGCCTCAGGGGAGTGTGACAGGCTTCGGCAGCCGGAATAGTTCATATCCTCATCGTTAGGTGGGGCCTTCATTCATTCCATTCCCTGACCCGGTCGGTTGACTGGAAGCAGGCTGTGGATTTTCATTTCATTAAAATGAAATCATCATCATCATCTTGTACAGTTTCCAGCCCCTGGCTGGGTCTGTTTGGAACATAAGCCTCGCCACTTAGTTCTTTCTTCCCACCACCTCTCCACTGTCACTCTGGTCCAGTCCTCGCCTCTCTTCTTGACACATTCCTCCACTCCTTTCAGCCATCTATCTCTTGGTCTTCCCCTTGGTCGTTTCTTCTGCATCTGCATCTCATGTATCCTCTTGGGAATCTTCTTCTCATCCATTCTCTTTAAGTGTCCATACCACCTCAGTCTTGATGTCTCAATCCTACCTTGCAAGGGCTCCTCTTTCACCATTTCCCTGACCTTTTCATTCCTCACCCTGTCTCTTCTTGTTACTCCGATCCTACTTCGCAGGAACTTCATTTCACCTGCCTGTATTCTGCTTATGTCTCTTTTCTTCATTGTTCAAGTTTCTGAAGCATAGGTCAGTATCGGGATATAGTAGCTACTGTATAACACTTCCTTGCTTTTTTGTGGGACATCTTTATTCCACACTAAGCTCCTAATGCTTCTGCCTGTCTGCCACGTTCCGTAATCTCTTTGTCATTTCTCCTATTTTCCTCCACTATACTTCCCAAGTACTTGAGACTTTCCACCTTCTTCAGCTGTCCACCTCCAAGTGTTATCTCACTCATTGGTCTGTCCTTTTTCCTGGTCGTTAACAGGATCTCACATTTACTGATGTTGAACTTCCATCCGTACTCTCCCACTGTTTCTTCCCAAGCCTTCAGTTGCTCCTGAATTTCCTCATTAAAATGAAATAATAATTTAAAATATAGGTCTGTAAAAGGAAAAAAATAGGTTCACATGTATTACACTGTATTTTCAACTTATGTACAAAAATTTCAGTTTCTGTGCTCGTTTCTTTGTTTCCACAATATGTCTTTCGAAGTGCAATGTCGCGACTTCTTTACAAGAGAACGTTGTATGATCTCCTTTGCATCCTGCATTAATAATTCCAGGAGTTCTGGAACATTCTTGGAAACTGCCAATTCCTGAAGGTCGCTCGCAACAGATAGTGCTTCTCCAAAAGTGTCCCTTTCGTTGTCGTCCGTCCATTTCTTCCATAACTTCGCACCTGCTGTTTCCGGCAGCAATATCAACTGCACTTTGAATGTCTTCAGTCATTAATGTTTCCTAGAACTTTGGTGCAAGTACAGTCACGCTCAAAACTTAGTACTGTACATAGCTTTGTATTATAGATAAGATAATCCGTCTTAGTCAGGTTATTTCCGCCTATAGTTACGGAATTTCTTTCTGTTTCCACGTTAGGCAGCTTTCCGGTTTACAGTGTCATTTTACTCAGGAAATACCTCTGTTCCGAATGTTGTTTTCCTTTTGTCCAAGTTTCCAGTTTAGGCAGGTTTTACTGAATCTTGTTTGATTTAGTGCATCAAGATTCATGAACAGTGTTTTGTGTATCCTCCATTATGGTTCACTTGAACTTCTAGTCACCAAAACGTCCTGTAACAGCCTTGCATAGCTAACAGTGGAGCAACCCGATGATCCATGAAGACTATTATTTTAAACTAAAAAGTAATAAAAGCAAAGCGAGTACAGATACAGACAACGGTAAAACTGGAGGAGAGCAGATCCTGGGGGGAAAAAACTTAAATTAGTGAAATTAACCAAAATACCTTTTGTATTGTGTGTCTATACTCCAGTTTTCCAATGGGGTTGCGGTGAGATGCGACGAAAGTCTTTGTGGCGGATGGGTTTTATGACCACATGCCAACGTCATGAGAGTTACCATAACGAGAGAGGTCGAGTGCAGGTCTTTTAAGTCCACGCCAGTGGGCGAGCTGCCCGTCGGAATGAGAGATGAGATGAAGGGATGAAACTGGACAGGATGTGGAAGGAAGCGGCCGTGGCCTGTCACAAGGTACCGTCCCAGCATTTGCCTGGAGTTGTAAATGGGAAAACCCATCTCAAGGAATACCGAGTGGGACTCGAACCCACGCGTCTACTAAGTCAGCAGAGAGCTTGGCCCCATGGACTAACACTGTGCTTTAGCGAGCGTACCCACCGCTGTCGGTCCAAAATACAGTTTGTAATGATGAATAATAATTCTAGAAAAAATCTAGTGTGGGATGTTTACTCCTCCGTTGTCTAGAACCCAGCCTTTTTAGATCACGCCTTATATAGTCTGTGTCCACCATTACCCGGGTGAATTATGGGACAAGAAGCATATTGCCAAACCCATGCATTCGCTACTGTAGGCAGTATTCGCAGCAAGTTGACCAATGATTACCAGGTAGTGCATTAGCACTCCTGGGTTTTGTCATGCACCAATAATCTTTATCCCGACCTATTACCTATTACCTATGACCTGTGTGGTGTATTTCGTACACATGTTGAAAACAGTGGCTGTGTAATAAAAATAGAAACACGGCTTCTGTAGTTGAATGAGCAAGAAATAACAGCTTAGGCTTTCACGGCCGGCGTTCATAATTAAGTTAAGTACAAGTTTTTCGGGCTTGTAGGCCGTGGTCCAGACAGGATATCTCCCGACGTTTCAACGGAAACTGTGTTTTCAAGGGTTCCGCTCCTTTCCTTGGTCAGTCTTGGTAACAAATGAGCACGCATAATGCGCATCTTTCAGTAGCAGTTGAGCAACGACAAATAATGGCAATTGCTCTCATTGAATGAACGACTAAAGTCACATATTTACATAATTTAGCACATAGGGCCTACTTCCAGTGCAGAAGTGATAATGGACAGTAATGTCAATAGTTAAGGAATGAAAATCATATATAAGTTATTAGCTACGTGAAAGTGTAGGATCTTGGTTCATCACTCCCGAAGAATTACCATTTAAGATACTTCTCCTTACTTTTTATTTTTACATTTTGGATAAGATTCATCGTAGGTTATCTGCAACACCTAATATGGAATAGGTTAATAATACAGTGGCAGGTGTCTGATTGGCCCAAATAAGACAGGTCATAATAACTTCACAAATACACACACTCCCCCCTGGCCTCGGGCCTTGTGGGCAGTAGGCTATGACATGAGTGGAGCCCACCGTCCAAGGGGTAAATCTGAGACATGTTCTCAAACAAAACGGTCGCTATCAGTGACATCGGCCAAACGTGAAAGCTTTCAAAGATAATCGCCAGTGGAAAAAGCAGGGCATCGATGCAGTTATCATCAAGAGGAAAAATTATGATGGCATGGCGTCATATAATGGCCAGTGAATTCTTAACCTGTTCCTAAACAAACGTTCTTATGAATATTCTGTTTCAGAGAATGTAAGTTATAGGTAACAAATTAACCATGTCTGAAAATTACGGCACCCTTATTGACAAAGAAAATGATAAGAGTGAAATAAGGTCTCTTAACATTATGTTGTTTCATTCTAGGGTCATTTAGTACTGTTCGTCCACCAGCTTAAGGTCTGTGGCAGGAATGCAACGGGTCAGCCTGAGACAGCTGGCCTCTGCGCGAACGACAATAGTGCCAACCTACTACTGACCAATAAGATTTCACAATTGAAACTAAAAGAGAGTAGCAGTGAGTAACCATAGTGTAAATAACATTGGTGCTGAGTTGGCAATACCTGCAGCGGCACGTCCACTCAATCAACGCAGCTGGAATGTCTCTCCTCTCCCCTTCAGTCCCCCAAGACCATGAGCTGGTGGACGGACAGTACTTGGGTGTGTGTAACTGTGTCTGACAACCTATATTATTGTAGTATCTGTAATAGTGTGTATATTTGTAATTCAGGAGAGGATTGGGAAGGAAGTGGCCGTGACCTTCATTTAGGTACCATCCCGGCATGTTCCTGGAGTGTAAGTGGAGAAACCACTTCCAGGATGGCTGAGGTGGGAATTGAACTCACTTTTTCTCGGTTTTACCCACGAGACTGAGTGTACCCTGTTCCAGCCCTGAGACCACTTATATTAGTCAGTTATTGTTGTATTAAAGGTCGAAACGGCGAGGTCATCTGCCCCAAAACCACTTATAAATATGCTGTAAAACTAGGCTGAAGCTGTAAAACCTCTGGCAAGTTATCCATTCCTTTAAATGCCTAGCATTGTAACTGCTTGGCAAGGGGACAAATACATAGTGCAGTAAACTGGAGGGTGACCATAACCTCACTTACTTGTATCCACCAGCGGTACTGGAGGGTGACCATAACCTTACTTACTTGTATCCACCAGCGGTGTACTGAGTTGGCTTACTCCGTCCACGAATTCCCACAAGTAGTTAGGATTCTCTTCAGCTAAATATTCAGCCACTTCAAGAACCACAGGTGTCACTTCCCATTTCGCATCTATTAATGTTGTCACAGACTTCGATTTCTGCTTAGATGCTGCAAGCCCTTCATTATGCAAGACTTGCAGGAAACAAATAAACGCAAACAAGACCTGAACACTATTTCTTGAATAAGTAGAGCTTATAAAAACCATTATCACAGACAGAGTTAAATGTTATTCGCTAATACAAGTGGAACACAAACGAAAAGTAACATTTAACCAAGCTCTCTCGAGTTATATACACGATATATCAGGCATGATGCACCCCTCCCTTAAAACAAATCCCCTGTTTATTACAAGACACACACAGAACACAACCTAACCCTGCTTTCCTAAATATTGCTAATATTTTGTATCGATTTTACATCATATTGCACGGCATTGACAACTCAAATTTCCACGCACATCCTGCGCTTCTGGATAGGAATTGTTTTCCCAGTTGCCAAATCAACAACTTTCCGGCATTATGTTACCCTACTGGAGAAGAGCGTTGTCGTGATAAACGTGCCGTACATCAAGTAAGTAGAAAAATTATCCATGTTAACATAATAGTTGCATATGTTCTAGCTGAAATATGAATTAATATCGAATACTTTGGAAAAATAATGTATACAGGCTTGCATGAACTTGCTATTCACGTTGCTTAACCTGGTCTCCCGATTAACCAATCAACGCTGGCCAGGTTGTCACGGCTTTCTATATAAAATATAAAAAGAATACACACGTGACGGAACAAGGTGGCTGTGGTGGTTTCCGCGCGTTATAAGAGTTTGTTATTACTTAGGTTGGTGCATAAGTCCGTAGCGTCTTTGTTTTGCTTGTTGGTATCACGGCTGCGATGGCTTAATTTATTATTAACTAGCAACCCCTCGCCCGGGAACAGTTATAAATGAATTTCGTGATAAGCGCTTTTTTTCGATTTCAATGAAATACGACCTATCCGTTTTACGTCTTGGCATGATGGGTTAAAATCACTGACTGGACTATTAATTACGGTATAATATCATGGAGACGTATGTGCAACGAATTCTTGTCAGACGTAATTTAAGAATGTCAAGGTGTATGAAACACAAAAAAATACCCCTTCCGTCCAACCTTAACTTGACTGTGTATTTTGCGGAACGAAAATTTCACAGGTGAAATGAAGAAAAGCCGCTCCAAACACAACCACTCTTCTCTGAAGTCTTAACTCAACACGACTCGACAGTTTGCTTTTGGCTGTATCTGGTGTAATAGGCTCGCCCGGTAGCTAGGCTGTACTAGTGTACTGGGGGTAATGGGCTCGACCCTAGCTAGCTCGTAAACTGTCACCTCAGTAACGGAATGGAGATTTGGAAGAAATGAAAACGCAAAAACACTTCTAGTGGGCGATGTATTGAAGATAGAGATATGCTCTCGCGGACATTTTTGTAGAAATTTCCATGCTGAACAATTCTTACACTCGTAGAATATCGATATTTTTAACGGTTTGCCCAGCGTAAGCTTAAAAAGCGCACGGACGCCAGGTTTTTCCTTCGACTTTTTCATTGAAATCGTTGCTGCTTGGATTCCTTTCATCATAAATAAATTATTTTCTACAGAAACCTTCCTCGAGATATCCTTTACAGAATGATGAAAACTGCATCAAAATCCATCCAGTGGTTCTTGAGATTACCCGTGACATCCAAGAATCGGGGACTTTGCTTTATACTAAGTAGAGATGAAGTATAATGGTCATAAAATAAATCAACATGCTAAAATAGCAATTATTCAATGCAAAACTGCGTCAGGGAACTGGTTCGTTGCTCGCGCCAAATGACGTGATATCTGTCACACTTTTTGTCACATGAGATACACTGACACTATCTTCTGGCTGATAGTTCTTGTTCCTACATATTTTATGTTCGACGGTGTCAAAATGTAAATATTATACGTCAGAAAACTGTATCATAATGAGGGTCATTATAACACTATTGTTCATTATGAAACAGTTTCTCCCTCCAATCAGAGCTCAAGAAACAGTTGTGTGACCAATTAGGTAAGCATAGCATCGCATCTGCGCTGACTTCCACGGTCTTCTATTTTAAATTTCACTGCGTGGCTAATGTCATAGTGGGGTATTTGAGGAGGCCATGGTCAAATACAAGGTATTCTATGCATCCCATGCGCTCTGTTCAGTACATAAAACTGGCGAAATCTCGACAGATTGAATATTTATGTTCGAACATAAAATAGTTATAATTATCGTCGAACATAAACAGTCATATGCAACTGGCCTATAATGGTAAATAAGACACTCGTATGAAAATTATAAAACTCGCTTCGCTCGTTGTATAAACATACTCGTGTCTTGATTATTGCCATTATAGGCTCGTTGCATAATGTACTATTATGTAATTGTTGCTTTGTAGTTCCGTCGTTCAATGTTTAGTTAGTTATTGGGGTTTTAAGGGGCGGAACTACGAGGTCGTCTGCCGCAGTTCAATGTTTGTTCTTGAGTTTACATATTGATGTTTTGTCAATTGCAGATAGTGAGTGGAGTTAGAAAATGGAGTGCCAAGTGGAGAAATTGGAACATTTCCGACATATTCTTCTCTTTGAATTGAATTATGATGATGATGATGATGATGATGATGATGATGATGATGATGATGATGATGGAGGGACGAAAGCAGTGGAGGCGGCCAGAAACATTTGCACCATGTATGGGGACAATGCTATTGGAGAGAGCACGGCAAGAAAGTGCTTTTCTCGTTTTAAGTTGGGTCGTCTTGACCTTAGTGACTTCCAACGTTCAGGAAGGCCGTCGGAATTTGATGAATATCGTTTAAACGCGTAATTTCACAATGATCCACGTCAGTAGTGTACACGAGAACTGGCGAATGTGATCAAGACCGACTACAATAAATATTGTACTCGGTCTTGATGTGATGAACTGTGATCATTCCACCATTGTGCGACATTTGCATTCAATGGGTAAGGTTCAAAAATCTGCTCCAAGTCAAAATCACAAAAATTAGCGGGTGGCCATGTTTGCATCTCTCCTTCTCTCTGCTTGCTCGTTATCGATTGGCTCGTGTTCGGCTCCGTGGCTAAATGGTTAGCGTGCTAGGCTTTGGCCCCGGGTTCGATTCCTGGCCGAGCCATCAGGGATTTTAATCTCTTGGGGTTAATTCCCGTGGCTCGGGGACTGGGTGTATGTAACGTCTTCATCATCACTCCATCCTCATTACGACGCGCAGGTCGCCCACTCCGGAGGCCACACGATCATCATCATCATCGATTGGTTCGTGAACAACATCGACCATTCCTATCCTGTATCGTTACTGGAGACGAGAAATGATGGTGTCTTTACGCTAACATAAGGAGAAGAAAGGAGTGGTTAAGCCCAAACAAACAAACATCTTGCCTGAAGCGGCTGAAGCATCACACTAACCACAAAGACAACCAAACCGCAGCCACTTACATTCACCCTCCAATTCAGACTGCTCGAAAAGTGGCGACAGATTTACACTAAGACCTGCGCGCATCCACAAAATATAATGTTATGCATCCGGTGGAACACCGACGCCGCACAGTGGGTCAAAATCAAAATCTAGGGGGACAAAATTATGTTTACGTTTTAATCATGAATTTAGAGTGAAAGCAACGTATATAATTTGTTTACTCCATAATAAACATCAGTTAAGACCTTTTTTAAGCTACCGGTACGTCTACACGTGCAAGAAATTGTCTATGACTAGGAGTTGGATAGAGCATTCAGTTATCTTTTCAGAACAATTTTCTACCCCTCATTTACTTTTAACAAAGTCACAAAGTTCCACTTTTGACATAATCGTCGAACCCAGTGCTTCAAACAGTTGTAAACGTATGAAAACTGGTTGCGCGGCATCTTCTAATACGCAAAAAAAAAAGTGAGTTGCAAAAAGATGCCAAAAATCTTATAACAGGCGTAAACTACAAGACTTTATCTATATTTTAACATTAAGTAGAAAGTGACGCAGAGTGACGCGACATACTAAAAATATAAGTGAAAATATAATTTTAAAGTAATAATGTAACGTGTTTTTCGAGGGGTTTTCATGCCACTGGCATAAGTCAGTAGGAAGCCATTCTATATTTATTTACGCGGCAAATTGTTCAGCCAAGAGAATTTTTCATGTTAATTTATTATTATTAATTTATTATAATTATTATTAAGGTATTTTTCGGAGCATTTTATAAAATTATAAGCATACAGATAGGTTTTCTATGTCTTAGAAAACACTATCAAGCAAATTATTACGAACGACAATATCATAGAAAATTATGTGATTACGGAATTTAACGGAGTTTCGTCAGTTAGGGTATATTGAGAGACATGACTCACTGGAAATTCAAATACAGGCTTAATCTTGTCGGGAAGCATGACGCAATCCTGCTTTGCAGCTTAACGAAAAGGTGGATGTATGGAACGGAAAACGACTTCGCCCTCCCGCCGAGTGTAATGAGCCAGAGTGGGGATGTAGCGCGTGGGGTGCAGCCAATCAGTGGAGACCACGTAAGCTAGAAGTCGGATGAAGAGTGGGGATGCGGCGGGTGCATATATGGTTGGCACGCCGTGGGAACGGGGACTATCGTTATAAAATTTAACCAGTATCGTTGCACGAGTGAGTGGCTCCGATGTTCAGTGGAGTTAGCGACTATCTTGGTGAAACTTAACCGTTGTGCTTGTACGTGTTGGTTCCGATGTACGGACCATAAATCTTCATATCTACAAATATATCATCAACAACGAAGAAAATGGAGACGTTCAGGAGGCTATGGGAAGCTCACTTCAACATCCAGTACGAGGGAAATGCTACGGCAATTTCCAGTGGTAAGCGCGAATGACACATAACAACGCAATCTCTCGTCTTTCTTTGTTTCATATTCAGTAATTCAGTAAATTCATAGCTTGGGTATAAGAGTAAAATCAGTAATTTATCGGACTCCGTTTTCACGTAATTTTCTAGCGGTAATATTTAAATCGCAACGCTCCAATTTAAATTCAAAATTATTATTATTATTATTATTAATTTTGCTATACTTGTTTTTATACAATAAATTCATTTCTTTTAACCATGCAATCTTTGTTTTCAGTAGGTAGCATTAGATATAGACCAATTCCTTCTCCTGATACAATTGTTTGTTGGGTTAATGATCCAATCATACCACGATCTGAGAGTAAAGATTCTTGAAGGTGTTCTACCAGAGCTAGGTGTTGTTAAATACAAATTTAGATTTCAACATAGCGTTGAGGTCTTGGCGCCCATTAAAACAACATAGCTTAGGCAAAGGTCAACAGTAACATTTATCACCCAACAGTTAGGGGCAGTCAAACCATTTCATTTGTCGCTCAACGTGTGGGCTGGCAAAACCATTTCATTTGTCGCTACCAACTTGGGGCTGAAAACCTAATAACATTTGTGGAAGGAGAAGGGTATATATTTCTTTGCCTGTATTTTGGGGGTTTTTCATTTATCGGTGTGTATCAGCATGGGTAGTGTTGAGGAAGAGATGAAGTTGCGTAGTGGTCACCTGTTGGATAGTGAAGATACGAGCAGTATGGCTAGTCTTGGAAATGAAAGCAGTACAGGGATGTCGGAGGTAAATCCCGATACTGAGGGGGATAATCAAAACAGTCAAGCAGGGTTAGAAAGTTTGCTTCTCCAGTTTATGCAACAAAACAAAATTAGTACTGATGCTTTAAATGCTAAACTCGAACAAAATGATGCTAGACTTGAACAAAACAGTAGGGAAAATAAAGAGAGTACTGAAGCTTTAAACGCTAAACTTGAACAAAACAATGCTAAACTCGAACAAAATAACGCTAAATTAGAACAAAATAGTAGGGAAAATAAAGAGAGTAATAGGGAGCTGAGTGATAGTTTAAATGCTAAATTGGAACAGAGCAGTAAGGAAGTGAGCAATAAATTAAATGAGAAATTTGAAGAGAACAATCTAAAATTAGATAAGAAATTTGAGCAGATTAGAGGAGAAATCAGAGGGGTGATGGAAGAGAAGGCTAAAGAAATTGTAGCAGATGTAGACAGAAAGTTAGGAAAAGTACAGGAGGAGTTGGAAATTAGAATCAGTACACAGGCTGAAAATTTAAAAGAACTAGTGCAACTTGAAACACAGCAGGTCAAAAAGCAATTGGGGGGAGAAATTGATAAGATTCAGGTAGCAACAAAAGAGGTTAAAGAACAGCTGGGGGGAAGAATTGATAAAGTACATGCAGAAATAATCACTGAAGTTAATACTTTAAGGGAGAGGAATAAGGAAAGCATTAATGAGATTAGTGAGAAACAAGCTCAGTTAAGTGGTAAAGTTGAAGCATCGGAAGGGAGCATTAGGTTAACTGTAACTAATATCGAAAGAAAAGCTGAGGAGAAAATTGCTGAGTTAGAACAGAAGTTGAAAGCTAGAATTAGGCAGGAAAATAGCCAGAGTAGGCCAGTTTATGAGAATAGCACACACAGGGAAATAGAACTAGGCAAATTTAGTAATCGTCAGGGTTGTCCAATGGAGTTCATGAATACTATAGAAAATAAATTCGGGGAGAGGCTGGAAGATGGTACTGTTGAGTGGTGCCAGGTAGTTGAAATTTTAGAGCAAGCGTTTGTAGGGGAGACAAGAAACTGGTTTGCTGTCTACAGAGACAATTTTGAGAATATTACAGATTTCAAAGTTAAATTTTGTGAGAAAGTTTGGAATGAGGTCATTCAGTCTCAGCATCGTGAGGGAATTGTGTGTGGGAAATATAACCCGAGAGGCAACTACACTATGACCGAATACTTTTTAGGACAGGTATTAACGTGCAAATATCTAGATGGTTTGAAGGAGGAGAGTGATGTAGTCAGGCTATTACTAAGACATTTTCCATACAGAATCAAAGAAGCTGCCTGTATTCAAAATGTTAAATCTATCTCACATGTGGAGAATTTATTGAGTACATTCGATGCTCTGGGAAGAGGCGGTTACGAGGAGAATTTCGGTAGGAACCAGGGTAACAATAATAACAGGCCTAATGAGAATAGGAACCAGGAAGTTCAAGGGAACAGTGGCGAAGGGGCCAGCGTTCAAAATAGGGGGAACCAAAATAATAATAATAATAGGCCTAATAATCAGCATAACCAGTACAGAGGAAATGGGTATGGTACGAACTACCAAGGTAGAAATAATGATTTCAGGGGAAATCAAGGCCGAAATAACGATTATAGGGGTAACCAAGGGCGGTATAATAATAATAATAATTATAACCAGAACAGGGGTCAAGGAGGGAATCAGCCCAATGGTAATAACGGACAGAGAGATACCGTTATACAACCCAGAACAATCAGACCAGTGCAGTAGTCAGTAGTACTACACCAAGCGGTAGCAATACTTTAAACACGAACCAGGCTGCGATGTAAGGTCAGAATCTCAGTCTGTAACATGCACTGTTCATACACTTATACAGGAACCCTATGACCTAAATGTAAGAAATGAATTATTACGTGAACTAAATAATGAAGGCATTATTCAGGAAATGGCTAGTAAGAGCCCCATAGTTAAATTTAACGTGTCCGAGGCGTACACAGATGTTTTAATTGATAGTGGTTGTATGAAGAGTTGCATAAGTAGTGCATTTTATGATAAAATGAAAGGAACTGGAGTACATTTTGAGGAGATGCCAATTAAAAGCACTTTTGTTATCACAGCTGTTGGGAAGAGGTCTAAAGTAATTTCTAAGCAAGTTTTAGTAGACATTAAAATTAATAATCATATAGAGAAGCAGATTTGCCTTGTAATTCCAAATTTAGTATTCAGTGTTATCTTGGGTTCAGAGTGGCTAAGTAGAGTGTCTGGTAACTTATGTTATGATGTAGGGAGTTTGAAATTTAAATGGGGAGATTCTGAAGTAGAAGTAGCGTTCAATGACCAAATTCAGAGAAGTAGTATTGTAGGTGTGATTTGTACTTTAAATGAGATATCGCCAGCCGTAGAGCGGGGTTCTCCATGTTTAGTGGGCAGTGTGATTACGAACGGAAGTCTAGAGGACTCGTTACGTGATGCTGCATTTCAGGGAAATATAGAGGTGGATCAATGTGTTCGGCTCTATGATGTGTTATTGTGTAATAGGAGAGTTTTTGAGGATCGCATTGGCATGGCCAATTGCTATACACATTCATTGAACGTTATTGATAGGTCAGTATTCACAGGACATAGATATCCTGTACCTTTCGCTCATCAGAGTGCAGTTGAGGCAAAAATTAATCAGATGCTTGAAGATGGGATTATTGAGCACTCTCACAGTCCATATATTAATTCTTTGATCACGGTACCCAAGACCGACGGCACAGTTCGTATTTGTTTAGACGCTCGTTTGGTTAACAGTAGAATTAGTTCAGATCAGCTGAAATCTATGTCAATAGAGGAATTAATGCAAACATTTGAGGGGAAGAAGTATTTCACTTGTGTAGATTTGAGTTCCAGTTTTTGGCAAGTGCCACTTATGTACGAAGATAGACCATTTACAGCTTTTACTCATAAATATAGTCTTTATCAATTTTGTAGAACACCTTATGGGTTAAAGAGTAGTTCAGCAGCTTTAATTAGGGCTTTAAACATCGCATTAGGGGATGACACAGGAGAGTTTGTAACCATTTACATTGATGATATGGTAATTAGTTCACGCAGTTTTGAGGAGCATCTACGTCATTTAAATATAGTTTTTCAGAAGTGAGATCAGGCAGGGTTCACTTTGAAGCTGTCTAAGTCGTCATTCTGTAAGTCAGAAGTGACATTTTTAGGTCATAGAGTGTCGAGTAGAGGTGTGACACCAGAGGAAAGTAGGGTTAGCATGTGTGGACAGTAGCAACAGGGCATCGTTACAGACACTGAGAAAAAGGTAGGTAGAGCAACGTGATGACGTTCATTTAAGGGAGCCACTTGCAAGGTTGGAAGCAGGTGACACAGAAACATTTATAGTTTCCAAACGTATTGGCAAAACAGCATATGTGCTGGAGGATAGTAAGGGAAAAAGATTATACGGGACGTATAATATACATAGTCTACGAAAATATGTGTCATAAAGTGAGTGTGTTTAGCTGGCGAGCCAGCCTATCAAATGAGTAAGTGTGGTATTTAGGGCGTGGAAGATGTGGTCTTCCAGGCAGGCAGGCGTATCAGAAGTCACACAGGGGGGTAGTATGTAAGTAAATGAGAGTTTTTAAGGTACAGGGAAATATGACGGGATTGTCGGATGCTCTTGAGCACTAAAATGTCTCGATACACCAAGGCCAGAATTTGGTAGCGCTGGTGAATTCCCATTTGCCTCCAAGAGATGGGTGAGCGCTTGGACAGGGTATTTTTGCTTAAGGCGTCCACGGGGCAAAAGATGGGCCATCAGAAGGCGAGACAGTCCTTCATGAAACTCATACATAATAGCACACGTGATTTCTGTTTACGGCCTCGCCATGTAAGATTTGTAAGTGTGTAATTTAAGGTAATTTGCACAAAGGTATTATTTGTGTGAGGAGAACTGGTCTGTGTTGAGAACTAGTATTAAGTAGAATATGGTCTACGGGAACTTAACAAGACAGGGCGATTACGGCACAGAAATATTTGGTGTTATATGTAATGCGCATTTACTGTTTTTTTTTTTTTTTTTTTTTCAGAAGTCAATATTAATTTAATCTACTTTAAAGAGAGATTAAGTATTATGGTCACGAGGCGCTGCCACAATAGTGTGATCGTGTGCTCAGTGATAAGTGGGATTAATTTCACAATAAGGAAGGAACCTCCAGTGAAATTAGAAAGTTCTAGGGAGATATACATATATCAGAACACCTTGATGCGTGTGATGTGACATCTCATATACATAGTGCTCACACAGTAATTATGTCTATTTTTCCAACATAGAGAAATTTGAGAGGCGGAAATATCCGTGGAACACTATTCTATGTGAAAAACATTGGACTGGTTGCAAAGGGCAATCCATAGTGACAACAAACTTTGACGCAAAGTGCGTGAAGAAAAATTATGAGTGTATATATCTGTAATTTAGGGTGATTTCATTTATGTAATATGTATTTTGGTTGGGGATTATTAACGTGTCTGGGATAACCGGATAATGGACCGTCGTCACGGTAAATCATCCGATGATCCGAGGCGAATATGTAACGTGTTTTTTGAGGGGTTTTCATGCCACTGGCATAAGTCAGTAGGAAGCCATTCTATATTTATTTACGCGGCAAATTGTTCAGCCAAGAGAATTTTTCATGTTAATTTATTATTATTATTAATTTATTATAATTATTATTAAGGTATTTTTCGGAGCATTTTGTAAAATTATAAGCATACAGATAGGTTTTCTATGTCTTAGAAAACACTATCAAGCAAATTATTACGAACGACAATATCATAGAAAATTATGTGATTACGGAATTTAACGGAGTTTCGTCAGTTAGGGTATATTGAGAGACATGACTCACTGGAAATTCAAATACAGGCTTAATCTTGTCGGGAAGCATGACGCAATCCTGCGTTGCAGCTTAACGAAAAGGTGGATGTATGGAACGGAAAACGACTTCGCCCTCCCGCCGAGTGTAATGAGCCAGAGTGGGGATGTAGCGCGTGGGGTGCAGCCAATCAGTGGAGACCACGTAAGCTAGAAGTCGGATGAAGAGTGGGGATGCGGCGGGTGCATATATGGTTGGCACGCCGTGGAAACGGGGACTATCGTTATAAAATTTAACCAGTATAGTTGCACGAGTGAGTGGCTCCGATGTTCAGTCGAGTTAGCGACTATCTTGGTGAAACTTAACCGTTGTGCTTGTACGTGTTGGTTCCGATGTACGGACCATAAATCTTCATATCTACAAATATATCATCAACAACGAAGAAGATGGAGACGTCCAGGAGGCTATGGGAAGCTCACTTCAACATCCAGTACGAGGGAAATGCTACGGCAATTTCCAGTGGTAAGCGCGAATGACACATAACTACGCAATCTCTCGTCTTTCTTTGTTTCATATTCAGTAATTCAGTAAATTCATAGCTTGGGTATAAGAGTAAAATCAGTAATTTATCCGACTCCGTTTTCACGTAATTTTCTAGCGGTAATATTTAAATCGCAACGCTCCAATTTAAATTCAAAATTATTATTATTATTATTATTAATTTTGCTATACTTGTTTTTTATACAATAAATTCATTTCTTTTAACCATGCAATCTTTGTTTTCAGTAGGTAGCATTAGATATAGACCAATTCCTTCTCCTGATACAATTGTTTGTAGGGTTAATGATCCAATCATACCACGATCTGAGAGTAAAGATTCTTGAAGGTGTTCTACCAGAGCTAGGTGTTGTTAAATACAAATTTAGATTTCAACATAGCGTTGAGATCTTGGCGCCCATTAAAACAACATAGCTTAGGCAAAGGTCAACAGTAACATTTATCACCCAACAGTTAGGGGCAGTCAAACCATTTCAATAATAATAATAATAATAATATCGTATGGCCTCGGGTGCCTGGTGAAAGCTTTGTTAATTGACACCCAGAGGGTAGCTTGCATGTCGAATTTCGTCGTTCCTTTGAACGCTATGAAAGTCAAGGAGGTTAGATATCTAAACTCCTTGGGAGGTTAGATATCTAAACTCCTTGACACTACAGCGCTTTCAAGTAGAGAATGGAGGAACTTTGTGTTGGCGGAAAATCCCGAGATTAATTTTGCCATTGAATACCGCCTACTGAATTCAAATGGGTTCTTTAACATGCCAACAACGTATGACATGAGTATCGTGATTTTTGTCGCCTTCAAAAATCACTTACCATGGCCAGGGGCGAACCTGCAATCTTGGGGTTGGTAGTCCGACACTATAACCACTCACCCACCGTGGCAAGCTAATTATGCCCATTAATAACTGAAACACGTTACAAAGATCATACCATCAGCTGCATGTTCCATCTTAAAGCATCACACTAACCACAAAGACAACCAAACCACAGCCACTTACATTCATCCTCCAATTCAGACTGCTCGAACAGTGGTGACAGATTTACACTAAGACGCGTTTATATCCCAGAATAGTGAGCGGCAAGTGTATGAGAATGCTGTAGAAATAATAAATTTTGATTTTTTTAAATTATGAAAATAAATAATTTTGTCCTCCTAGATTTCGATTTTGACCCACTGTGCGACGGTGTGCAGTGCTGTAGGCCTACTACGAATTGCTTCCCAGAGGTGTTGACATTTATTGCCAACAACTGAGACGTCTTGCAGATGCAATCCAAGAGAAACAACCAGCAAGTCCACCTTTGATCAGTGTGCAATAAGAAATTAATTTCCGTTTTATCTGACGTGTTCTTTCAAAATTGTGTGAAGTTAAGAGTCCATTTTTTTCTGAGATTGAATTACAAAGAGCTCTAGCATGTTCAGGGCCGGATTTTAGAGTACGGTATGCCGCCTATAGGCTAAAGTCCATTGCCCGCCCCCTCTATTGTTCATATTTGCTTAATACATTTGTTTTATACAACAAAAGGATAGATTTCATTGTCGTTTTCATCTTTTTTAAACATAAGGTTCATTTAGTTTAGATAAAACTACAATTTTAATGGCTTACATAAGAAATGTTATACTGAAATTAGTTACCTACTTGTCTTGTTTTACTTACTTCTTTTAAGATTCGTTAAAAAATGAAATGGGGCTCGAACTTAATTAATTAATTAATTTGAGTAATGACTTTCTTTTGCGTAATTGGAGAACTGTGTTCAATTTGAATTAAGGTGTCCTACATGGTGAAATTAAATTACACAAAATGTAGTTAATTACTGGTTTATTTGTTGAAAAATATCCAAACTTCTCTAAAACAACTCACCCCACGAAATCTTGATGTTCAAATTTACCTAGCTTTCTTGCGAGATTTCTTAATGGTAAACTCGTTAATAATGTCCTCATATGAAAGTGTTTTTGTTGTATTTGCCTCAATACAAAGTAATGAAAGTGAGTTTAACCGTATTTCAGAAATACTAGTTCACAGAGAGTTCTTAACTCTTCTAAGGCAGGAAGAACTGTAAAAGGACTGAAACATAGTTTTAAGTAACCTGTATTCTTAAATTCGTACGGAAAATATCATTAACGTGTGAAATACTTCTTTTTAGCTTTTGAATTAATTGCCAAACTGCCGCCCCTGCTCTAGGCTGCAGCCTAGTTAGCCTATTTAGAAATACGGCCCTGAGCATGTTATAAATTAAATGGGCAACTTTGCCATTTCTCCGGAAGAAAAATGAAACACACAATGTTTATTAACAAAATTAATTATATGTTCTCTTTGTAATGTTTTTTGATACTATTCACTTGTTTTATATACATCAAACAGAGTCATCAGAAAAGCTCATAATAATTCAGACATTAAATGTGTCCAGTCTCTCAAGTTCTTTCACCACCTCGGACCACTCAGCAAATCCGGGCACCGCGGCTACACCCCTCTCATCGGGTCTGGCTCGATGAATGAACAGTGGAGCTAAATGCATTGCGTCATAGGTAAAGCGTGGCCCATATAACACGTCTTATCTAAAGCATCTTATGTAATCATGTTCTCAACCTTGGACAATTCACATACTTTTCCCGCCGGAAGTGCAAAATAAATTAAGCCACGTACCCACTAGGGGACAAGTTGCGGAACATGTCGCGGGACATGTTCCGGGGCATGTTGCACGGAACATCTTGGAACAAAGCCGCGCGTCATGTCGCTCGTACACACTAGCCAGTTGTTGCAGAGATGTCGCCCGAAGAGGTTGTCTTGATCAGCGCTGCGTACATTATTCTAAGTGAATCGAAATGTAAGAAAAAGAGAAAGAGAAGGTGGTGGGTGCGGAACTACTTACTACAAAGACAAAGAAGAGAAGATATTTTAAGTGATCTTCGAATATCTGACGGATCATTTGTAAATTTTACTCGAATGACAACAACTGATTTTGAAACTTTGTTACAAATGATCGGGCCTTCTATAGCCAAGCAAGACACGAATTTTCGAAATGCTGTTGGCCCTGCAATCAGACTTGCTATTACATTGAGATACATGTCAACTGGAGATTCATATGCTTCTTTGTCATATACTTTTAGAGTGTCAAAGCAACTCATCAGTAGAATTGTACCAGAAGTGTGTAAGGAAGTGATCAATGCATTGAAGATGTATGTAAAGGTGAGTACAGAATCTATTTTCTTAAAGTTACATACATACATGATTAGGTCATCGTTCCGATATAGGTACGGTGAACAGCGTATCGTGATTTTTTTAGCGTATGGCTTTTAGTGCCGGGAGTGCCCGAGGATATGTTCGGCTCGCCAGTTTTTGTAGCTGCTTCGAGACGGACACCCAATGGGTGAGCTACAAGTACCGTTGGGGAGGGAAGTTGGAATGTAAGGACGAGGAGTTGGAAGGTAGCGGCTGTGGCCTATAGTTAGGGACCAACCCCGGCATTTGCCTGGAAGGAAGATGGGAAACCTCAGAAGACCATCTTCAAGGTTGCCGGCGGGGGGATTCGAACCTCCTCGCCTCCCGGATGTGAGCGACTGCCATCAGTCGAGGTGGGAAACCTCGGAAAACCACTTCGAAGATGGCTGAGGGGGAATCGAACCCCCTCTACTCATTTGGGCCACCCGAGGCTGAGTAGACCCCGTTCCAGTCCTCGTACCACTTTTCAAATTTCGTGGCAGAGCCGGGAATCGAACCCAGGACTTCCGGGGCGGCAGCTAACCATGCTGACCGCTACGCTACGGAGGCGACTCCTAATAATGATACGGTATTAAACAAGTTTGGATTGTATTCAAAAAATTAGCCTCAAATTTTCGCCAAACATTATCCTCAGCTTATCGGCTATCCGCACAGCCATGCAAACTATATCCACACGGCGAAACCTCTTGCGGATATCCGCAAGTTTATCCACGGATATCCGCATCCACGTAGGGCTTTACACATGAGTATAGGAAAAGGAGTGGAGCATTGCGAGTTATAGGAAACTATAGATGTTGTCACAACGCGGCCAAAAGTGGAGGTGTTCCAACAAGGAATTAATTTACGAATGCATCTTGTTTTGTAGCAGAATGCATATTTATAATAAAATAAAATAAAGTAACTGAAATAAAATTAAATAAATAAAATAAAATATATAAAAGGTATTATTGGCAACATTGTAGCAAGGATTTGTCTTAGGGACTGGCTACTTAAAATACAACCTACGCCTAATGACCACAACTATCATTAAAAAAAAGCCCTCCTGCCGGGTGACAAGCACTTGTAAGGGGCTGAAAAATCGAACACAGACCGCTCCCTTTGCTTGCCAGTGGGTATCCGTGGAGCGGCACTAACTTCGAGGATATACCGTACTCTAAATATGTCCAACCCATGTTGAACTTCGAGTATAATTAATTTTAAAAACCAACGTTAATATTTTCGCAACCAATGTGAATTTGGTCCCTACTATATCGTTTAAAAGCCCATAGTGCAGGATATAACTCGCATGTTTACGAAGCTACAATATAAAAATTAAAATGTGCAGATCTGAATAGTAACTGAGAAACACAAAGAAAATGACGGCACCTTTTATCTTTATCATGTGCAAGGGTAAAGAAATCCAGGAATCTGGAATAATACCAAAAGTTGCTAATGAGTAGTATCGAAAACGTATTTGAGATAACAAGAGTAGATAGTGAAGATCAGCACAGGTTGACACATTCCAAAATATATTTATACGTCCAGTTTGGAGTGTGGGGCAGTGAAACACGCCTCAGGCAACTTCCCCAATTAAGAATTTTCCTAGTTGCCACAATGGAAAGAACTCATTAGCGCATCTTGGTATCGCCCCAATTTTGAACACGAATGAAAGATTATAAGTTATTGAGATTTATTACAATTAAGTTACAATATTACAATATAAACAAAAACAATATTAACCTTTGAACTTTTTTTTTTCCTTACGGTATGTTTATATCAGACTCCGTAATATCTGTCATATTCAGACTGTTGCTAATACTTGATGATGCCATATTTCGGTATTTCCCCATGCGCATATCAAGTAATATATTATTGATATAGTATTTTGCCATGAGTATCGAGTGTTCATCTTTCATCTCGCGTAATTCTGACCCCACATACTGTCCATACACTGCGAATTCGTCCTGGGTTACTTCCAGCATTTTATTTTTTGCGCTGCGCATCACTTCGAAGGCCTCTTCTAATCTCTCTTCGTGTGGAGTCTTTCTTTTTTTCGAATGCTTGGACGTTGTAGGTGTCTCCACAGATGGGACGGTATCGTCAGTACTCCCTGTGTTGGGTGAATCAGGGAATTCGTCATTGGTGTTGTCCTGGCACTGTGTCTGAAATAAAAAAGTAAATCATAATTTCTTTTTCAGGTCCCAACCACTGCAAATGACTGGAAGAAAAAAGCACATAATTACGAAATATTATGGAACTTCCCGCATTGTATAGGAGCTATAGACGGGAAGCACGTTTTGATTCAGGCGCCTCCGAATTCCGGCAGTGATTTTTTCAACTATAAAGATCAATTTAGCATAGTGCTCTTGGCTATTGTAGATGCTGAATATAATTTTATATATGCGAATTGTGGTGCCAAAGGAAAGTCATCTGACAGTGGAGTGTTTCAAGAATCTTCATTTTATAAAGCTATGGCTGTAAACCAGCTCAATTGGCCAGTGCCGGAGCCTTTGAGATACGATGAACCGAACATGCCCTTTGTACTAGTGGGAGACAGCGCGTTTGCACTGACCGAAAACATGATGAAACCATATCCCGGTATCCACGCAGTGGGAAATATGAAGCGCATATACAATTACCGGCTTTCAAGAGCTAGAAGAGTTGTAGAAAATGTATTTGGCATTATGTGTGTTGTGTTTCGTATATTTCGCAATCATATTTCTCTCCAACCTGCAAATGCTGAAGTTGTTGTAATGGCATGTGTCTACCTACATAATTTTTTAAGGCGAAATAAGCAATCGAGAGCACTCTACACCCCACATGGAACTTTGGATGGCGAGGACTTAGATCATAACATCGTGGAAGGATCTTGGCGCAGAGAAATTGTACCTGGTATTATGTTGAATTTGGAAGCGGTAGGAAGACCACCCACTCACTCCGCTATGGCAATAAGAGATCAGTTCGCTGAATATTTCATTAGTGCACAAGGAGGTGTTCCTTGGCAGAATAATGTAGCTTAGAAAGAAACTGGTAACTTTGTAGATATAGAAAAATGGAATAGTAAATTAACAAATAATAAGTAATTAATGTACCTATGAAGTAGAGTATATCTGTTTAGTATGCAAATAATTTACGTATCATACACATTTATCCATATGTAGGCACTGTAATAAAAAATATCTTACATTAATTAAATGTGACTTACTTGTGTCTCCAATGTGTCTATGCTGCCAGAAGTTGTCGCTCCTCTCAGTAAGAACTTCATGGAATCCCAGGCAAACCATGAACTGGATTTCACGTCATCCCGACTAGTACCAGTGATTTTAGTACCAGCAATTTTCTTTTTTTCACGAATAAACTGTGAGCGGAGCGTGTGGACTTTGCCCTCTACATCTTTTCTTGCCAATTTTAAAGTATTGGCTATATCTTCCCACGCGTCATTTTTCTTAATCTTATTTTTATAGTCCCGGTTTGAAGTGTCCCATAACAATTCATTGTTTTGGTACAGTTCAATAAGATTGAGCACTGTCTCGTTTCCCCACACTGCGGACATGTTAAGCGGCACTTATTTAGCTTTCAGGACAGTCTACACTCACTCAAGACTGACGCCAGAATGTCGCGCGGCCCTGTGCGCTCGCTCGGGGTGCGACAACAAGCAACATGTCCCGCGTCATGCACAAATGCTGCACCATGTTGCATGCAACGTCAGGGAACAGTCCGCAACGTTGCGCGCGTCTATGTTGCGCGTCATGTTGAGGGACATTTGTCCCCTAGTGGGTACGTGGCTTTAAGTACCTCAGCTTCACTGAGAATCATGGACATGGTGTTGGAATACGTCTTTCATAAGAAATATGTTCATCAGGAATTATGCTAATACAGTGAGTGTAGTAGCCTCGCTTTCCTGGTTAACGACCGGCGACTCAAATGTTAAGCATTAGCACGAGCCGACAATAGCCATTATTTATGGCTGACAAATACCTGACGGTTCTTGACCAATAAGATGCTTCCGCCATCTGTCCACGAGGGTGCAGACACGGTGTTGACGCCAGTCTAGTACCTGCTCACCGGCCTTAAGCCGTGAATGCTTCGGCACCCTGCAGCTATGGAATGTAAACATATCTGTCCAGGTAGGTTTCGTTAACTAGGAAAGTGAGGCTATTGGGTGTGTTCCATATTTGGTAACAATGTTCCTATAGGGGACCATTTGAGTACGGTATTCCAAATGAGCCTATTTATTTATTCAAGTTGTTAAGACCCATAGGATCACATAAAATAAATTATGATCTGCTGATGTTGTTTCTTCATGTTCTTACAAAACTCCAACGTTTCGCTATGTCGACCTCTACGTTCCTCCGCCCATCCTTTTCCCGATCTCCTTGGTGATCTTCCCAACTGTGGTCTGAATGTCATTCGATCCTCGATGTCTGTTGGTGTGATATTGGCACCTATGAGATCAATTTGGACCTGTGTAACCCAGACTGTTGTCACTTAAAGTTTCCTTCAGTACGGTACGGTACGGAATGTCAGAATTCTCTTTGTTAATCGGTCATCATTCAGTTCGATGATTTCACCCAAATACTTCAAGTGATATATTATTGATGTGTAACATCTTTCCACTCGGTAGCTGGACATTTTTGTGGGAGTGATTTTGGAAAAGGGACGGAAGTTGATGGGACGGAAGTGCATGGGACGGAAACAATGAGCGCGTGGTGGCGGAGATCGGTACCACGACGTACTGTAGGCCATGTGGCTATGAGGAATGTAAAGTCACATGGCGCTAAGTCGGGACTGTAGGGTGGATGTTGCTAGACCTCCCACTTGAAACGCTGCAGCAGTTCGCTCGTTTGGCAGGCCTTGTGATGTGTTTCGTTATCGTGCAACAAAATCACACCGGCGCTCAATTTCCCCCGGCGCTTCTATTTAATCGCTTTACGCAACCGGTGCAACGTTGGACAATACGACGCCGCGTTGATCGTCGTTCCTTTCGGCATGAATTCCACGTGCAGCAAACCCTCCATGTGAAAGAACACTGTCGCCATAACCTTACCGGCTGAAGATTGAACCTTGGCCTCCTTTCGCTGTGGTGATGAGGGGTGCACCTATTTGCACGGGTCCTGGACGTTGCGGGCCAGCCTTCGCGATATTCGTCTGTGATATTCGTGCGTCCGGCTTCGAATTTCTGACACCACTTTACCAGCCCTTGCCGGGAAATGGCCCACTCCCCATACACAGCACTAATTTCACGATGAATGTCCGTGCAATTCTTCCTTTTGGCCCATAGGAATCGGATTGTCGCACGCACCTCATATTAAATATACCTCCAAATTTTGGAGTGAACGTCCAGTCGACGCGCCATTGCATTTGGCCGCTATTCACACCATACAAGACGAGACACCACAGCGACCTGCTTAACAGACGTGTGGGCAGTGTCTGTCCCTTTCTCCGCTGTGCCCACGTTGGCGACACACAGCACGCTGCTGCAGCGCGTTAGTGCAACTAACTTTTTGATCCACCTTCGTATCAAGAAGCGGAGAAATGCGTAACAATTTATTGTTGACTGACAAAGTCCTCTAACATTGAAAAACGTTCCAGTTGAATCCAAATTGTCGGTTAGAGGACAGCATATATTATAGTCCTATTCATTATGACATTGAACCATATTAAAGAAGTCGATTAAGGTAGACCACCGTACCCATGCGACAAATTTCGCATGCTCATAAACCACACTTTCCGCAATAGGTTTATAACGAGACACTTATGAAGAAAGGTTGTTATGTTATTATTTCAACCAAATGATTATAGAACACAATTTACATTTCAGTTAGAATTCCAAATTCTACGTTCCCTAACTTAAGAAGTCAATCACTGAACATTGGATCATCATAACACTCACCGGTTATTCGATATTTATGAAATTATACGATTTGAGTACTCATTCCTTTGATTTACTGTTTCTGAAATACATGCAAAATGATAAAGGAAATACCTCAAAATGTTAAAATGATATGAAACAGGCGTCACAGTGGACAAAATGTGAAGTGGACAGCAATTATGGACCTTATTTTCCTACAGCATCTGCAAATCGCACACTTTGTACATTTTTTAAAGTCAACTTTTAAAGAAATTATAGGTATTTATGAAATTAGAGTGCAATTATTCACTGCTAATGTCTATCCTCTTTCATTTGAATGTTCAATTGCCAGGATCGGTCGCTCATGAGCGCCACAGGAGGGATCTATACTACTGAAATAATATATATTGTGCCCAAATCCAGTTGCCTAGATTGAAGGGTACAAGCCGTGAGCCTAGATTTGAGGGAACAGGCCACGATGATAAGTCCAGAAGGGGATGTTTGAATAGCGCGCGCCGAACCTTCTTAGAAGCTTTTCGAAGGTTTTGACAGCCAAGAAGTGGGTAAGTGACGTAGGACGAGAGCATCATAGTCGAGGCTATATGTCACTAAATATTTTCCGATGAGATGGAAACATGAAACCTATATCAGATTACTGGCACGGACAAGGGAAGAAGAATGAGCTTTGTTTCTCCGCATTGACCTCGAACCGGCCAGCCGAGGAGTATATAAGGCGTGTCTCCCAGGCACATGTATGTTCACTTCGTCATCAGCACTCCGTTGCTTTGGACGTGCTACTCTACGTAAGCGCTCTAGCCGCTTAACTCTCGACAATCTACGAACATCGTTACTATCGCCAAGCACATGGTTGCTTTAATCTTCGATTTACAGCACAAGCAGTGGACTTTGAAATTTTCTGCAGTACATGGCTACTGAAAGTGTTAAACATTTCAAGTGAGTTTCGAACTTTTCTACGTTATCACCGAGGTGAAATAAGTCTGTGGCACTTGGTAATTTCTTACCGCTACAACTTGGACATATGATAGACTTGGTCTATATTTCTTTCTACAGTCCACTCACTCATAGCTGGATTATTTATATCCAACAGTCTAGGGACAAGTTTTAGTCTTGTTCGTTGGACCAGCCAAGATAAGTCAGTAATCTTAATACCATTCTTGCATATTACAATTCAAAAGCCGATAATGGGAATACAGGTTTGCCTTGTGTGACCTGAAGAGTGAGAAGCTCTGCCCAACCAACTCGACAGAATTCGTAATTGTGCTGAATAAGATTGTGAGCGTACTAGAATACTTATTATATCACAGTTGGGTCATGGTAATTATTTTCAACATGGATCGTTTAGATCAGACCCCTGTCAACTTCACTTCAGCTTTTGAAGCTGCCTACATTTTTCTGCAAGATATTATGAACGCCACTATGTCTGTGTAGACAGCCTGTGGGTATAAAATGGAAGCCGATACGAGATTATAAGTACGCGTCATAATGGGACAGACAACAGGAAGACTGAATAATCTGGTTCAGTCCAGACTTCTAACATCAAGACCTACAAGAATGCAAGCTGCAATTTACATTATTTCTATGCGTAGTTAGTTGGATTTTCTACAGTCTTGCCAACACATTTTTTTTCTAGTCATCGATATGTTTATTTGCTGTTGCAAATATTTTTCTTTCGAAATTTGAGCTTAGATCTGAGTTGTTTTACTCAGACTTCAATGATTCGACATTTATGGACGAGCAGAACGAGCATTTATTTTGTTTTGATATTTTTTCTTATTTCTGTCATTAGACGCCGTAATTTGAGATTTAAGAATTAATCTAAGGTGAGGAATGGATAGTAATCCATTGTTTGGAAATCGAGGGTGATATTCCCCGAACAGTTTAATAACTTTAAACCCATTTTTGGTTGAGAACATAATAATAATAATAATAATAATAATAATAATAATAATAATAATAATAATAATAATAATAATAATAATAATGTGATTTAATAATTATTATTATTTTTCTATTTTCTAAAATAATAATAATAATAATAATAAGCCTCCGTGGCTTAGGCGGCAGCACGCCGGCCTCTCACCGCTGGTTCCGTGGTTCAAATCCCGGTCACTCCAAGTGAGATCTGTGCTGGACAAAACGGAGGCAGACAGGTTTTTCTCCGAGTACTCCGGTTTTCCCTGTCAAAATTTCATTCCAGCAACACTCTCCACTATCATTTCATTTCATCTGTCATTCATTTAATCATTGCCCCAGAGGAGTGCGTCAGGCCTCGGCAGCCGGCACAGTTAATATCCTCGCCGCTAGATAGGGGCTCCATTCATTCCATTCCTGACCCGGTCGGAGACTGGAAGCAGGCTGTGGATTTTTTCAATAATAATAATAATAATAATAAACATTGGTGATTTCTAATAATCATTTTCTGGTTGTATGATTAATACAGTTGACATTTGAAGTCGTATTCCAAATCGGATATTTGTTAATTCCGAAGGTTAGTGGTTAACGCATGCCCACATATAAATAACAGATTAATTCAGTGAAATTATTTCACGTTTGCATTACATATTAAAGCTTTTAGAAGACACGGAAAGGAGTGAAACGGGAAGCTAAGCATGTATAAAGCAGGGTTTTTGCTTGAGTTTATATAAAATAAAATCATTATGGAGCAACGTCTTTCAAAACGTTTTTGCTAATATTAACACAGTGTGGATGTTTCAAACTGATGGTAAAATTATTGTTAATATTGTCGTAAACTCATTGGTGAGGTTTACTGATTTTTGAATCTTCCATTTGTCGTAACAAGCAAAGGCTTGATTATTTTGTATAATTTGGGAAGATGTCATTGTGTGTGTGCAGAAAGTTATATGCCATTCTGAGTGCTCAATCTAAGTCGCAGGAATGAGGTTGTTGTAAAATGGAGCACCAATTATATTATAGGTTGGGTGTGTCTGATGTAGTAGAGGAGTCGTTTTAGCCACACTTTCGTCGTAATATAACCACAGGTTATTTTGTTGAACCATCATTATTAATTTACAGTTGATCCACGTGTTTAAAAAATATTCCTAGTAATTGCTTACCCAAAAATTGTTATTGTTATACTAATTCCTTTCATTCAGGAAAACTTTACCGTTGTCTAAATGCTGATTATAATTCTGTGATTTTTATCACGTGTGAATCGTATAGGCCGATGCTGTTATTTGAAATTGTTACTTAATAACAACCACTATAAGCTGAAAGGATTTTCAGATCCTATAAAAATAAATACACATTTTTGCAAATAAGTTGATGCTTAACATGTTTGACATTTTGTCAAAATTAATTTTTGATAATAATAATAAATTGTTTCATTATAAAATATTCTGAATGATATTTCAAATTTCCTAATTAATATTTTCAAGGGATAATTAGTTGATTTATTGATTGAATCCATGTCACCGACCGTAGTGGCTACGCTGGCTAAAGCTCAGCATTAGGTCATGAGGCCAAGCTCTCTGCTGACTCGGTAGACGCTTGGGTTCGAGCCCCACCGTCGGCCGTCCTTGAAATGGTTATCCGTGGTTTCCCATTTTCAACACCAGGAAAATGCTGGGACGGTACCTTCTGACAGGCCACGGCCGCTTCCTTCCACATCCTTGCCCAGTTTCATTCACCATCATTCATTTCATCTCTCATTAACTCCTCTCATGAGGTTGGCGTCAGGAAGGGCATCCGGCCGTAAAAACCATCGCCACAAAGACTTCCATCGCATCTCATCCCCGACCCCGTTGGAAAAACGGGAATAATATGGGGTGGACATACATACATTGATTGAATCCATGTGGAATGGAATTTATATTTTTGATAATTATATTTTTGATTGAGTCAAATTTTTGAATAGACTTTGGATTGAGATCTATGATTAAATAGATATTTTCTGTTCTTTGAATCTAAAAATGCTCAAAGTCCATGTAATTATATTGTATTTTATTTATTATGAACAACTTTGTATTTAAACCTGCATCCTGAAAGTGTTAGTCAAAAATTGCTACGATATTTTTGAGAAAAGAACAGTGAAAAGTGATAAATTTTTCAACAAGTGATAATTTTTCTTATTGATCTTCAACGTGTGAATGCTAAATGATTTAGGGATCAGTATAGACGATTGACTTTGCGCTGACAAAACCCTACCCCTGTATATAATTATGTTGAACAAAGTCAACAGGACTGATATTTTGACCTCTCGTCTCAACTATTTTAGTGTTCATGTGTTGGCGACATTGTCCTTTGTGTATATAAACTATGCTTCTCCAGTCATCTTTTGTGCCATTTTGGGCATATTTTTCCTGTAATTTTTTTAAAATAAAATTAGATAATTTTATGGTATGCAAACCCGTTTCATAAATCTCCTTCTATCCTTATTGTTGCATCGAGCCGAAAATCAGTTAAGCATTTTTTTTGTTGAGTCTTTGTATTCGACTTTAACCCATCTGGCGCCCCGGGATATTTTGAATCTCGTGCTGACTGATTTTTGGTGAAATGCATATGTTGTCGTCCGGATTTCGGTCTAAACGGGCACAATATAGTTACGTGTTAGATCTAGTAGCACGTTCACTAATTGGACTACAGTGGTTAAAAGCACAACACAGCTTGGCCCTTTAAAGAAATATAAGTTTTATTGCAGGTCTAGCAAGTTACAGTACACCACACAATAAACAAATAAAAGCAATTAGTATCTCACTCTAGGTCCCCTCTTGTTGGGGACTCTTCCCTTTCTCTTTTTCGAGCAGCTGTCCGTCCACTAATTAGGTAGACCCGTGTCCAGCCAGTCTGTCACTCACTGAAATATCTGCACACTTCCTTGAGTACACACTGTTTCGCTGTCCGCAGGCACTTCGTGACCTTTCATTTTATTTAAATTCTAATGTGTTTTTGTAAGGATATCCATTTTCTCTTTGGTATTTGTTCTAGTTTTAAGATTTATTTTTACTATTCAATCTACGCTGACGAGGGTCTCATTATATACCGAAACATGTGTGTTTTAAATTAAACTTCTTAGTGTTTGACAAGGTGGATTTTATAACTGGAGATTGATAACTAAGCTTGCTATTCCTTGGTGTCTTAGTATGTGTCCTACCAACCCTTCTCTTCTCTTCATTAGCAATCGCCAGAAGCATGTCTCCTCGCCCACTCTGCATTTGTTACCCTACCAACCCATCTGATCTTCATCATTCTCCTGTAACACCACATTTCAAATTATTATATTCTCCTCTTTGCTGTTGCGCCAACAGTTGAAGTTTCACTTTCAGTTTAAATCATTCAGCTAAGGGTGCAAGTTTTATCATTTCAAATGACCTTATCAACTTCATCGTTATGCTTTGGTCTACCGTTATGAGTTACGGTTACGGAGAGGAAATATACTAAGGTTGCACTTGAGCGTATGACGTCATTATGTTGTTCAGTGCATATGCACCGAGTCTGAGTTTACTCCTGGGCTATCGCGTTATACGATACGGAGACGGAGAGCGCGTGACGTCATGCAGCAGAGTGCACCACCCGCTCTTCGTTCCCCGCGCGGGAAGCCTAAGTTAATGGGTGATGGAGTCTGTTGAAAGAGTCCTGGGGCTTCGAGCGAAGCGAGAAGCCCTCCTGCCTTTCTAACATGTGTAGCATTTGTAGCATGCGTCATTTGAAATCATATAAAGTCTAGTCTTTCAGACTGACTGAATCTTTTTTTTGCCCATGCTCTCGGTCGGTCTGAAGTTGACGACAGTAACATGCGCACCATGTTTAGTTTCGTAGTTAGCTTGCCACGATGGGTGAGTGGATAGCGTGTCGGTCTACTAACCCCAAGATTGCAGGTTCGCTCCTGGCCGTGGTAACTGTTTTCTTTTGAAAGGCGGCAAAAATACGATACGCATGTCATACGATGTTGGCATGTCAAAGAACCCATTTGAATTCAGTAGGCCGAGTTCATAATGGCAAAATTAATCTCGGGAGTTTCCGCCAACACAAAGTTCCTCATTTCTCTACTAGAAAGCGCTATGGTGTTCAAGGAGCTTAGATATCTAACATCTAACCTCCTTGACTTTCATAGTCAAGGAACAACGAAATAGCGTGTCGGTCTACTAACCCCGAGATTGCAGCTTGTTTTGTGCTTGATTGTCGATTTTGAAAGCAGCAGGATGTTTGCGTAATGCAGTTAGGAAGCGATTAAACCTTAGAGCATAAATACAATAGAGGGCGCATTGCCACACTGCGCCTGTACTGTGACGTGAAACCAACATCTCGATCAGCTGACTGAAGGGTAATGGCTCAAGACCGACTACAATATTATTGGCTAATGACGAATGCTAAGCAACGTCAAGGAATACAAAAGGAGCTCCATATTGGATAATTCTATTATCACTATCCGCAGTTCCCTTCAGTCAGCTGATCGAGATGTTGGTTTCAACAATGTGACGTCATCAGCAATCTATTGAATTTATGGTCTAAGGATTAAACCATGTGTGCATACGGTAGTGATCTAGTGACAATCTTCGCGTCACTTCCTTCTTCAGAGTCCCCTGCTTATCATGTTTCTTGGAACAAATGGTCTGTGACCTCGCTGGAGTAAACACAGTATGTTTGTTCTTCAATATTAAGGTGATACTATCAGGAGGGCTATCCCAAGCTCGAGAAAAACATATTTACCAGGCATCCTTAAGGTACGGTATTCATCAAACACTGCATCTTCACCACGACGAGCAATGTGCTATTGAACTCTCCAGACAGAGCCCAAGGTTCTGGGAACGAATCCAGAAACTGGTTGGAAATGGACGGTGCATGAATTCGAGACCTGTATCAGTAAAATAAGATAAAGAAACTAGATGTAACTTCCCGCCCAATGTAATAGGCACACTCAAGTTGGCCGACTGAAAAGCAAGCCATTTGTCTTCTATTTCAATAAAGGACACAACCAGGAAAACCCCTCGGCACTTCACACTAGTGTATTAAGATGTTAAACCCCTACAGTTAGTTTTGTTTTGCAATGGTTGGCAAGAATTTCTGACCCAACGTCTGGGTCCGCCATTGATGCGTGAAGTAAAGGAAGTGGCCTTAAATGTAGCGATCATGAGCTACAGGATTTTTTTTCCCACGAGGGAATGTGGAAAATGTTGCCTGAGACACAAGGTGTGGGATTCTTACCCACTAAAAACCACACCCCCTTCTCCCACAAAGTGTGTCTCCGCACGGAACCGCTCTCGCATTACTTCAGGACGACGTCGAGTGCGACAGCCAAGAAGAGAATGATAATATCGTATGACCTCGGGTGCCGGGCTAGCATGTTGAATGTTGTCGTTCCTTGGCGCGCTATGAAAACCAAGCAGGTTAGATATTTAAGCGCCTTGACACTATAGCGCTTTTAGTAGAGAAAGGAGGAACTTTGTGTTGGCGGAAAATCCCCAGATTAATTTTGCCATTATGAATACGACTTACAGATATCAAATGGGTTCTTTAACATACCAACAACGTATGACATGCGCCTTTCAAAAAAAGTGACAGTCAGTCTGAAAGACTAGACTCTGTATCATTTTAAATGCTACAAATGCTGAAAAATGCTAGAAATGTTGAACTCTTGACAAGTTAGAAAATTATCTGCATAATACTTATCTTGTTTCAAATTACTCGCGAACGGCAACTACAAATCAAGGGCAAAGCAAGGTCAAGCGCGCGGGATGCCGTCACGCTCACCAGAGCGCGCGGGGACGTGCCCCTTCAATCCAGTCTAAAAACACTTATAGTGGGCGATGTATTGAAGATAGAGATATGCTCTCGCGGACTTTTTTGTTGAACTTTTCATGCTGACCAATCTTTACGCTCATAGCATATTGATATTTTTAACGGTTTGCCCAGCGTAAGCTTAAGAAGCGCACGGACGCCAAGTTTGTTTTCGACTTTTTCACTGAAATTGTTACTGCTTGGCTTCCTTTGATCATACATAAATTATTTTCTACAGAATCTTTCCTCGAGATATCCTTTACAGAATGGTGAAAACCGCATCAAAATCCATCTAGTGGTTCTCGAGATTACCCGTGACATCCAAGAATCGGGGATTTTTGTCTTATACTAACAAAGTAGAGATTGTCGGGGAACACATGCACCAAGCGGTACTATGACGTCACACACCTCAGTGCATCGGGGTACATTTCGTCCCGTCACCGTAACGTAACGCCAGACCCCAGCGTAACGACAAAGTCGACAAGATCATTTAAAATGATAAAATCACCTCCCACGGCCAGAAGCAAACCTGCAAGCTTGGGGTTGGTAGTCCGACACGATAACCACTCACCCACCGTGGCGAGCTAACCAAGAAGATTAAACATGTGCCAGCTGAGGATCACTGCCCCCGTAGCTGGGCCCTACAGCGTGGTCAATACACGCGCTCCGATCAATATCTAATCACTAAGATAAGCTAGATGCTAGATCATTCGATAGCGTCAATGCCGGATTATGGTAAAATGAGGCCAAGTCCCTCAGATTTTTGGGGCCCCTTTATTTTTTTCAAATAATTTTTATTTTTTAGTACCTGTTCATTTAATAAAGTATACACAAGAGTTCTTTTTCTCTAGATAAATAATACACTTTTTATTAAATCATACACAGGCCTACATATATACACACATTTCAATTGAAATGATCATCGTTATTTGAAAATATTTCAGATGATTTGATGAACAATTTAACAAATCATACTAGGCTATATTTTACTTCTGTAAAATGTAATCAAATTTATTTTTTCTGTTTTTTTTTTTTTTTCGGTCAATGAAATCTTCTACAATGTCATCAAAATCAATTTCCCGCAGAACATCTGACTCGATATACATTAAACTTAGCATGTCTAATCGTTCTTGTTATTTATTTATTTATTTATTTATTTATCGTATGGCTTTTAGTGCCGGGAGTGTCCGAGGACATGTTCGGCTCGCCTGAGTCTGTAGCTGCTTCCAGCGGATACCCTAAAGGGTGAGCATGGAGGAAAGAATAAGAGGAGATGCCCTGCGCTCGTTTGAGTGAAGCCAAGCGCTGCAACCAAAGTGGGCGTAACCTTAACTCGTATTCGGTGTTCTGTGACTTGCATGAGGCATTGTGCATGGCTAAACCTTATTTTGGCCCTGGTTTTTATCGCGCTCTGGTTGTGCAACTTTGGAAACTTAATAACATTAATGATAAGTTATTAAAAAAAACTCTTCAATTCTAATCTCAGCATGTGTAGGCCTACCCTATATACCAAAAAAATAAAAATCATTCCTCTGCAAATCCCAAATTATCAAACGGCTGTAGGTCAATAATTACGGTAGGCCTACGTAATTAATCAATTCGAGGCTAATCGTTAAGTTTCTACCCCCCACAAAGAAAATACCGTACGGTTCCGAAACGTTTAGGCTATACCGTATTTTTGTGCAAATATGCGTCCATTTTTAATTGTTCTGTTTATTAATTTTGAGGTTCATATTCTTGAATATTAAAATGTGTACGACCAATGAGTGAAAGTGGCTGTGCTCGAAATAAGGCCTAAAAACTGACGAATGCCTCAACACCAATAAGAACATAAAACTCAATTTGGTGTAAATACCGTAATTAGTTCGGCATCATTAATTCCCAAGATGTTCCTTCTTTGGTATAACTCGCATCTTCAGACACCTGTATTCAATTTAATCAGTGTTTCAGCGTATTATTGCGTTTTGCCGCGTCTTCCTTACAAAACTAGCCTCGCAAAGGTGCTCTAATATTTATATTTAAATTGGCTTTTAAAACGATAACGCAGCTTATGTGTGCCAAGTACCGTGATGCACAGAGTGTATTCTGCCTATCCAAGAAAAAATCTTGACTTGTCATTGCAGTTTTATGTCACTAAAATCCATTACTAGTTGGAGTGGTTTACGGCTTTAAGCATAGGGACAGCCATTTTCTTGCAACCAAAGTGGGCGAGCCGTTTGGCTTCAACAGCTTGCGCTAGGCAGCGCAGCGAAGGCATCTCCTTCCTTTCTTTCCTCCATGAGGGTGAGCTACAAGTTCCGTTCAATTTCAAGTAGTTCCAACTTTCGTCACCAGATATCAATGATACCTAGTGGCGAACGTTGGAACTTTGATAGAGCGTTCTGACGAAATCTAACCTAACAAATTTTGCTTTACACAAGTTTAGTCTGTGAAAGGATCTTTTGCATGCCATAAATCTATGACATGGGACCGCCGGCTTTACTTCCCCTCCGAAGGAAGGCATACTGAAGGATTTTTAACGCTCTTAAAAAATCCGACGACTTCGGTCGGGTTTGAACCCGCTATCGTGGGCATAGAAGCTCAGCATGCTACCGACTACGCCACCGAAGCCGCTGTGATATGATACTTCTTTGCGCACTTTTCATCCGTTTCAATTTTGAAAACGTGTGCTCCGCAGAACAATTCGTTATCATGAGGGACAGGAAAATGCGAAAAGCAATTTCAACGTTCGGAAAAACACTCAAGCTTGTCTCGAATAAGAATTTCGTAAAGTTCAGAATGAGTGAACTCAGTTGTTTAAGGACATTGTAATTTAACTGAAACTGTCTCAGTTCTGGATAAAATTTTTCTAAATCTTCGGAATAAAATTGAACTAAATTAGAAATTGATTGGGGGCCCCAGGCCTGGGCCTAGTCGGGCCTAATGGGTAATCCAGCACAGGATAGCGTCACCGTTTTCTCAACGTTGAAACTTATTAAGGGGTTTCATACTTTTCAAAATTGTATTGCTTTATTTTCAATACCAAAACATTGATGGCCTTGGCACACAAAATGCGGGCTGCGATTACTACGTCGTGTTACTCAAGGGAATGTTACAGGCATTTTCGGAATGGTAGGGCGCACGGGCAGGTACTAAGGTCACTTGTGTCCGCAGATGATGATGATGATGATGATAATAATTGTTGTTTTAAGGGGCCTAATATCTAGGTTATCGGCAGGGCCGGATTTAAGAATATGCCGCCTATAGGCTAAAGTCCATTTGCCACCCCCTCTATAGTTCATATTTACTTAATACATTTGTGTTATCAACTTTTTTAAACAAAGTTCATTTAGTTTATATAAAACTACAATTTTAATGCTTTACATAATACATTTTACAGTATAATGAAATTAGTTATCTACTTGTTGTTTTTACTTCTTTTGATATTCGTTAAAAATGAAATGGGTTTCAAACTTCATTAGTTAATTTGTTCTTGGAGATCAGTGATCACTATTTTACACATATTTTTATATTTTAATACTAATGACTACCTTTTTCGTAATTGAAGAACTGTGTTCAATTTGAATTAAGTTGTCCTACATGGTGAAATTAAATTACACACAATGTAGTTAATTAGTGGTTTATTTGCTGAAAAATATACCAACTTCTCTAAAACAACTCAACCCTCGTAATCTTGATGTTCAAATTTACAGAGCTTTCCTACGAGATTTCTTAATGGCAAACTCGTTAATAATGTACTCATATGAAAGTGTTTTAGTTGTATTTGTCAATTTGTATTATGTTATAGTTTTAGAAAGTAGGCTATGAAGAAGGACTAGAACAAAAATGTTAAGTAACTTGTATTCTTAAATTCGCACGGAAAATATTATTAACGTCTGAAATACGTCATTTTAACTTTTGAATGAATTGCCAAACTGCCGCCCTAGGCAGCAGCCTATTTAGTAATACGGCCCTGGTTATCGGCCCCTAATTGTTTGGGTGATAGTGAAAGATGAGTTGTGAATGAGAACTAGAGACGAATACAAACTACAGACTTACCTACCAAAAGAAGAAAAGGTAAACAAATAAAGGACAGGAAGAAAAGAAATACCTTCAACCCTCGAAGAATGAGGATTGAGGAACTTGGAAGGAAGGAGAGCCATGAAAGGCAGATGGGAAAGAGGAGAGGGCCCGCCCCAGAGACAGTGAAAAAGGGGGAAAATGGACCCAGCCTAGGAATACTTCGGGATCACCAACTCCCAAACTCACCAGCCGTGAGCCCTTCAGGGTGTAGCAATATCCAGGGTGCACCAGAAGTGGTGGGGCTACATACACCTTGCCTCCTTGAGGGCCTTGAGCAGAAGGCAGGAGATACTGTGAGCCCCTGAGAGTGTAGCAATATCCAGGGTGCACCAGAAGTGGTGGGGCTACATACACCCTGCCTCCTTGAGGGCCTTGAGCAGAAGGCAGGAGATACTGTGAACCCCTGAGGGTGTAGCACTATCCAGGGTGCACCAGAAGTGGTGGAGCTACATACACCCTGCCTCCTTGAGGGCCTTGAGCAGAAGGCAGGAGATACTGTGAACCCCTGAGGGTGTAGCACTATCCAGGATGCACCAAAAGTGGTGGGGCTACATACACCCTGCCTCCTTGAGGGCCTTGAGCAGAAGGCAGAAGATACTGTGATCCCCTGAGGGTGAAGCACTATCCAGGGTGCACCAAAAGTGGTGGAGCTACATACACCCTGCCTCCTTGAGGGCCTTGAGCAGAAGGCAGGAGATACTGTGAACCCCTGAGGGTGTAGCACTATCCAGGATGCACCAAAAAAGGTGGGGCTACATACACCCTGCCTCCTTGAGGGCCTTGAGCAGAAGGCAGAAGATACTGTGATCCCCTGAGGGTGAAGCACTATCCAGGGTGCACCAAAAGTGGTGGAGCTACATACACCCTGCCTCCTTGAGGGCCTTGAGCAGAAGGCAGAAGATACTGTGATCCCCTGAGGGTGAAGCACTATCCAGGGTGCACCAAAAGTGGTGGGGCTACACACACCCTGCCTCCTTGAGGGCCTTGAGCAGAAGGCAGGAGATACTGTGAACCCCTGAGGGTGTAGCACTATCCAGGGTGCACAAGAAGTGGTGGGGCTACACACACCCTGCCTCCTTGAGGGCATTGAGCAGAAGGCAGGAGATACTGTGAACCCCTGAGGTTGTAGAACTATGCAGGGTGCACCAGAAGTGGTGGGGCTACACACACCCTGCCTCCTTGAGGGCCTTGAGCAGAAGGCAGGAGATACTGTGAGCCCCTGAGGGTGTAGCATTATCTAGGGTGCACCAGAAATGGTGGGGCTACAACACCCTGCCTCCTTGAGGGCCTTGAGCAGAAGGCAGGAGATACTGTGAGCCCTTGAGGGTGTAGAACTAACCAGGGTGCACCAGAAGTGGTGGGGCTACATACACTCTGCCTCCTTGAGGGCCTTGAGCAGAAGGCAGGAGATACTGTGAACCCCTGAGGGTGTAGCACTATCCAGGGTGCAACAGAAGTGGTGGGGCTACACACACCCTGCCTCCTTGAGGGCCTTGAGCAGAAGGCAGGAGATACTGTGAGCCCTTGAGGGTGTAGCACTAACCAGGGTGCACCAGACGTGGTGGGGCTACATACACTCTGCCTCCTTGAGGGCCTTGAGCAGAAGGCAGGAGATACTGTGAACCCCTGAGGGTGTAGCACTATCCAGGGTGCAACAGAAGTGGTGGGGCTACACACACCCTGCCTCCTTGAGGGCCTTGAGCAGAAGGCAGGAATTACTGTGAGCCCCTGAGGGAGTAGCACTATCCAGGGTGCACCAAAAGTGGTGGGGCTACACTCACCCTGCCTCCTCGAAGGCCTTGAGCAGAAGACAGGAGATACTGTGAGCCCCTGAGGGTGTAGCAATATCCAGGGCGCACCAGAAGTGGTGGGGCTACACACACCCTGCCTCCTTGAGGGCCTTGAGCAGAAGGCAGGAGATACTGTGAGCCCCTGTGGGTGTAGCAATATCCAGAGTGCACCAGAAGTGGTGGGGCTACACACACCCTGCCTCCTTGAGGGCCTTGAGCAGTAGGCAGGAGATACTGTGAGCCCCTGAGGGTGTAGCACTATGAAGGGTGCACCAGAAGTGGTGGGGCTACTCACACCCTGCCTCCTTGAGGGCCTTGAGCAGAAGGCAGGAGATACTGTGAGCCCCTGTGGGTGTAGCAATATCCAGAGTGCACCAGAAGTGGTGGGGCTACACACACCCTGCCTCCTTGAAGGCCTTGAGCAGTAGGCAGGAGATACTGTGAGCCCTTGAGGGTGTAGCACTATCCAGGGTGCACCCAAGGTGGTGGGACTACATACACCCTGCCTCCTTAAGGGCCTTGAGCAGAAGGCAGGAGATACTGTGAACCCCTGAGGGTGTAGCACTATCCAGGGTGCACCAGAAGTGGTGGGACTACACACACACTGCCTCCTTGAGGATCTTGAGCAGAAGGCAAGAGATACTGTGAACACTTGAGGGTGTAGCACTATCCAGGGTGCACCAAAATTGGTGGGGCTACACACACCCTGCCTCCTTGAGGGCCTTGAGCAGAAGGTAGGAGATACTGTGAGCCCCTGAGGGTGTAGCACTACCCAGGGTGCACCAGAAGTGGTGGGGCTACACACACCCTGCCTTCTTGAGGGCCTTGATCAGAGGGCAGGAGATACTGTGAGCCCCTGAGAGTGTAGCACTATCCAGAGTGCACCAGAAGTGGTGGGGCTACATACACCCTGCCTCCTTGAGGGCCTTGAGCAGAAGGCAGGAGATACTGTGAGCCCTCGAGGGAGTAGCACTATCCAGGGTGCACCAGAAGTGGTGGGGCTACACACACCCTGTCTCCTTGAGGGCCTTGAGCAGAAGGCAGGAGATACTGTCAGCCCTTGAGGGTGTAGCACTATGCAGGGTGCACCAGAAGTGGTGGGGTTACTCACACCCTGCCTCCTTGAGGGCCTTGAGCAGAAGGCAGGAGATACTGTGTGCCCTTGAGGGTGTAGCACTATCCAGGGTGCACCAGACGTGGTGGGGCTACACACACCCTGCCTTCTTGAGGGCCTTGATCAGAGGGCAGGAGATACTGTGAGCCCCTGAGAGTGTAGCACTATCCAGAGTGCACCAGAAGTGGTGGGGCTACATACACCCTGCCTCCTTGAGGGCCTTGAGCAGAAGGCAGGAGATACTGTGAGCCCTCGAGGGAGTAGCACTATCCAGGGTGCACCAGAAGTGGTGGGGCTACACACACCCTGTCTCCTTGAGGGCCTTGAGCAGAAGGCAGGAGATACTGTCAGCCCTTGAGGGTGTAGCACTATGCAGGGTGCACCAGAAGTGGTGGGGTTACTCAAACCCTGCCTCCTTGAGGGCCTTGAGCAGAAGGCAGGAGATACTGTGTGCCCTTGAGGGTGTAGCACTATCCAGGGTGCACCAAAAGTGGTGGGACTACATACACCCTGCCTCCTTAAGGGCCTTGAGGAGAAGGCAGGAGATACTGTGAGCCCCTGAGGGTGTAGCACTATCCAGGGTGCACCAGAAGTGGTGGGGCTACATACACCCTGCCTCCTTGAGGGCCTTGAGCAGAAGGCAGGAGATACTGTGAGCCCTTGAGGGTGTAGCACTATGCAGGGTGCACCAGAAGTGGTGGGGCTACATACACCCTGCCTCCTTGAGGGCCTTGAGCAGAAGGCAGGAGATACTGTGAGCCCTTGAGGGTGTAGCACTATCCAGGGTGCACCAGAAGTGGTGGGGCTGCTCACACCCTGCCTCCTTGAGGGCCTTGAGCAGAAGGCAGGAGATACTGTGAGCCCCTGAGGGTGTAGCACTATCTAGGGTGCACCAGGAGTGGTGGGGCTACACACACCCTGCCTGCTTGAGGGCCTGGAGCAGAAGGCAGGAGATACTGTGAGCCCCTGAGGGTGTAGCACTGTCCAGGATGCACCAGAAGTTGTGGGGCTACACACACCCTGCCTGCTTGAGGGCCTTGAGCAGAAGGCAGGAGATACTGTGAGCCCCTGAAGGTGTAGCAATAGCCAGGGTGCACCAGAAGTGGTGGGGCTACACACACCCTGCCTCCTTGGGGGCTTTGAGGAGAAGGCAGGAGATACTGTGAGTCCCTGAGGGTGTAGCACTATCCAGGATGCACCAGAAGTGGTGGGGCTACACACACCCTGCCTCCTTGGGGGCCTTGAGGAGAAGGCAGGAGATGCTGTGAGTCCCTGAGGGTGTAGCACTATCCAGGGTCCACCAGAAGTGGTGGGGCTACACACACCCTGCCTCCTTGAGGGCCTTGAGCAGAAGGCAGGAGATACTGTGAGCCCTTGAGGGTGTAGCACTATCCAGGGTGCACCAGAAGTGGTGGGGCTACACACAACCTGCCTCCTTGAGGGCCTTGAGCAGAAGGCAGGAGATAACATGAAAAGAAAAAAGAAGGCTGATCCCTAGAAGAATGAGGGATCAGGAAAAATAAGAGAAGGGCCAATTAAGGCGGGAAAGGAAGAGACTCCCTAGGCCTCGGATACCCTAATACCGTCGGAGTCGGAAGAGAACAAGAGTTGACCAAGAGAGGTCGACAGGAAAGAAGACGGAGAGGAGCCCGGCACAAGTAAGTGGAAGCAATGCTGGACTCAGCTGGGGTCCCGAGGTCGCCTACCCACGTCCCACTAGATGTACTAGTACGAAGCTTCATTAAGGAATTTGGAGAAGAATAGTTTTGTACAGATGTTTGAGTTCTGTTTTGTAAGTTGTGTGAAGCGAAAGTCGTGGCTGGAAAAAAAAACCGGTTTAGTGTGCAGCAGCATTGTAACACTACAAAACTCAGCAGCAAAATCCTTCAGTATGCCTTCCTTCGAAGGGGAAGTAAAGCCGGAGGTCCCATGTCATAGATTTATGGCATGTAAAAGATCCTTCCACAGACTAAACTTGTGTGAAGCTAAATTGTTAGGTTAGATTACGTCGGAACGCTCTATCAAAGTTCCAACGTTCACCACTTGGTATCATTGACATCTGGTAGCGAAAGTTGGAACTACTTGAAGTAGAACGAAACTTGTAGCTCACCCTAAGGCGAGCCGAACATGTCCTCGGACACTCCCGGCACTAAAAGTCATACGATAAATAAATAAATAACAGCAGCAATGCCAGTCGACAGCATCAATTTAATGATCATGTTGATCTCAGGTGTTTGATAAATGAGTCAAGGAATTAGACTGTAAATAGCCACTTAAACATGAATATTGAGAAAATTAATATGAACATAGGAATAAAGAAATTAGTGAACAATTTAATATCGAAGGGATTGTCGCTTGGATTTATCATTAAAAAACTGTCTTATTTAATTCAGTCGTTTTCAGGTCCCATTTCGTCATATTTGCTTGCATGTTCGGGCTATTTCTAGGTCTTAAACATCCGAGCCCTAGTGATAAGAAACACTGATTTGCGCACGGAGAAGGCAGAACGAGATCGCAGCCCGCATTCTGTGTGCTGAGGCCTTTAGTGTTGCTGGTACTCATCGACACTAGTGAAGACATTTCATTACAAGTTATCTTATTTTCTTGAAATTGATATCACTAATTCCAAGAATATAAACTAGTGGATTTTTGCCGAAAAAGAAAAATTAAATAAATTTGGGGGGGGGGGGTCTTTTTCAAAGATTAATCACAAAATAACGTGTATTTTTAGGACGCGATATCTTTGCTCTTTTTCAACTTAATTGAGTCATTGTTGTCGCAAATTAATCTGCTATATGTTCAGAATGTTGTATAGCAGAATTGTTTTTGTATCATTGATTGAGGCAAATATATTAGCTTTGTTTTACAATTTACGTTATTTTGATTGAAAAATAAATTAATTGTGGGGGGCGTGACCCCTAATTTAAATTTAACAGCTTCATTCTGCTTTAAAACATAGCTGCATTATTTGTCTATATTTTAGTTTTTAAATGAAACTAATATCTGCATTCTAAGTGGACATTTTAACTGCCCAAGTCAAGACAAATATTGAAAAAAAAAATGAAGTGAGAGAAATCGTAACTTAAAGTTGAGGTACACATTTAGAGTAACGAGACTTACTTTTCAACTCCTAAAAACTGGCTTTTCTTTGGATTTTAGGTCAATCTTCTGCATTCCCCGACCCGCGAGTATCTCCTACATTGTTTTAGTTCCGGAGTAGACTGTTTCAAAGCCACATTAATGTGTGCTTTATCCTCTGCACCTATGCGTCAAAATGACAGCTGCTAAAAAGCGTGCACACCGATCATTAAAGTGAATATAAATGAGCTAAACAACAATAAAACTAGTATAAACTATATATTTCTGGAGACTAGAGAGGACATACTATTGAATAAGGCAATTTTAAAAAATCGAAAATTATCTTGAAAATGACTAATGGAAGGGTCGATGAGTACCTTTTCGCTTTTAGTGCCAGGGGGCCGACGGAGGTTTTGTTAAAAATGCTACGAGCTAATCTATCCGCCCTATTTTTTAAATAAAATGTTCCTTATTATTTCCAGCCATACAGTGCTGTCACTATTGTGACCAAGACAACGCAGGAATCGTCCTCTCTCTGGATACCTCGATTTGTTTAAGTTCTCTGAATAATTAATTACATTGAATGAGCTGCCGTGTTATCTTTCGAAGAAGTATTTGTTTATGTTCGTGCTAATTAAGATACATGGAAGAGGAAAGAGAGAAGGTTTTCAACGCACAGTGAAGTGTGTGAGAGAATATTTTCAAAGACTTAGAAAAATTTCCCATTTAATAAATAAAAACACAACTTCTTAATTATTGTTAATGAAAACAATTAAAATTTAACAACTTTTATACGTTTAAATTATATTTACCTTCTGTGGGAAAGACTTGTAATTTTCTAAACTTGACATTTTTAACATAACCATCATAAAACTTTGGCATTAGAAGAGTTAAGTAATCTATTACCAGAATTAAATTTCTTGGCAGAGCAGAGAATCGAACCTGGGTCTCCGCGGTGACAGCAAAGAGTGCTAGCCACTTCGCAACGAGGCGAATGCCGGGATTGTTCCTAACTTAAGACCGCAGCTGCCTTTTTCCCGAGGAAGTAAAGCCGGCTGATCCATGTCATATTTAATGACATGTAAAAGAGCCTTCTACTAACTACAATTGTGCGAAGGTAAAATTGTAGGTTAGATTTGATTAACGCTCTATTAAGTTCCAACGTTCGCCGTCAGGTTCCGGTTGCAGTGGCATCTAGTAGCCAAGTTCACAGATAGGTATCGTTGACGCCTGACGGTAATATTTGGTAGCAAATGTAGGAACTACTTGAAATTGATCGTCTGCAGACCTTTCCTGTATTACAGATAACACACACAGGTTATCACTCAAATTCCACACACCCAAGTACACGGGGCTACATGACCATCCTATCACGAAGTCTTTAAAATAACCAACAACAACATCAGGAAGGCAGAGAGCGCGTATTTGCGTGTATGTTTAATTTATCTGCCAACCTTTGTTTCTATCAGAATGTTCGGAATGAGGGAGTTGCCCCAGGACTTGAAACAAGGTAACCTACTATCCCAGCATTAACCTGAGGATCAGTCTGGGATTCAAACCTCCAAACTTCGGACGTGCTGCAAGTCCCTATCGCGGTGTGGTGAGCACTTTATCGCCCCGGAATAAGCCGCTGGGCCACACTGCTGTGCTTCAACCTGGGACCAACAAATCAAGATCAAAAGTTCCTCACACAGCTGGTGCGGCTATGCCCTCACCCCGTGATAGATTTGTTTATTGTTTGATCATCCTGTTATTGAACAGTTTTCGTGCTACATTCTTTATGGTGGGCCAGTGAAAATACCACTACGAGCCAGAATCAATACCACTACGAGCCAGAATAAATATTACTACGAGCCAGAATAAATACTACCACGAGCCAGAATAAATACCACTACGAGCCAGAATAAATATTACTACGAGCCAGAATAAATACTACCACGAGCCAGAATAAATACCACTACGAGCCTGAATAAATACCACTACGAGCCACAATAAATACCACTACGAGCCAGAATAAATACCACTACGAGCCACAATAAATACCTCCACGAGCCAGAATAAATACCACTACGAGCCACAATAAATACCACCACGAGCCAGAATAAATACCACTACGAGCCAGAATAAATACCACTGCGAGCCACAATAAATACCACTACGAGCCACAATAAATACCACCACGAGCCACAATAAATACCACTACGAGCCAGAATAAATACCACTACGAGCCAGAATAAATATTACTACGAGCCACAATAAATACCACTACGAGCCACAATAAATACCACTACGAGCCAGAATAAATACCACTACGAGCCACAATAAATACCACTACGAGCCAGAATAAATACCACTACGAGCCACAATAAATACCACTACAATCCACAATAAATACCACTACGAGCCACAATAAATACCACTACGAGCCACAATAAATACCACCACGAGCCAGAATAAATACCATTACGAACCAGAATAAATACCACTACGAGTCACAATAAATACCACTACGAGCCAGAATAAATACCACTATGAGCCAGAATAAATACCACCACGAGCCAGAATCAATACCACTACGAGCCAGAATAAATACCACTACGAGCCAGAATAAATACCACCACGAGCCAGAATAAATACCACTACGAGCCAGAATAAATACCACTACGAGCCACAATAAATACCACCACGATCCAGAATAAATACCATTACGAGCCAGAATCAATACCACTACGAGCCACAATAAATACCACTACGAGCCAGAATAAATACCACCACGAGCCAGAATAAATACCACTACGAGCCAGAATAAATACCACCACAAGCCAGAATCAATACCACTACGAGCCAGAATAAATACCACTACGAGTCAGAATAAATACCACCACGAGCCACAGTAAATACTACCACGAGCCAGAATAAATACCACTATGAGCCAGAATAAATACCACTACGAGCCACAATAAATACCACTACGAGCCAGAATAAATACCACTACGAGCCAGAATAAATACCACCACGAGCCACAATAAATACCACCACGAGCCACAATAAATACCACCACGAGCCAGAATAAATACCATTACGAGCCAGAATCAATACCACTACGAGCCAGAATAAATACCACTATGAGCCAGAATAAATACCACCACGAGCCAGAATCAATACCACTACGACCCAGAATAAATACCACTACGAGCCAGAATAAATACCACCACGAGCCACAGTAAATACTACCACGAGCCAGAATAAATACCACTACAAGCCAGAATAAATACCACTACGAGCCACAATAAATACCACTACGAGCCAGAATAAATACCACTACGAGCCAGAATAAATACCACCACGAGCCACAGTAAATACTACCACGAGCCAGAATAAATACCACTACGAGCCAGAATAAATACTACGAGCTAGAATAAATACTACGAGCCAGAATAAATACCAGTACGAGCCAGAATAAATACCCCTACGAGCCAGTATAAATACCACTACGAGCCACAATAAATACCTCCACGAGCCAGAATCAATACCACTACGAGCCAGAATAAATACCACTACGAGCCAGTATAAATACCACTACGAGCCAGAATAAATACCACTACGAGCCAGAATAAATACCAGTACGAGCCAGAATAAATACCAGTACGAGCCAGAATAAATACTACGAGCTAGAATAAATACCAGTACGAGGCAGAATAAATACCCCTACTGTAACGTGTTTTTCGTGGGGTTTTTATGCAACTGGCATAAGTCAGTAGGAAGCCATTCTATATTTATTTACGCGGCAAATTGTTCAGCCAAGAGAATTTTTCATGTTAATTTATTATTATTATTAATTTATTATAATTATTATTAAGATATTTTCGGAGCATTTTATAAAAAATATTAGCATTCAGATAGGTTTTCTATGTCTTAGAAAACGCTATCAAGCAAATTATTACGAACGACGATATCATAGAAAATTATCTGATTACGGAATTTTACGGAGTTTTCGTCAGTTAGGGTATATCGAGAGACGTGACTCACTGGGATTTCAAATACAAGCTTAATCCTGTCGGGAAGTATTACGCAAGCGGGCTCGCATCGTCCAGGAAAGGCGAATTGTTGAAACGGAACCCTCCCGCCGAGTGTAATGACCCAGAGGAGGGGAAGATCGCGTGGTGGGTCAGCCAATCAGTAGAGGACCACGCAAGCTGAAGCCGGTGGAAGAGTGGGGGGGGCGACGTGTGCATATATCGTTCAGCGCGCCGTCGAACGAGAACTATCTGTGAAATACTTGAGGAGTATGGGTGCGCGTGCGAGTGGCTCCGATGTTCGGTGGAGTTAGCAAGAATCTGTATAGAATTTAACGAGTACGGTAGTACGCGGGAATCGCTCCTATGTTCCGTGGAGTGGAAGACTAACTTTGGTAAAACTTAACCAGTGCGGTTGTACGAGTGTTTGGGTCCGAGGTACGGACCATAGAATTATCTAATCTACCAGAATCTCATCAAACATCGACGAAGATGACGACATCCAGGAGACTGTGGGAAGCTCACAGCATCATCAAGTACGAGGGAAATGCTTTGGCAATTTCCAGTGGTAAGCGCAAATGACGCAGAAATACGCAATCTCTCATTTTCTTTGTTTTACATTTCATATTTCAGTAACTTCATAGCTTGGAAATAAGAGTAAAATCAATTTATCAAACTCCGTTTTCACGTAATTTTCTATCGGTAATATTAAAATCGCAACGCTCCAATTTAAATTTTATACTTATTATTAATTTTGCTATACTTATTATTATTAACTTTGCTATACTTGTTTTATATAATAAATTCATTTCTTTTACAATGCAATCTTTGCTTTCAGTAGGTAGCATTATATATAGACCAATTCCTTCTCCTGATACAATTGTTTGTTGGGTTAATGATCAAATCATACCACGATCTGAGTGAATAGAGTCTTGAAGGAGTTCTGCCAGAGCTAGACGTTGTTAAATACAAATTTAGATTTCAACATTGCATTGAGGTCTTGGCGCCCATTAAAACAACATAGCTTAGGCAAAGGTAAACAGTTACATTTCTCACCCAACAGTTAGGGGCTAGCAAAACGTTTCATTTGTCGCCGACAACTTGGGGCTGAAAACCTAATAACATTTGTGGAAGGAGAAGGGTATATATTTCTGTGCCTGTATTTTGGGGGTTATTTGTCTGTATCAGTGTATATCATTATGGGGGATGAGAAAGAAAGACAGATGAGGTTACGTAGTGGTCATCAACGGGAGAGTGATGATACGAGCAGTATGTCGTGTGATGGTAGTACCGGGGTAGCGGAGGTAAATCCCGATACTGAAACAGGGAGTGTAGGCGGCCAACCAGAATTAAAAACTTTACTTCTCGAGTTCATGTATCAGAACAAAGTTAGTAGTGATGCCTTAAATGCAAAATTAGAACAAAACAGTAGGGAAAATAAAGAGAGTAATAGGGAATTGAGCGATAGTTTAAACGCCAAATTAGAACAAAACAGTAGGGAAAATAAAGAAAGTACAGACGCTTTAAATGCAAAACTGGAACAAAACAACGCAAAACTGGAACAAAACAACGCTAAACTAGAACAAAACAGTAGGGAAAATAGAGAGAGTACTGAAACTTTAAATGCTAAATTAGAACAAAACAGTAAGGAAATTAGTGTGAAAATGGAGCAGATTAGAGGAGAAATCAGAGGAGTAATGGAAGAGAAGGTTAAAGAGATCATTGCAGATGTAGACAAGAAATTGGGAAAAGTACAGGAGGAGTTGGAAATTAGAATCAGTACACAGGCTGAAAATTTAAAAGAACTAGTGCAACTGGAAACACAGCAGGTCAAAAAGCAATTGGGGGGAGAAATTGACAAAATTCAGGTAGCTACTAAAGAGGTTAAGGAACAGCTGGGGGGTAGAATTGAGAAAGTCCACTCGCAAATAGTTGCAGAAGTAAATGATTTAAGAGAGAATAATAGAGAGAGCATTAGCAAGATTGAGGAGAAACAAGCAAAGCTATATGATAAAGTAGAAGAATCAGAAGGAAACATGAAATTAACAGTAAACAGTATTGAGAGGAAGGCTGAGGAGAAAATCGCAGAATTAGAGTTAAAATTAAAAGCTAGGATCAGGCAAGAAAATAGTCAGAATAGGCCAGTTTTTGTGAATAGCACACACAGGGAGGTAGAACTGGGTAAGTTCAGCAATCGACAGGGGTGCCCAATGGAGTTCATGAACACTATAGAAAATAAATTCGGGGAGAGGTTGGAAAATGGTAATATTGAGTGGTGCCAGGTAGTTGAAATTTTAGAACAAGTGTTTGTGGGGGAAACGAGGAATTGGTTTGCTGTCTACAGAGACAAGTTTACTGATATCAATGATTTTAAAATGAAATTCTGTGAAAAGTTCTGGAATGAGGTTATTCAGTCGCAGCATCGTGAGGGAGTAGTGTGTGGTAAATATAACCCTAAAGGAAGCTCCACCATGACCGAATACTTTTTAGGGCAGGTATTAGTGTGTAAATATCTGGATGGCTTGAAGGAGGAAAGTGATGTGGTGAGGTTGCTACTTAGGCACTTTCCCTATAGGATCAAGGAGGCTGCTTGTATCCAGAATGTAAAGACTATATCACAAGTAGAAAATTTGTTAAGCACATTTGATGCACTAGGGAGAGGGGGTTATGAGGACAATTTCAATCGGAACCAGGCTAATAATAATAATAGACCTAACGAGGCCAGGCATCAGGAAGTTCAAGGGAACGGTGGCGAAGGGGCCAACGCTCAAAATAGAAATAATAATAATCAGCTAAATCAGAACAGAGGAAATGGCTATGGTAATCAGTATCAAGGGAGGAACAATGATTTCAGGGGAAATCAAGGGAGGAACAATGATTACAGGGGAAATCAAGGGAGAAACAATGATTTCAGGGGAAATCAAGGAAGAAATTATAATGACAATAATTACAACCAGAATAGGGGTCAAGGAAGAGGACAGCCTAGTGGTAGTAATATACAGCCAAACAATGACAACACAGCCCAGAACAACCAGACCAGTTCAGTAGTTAGTAGTACTACGGCCAGCTGTAGCGGTTCTTTAAACGCGAACCAGGCTGCGAAGTAAGGTCAGAATCTCAGTCTGTAGCATGCCCTGTCCATACAATTATACAGGAACCCTATGACCTAAATGTGAGAAATGAATTATTACATGAACTAAATGATGAAGGTATTATTCAGGAAGTGGTTAGTAAGAGCCCCATAGTTAAATTTAACGTGCCTGAGGCGTACACAGATGTTTTAATTGATAGTGGTTGTATGAAGAGTTGCATAAGTAGTGCATTTTATGATAAAATGAAAGAATTTTGAGGAGATGCCAATTAAAAGCACTTTTGTTATCACAGCTGTTGGGAAGAGGTCTAAAGTAATTTCTAAGCAGGTTTTAGTAGACATTAAAATTAATAATCATGTAGAGAAGCAGATTTGCCTTGTAATTCCAAATTTAGTATTCAGTGTTATCTTGGGTTCAGAGTGGCTAAGTAGAGTGTCTGGTAACTTATGTTATGATGTAGGGAGTTTGAAATTTAAATGGGGAGATTCTGAAGTAGAAGTAGCGTTCAATGACCATATTCAGAGGAGTAGTATTGTAGGTGTGATTTGTACTTTAAATGAGATATCGCCAGCCGTAGAGCGGGGTTCTCCATGTTTTGTGGGCAGTGTGATTACGAACGGAAGTCTAGAGGACTCGTTACGTGATGCTGCGTTTCAGGGAAATATAGAGGATGAACAGTGTGTTCGGCTCTATGATGTGTTATTGTGTAATAGGAGAGTTTTTGAGGATCGCATTGGTATGGCCAATTGCTATACACATTCATTGAACGTTATTGATAGGTCAGTATTCACAGGACATAGATATCCTGTACCTTTCGCTTATCAGAGTGCAGTTGAGGCACAAATTAACCAGATGCTTGAAGATGGGATTATTGAGCACTCTAACTGTCCATATGTTAATTCTTTGATCACAGTACCCAAGACCGACGGCACTGTTCGTATTTGTTTAGACGCTCGTTTGGTTAACAGTAGAATTAGTTCAGATCAGCTGAAATCTATGTCAATAGAGGAATTAATGCAAACATTTGAGGGGAAGAAGTATTTCACTTGTGTAGATTTGAGTTCCAGTTTTTGGCAAGTGCCACTTATGTACGAAGATAGACCATTTACAGCTTTTAGTCATAAATATAACCTTTATCAATTTTGTAGAACAGCTTATGGGTTAAAGAGTAGTTCAGCAGCTTTAATTAGGGCTTTAAACATCGCATTAGGGGATGACACAGGAGAGTTTGTAACCATTTACATAGATGATATGGTAATTAGTTCACGCAGTTTTGAGGAGCATCTACGTCATTTAAATATAGTTTTTCAGAAGTTAGATCAGGCAGGGTTCACTTTGAAGCTGTCTAAGTCGTCATTCTGTCAGTCAGAAGTGACATTTTTAGGTCATAGAGTGTCGAGTAGAGGTGTGACACCAGAAGAAAGTAGGGTTAATAAGATACTTAACGTAGAGGTGCCACAGAATGTTAAACAGTTAAAAACTTACCTGGGAATTTGCAACTTTTTCAGGAGGTTCGTTCTTAAATACTCAGGGTTGGTAGAACCATTCAGGGAATTGCTTACAAGTGGGACTCGGTGGAGATGGGAGTCCAAGCATGATCAGACTTTTAGAGCGCTGAAGGAAGGTTTTGAGAAAGCTGTAGTGCTGAAATATCCGTTGAAAGATAAGGAATATGTGGTTATGACAGATGCTTCACATATAGGCATTGCTGGAGTATTATGTCAGAAAGATGATGAGGGTAATCTGTGCATTGTATCTTTAGCTTCGCGAGGACTGACAGCAGCAGAGAAAAGATACACGATTACTGAGTTAGAGCTTTTAGGTATTGTTTTCAGTTTAGGGAAATTTAGAATGTATTTAGTAGGGGGGAAATTTGAGATCCACACAGATCACCAGGCATTACTGTATATGAGAACTTGTAAACTCAGTTCTAACAGAGTTAGTAGGTGGATTCTTCCTCTGCAGGAATACGAATTCACAGTAAAATATATTAAAGGTAAAGATAACATTCTTGCAGACATGCTATCAAGGGACACTAATTTATGTAGGGATTATCCTGTGGTTAAAGCAGAGGACGGTATTTTAATATGTGCATGTGTGGACAGTAGCAACAGGGCATCGTTACAGACACTGAGAAATATGCTAGGTAGAGCAACGTGATGACGTTCATTTAAAGGGAGCCACTTGCAAGGTTGGAAGCAGGTGACGCAGAAACATTTATAGTTTCCAAACGTATTGGAAAAACAGCATATGTGCTGGAGAACAGTGAGGGAAACAGATTATACGGGACGTATAATATACATAGTCTACGAAAATATGTGTCATAAAGTGAGTGTGTTTAGCTGGCGAGCCAGCCTATCAAATGAGTAAGTGTGGTATTTGGCGCGTGGGAAGATCTGGTCTTCAAGGCAGGCGTATCAGAAGTCACACAGGGGGGTAGTATGTAAGTAAATGAGAGTTTTTAAGGTACAGGGAAATATGACGGGATTGTCGGATGCTCTTGAGCACTAAAATGTCTCGATACACCAAGGCCAGAATTTGGTAGCGCTGGTGAATTCCCATTTGCCTCCAAGAGATGGGTGAGCGCTTGAACAGGGTATTTTTGCTTAAGGCGTCCACGAGGCAAAAGATGGGCCATCAGAATGCGAGACAGTCCTTCATGAAACTCATACATATCAGCACACGTGATTTCTGTTTACGGCCTCGCCATGTAAGATTTGTAAGTGTGTAATTTAAGGTAATTTGTACAATGGTATTATTTCTGTGTTGATAACTAGTATTAAGTAGAATATGGTCTACGGGAACTTAACAAGACAGGGCGATTACGGCACAGAAATATTTGGTGTTATATGTAATGCACATTTACTGTTTTTTTTTTTCAGAAGTCAATATTAATTTAATCATCTACTTTAAAGAGAGATCATGTATTATGGTCACGAGGCGCTGCCACAATAGTGTGATCGTGTGCTCAGTGATAAGTGAGATTAAATTTCACCATAAGGAAGGGACCTCCAGTGAAATTAGGAAGTTCTATGGTGATATAAATATATCAGAACACCTTCAATGCGTGTGATATGACATCATAAATACATAGTGCTCACACATTAATTATGTCTATTTCTCCAACATAGAGGAATTTGAGAGGCGGAAATATCCGTGGAACACTATTTTATATGAGAAACATTGGACTGGTTGCAAAGTGCAATCCATAGTGACAACAAACTTTGACGCAAAGTGCATGTAGAAAAATGATGAGTGTATATATCTGTAATTTAGGGAGATTTCATTTATGTAATATGTATCTTGGATGGGGTTTATTAACGTGTCTGGGATAATCGGATAATGGACCGTCGTCACGGTAAATCATCCGATGATCCGAGGCGAATATGTAACGTGTTTTTCGTGGGGTTTTTATGCAACTGGCATAAGTCAGTAGGAAGCCATTCTATATTTATTTACGCGGCAAATTGTTCAGCCAAGAGAATTTTTCATGTTAATTTATTATTATTATTAATTTATTATAATTATTATTAAGATATTTTCGGAGCATTTTATAAAAATTATTAGCATTCAGATAGGTTTTCTATGTCTTAGAAAACGCTATCAAGCAAATTATTACGAACGACGATATCATAGAAAATTATCTGATTACGGAATTTTACGGAGTTTTCGTCAGTTAGGGTATATCGAGAGACGTGACTCACTGGGATTTCAAATACAAGCTTAATCCTGTCGGGAAGTATTACGCAAGCGGGCTCGCATCGTCCAGGAAAGGCGAATTGTTGAAACGGAACCCTCCCGCCGAGTGTAATGACCCAGAGGAGGGGAAGATCGCGTGGTGGGTCAGCCAATCAGTAGAGGACCACGCAAGTTGAAGCCGGCGGAAGAGTGGGGGGGGGGGGGCGACGTGTGCATATATCGTTCAGCGCGCCGTCGAACGAGAACTATCTGTGAAATACTTGAGGAGTATGGGTGCGCGTGCGAGTGGCTCCGATGTTCGGTGGAGTTAGCAAGAATCTGTATAGAATTTAACGAGTACGGTTGTACGCGGGAATCGCTCCGATGTTCCGTGGAGTGGAAGACTAACTTTGGTAAAACTTAACCAGTGCGGTTGTACGAGTGTTTGGGTCCGAGGTACGGACCATAGAATTATCTAATCTACCAGAATCTCATCAAACATCGACGAAGATGACGACATCCAGGAGACTGTGGGAAGCTCACAGCATCATCAAGTACGAGGGAAATGCTTTGGCAATTTCCAGTGGTAAGCGCAAATGACGCAGAAATACGCAATCTCTCATTTTCTTTGTTTTACATTTCATATTTCAGTAACTTCATAGCTTGGAAATAAGAGTAAAATCAATTTATCAAACTCCGTTTTCACGTAATTTTCTATCGGTAATATTAAAATCGCAACGCTCCAATTTAAATTTTATACTTATTATTAATTTTGCTATACTTATTATTATTAATTTTGCTATACTTGTTTTATATAATAAATTCATTTCTTTTACAATACAATCTTTGCTTTCAGTAGGTAGCATTAGATATAGACCAATTCCTTCTCCTGATACAATTGTTTGTTGGGTTAATGATCAAATCATACCACGATCTGAGTGAATAGAGTCTTGAAGGTGTTCTGCCAGAGCTAGACGTTGTTAAATACAAATTTAGATTTCAACATTGCATTGAGGTCTTGGCGCCCATTAAAACAACATAGCTTAGGCAAAGGTAAACAGTTACATTTCTCACCCAACAGTTAGGGGCTAGCAAAACGTTTCACTACGAGCCAGTATAAATACCACTACGAGCCAGTATAAATACCACTACGAGCCGGAATAAATACCACTACGAGCCACACTAAATACCACCACGAGTCAGAATAAATACCACTACGAGCCAGTATAAATACATTCACGAGCCACAATAAATACCACCACGAGTCAGAATAAATATCACTACGAGCCAGAATAAATACCACCACGAGCCAGAACCAATACCACTACGAGCCAGAATCAATACCAGTACGAGCCAGAATAAATACCACCACGAGCCAGTATAAATACCACTACGAGCCAGAATCAACACTACTACGAGCCAGAATAAATACCACTACGAGACAGAATCAGTACCACTACGAGCCAGAATCAATACCACCACGAGCGAGCGAGATTTGCTTTGTAAGGGCCTTGGAAGGTTATGCTTGTTTTCATACAAGAAAGCTCCTATCTTGCTTACACAGGGATGTCAGTGAATCGTGCACAACAACGAAGCAAGATAACAGAGAACTAATGGCTTCTCAGAAGACGGTCGCTCGCGAGACGTGTTGCCTGGAGACAGGATGAAACATTTAGGTGGCGATTGTCGATGTACTAGAAGAAGAAATAAGAATGGCAGAGAATAAAAATTTATTCAGTCCTTAGAAGCACAGCAATGACAAGGAAAGAGGAAGGCCGTTTCAAAGACAATGGAAAACGTGAAATCATTACTGCGAAGTAATAAATAGTTGCGGATCCAAGCGAAAACTCTGCCATGTGTATAAATCACCCGCCCGGCTTCGGTGGCGTAGTCGGTAGCATGCTCATCTGCTGTGCCCAAGATCGCGAATTCAAACCCGGCCGAAGCGACGTATTTTTAGCCTATTTTCAATTTTGAAAAAAAAAAAAAAAAGGCTTATGAGATCACCTTTTGTCCGTGTGTGTGTGTGTGTGTGTGTGTGTGTGTGTGTGTGTGTGTGTGTGTGTGTGTGTGAGGTGTGTGTGTGTGTCCCCCTAATAAATTCTAAACGGCTGGAGCGATTTCAATGAAAGTCGGTAAGTTCATAGCACTATTCCGGGTGACCCCGACCGTGCCCTTCAAATTTTGTTACGTCTCACCAATCCAACATGGCGGCTGTGCGAAATAATTCACCAGCATTCAATATCTCCGAAACTATTACCGATATCACCCTGGAATTTTTTACGATGATAAAGGGAACTACTATAAGTTCACCTATGTGACTCTTGAAAAACTGGTAACTACAAAACCAACATGGCGGCCAAGGGAAGTTGCGACGTTTAAATAGACGTTTCTAGCGATTTAACCAACTAAACGCAATAAAACTTGGTATAGTATATGTTTATACACATTGTAATGCACCGACGTCTAACTTCGTTCAATTGATTACATAACCACAAGATGGCGGCTTTGCGAAATATTTCACCGGCATTCTATATCTCTGAAACTATTAGCGGTATCACCCTGAAATTTTGTACGGAGATAAACGGCACTACTGGAAGTTCATCTATAAAATTTTCAAAAACCGTTTAACTACAAAACGAACATGGCGGCCAAGCGAATTTGAAAATTTAAATAGACCTTTCTCGCGATTTAATGTTCCTAACGCAATGAAACTTGGTACAGGAAATGTTTATACACATTGTAATGCACTGGTATCTAATTTATATCAATTGTTTTCATAACCTCAAGATGGTTGCTGTGCGAATTTTAAAATTAAGTTTTTATTTCTTGTGTCGTAATCATGCGATCGAAGTGAAATTTTGAATATTGGGCCTACGCAATAATTTTCCTTTAATGGTACATGACTCTATGGCCTGTACCTTTAACAATCCAACATGGCAACCATCCGAAATATTTAGACGGCTCTGAATATCAACGAATCTATTATAGCAATCAAAGTGAATATTTTTATGTTCATAGGGGCTATGAACATAAGTTCACCTATAGGACTTTCAATAACCTGGTGATCACAAATCCAACATGGCGGCGACGCGAAGTTTAAATATTCACATGGACGTTTCTCGCAATTTAACCATCCGAGTGCAGTGAAACTTGGTACAGTAAATCCTTATACGAATGTTAATCCACTGGCATCTATTTTTTTTTCAATTGTTTCCATAACCAAAAGATGGCAGCTGTGCGAAATTTTAAAATCTCGTTTTTACTTCTTGTGTCCTAATCATGCGATTGAAGTTTGAATGCTACACGTACACAATAATCTTCATGTAACAGTACATGACTCTAGGACCTACGTATATAAAGTCCAACATGGCGACCATCCGAAATGATTAGTCGGTTCTCAATATCTACGAATCTATTACAGCAATCAAACTGAAATGTTGTATGTTGATAGCGGGAAATAACATAAGTAGGATATGTGAAAATAGGCTCTATAGTTCTTCATGGAACTACTTGTTTTAAACTTTAAAATCCCTCATTATGCCTTCCTTCGAAGGGGAAGTAAAGCCGGTGGTCCCATGTCATTGATTTATGTCATGTGAAAGATCCTTCCACTATTTAAACTTGTGTGAAGCTAAATTTCTAGGTTAGATTTCGTTGAAACACTCTATCAAAGTTTCAACGTTCACCACTAGGTGTCAGTGGCATCTGGTAGTGAAAGTTAGAACTACTTGAAATTGAACGGAACTTGTAGTCTAGCTCACCCCATGGGTGTCCGCATTGAAGCAGCTACAGGTTCTGGCGAGACGAACATGTCCTCGGGCACTCCTGACACTAAAAGCCATACGCTAAATAATAAATAATAACCCTCCCCGGCTTTACTGAAATGCAGGCTCGACGCGGCACAGTTCTGGCAGGGGCTACCGTTTTGTTTATTTGTTTAATCATACTTTTAAAAAAATCACCTGTGTAAACAACGCTCTTACGAAGTCGTCGGATTTTTTTAAGTGCGTTAAAAATCCCTCAGTATGCCTTCCTTCGGAGGCGAAGTAAAGCCGGCGGTCCCATGTCACAGATTTATGGCATGTTAAAGAACCTTCCCCTAATTACACTTGTGTGAAGCTAAATTATATATAGGTTAAACATTCGACAAACGCTCTTAGGTTCCGACGTTCGTCGCCAGCAGCCGACTGCGGTGGTATCCGGTATTCAAGTTCTGAACTAGTAGTCGTTGACGGTGGCGTTTGGCGGCAAAAGTAGGAACTAGTCTACTTGAAAAAAATTCAATGTCTGCAGTCCTCACTTGAATTGAAAACAGATACACACACTAATACAGTCATCACAATTAACACCGGTTAGCAGACAGACAGGTACACGGGGCTACACACAGCCCCTAAACTGAGGAACCAACCAACCATCAACTTCCAATGGCAATGCCTTGTCTCCGCTACCAGGGCCGTGGAGAGCAAGTACGGGCCCTAGGGCTAGGGCTTACGGGCCCCCTCCATATTGCTTCGTTCCCGTGACATCGTGTAAATATCAAATTCGCAATTTTATTTTTAAGCCCCACTAAATAACTATGATTTTTTTTATCATTTTAAATGATTATGCCGACTGGCGTTACGTTACGGTGACGGGACGAAATGTACCGAGACCGTCAGAGTACTGCTTGAGCTTCCTCCTTTCCCCGCGCGCTCCGGTGAGCGTGACGTCATCCAGCCAGCTACCTCCTTTGACCTTGGTTTGCACTTGCTTTAGTAGGGGGGCTGTGGGGCTTCTAACGAGTAGCCTACTTTCTTGGTGACGTCTTCTAAGATGGCGGCCATGACGTCATCCAAGATGGCGGCCATGACGTCACACAAGATGGCGACCATGATGTCACCATGACGTCACACGGCCATGAAGTCGCGGAAAGTAGGCTATGGATCAACACTTTGGAATTTTTGATCACCCCTCGTTGTGACGTCACCAGGAAAGTAGGCTATGGGTTAACTTTTTGATCACACCTCGTAGGTGACGTCACCAGGAAAGTAGGCTATGGGTTAACATTTTCAAACTTTTTGATCACACCTCGTAGGTAAGGTTAGGTTAGTTAAGCTACAGCCGTCAACTTGTGACGTCATGGTCGCCATCTTGTGCGACGTCATGGCCGTGTGACGTCATGGTGACATCATGGTCGCCATCTTGGATGACGTCACCAGGAAAGTAGGCTACTCGTTAGAAGTCCCCCAGCCGCCCCCCCCCCCCCCCCCCCCACTTGCTTTTTTTTTTTTTTACTTTTTTGGAACGTACAAATCTTGTTCATTGTAAATTTGCAATGTCGTTTTTTGTTGTATCTGACCGAAAATTTTACTGCCTCTCTCTCATCACATATATGGGCGGCTTCGGTGGCGTAGTCGGTAGCATGCTGAGCTTCTATGCCCAAGATAGTGGGTTCAAACCCGGCCGAAGCCGTCGGATTTTTTTAAGAGCGATAAAAATCCCTCAGTATGTCTTCCTTCGGAGGGGAAGTAAAGCCGGCGGTCCCATGTCATAGATTTATGGCATGTTAAAGAACCTTCCACTTACTGCACCTGTGTGAAGCTAAATTGGATAGGTTAAGAATGTAAACAACGCTCTTAGGTTTCTACGTTAGTTGCCAAGAGCCGACTGCGGTGGCGTCTAGTAGCTAAGTTCTGAACTTGGCCTAGTAGTCGCTGACGGTGGCGCTTGGCGGCAAAAGTAGGAACTATTTGAAAAAATCTAAGTTGCAGTACTTAAATTAAAAAACAGATAACACACACTAATACAGTCATCACAATTAACACCGGTTATCAGACAGATTCTACACACACCCAAAGTACACGGGACTACATGACCGCGTTGTCGCAGCCCCTAAACTTAAGAACCAACCAACCGACCATCACATGAACAAGTTCAACGTCTTTCACAAACGTGTGCACTAAACTTTGCGAGGGTTCATAAATGTAGCTTAGCGGCTAGGCCTATTAGTTGAAATATTATTTAGAAACATTCCTCCCTACAAACAGTGGAAACTTTACTATTTCTCTGGCTGCCGCAAAGATATAAAGATGATGGTTATTTACATGCTCTCATTATAGTACTTTGTACCATTTTCAATTTATTAAGATACATTGAATATAATAAAATGTTAAATGTGTTTGCAAATACGTAAAATTGGGTAAATTTGTTTTCTCTGTGGTTTTCCACTTACGCGGACCCCTCGGCGAGACCGGGCCCCAGGGCTACAGCCCCGTTTGCCCCTCCCTCTTGTCGGGCCTGTCCGCAACCATTGTTCTCTGTCTTCAGCACCTCGTGTTGTCTTAAAGGAAATACAATCCCCGGCCTTTCCTTCCTGTGATCTTTCCTTCTAGGAGATAAGTTAGGAAAGCGTTATGTCACAAGATGTGGCCTGTGAATTTATCTTTTCTTTTATGGATAGTCGGTCTCAGTTCTCTCTTCCCTTGTATTTCTTGCAGGATGCTGATGTTAGTCCTCTTTTCAATCCATTTAACCCGTAATATTCTCCGCCAGAACCACCACTCAAACGCTTCAAGTCGCTTCCAATCCTGACCTCTGATCGTCCACGATTCACATCCATACAGAAGCACACTCCACACAAAGGACATGACAAATTTCGTTTTAATTGTAATATCCAAATTTGCATTAATCAAAAGATTTTTCTTAACGCTGTTTTGCAAGCGCTATTCACCTTCTCATCTCTTTACACCTGTTGTCAATGGTGATCAGACTTCCTAAATAACTGGCGACTTGTTCCATGTGTAAATAGCAAACAAGTCTGTAGCAAGTGCACGAAAGTGCTTGCTTGATTGTCGACTACTTCAAGGAAGTTATAGCAATTGTAGGTTACATAAATAGGTTGTCTTTGACTTTGGTGGTTGGTTGGTTCCTCAGTTTAGGGGCTGCGACAACGCGGTCATGTAGCCCCGTGTACTTTGGGTGTATGTAGAATCTATGTTAATTGTGATGACTGTATTGGTGTGTGTTATCTGTTTTTAATTCAAGTAAGGACTGCATACCTTCGATTTTTCAAGTAGTCCCAACTTTTGCTACCAAACGCTACCGTTAACGACCAACTAGTTCTGAACTTGGTTACTAGAAGGCACCGCAGTTTGCTCCTGGCGACGAACGTTGGAACCTAAGAGCGTTGGTCAAATCTTAACCTATAAATTAGCTTTACACAGGTGCAATTAGTGGAAGGTTCTTTATCATGCCATAAATCTACGACATGGGACCGCCGGCTTTACTTCCCCTCCGAAAGAACGCGTACTGAGGGATTTATAACGCTCTTAAAAAATCCGACGTCTTCGGCCAGGTTTGAACCCGTGATCTTCGGCATAAAACATCAGCATGCTAACAACTACGCCACCGAAGCGCTGTCTTTGACTTTAATCCAGTCTGTGAAGGGTAAGGGCAGATGACCTCGTAGCTCCGCCCTTAAAATAACTAACTAACTAACTAGTCTATGTAGGAGGCCATTCTTCAAGCAAACATGTTCCAAAGCTCCGTAGTCTGCAGCACATATACTCTGTGAGCGGCCAGAATAGGATTGACAGTTCTCGACTCGCCATGTGGTCTGATAACGAGATTGCCAAACTGTACAAGCCAGATATACGGCTGACCAGGCACTGAAGCACGTGGGCTGTAATATTGTAACGCAGAGTATTATGACATCAACTATGCGAACATGGATTGGCCAAGACACTGAGGGGTGATGACTGACGTGGAATTTCCGGCGAAATGTCAATCCTATTCAGGCAGCTCACCGAGTATAGTAAGAGTAGTTAGCAGTTAGTCAATAGTTATCACCTATCACCTTGAATATTGGGACACAACCTAAGCAACTTGTGTACAGGCCGGATATTTGTTTTAGACGATTGCTCTTGGCCTTGAAGCCTGCGGGTGAGCCTGCACACAGTCACCCTCTCACCCTATCGCTTCACATTTGTCACCACCGATCTGATGTAATGGAATTCCTGACTTGAGCACATGGCGACACCGACTTGCAGACAGTACAGTCAACGTCGAAGTATTGTGTGACGCGGAAGTACACTTTAAGCATTTACGAACAGGACGTTATTATATTTGCCAATGACTGTACTTCAGTAGGAGTGTGAGACAGCTTTGTCAATCATCGGACCGCTTGAGGGAGCTGATAACAACACAGGTACTGTAGTAACTCGCCTCCAGGCTTCCATTAAGATGTTTCACTCGTCTAAAACAAACGTCCGGCCTGTAGCATGCACTGCTCTCTATACAGATAGAGATCAGTGGTAGCATGTTTACGTCCAGTTCCCCCTAATACAAAAGTGGAGCATTTCTGTTGCGTGACTTACAGCATGTGGCCAAGCATCCAGAGTGATCAAATAAATTAATTACAGTCAGACAACCAGCTGCGTCGTTCACAAACCAATAAAAGCATTTGGCTTCTTGCTTCATTAAAGAGGCTCTAGATATGACGGACCCTTCACTGGGAGGCTTCTCTGAAATCCTGGGGGCAGCGCTAAGGTCCTGGCCAATCAGCTTCGTGAGCCAGAACTGAGAAGAGGTAGGTTCGATTCTCACCTCGGCCATCCAAGAAGTGGTTTTCCGTGGTTTCCCCACTTCCACTCCAGGCTAATGCTAGGATTGATCCTAACTTAAGGCTATGGCTGCCTCCTTTCCAGTCGTCACCTGAATTATATAAAGTAGGCTATACTGCTCGGGTCCAAGCACTGTGAACTTGCGGGGTGAGGGGATAGAGCAGGGAAGGGTCAGGCGAGAAGAGAAGGGTCTGTCAACAGCCCGCCGTGATATCTGGTATTCCTTTCTATTCCAATACTGCTAACATTGGGCCTCTGCTCAAACCACTGTGGTGTTACGAATGAGTGAGTGAGCCACCGACCAGTGTATTTGGTTCTGTACTATGCACGGACCGAGAAACCTCATCACTCGTCAACACCACTTCTCATAGTCTGCGATGCACATTTCTCTCAGGTTCACGCAGCTTAGACCCGAGCAGTACACACTACTACAGGTACTACAATAACACAGATTATCATACAAATCCTACACACTTCCAAGTACACGGGGCTAAATAAATGTTATCAAAAGCCCTAAATGAATTAATATCAACAACACAATGATTCTACAATACGAGATTCTTTTAAAATGTAGTTATAGTAGGTGCAACCATACACATATCAGCAAATAATATTTTTAAACCGGCCGCGTTGGCCGAGAGCGCTAACGCGCTACCTCGTGCCTTGCTGGCATCGGGAGAGCGTGGGTTGGAATCCCACCTCGGCCGTCCCATTTTCATCACCAGGCAAATGCCGGGAAGGTCCTCGGCCGATTTTCTTCCAATATCCATTCCCTGACCCGGCAGCACGCCGGCCTCTCACCGCTGGGTCCGTGGTTCAAATCCCGGTGACTCCATGTGAGATCTGTGCTGGACAAAACGGAGGCAGACAGGTTTTTCTCCGGATACTCCGGTTTTCCCTGTCAACATTTCATTCCAGCAACATTCTCCACTATCATTTCATTTCATCTGTCATTCATTTAATCATTGCCCCAGAGGAGTGCGTCAGGCCTCGGCAGCCGGCACAGTTTATATCCTCGCCGCTAGATGGGGGCTTCATTCATTCCATTCCTGACCCGGTCGGAGACTGGAAGCAGGCTGTGTGTTGTTTTTTTTTCATCCATTCCCTGACCCGTCCTGAAAAGAAAAGTACATGGCTATTGGCTGCATTAATAAAATTATTAATAACTAGTGGGCCCGTGCGAGCTTTCGCAACGTGATTGTAGGTTTATGGGGTAGTAGGGAAGAATGTGGTATGTCATAATCTCATTAACATTTGCATTATATTGCGCATAAAAGTACCGAAATAATGTCCGAAGTGTATTCCTGTGTATTAATCGAATCAGCTGATCTACATCGACAATAAAAACTTGGCAACACAGCTCAGCTGTTCCAAGCTCCCGCCATTTCCTTCACGTTCTTCCTTTTGCAGTTCAGAGAGTGAACAAAAGTGCTTGCTTGATTGTCGACTACCTCAAGGAAGTTATAGAAATTGTAGGTTGTCTTTAACTTTAATCCAGACTATGAAGGGTAGGGGCAGATGACCTCGTAGTTCCGCCTCTTAAAACTAACTAACTAACTAACTAACTAGTAATGCTATTGAACAAGTTCGGATTGTATTCTGAAACCTATCCTCAGATTTACTCCAAACAGTCTGTATCCGCTAAACGCACAGCCTTGCAAACTATATCCGCATGGCGAACAATTCTGCGGATAACCCGCGGATATCCGCATCCGCATCCGCATAGGGATTTAGTTATAGGCTAATACGAGAGTTGGTTGGTTCCTTAGTTCAGGGGCTGCGACAACGCGGTCATGTAGTCCCGTGTACTTTGGGTGTGTGTAGAATCTGTGTTAAATATGATAGTGTGTGTCATCTGTTTTTAATTCAAGTAAGGACTGCAGACATTGAATTTTCAAGTAGTTCCTTCTTTTGCTTTCAAACGCCACCATCAACGACAACTAGTTCTGAACTTGGTTACTAGATGGCACCACAGTTGGCTCCTGGCGACGAACGTTGGAACCTAAGAGCGTTAGTCAAATCTAACCTATAATTTAGCTTCACACAAGCGTAGTTAGTGGAAGGATCTTTTACATGCCATAAATCTATGACATGGGCTTTACTTCCCCTCCGAAGGAAGGCATACTGAGGGTTTTTAACGCTCTTAAGAAATCCGACGTCTTCGGCCGGGTTTGATTTTTGTCAATGGCTGTGGCACAGTCAACGTTTGACTCAACAGGCTGGTTCTTTCGTTCCTCAAACGAGCATCTTCAGAACCAAATATGCAGTGCCTTTGTTTGAAGAGGTGGCCGGCCAGCAAGCTTCTCACAGCGGGGTCACCTGGCGGCAAGCAATACTGCTTCTAACTGGTTCTGTCCGCGTGCTCCATGGGCTTATTAGATAGTTAAAGGGACTTGATACATTGTGAGACAACGTGTCTGTGTTCGGCTTCGTACTGTAGAACCGTTATAATACTGAACAGTGAGTTACTTGAATTTAAGGTCTGTGAATATTCCACTCAGCCGGCAAGCAGCGCGCTGTTGGCAACTTCTCTGTCGGTAATAACTTCTACCCGAAATTAGTATCGACCAGAATTCCACTAAACAATTGTTATAGATGGGCCGGTCATAAGTGATAACTCTATATACATATACATAACTCTATGGCCTACATAGGCCTATATTAAAATCCATCATGGCAACCATCCGAGATATATAGACGGTTCTCAGTATCTATTAATCTATGAAAGCAATCAAACTGAAATGTATGAGTACAGAGGCTATAACCAGGACCTTCTATAATACCGGACCTGACACTAGCGGCGGGACAGATGAAAGATGGCTGTCGCTGTTGGTGATTACATGCTTTGTTTATAAGTTGAGTCGTTTTGTTTACGATGTGATAGGGGTGTGAATTTCGGTTAGCAATCGTCTCCTTTGATTATCTGTGCTTATTGATTATTGCTTAATGATATTACACGTTCGTGGAAGTAAATGTCTGCATTAGTGCTTCATAAATACGAGATACCGGTGACTTCTGTTACGCTTGTGATTCCATCAATTCTAGTGCCAATCAGAGGGTAAGTTTGGCCTATATATTAATCTGTTTAGGGTTTAAAAATTATTAGTTATGGTAATTCATTATGAGCAAGCATAGTAATAATTAACGCATTCCAATTAGGGCCTAAGAAGATCTGAAAATTGATTACCGTACGTATGAACATAACCTACTTTTTAAATTGTCTGAGCCGTGTCCGTAGATTTACTGGCACGTTAAAGATCCCCTTCGGGGCAAAATTCCGGCACCCCGGCGTCTCTAAAAGCCAGGGTAGTTAAAAGGGACGTAACACCAATAACATTATTATTATTAAATTGTCTGCAGTGTTCTCTCATCCAATTATACGCCTGCTAGTTCAAGGATATCAATCTTATCACGCACTTGGTGTGGATCCCGTTTTAATAAACTACCAGTAGGCTTACTCATGCATAGGTTATGCTAAAATTGTGGTGATATGCCTTGAAACTGTTGTGTGACTGGATGCAAATCCAATTATTATAAAGATAAGCCATTGGTGCCTATTTTCTAATTTCATATCAGGGAAATTCAACCCACACCCAACTTCACGGAGCTGATGACCAAGAAGTCACAAGCCCATAAAATGAATTAACAGCAGACAAAATCACGTCATGATGTTATTTTTTATGTTGGGTTGGATTCTGACACACGTCATGCGTTTGACAGAGTGCTATTTAATCTCATGAATAGGAATGAATGAATGAATACGACTAGCCTACTTGTTGACGGATTTTCAGAAGGCAGTCGTGACCTTATGATAGAAATTACCCAGGCATTTATCTTCAGTATGTGTGGGACCCCTTGGTAAACCACTTGCTGGGTGGCTATGCGGAGAATCGAACCCAACATTTACCGGTTTACCTCAAAGGCTGTGTGTACCCCGTTCTTACCCTTAGACTAGAATTAAGTTTTTTTGACAGTCAGGAATCAAACTTGGACCCCAGAAGTGATAACCAAGAACTACACCACCTGGTTGGTCACATTTATTTTTAAGGATAATATGTCTGTCTGTTAGGTAGTCAGCCCGAAGGCTGTTTGGATCCTCAAAAGGCACTGCCATTAGGTTATGTGGGTAGATACCCACAAAAACCCAAGGCAGAGCTATATTGAGGCGTACTAAGCAAGAAGAGGAGTGAGGTAGATTATCATTGCTTTCCTCATTGAGTCAGTATAGCAGTACTAACCCTATGAGTAGAACCTTTCACAGCATCCACAGGCACTTACTGTGCCCTGAATGTCATTACTAAGCACCACCCATATCTCAGTAGCTTCCATATAATCACAGCCAAGAGTGAGACTGAGACATCGGTGATACTCTAGCCTGTGCCAACACACACTGACTGTGCCCTGAAAGTCATTACTAAGCACCACCCATATCTCAGTAGTTTCCATATAATCACAGCCATGAGTGAGACTGAGACATCGGTGATACTCTAGCCTGTGCCAACAGACACTGACTGTGCCCTGAATGTCATTACTAAGCACCACCCATATCTGAGTAGCTTCCATACAATCACAGTCAAGAGTGAGACTGAGACATCGGTGATACTCTAGCCTGTGCCAACACACACTGACTGTGCCCTGAATGTCATTACTAAGCACCACCCATACCTCAGTAGCTTCCATATAATCACAGCCAAGAGTGAGACTGAGACATCGGTGATACTCTAGCCTGTGCCAACAGACACTGACTGTGCCCTGAATGTCATTACTAAGCACCACCCATATCTCAGTAGCTTCCATACAATCACAGCCATGAGTGAGACTGAGACATCGGTGATACTCTAGCCTGTGCCAACAGACACTGACTGTGCCCTGAATGTCATTACTAAGCACCACCCATATCTCAGTAGCTTCCATACAATCACAGCCATGAGTGAGACTGAGACATCGGTGATACTCTAGCCTGTGCCAACACACACTGACTGTGTCCTGAATGTCATTACTAAGCACCACCCATATCTCAGTAGCTTCCATATAATCACAGCCAAGAGTGAGACTGAGACATCGGTGATACTCTAGCCTGTGCCAACACACACTGACTGTGCCCTGAATGTCATTACTAAGCACCACCCATATCTCAGTAGCTTCCATACAATCACAGCCATGAGTGAGACTGAGACATCGGTGATACTCGAGCCTGTGCCAACACACACTGACTGTGCCCTGAAAGTCATTACTAAGCACCACCCATATCTCAGTAGCTTCCATACAATCACAGCCAAGAGTGAGACTGAGACATCGGTGATACTCTAGCCTGTGCCAACACACTCTGACTGTGCCCTGAATGTCATTACTAAGCACCACCCATACCTCAGTAGCTTCCATACAATCACAGCCAAGAGTGAGACTGAGACATCGGTGATACTCTAGCCTGTGCCAACACACACTGACTGTGCCCTGAATGTCATTACTAACCACCACCCATATCTCAGTAGCTTCCATATAATCACAGCCAATAGTGAGACTGAGACATCGGTGATACTCTAGCCTGTGCCAACACACACTGACTGTGCCCTGAATGTCATTACTAAGCACCACCCATACTTCAGTAGCTTCCATATAATCACAGCCAAGAGTGAGACTGAGACATCGGTGATACTCTAGCCTGTGCCAACACACACTGACTGTACCCTGAATGTCATTACTAAGCACCACCCATACCTCAGTAGTTTCCATGTAATCACAGTCAAGTGTGAGACTGAGACATCGGTGAAAAGCCTCATTTTACTCTAGCCTGTGCCAACAGAAAAATGCAAATGTACTGCATTCATCAAGAGATGGCAAACAGGCCCAGAATAATAGGTAACTTACTAAAAAGAGATTGAAATTCCTACAGGAACATATACAACTCCCCCCAGGGGCTCACATCTAGTGGGACGTGGGTTGGCGACCACGGGGCCCCAGCTGAGTCCGGCATTGCTTCCACTTACTTTTGCCGGGCTCCTCTCCGTCTTCTTTCCTGTCGACTTCACTTGGTCAACTCTTGCTCTCTCCCGACCCCGACGGTATTAGGGTATCCGAGGCCTAGGGAGTCTCTTCCTTTCCGCCTTAAATGGCCCTTATCTCATCTTTTCTGATACCCTCCTTCTGTGAGAGTCAGCCTTCTTTTTCTTTTCCTGTTATCTCCTGCCTTCTGCTCAAGGCCCTCAAGGAGGTAGGGTGTATGTAGCCCCACCACTTCTGGTGCACCCTAGATATTGCTACACCCTCAGGGGATCACGGCTGGTGAGTTCGAGAGTTGGCGACCCCGAGGGATTTCTGAGCCGGGTCCGGTTTTCCCTCTTTTATCCATTACCTGTGGGGCGGACTCTCTCTCTCTTTCACTTTCCTATCTGCCTTTTATGGCTCTCCTTCCTTCCAAGTCCCTCAATCCGCATTCCTTGAGGGTCGAGGGCATTTCTTTTCCTCCTGTCCTTTATTTGCCTTGTTCTCCTTTTGTTTTCCATTTTCTTCTTCTAGTACAGTATATAAGTTAGTAGTTAGTTTTAGTTATAGTTTCCATTTCATTATCAGCTTCACCATCACCCAAACCATTAAGGGACGATAACCTAAATGTTAGGCCCCTTAAGACAACAATTATCATGAACATCATTGTTTACAACTTTCCCTGTTCACTCAGCCAAGATATTCTACAGATCTCTCCTGTGGGCCTCAACATTATTTTATTTTATTCCTTTCCTGATGGAACTCCGGTAGTACCTTATTTTAACTCCCGGGGCACCTCCCCATGCCTGTCCCTTACACAGCTACACACACTACTACAATAATCACGTAATTGAAGGAATTCAACCCAAACCCAACTGCACGGGGCTGATGACCAAGATGTCCCAAGCCCATAAAATGGATTAACAGCACACAAAATCACGTCATGATGTTATTTTGTGTTGTGTTGGATTCTGACCCACGTCATGCGTTTGATGTCCGACCACCAACTACGGCGGCCATCTTGGATTGCAGTGTCAGGTCCGGTAGTATAGAAGGTCCTGCTATAACCATAAGTTCACCTATGGGATATTCAGTTACCTGGTGAGGACAAATCCAACATGGCGGCGACGCGAATTTTAAATATTCAAATGGACGTTTCTCGCGATTTAACCATCCTAGCGCAGTGAAACTTGGTACGGTATATGCTTATATAAATTTTAATCCACTGGCATCCAAAAAATCTCGTTTTTATTTTTGTGTCCTAATCATGCGATTGAAGTTTGAATAAAACATCTACACACTAATATTCATGTAATAGTACATAACTCTAAGACCTATATATAAAAATCCAACAAGGTGACCATCCGAAATATTTAGACGGTTCAAAATATCTACGAATCTATTACAGCAATCAAACTGAAAATGTGTATGTTGATAGATGCAATTAATATAAGTAGGATATATGAAAATAGGCCGTTTAGTTCTTCACACAACTACTTGTTTTTAGGTCATATTTATTTTTCGCATGTCCCAGAATTGGAATTATATTGTGTCGACTTAAGACAATGGACCAATGATCAAGAAGGCTGTGTGAAAGTGACAGAGGAATTGCTAGAGGGTGTTATCTCTGCGAATGGACACCTTTGGGATGCGGTTAGAGAAAGATGTTCTCAAGTTTTAAAACTGGCATTATAACATAATGACGTGGGCCGTTCCTTCTTGACATATTACGTGCACAGTGACAGAGCACGCGCACACTGGGGACACTTTGTCGCGGGACTGTTTTGTCGCAAGGTGAAGGGCTATTACACTGTATTGGGATGCGCACACTGGGGACACAACACGGACGAGACAAAAATGTATCCGGGCTGTCGCAACAGCTGGCGCCATATTTGTTGCGGGACTGTCGGTCTCCTGTGTTATAGCATTCAAGTGCGCACACTGGGGACAAAAGTGTCGCAAACCTCTCGTTATCCATGGAGTCTCTACACAACAGAGTGAGACATGTAGGCTATATATGTATTCTTTGTCAGACATAAAAATACACACGTGACAATAAATAAATAAATAAATAAATAAATAAATAAAACTACAGTATAGAATTTAAAATTATAAATAAAACAAAAAACATGAGCACGACGATGGAGGACACTTTTAACTACCTACAGTGACACCCACAGACAATCACTGCCCTCCCAAATAACTGTCAGATAAAAAATAACTATTTATTTTAATGTTGTAAAACTTAGAAATGACTATCCTATCAACAAACCTGTCCCCCCTCCCTTCCCGAACCAAATCTTTGAAGGTGTAGTTACCGGTACTATTGCTGTCATACACTTAAGCAATATAAGCCCTAAACTACAGTAGAGTTGTAAACTAATATGAGGAAATGACTTACGAGTACTCGGTTGTGATGATAGTAAAAAATTAGCCTATACTGTGACCACAACATACGAAACAATGTTTGTCTACTGGACTATTAATTTGTTGAAAGATCTAAAATTGTGGAATGTCTACAAACTGCTCAGCAAATCCCTTTTTGATGTAATAAACTGTTACTATGTAATGCACTATTACTCTGAATGCTTTAGATTTGAGTAGCTTTTATAAAAGCAGTTATTTCTTGAGAGGTATTCAGATTATGTGACAATGAAATACTGTATCCATGGTTAAATTCAAACAATAGTGTAAATGAAAGGGAATATAATATAATCACCTATGTTATAGCAAGTATAATAATCAAAGATATTAGAGTTCAAAGAAAGAAGTTCAATTTTGAATTGATTTAAGGGGCAGAATAGCGAGGTCATCTGCCCTTCACCCGAGAAACAAATCCATGTCTATAATACAGTCCTGTTATGCGAAATAATCCAAAACCAGTGTCAATAACCAGGATATGCACGGTACGCTGCGAAAAATACAAATGACATTTTCTTTATATGCTACCGCCCACATTCATTATTCCCAACTGTACCCACTATGCAATTAAGCATAACTTATTGCCGTCATTGTTTCTATTCTATTCTATTCTGAGAATTAAGTTGAACACCCCTGACCTCGTACAATGCATTTTTGATTGGTTGGTGTGTGCGTGTGCGAATGACGAGGGGAGGGTAGTTTGCAACTTGTAACAAGAGATGGCACGGTAATCGCTGCCTTCCGGCACGCGCATACGTTCACGACAGAGTTTCCAGTATTATCTTTGTAAGCTACTCGATCGTACAAGCAAGATAATTTCGTTCTTAGTACGATGTACAATCTATCAGCAAGATCGTACGCACATTGTACGATCCTCGTCACTTAGTACCTTATTTTAATTCTAACCGTTTTGGAACTCGATAGCCGAGGTTTGGGGAACATTGCGTACGGTAGTTCAATTTGATGACAGGGAATTGTCAGCATTACCCGAATTCACTCTCTGAGTATTGACATTGGCAGATTTTGATGCCGACTCCGAGAGGGTATGCAATAAGACGATTCTTGTCGAATTTAAAAATGGGGATAGGCTTGTGACTTCAACAGTGAATGGATGTTTGCATACTATACAAAGCGAGAGCAGCAGAGATTCGTGCTAACATTTCACCCCAACTCAGACGTAGGTCTACTGGCGGCCTTAAACATAAACTCCCTCTGGTTAAAACGACGATGACAACGACTTCCACTTTTAAATTTACAGACAATACCTCGTATTTCTTTATTTTGATTGGTGTAGTGGCTTGTAACAAAACTATCTGGTCTAAATAAAGGGCTATGTAGAATTCCCAGTCAACTAAAATAGCGGATGTCCAAAATAGGCATAATTTATGAATATATGTATGATCCCACTGTAAATTATACTAACGTTTTGAAGTAGTTACACGATCCTATTAATTGTTTAAGTTGGCAACGCCAAAGCTACTGGACTAAAATGCAGAGTCAGGACATGTACGAACATGGACCCAATCCATGTCCTCCTTAATAGATTCACCCTTGCTTTAACCAACTGAATGCTAGATCTTCCCAATCAAAATAAAGGTACTATTTCGTTTAGATTTTTGTTAGTTTTCGTGCACGGCTTTCTAAACTACCGATCTGAATGTGCAATATGTATTTCAGGTAGGGTAGATCTATTGAGAAGGCCATAATCAGGGTCCATATGCCCTTTCTATGCATACTGTGCACAGTAGATACCATAGTGACTCCTGGTGTATTCTTGGAATACACGATAAGATAGAGTATATTTTTAATACTCTTTGATTGTTCATTTCTTCCTTTTTATCAAACACCAACAGTGATCTTCTAGTTTCTCTTTGGTGGTCATGTCTCTTATGTCATTTGTGAGTCTGTTCTAGATATATATATTCCATGACCCACCTAGCGTCATCTAGCAGTGAATCTCTGAAGTTCCTCAATTCTTCCCTGTACAAGAGGACGTCCTTATCCATCTGGCCACCAGATCTCGTCGCCATCGCCAGCTATCATCTCCGTGATCAAGAGAACTTCGTCTACTTTTTCACCCACCAGGCTGCGATAGCGTCGAATACTATCAACTCTTTGAAGACCATTTCCTCAAGAGAATTTAACTTTTGTATGTTGGTGATGCTTATATGTCTTCCTTTTGTCTCCTACCTCCACTCTTTTCCTCTTTCCTGGTCCCTCTGCGCTTCGCTGAGTGGGTCTCACTTGTACGTCGACCGTCGACTCAGTCAAGGCTCAACTAGAGCCAACCTCCAGAACTCAAGAGGCATTTTCTTCTTCCACGCCATGTTGGAACTCTAATGTAAACCTTCAAAGGGAACTTCACCATCGCTATGCAGCAAAGATAAGTACAGACTTCAGGTTTTTACCTCATTCTCATCGTTTTAATATATCTACATGCTTTTAAGGATAATGTTATAGGCAGTGTGAGATTACTATATTTTGGGGCAATAATCATCCTTCGCGGGATTTACCATGTTGAGCTTTTGTCTGTCTAAGCCAACCTTAATAGAAAGTAGCTTTCCTTAAGCTAATTAAATGAGAAATCTTCTCACAACGTGGGATACCAATGAATACCCACTGTCTATAAAATGTTTTGCTCGTTCCACCGCTGGAATAACTTTGGCCATATTCTTCAGTCAAAATTGCTCTGGAACCTTCCAGAATCTACCAGTCACGCCGTCATGTATTTTCCACTCACATGTGTGAATACTTTCTCAAACTAAAGGATCTTCCTTATTATTTAATGCTCAATAGCCAACTTTTCTTCCTCCGTTGGGATTTTCTCTGGCGTACTTAATGACAATCTATAACTTTCTCAAGCAATAGACTCTCGCCTACCTAGTGCAACCAGTTTTTTTTCCACAATTGCAATAACTTTTTTTTGCCATAAACTTTTGCGTTACTACAGTGAACTTTTCATCCATTTAACAGACTATAGTGAAAACTAGTGCTTGTTCAACATTTCTACCGCGTCGCGATCGTCCGATTACGATAAATAAGGCCATGAACATTTATCCTCAATCCCATTTGATCTTTCCTAAACCTTTTACTAACAAACCACAATAGTAAAGTTGTTACTTTAAGTCTTTTTTCAATGAGGTGTCACTCTATAGAAGTGCCCTCCCTTTTTTCTTATATAACATTAATTAACTTCTGCATAAATAAGTGTCGAGTACACGTTTCAAACTTACATTGTTTCTCCCTTCTAATTAGGGAATACAATTCTTTCAACTCACGAGTGAGTTATTTCTTGGTCTCACGAAAGGGAAACTTGCCCCATTTGTCTCGTGATTCCTACTTAATCATAGGAAGTCTAGAACCTTCCTTTTGACTTTCTCTTCAGATTTCACAGTAAGTGACCTGTCCTATTTTGTATAATTATTATAAAAGTAATTCAGCGTAAATATAAGAAGTTATAGGAACTTCTCTTTCATTCTACCTGCTTTCTTTTTTGTTATTTTCGAAGTTGTAACTTTTTTCTAAGATAAGTACTTGGAAATTTCTTAAAGTACACACCTTGTACTCGATTTAATGTCTAACTTTAATCACTTCATTTGTCTTTTTTAAATCTTACAAAGATTTTAGTACATATAAAGGTTTGAAACCTAAAGAATTGTTAATTGCCTGGAGCAAACTTTAAATGTTAGGAGGTCTGCGACCCCAAATTGTTAACAAAAATTGAAACTATATCCTTGTTAAATTTATTAGGCTCTTTTTCATTGTTAAATAAATTCAAACTTTCTTTTTTTGACTCATCATTTCTCTAATACAACGGTTAGGCAAGATCCTGTCTTCCCTGACTCTTCCTAGGTTTATGCCCTCGTTAATGCAAATAAATCTCGTGATAGGGTTTTCACCACTTGTTGCATTTGAGCAAGAACTCTTAGTGGTTATCATGGTAAAGTCTCTCTTAGCTTTAATAGCTAATTCTAACTGGCCAGTAAGGCAAGCATAGCTCGCTATGCCAGCTTCCTGCTTGTGGAGATCCTCTCCAAAAAACTTATGGTTGGTTTTCCAAAAGATAAGTGTTTTTCTTTGCCTAAACTTTTAGTCGGCTCCTGGCTGGGTAAAAGCTTAGCCATTTCCAAATGCAACTATTGGTACACTTACCAAAATCATTCTCAAAGGTATAATTCTTTTATCACTATCCTTCTTGGAAGCACTTGGTCGCTTTTTAGGAACTCTACAACTTTGAAAACTGGAAATATCGAAACCGATTCAAATTATTGGCATTCTTCGAATTACTTGTTCAAAACGAATTCCTTTGAACAGACATACAATAAGTCTGTTACTCTCTGTCTTGCCAGACCATCACCCTTCCCCATAGTAGGCATATGTATGCTTGAGAGGGAATACGCTAAAGCCATTCTCTTGCAAACCGCCCAAGTCCTAGCTGCGTTTCCCGTTAGCTTCGACCAGGTCCTTACCCACTTTAGGTATCTGAGAGCGGATTTGCAGTGGCAACCGCCTTTGAGTGTATTTAAAGTTAAATTTATAACTTTTGTGGGACTCTCCTCCTATTTCTCCATCCTTTTTTTTTCTCCAGTCCGAAACCCACCTCCTTTTCTCAATCATCTACCCTTGGTGGTTAGGTTATTCCCCAGTCAATAATCTACCCAACTCCAGAAAAACAGCTGTTCTGGTGCACTTTTTATTATCAATTTCCCTCGTCATAATGGATGAAAATGTGGAAACATTAATAGAAGAGGTGGAGAAGCGACCTGCAATCTATGATAAGACCCTGACAGAATACGCTAACACAAATATTAAACAACAACTCTGGGAGAAAGTGTGTTCAGCAGTTGTCTCCAACTGGAAGGACTTGGAAGGGAACCTTAAAACCAAAGCAGGTAAGTTAATTTCATCAATTTTATTGTGCTCCACGGCTTTTAAAATAGACACGTTCATCGGGAGTTTATACATTTTCCATTTATTTTGGTGTATTGAAGCACGAAGTCACTTGTACATTTTATTGTACTGCCATGGTAGAGATTCTTCTGGGCTAGTAAATAACTAGATAGATACTGCCGCACGTCAGTGCCTCTGTTTTGAGATGGGTCGAAGGAAACATCGTCCAGCGGAGAAGCATAAACAGTGTCATCAAAACGTATGCCATCTTTAGCGCGTATGAAATTGTGTAAAATAGAGCAGCACTTCAATATCTTATCACAAAAGAATTCGTTAACATCAATAGGACTGTGAAGTATTCGCCACTTGTTGGCCAGTATGCCGAACGTGCATTCCACCACTCTGCGTGCTCGTGTGTGTCTGTAGTTGAATATTCTTTTAGAAACTGACAAATTCTTTTTTGCATACGGGCGTAATATACTCTTTGATAAACCAAAAGCTTCGTCAGCCACCACGAAAAACGGAATTTCTCTACCATTTTCATCACCTGGTAGACGCCTTCCTTCCGGAATGTTCAATGTGTTGTTTTCCAACATTTGTCCCATTTTGGACTCTTTGAAAATAACAGAGTCATTCATAGCCCCTAGTGACCCGACATCTATGAACACAAAATTGTATTCCGCATCCACCCACACCATTAGCACTACAGAGAAATATTTCTTGTAATTCCAGTATCTTGAACCGGAATTGTCCGGTTTAACTACCCTGACATGTTTACCATCGATGGCCCCAATGATGTTTGGAAATTTAGTACGCTCAAAGAATTTATCTGCGATTTTGATCCAATCTTCTTCCAGTTTTGGTGGCATGAAGATTGGTTGCAGTCCTTCCCAAATTTTTGAACAGCAATTTTTCACAATCTTTCGAAGGATGGACGGAGCATTCAAGTACTCGAATGACAAAGCATTGAAGCTTACTCCTGTAGATAAATACCTGCAAAGAAATTGAAACCTTTTTTATATCTTCCATGAAAAGTGCAGTACAGTGCAAGTAATAGTCTATAATGTGCAACAATAAACCCAAGCATACACAAACTAACGAACGAGTGGTGGTTTTCTCCCTGATGAAATGGACTTAGTGTAATAATCTGCATTGTTAATGATGTCATGACAATTATTTGGAGTTTTGTTTTCTGTTTCAGGTATGGAAGTTCAAAGGAAATGGCATAGTCTCAGAAGCTGCTTTGCAAGGGAGCTGAGGTTGCAAAAGCAAGGAAAGTCGGGAGATGGGGCCAAAAAGCGAAGAAACTACATATACTTCCAGACGTTGCTGTTCCTCCTTCCTTCTATGGAGAACAGGGACACAAGTAGCAATCTGGATGACCAGGGAACAACAGGCTTGGAAGAAGAGGAACGCAACGAATCTCATGGACCTGCAAGACCTCCCAGGCGAACCAACGCTTCCCGAAAAAAAGCTTTGAACAATCCCTCTTGGAGGTATTAGAAAACAAAAGAAATGACCATACGGACGAAGATGTCAATTTTGCATTATCTCTAGTTCCTACTTTAAAATCACTACCTGATTTTCAGAAGATGGAAGGGAAAAATTCAGATAATGAACGTCCTTAAATCGTTGAAATTGCAAGACGTCCATCAATCCCCTGCTTTCACATCCAACAGGTCTGAAAGAAACAATATACAATACCTACCTAGACCATCGTCAGTGGCTCCATATTTAGAGGGGCCATCTACGTCTCGGAATCACGCGGGACCATCTGAAGCTAGAGCTCAATGTTTGGCGGGATCCACATCCAAGGAAGATTTTACGCGGACTGAAATCCACAGACAATTGCTTACGAAACGACCTGGTTCCGAACTGACTTATGAAAGTGATGAAACAATCGAATCGTACTTAAGCACTTTCATTGGTAATTCTGAACCCGAATTACTGTCAGTGTAATGTGTAATTCATACTTCATACTTGGTAATTTCTTTGACTTGAAACTTTATACTTGTTTCCTTTTGTAAAATACTCATTATACATTGCTGATGAAGGTCATACATAATGTGACCGAAATCAGTTCTTTGGAATAATAACAATATTTACTGAATTAAGTTATGGTATTTTATTACGGTATCTCAAACTTTGTCAATAGGGGTAATTTTCAAGACATAATATTTTTTTTGTCTCGACGTAATTATATTGTTTGTACTTCGTACCTGTAATGGTAATATAATCTTAAATCAAACAATAGTCTTTAGTTTATACTTACCTAATGGTTATTGCTATTCTCTCTTCTGGAGGTATGGATAAGCGAAGGTTTGTGGTTTGATAACATACCTGTGGTCCAAATGTTGTTAACAACTCAACAAAAGTTTGCACACTCACACGAAAGTATGACCAAAATTTTGATGGGTGCTCACGAAGGTCTTTGTATAAAATATAAAACGTTCCTTTTAGTAATCTTGAAATGTAAATTGGATGGACCCAGTACTGTCTCCTTATTTCCTTCTTCCTTCGTGGCCGAATAACAAGTGCACAAACAACAGCAATTTCCACTAAATCCATCTTCTCAAATAAAAAAAAGTCCTCTCGGCACGCCGGAAGGCGGAGGTAGATTTCACCGGACAAACTTGGGGATAGGCGAAAATAGGCAGAATATGCAGATTTTCGTAGAAGGATCAGACCTCATTTAATGCGAGAAGGTATTTTATAATTGGAGCTTAATTAACTTTGTTTTTCGTCATTTTATGCTTATTTTAAACATTTTATTGTCTTATGGGAACGGTAACCTTCTTGTCATTTGGGGTCCATTTTTATACTTGTGGTCACACTGTCCTTATGATAGGTTTCGACACTGATGTGCAACTATGTAACGGTCTGTTACTTCTTCACGCAAAATTATATCTACCGCAGAGATTTTGGTTGGTTCCTCAGTTTAGGGGCTGCGACAACGCGGTCATGTAACCCCGTGTACTTTGGGATGGCTGTATTAGTCTGTAATTCAGGTAAGGACTGCAGACGGTCAATTTCAAGCAGTAGTTACTAATGTTGCTACCAGGTACTACCGTCAACGACACCTAGCTGTGAACTTGGCTACTAGATGCCACCGCAACCAGCAACTCGCAACGAACGTTGGAACTTCCCCTCCAAAGGAAAGCATACTGAGGGATTTTTGGCGCTCTTAGAAAATCCGACGACTTCGGCCGGCTTTGAACTCGCGACCTTGGGCATAAACATTCAGCATGCTACCAGTTACGTCACCGAAGCCGCTTCACACTTAGATGGAAATCTGAATCTGATCTCGTGCAAGTGCGTTATCTTGGCAACGTCTGATGGCTCATCCCTCATCAATTTAGTAGTGTTGCCATGGCAACCACTGATAGGTCTTGGCATTTTCTTATAATTCCGAAATTATTTTTCTCATCCCTTGGCATAATGGTGGGTTATATCAAAAATTCTTTCAGACAAAAGTTTTAGGTAATTATTATGGGAATATTGTCCATTTTGTACGGTTTTGATAGTGCCTATTAAGAGAGATATGATTAATGTTTCCCGAAAAACCCACTTTTTCCCACCCCTTTGGTCAATGGTTGGTGCTATAAAAAAAACTCTTCAAACATACATTTTTGGGCTTTATCCGACACATAGTATGAATGTTGAACGGATTCGATATTTCACATATTAAGAGAGTTATAGCAATATTTCACTTTTTCGAAAAAAAAGCCCCCCATTTTCACCCCCCAACGACCGATTTAGTCCAGTAACGAACTCGACCGAGATTTTATAGGTATACGTATTCGGTAAAAAATTCAAAGTGATTGGTACAAAATTACGGCAGTTATCGTGTCCACAATAAACTGATATACATATACATACATAAATTATATATAACTTTTGAACTGACGGTGGTTTTGGGGCCTGGGGATGTGAAACGCGAAGATATGTCGAAATTTTCCGGAAGTCGAAACATGGTACCCATTGCAATAGTTAGCTTTCTAACGAAATCTACCTCTGGTTGGTTCCTCAGTTTAGGGGCTGCGACAACGCGGTCATCTAACCCCGTGTACTTTGGGTGAGTGTAGAATCTGTCTGATACACGGTGTGAATTGTAATGGCTGTATTAGTCTTAATTCATGTAAGTACTGCAGACGGTCAATTTCAAGCAGTAGTTCCTAATGTTGCTACCAGGTACAACCGTCAACGACACCTAGCTGTGAACTTGGCTACTAGATGCCACCCCAACCATCAACTCGCAACGAACGTTGGAACTTCCCCTCCAAAGGAAAGCATACGGAGGGATTCTAGTGCTCTTAGAAAATCCGACGACTTCGGCCGGCTTTGAAACCGCGACATTGGGCATAGACATTCAGCATGCTACCAGTTACGTCACCGAAGCCGCTTCCCACTTTATCAGGCGGCTTTGGTGGCGTAGTCGGTAACATGCTGAGCTTCTATGCCCAAGATACCGGGTTCAAACCCGGCCGAAGCCGTCGGATTTTTTAAGAGCGTTAAATATCCCTCAGTATGCCTTCCTTCGGAGGGGAAGTAAAGCCGGCGGTCCCATGTCATAGATTTATGGCATGTTAAAGATCCTTCCACTAATTGCACCTGTGTGAAGCTAAATTGGATAGGTTAAGAATGTATACAACGCTCTTAGGTTTCTATGTTCGTTGCCAAGAGCCGACTGCGGCGGCGTCTAGTAGCTCAGTTCTGAACTTGGCCTCGTAGTCGTTGACAGTGGCGCTTGGCGGCAAAAGTAGGAACTATCTGAAAAATTGTTAGTTGCAGTACTTAAATTAACAAACAGATAACACACACTAATACAGTCATCACAATTAACACCGGTTATCGGACAGATTCTACACACACCCAAAGTACACGGGGCTACATGACCGCGTTGTCGCAGCCCCTAAACTTAAGAACCAACCAACCACTTAATCAGATGGAAATACTGAATCTGATCTCGTGCAAGTGCGTTGTCATGGCAACGTCTGATGGTCCATGCCTCATCAATTTAGTAGTGTTGCCATGGCAACCACTGATAGCTCTTGGCATTTTCTTATAATTCCGAAATCATTTTTCTCGTCCCTTGGCGTAATGGTGGGTCATATCAAAAATTCTTTCAGACAAAAGTTTTAGGTAATTATTAGGGGAATATTGTCCATTTTGTACGGTTTTGATATTGTGCCTATTAAGAGAGATATGATTAATGTTTCCCGAAAAACCCACTTTTTTCCACCCCTTTGGTCAATGGTTGGTGCTATCAAAAATCTTATTTGACATAAATTTTTGGCACTTATCCGACACATATTATGAACTTTGAATGGATTCGATATTGCACGTATTAAGAGAGTTATAGCGAAATTTCACTTTTTCGAAAAAAGCCCCCCATTTTCACCCCCTTCGACCGATTTAGCCCAGTAACGAACTCGACCGAGATTTTATAGGTATACATCTTCGGTAAAAAATTCGAAGTAATTGGTGCAAAATTACGGCAGTTATCGTGTCCACAAGAAACTGATATACATATATATATACATATATATATATACATAAATTATATATAAACTTTTGAACTGACGGTGGTTTTGGGGTCTGGGGGATGTGAAACGCGAAGATATGTCGAAATTTTCCGGAAGTCGAAACATGGGACCCATTGCAATAGTTAGCTTTCTAATGAAATCTACCTAAAACTTGTGAAGTGAGAGTGCTACACAAGATAATCCAAACAAGCACTGCAGTTGTTTACGGTGTGAGCAGGTACTACGATAAAACAGTCTTGTCCCTGAGCTGTCGCGCGCAGGCAGCGGTAGGCAGGGACAAAACTGTCCCGCGACAAAATGTCCCCAGTGTGCGCAGGTACTGCGACAAAACAGTGTTGTCCCTGAGCTGCCGCACACAGCGGTAGACAGCGACAAAACTGTCCCGCGACAAAATGTCCCCAGTGTGCGCGTGCTCTCGAGCCTTCATACCTTTGTGACCAATGCAAATCAAGTCTGTAATGTGCATATTCAGTGGTCTGCTCGGGCTTTAAGAAGAATTCCCACGCGCTTACGACATAACAATTGTTTTGTGTAATTCTGGTCGATACTAATTTCGGGTAGAAGTTATTACCGACAGAGAAGTCGCATTATGAATTGTCCATTACTGTACCGTATTTGTTTAGAATTAGGACTTGTATCGCTACCAGGACAGGTAAGTTGTGTACGACAATGACCCGTGTCTGTGATAAGGCAGCACGTGTGGAATGACGTCAGTGTCCAACTATACAGAGGTGTGAAAGTTATTAGTAGGGCTCGGATTTTTAGGTAAATAAATATTTTTTATGTACCGTAAATAAATATTTTATGCATTTTATTCTAAAAATATATAAATTCCTGCTTTTCACTTATTAGCACATAAAAAGACATAACTTAATATTTACATTTTTAAAAATCAGTATGCTGGATCTTTCAGTTTATTGCATTTTTGTTCTGTGTTACTTCAACCTGTGAGCTATCTAATCTCATGCTGAGCGTATGTCAGCTTGCAACTGTGCTATTCCTAACTTGTCGCCCCATGCCACTCACTGTGGAAGCCGGAGATTTCTTTGTCCATAACCATATTGCACCGCGTGATAGACCCCCCTACCTAGAACCAGTGTCACTCACATGCAGTTCATTCCTTGTACTGTCAAGCGTAAGGCATTTCTACGACGATTAAAGTAAAAGCAACTACAACTTATCGTCTGCAACAATATGTTGCAGAATTTAAAGATAATTTTACTTCTGATGGGAGCGTGGGAGAGTAATCAATGCTGAACATCAATCTCAAGTTACACAATCCCTCAAGGGCAAAAAACGTATTGCCGCAGTTTCGCACCTTCAGAAGAAGTGTTTCGTGATAATCGTCGGTCATTTGTGATGGACAACCTGAAGATGTATCTCGTTGTGTATTGTAATTCTTCAGCAGTCAGTGTGGCATAGCATAAATTGCATTCGTGAGTACTGCATATTGTTTATATTCACATTAATAAACTAAATAATAATTATTAAATATTATTAAAATTAATTATAAGTTAATTAAATATTTTTACTTTTTTGTCACATATTTCAGGTATTTTTAATACATAAAAAATAAATATTTTCCCGATTTTTAGCACCTAAAAATCCGAGCCCTAGCTATTAGACTAGACGCCAGTATTCCACCATTGCATTTATGTACTTTTCATGACTTAATTTAGTACAAATGCAAGCATCAAGCCTTTCTAGCATTTTTCAGCATTTGTAGCATTTAAAATTATTTGAAAGCTGATGCGTTCTCCTTCTCTATTTCCCTTTCTCTTTCTCGTTACACACACGCATACACTATGTTGGCAGACAGTACGTCGTGGTACCAATCTCCGCCACCGCTCGCGCTCATTGTTTCCTGTATGTTGGCCGACAGTAGACTACGTTGTGGTACCAATCTCCGCCACCGCTCGCGCTCATTGTTTCCTGTATGTTGGCCGACAGTAGACTACGTTGTGGTACCAATCTCCGCCACCGCTCGCGCTCATTGTTTCCTGTTTGTTGGCCGACAGTAGACTACGTTGTGGTACCAATCTCCGCCACCGCTCGCGCTCATTGTTTCCTGTATGATGGCCGACAGTAGACTACGTTGTGGTACCAATCTCCGTCACCGCGCGAGCTCATTGTTTCCTGTAACACATTTCCGTCCCTTTTCCAAAATCACTCCCACAAAAATTATCCAGCAACCGAGAGGAAAGATGTTACACATAAAAACACTCTTTTATATACAAAAATATGGGGGTGGGTAGGTACTTAAATGGATGACATGTTTCGATCGTTAAGCGATCATCATAAGATCTACTCAATTAATGTACGATGTTTATGTACGACATTTATGCACTAATAATTATTTAGATTACAAATGTGTGTACGATCTTGTGTAACGAGTCAATCTTATTTACGGATAGTAATTACGGTATTGCTCACTTCTATAGTTGTTGCGTTAAGTATGTGGCGAACACACAAATTATAAACTGGAATGCTTCTGATAGGTTTTCTCGTGAGCCCCTGGGGGAGGGCTACGCAATCAGTACAAGACATTGAACGCAAAATTGTTAACGTTTTCATCCGAACTTCCGTAGCCTAGTTGCTTATCGACAAGCTGGAAGGGGGGCAGCATGGCGGATAGACCAAAGAGGATAGACAGCACGGCCAAAGAGAAAGGCAGGCCAAGGCGCGTAAACCAAATCATTCTCTGACGTAGGCAATGAAGCCTAGTGCTTGTACGTTTAGGTCAAGAGCAATTCATGAGCAGCAGAAATGTGATATTTTATATCAATCTTCTTGAAATGGACCCAAACCTGTGACCTTCGTTGTGAGTAACTTATGTGCCCATGTGCAGTGACATGAGTATAATTAGATCAACGAATCCTTCAGTGAAAGTATTACTTAGTTATTGTTTTTCGAGGGGCGGAACAGAAATTAATACCGTACGTTTATAGAAGAAATCCGCGGAATATACTCGCTACCGACTAACGGCTCATATCAATACATTCTATGAAGACAAGTGATAAATGAATACCAACGTCTATACAGGTTCAACTACCACACCTTCCTTCCGGCAGTAAAACGAATATTGCCGTTCGTGAATATATTTCTATTATCAAAACGTTTGATACATTTATGTATCCTATATCGTTCAATTATAAGAGTTATACATACATCCATTGTCCGGCGCCATTCATAGCTTTTCATACCCTTCCTGAACACTGTATCTGTCAAGTAATTCCATATAATTGACAAGCAACCGCCAGGGAAAGATAACATTCGTTATGTATGGAATATATTTTGCATATACTCCTGAAAAGTATTATCTTGTGATTAACTACAACGATTAAAGATAGGCCTAAGTGATCAACTGGTTCTTTTTAGAGTAATGAATACATAAGGAAATTGTGGCGCAGTATTGGACTTCGTAAGATTGACAGTGTGACATGAGTTGTAATTACCATGTATGTTTTGCCAGAAGCAATCAATCCTTCTTACAGCGTGTTTTCTGATATGAAATGGGTTAAGTACGATGTTCTAATTCGGTGATTTTCAGCATCTTGTAGATAATACGGTTTATGTTTTCGTCTTACATAACCTTACAGGAAGTGGTTCAACAGAACTACATTGCTGACTCGACGAAAGCGCACCAGGGCCGACGTCACTTCCGAATCCGACTGGATCAACATCGCGAAGAAAGAAGAGGTCATGGCCGGACATTGGCGTAAAGGAAAGCAACAATGCTATTGCTAAATTTCGATTTATCATTGGTGTTTGCGTAAATAAACATTTGAAAGTCCCGCCCAGTCTCGCCGGGGAAGAATCGATGTCTGCTACATCAAGGCGAAGCGGGGCGGATATCTGCCAAGCGTGCAGATTTCCTTGATGGTTTTATTTTCTTTCTGTGGACAGCGCCAGGGCGATGGCTTGGGACCCACACTCTCGCTGTTATCTGAGTGAATAGTACTTGTCAGGGTCACTCACTATAAGAGATAGGCTACGCTACGGTAATTACGTAAGCGAAGCAGGCAGAACGGGGAAGTGGGCCAACGAAGCGACCTGCAGTTGTGGGCCGTCACTCCAATCAGCGACAAGTCTTCTCTCTCTATGTAAGTGTACATGTGTGTTGTGTATTGGTAACTACGATATTCTGTGCACAATGTGGTTGTACAACTTAACCTCAAGACAGCGAACGATATCGCAATGTTAGGTTATCAATAGACTACTAGCAGGAAGATCGTGGTTTTATATTTATCTATGAATCACCCGACCACTTCCTGGTTCTGTCTATGTTTCTATAGCAGTACCGGTAGTATAATCATTTCTATAGAATCCACTACTCAGTTATATAGGTACCGGTATATATTTTGTTTAAGTTGCTAGAGGCGAATGAAAAGAAAACACGGCATTTTACACGCAGTGCTTCGGATTTATTTTAATTCAGTATGGCATTATTCAAGAATATTTATGTACCGTACAGAGGCTACACTCACTTTCAGTGAGAACTGTGGAGAATGCAGTAATACGGTACCATATATATATATATTTCTTTTTTTACTCTTGCTGTGGACTAAGTTACTATAACGGAACAAATTTAAAAATGCGACTATTCCAGGGGATTTACCGGAAGTTTAGACTACTGGCCGTATGTCCAAGATGCTATAATGTGATGTCAGCACTGAACAAGAATAATAATAACGCAACGTCAACGTTCTCGCTGCTGTTCCCGAGGTAGCAGGATCGAATCCTCAGGTGGCATTTGAGGGTGCGCAAATGCAAGGGAGCCATGTCAGTGAAATAAAATTGGTCAGTAGATTTACTGGCACGTTAAAAATCCCCTTCCCGTCACAATTACAGCACCGTGGCGTCTCGAAATAAAAGCCGCAGTAGTTTAGAAGGGACGTAAAACCAATAACATAATAATAATAACAACCTGTGCAAGAAATCTCGCATGTTCATAAACCACCCGCTCGGCACTAGTGCTATGCGGACTGTATAAAAACAAATACGCGCGACAGTTCTGCCAGAGGCATTGTCTTGTTTATTTGTTTAATAGCACTTTATAAACAAATAAATATAATTATTTCCGTTGACTTTTCAAGAAATGCAGGATTTTCCCTGTACTATTGACACTATTTGTAAGATTTTGGAGCTTGAGTTTTGTGAAACATACACCTTAGCGTATTATATAATACGATGATGATAGATTGAGCCTAGGAGAAAATTGCATATCTAAAGACAAGCCCAGATCATAATAGCGTATTTTGCCACACTCGCGGCCAGCGCAACAAAACCTTCAGTCGCATTATCGTGGTTTTAAGTCAAGAGGGTGCTAGCTTTCACGACAAACCGCAACTAAATTGTTCTACGCAACAGGGTCGGCTAAGCCCAATAATAGTGTCAGCATTTTATGCAACTTGCCCAATTAAGGGCGTAGCAGGGATTATGAATGCCTAAACATATAAGCGGCTTCGGTGGCGTAGTTGGTAGCATGCTGAACAGCTGTGCCCAAAATCTCGGGTTCAAACCCGGCCGAAGTCGTCGGATGTTTTAAGAGCGTTAAAATCCTTCAGTTTGCCTTCCTTCGGAGGGGAAGTAAAACCGGCGGTCCCATGCCATAGATTTATGGCATGTAAAAGAACCTACCACTAACTAAACTTGTGTTAAGCTAAATTTCTAGGTTAGATTTCGTTGAAACGCTCTATCAAAGTTCCAACGTTCACGACTATCTGTCGGTGACATCTGGTAGCGAAAGTTGGAACTACTTGAAATTAAACGGAACTTGTAGCTCACTCCATGGGTGTCCGCTTGAAGGAGCTTACAGCCTCTGGCATACCGAACATGTCCTCGGATACTCCCGGCACTAAAAGCCATACTATAAATTAATAAGTAACATACCATATACTGTAATTACATCTTGCCAACTGATACCACGAAATGGAATTCTGATCTAAAATGCAAATTAATTTTGATTTTAGGAAATAAAATCGTTTCTCAGTGGTGACGTCATAACTTTTAAAACCATTGGAAATGTTCTTTACAATTGAACTGACTGTAGGTGTACTCTTAATATGGCAGCTGTAGATACTGACCTTATCCTAACAACCTTTTCAACTATTAGACATGTTCGGATCCAGTGAGATCTTCATAGTTAAGCAACATCATGCCTGGTCAGAGTTTGGATTGGTGGCTGGTTTTGAGGGACAAAAAGGGACTGATTACCTTACAGCCCTTCTTTAGGGATGCTTGAGTTTTGCTGTGAATAGAAATAGTAAAAGAGAAATATTAAATCTTGTCACTTGAAGGTCCAAACGTGTAACTTGCCAGGAATATGTTGGAGCCCCCCAAGTACTTTTCCTGCCGTAGGATCATACCCAGCCTCCTTTGTATCCCATTAGCCTATTTTTGTCACGCTTGTGAGCAGATGCTTCAGATGTCTTATATGGTTCTGCAGAAACATCAGACCCCGATTGTATTAGGGCATCCGAGGCCTAGGGTGTCCTTCATTTCCCTGTCTTAAGAAGGCCCTTGTCCCATCTTTTCTGATCCCGACATTCATTGAGGGGTGAGACCTCTTCATTCTTTTCATGCGATCTGTTGTCTTATATACAAGCCTCTGAAGGGGTCAGGATGCATGTAGCCGTCCCCACATGGTGCATCCTGGATAGCAACGACTCATGGCTACTAACCTTCCCCCCCTTTTCTTTTTCATTGACTTTGGGGTAGACTCTCTCCTCTTTTCCTTTCCCAACCTTCTGTCATGGCTCTATTTCTTCAACCCTCATTCATCAAGGGCTGTGTGTGTTTGAGTCTTCAGTCTTTTGACTGGTTTGATGCAGCTCTCCATGCCTCCTTGTCCTGAGCTACATAGCAACTACACCTTATATTCGAGGTAAATCTGTTTAACATATTCTAACATTCATCTACCCCTACAGTTCTTATCCTCAACCCTTCCATAACTAAGTTAGTTATTGTTGTTTTAAGGGGCAGAACTACGAGGTCATCTGCCCCTTTCCACAACTAAGTTTGCTATTCTGGGTATGTGCCCTACCAACCTATCTCTTCTCTTCATTAGCAGTCGCCAGAAACATCTCTCCTCTCCCACTCGTCTTGTAACCCTAGCTACCCATCTGATCTTCATCATTCTCCCGTAACACCACATTTCTATTCTCCTCTTTTCTGCTGCACCAATAGTCCAAGTTTCACTTCCATAGAGCGCCACGCTCCAGACAAAGGCTTTCAAAAGTGTCTTCCTAATACCTAAATATATATTTGATGTCAACAGATTCCTTTTCTGTAGAAATGCTTTCCTTACCTGAGCTAACCTACTTTTTATATCCTCTTTGCTTCGTCCATCACTGGTTATTTTGCGTCCTAAGTAACAGAAGTCTCCTACTTCCTTGAGCTTTTCACCTGCCAATTTGATGTCCATAAAGGTTTCTGATTTCTTACGGCTGCATTCCGTTATTTTTGTTTAAATTTATTGATTTTCATCATGAATTCCTTTCTTAAGACAGAATCCTTACCATTTAAATCCTCTGGTGGATTGGCCAAGATGACGATGTCATCAGCAAATCTCAGAGTTGAGATTATTTCTCCTTGAATTTTTACTCCTACTTTAAATTTTTCTTTAATTTCCTACATTGCTTGTTCAATGTAAAGATTGAAAAGTATGGGCGATAAGTTGCGGCCTTGCCTTACACCTTCGGCTCAAATAACTGCCGTCTCGTTTCTGTTGAGGGCATTTATGTAAGTTGCAGATGTCCTAGATGTTTGACCCCCACCAAGGAATGTGATATGTGTGTTTGCTTGCAGATGGCTCGCTAACTACTCGCGATGGACGACAGTTCCGGCAAGAAGGCTCAGCCCTACAACCCCCGGGCACAGGCCAACCCTCTCTCCGCCGTCACCTTCTGGTAAGTCTGCCTGCCAGTGAGGTAGTTAGCTTTCCTATTTCAGTATTATTATGTTTAACTTAAGTTGACATTTCTCTTGATGACTTCTCTTTACACCTGCTTTGTAAATTCTATGCTTTATATTTTAAAGCTTTGATATAGGGTCGAGGTACATAAAAGCCAAGGTGGTGAGTTCTCAGTTGTGATCTGCTGTATTCTGCAAGAAGGAAGTTACTGTAGTGTAGCGACAAAACTCTCCCGATATCGCTCAGTATTTAGACTGACCTTGCTTTATGGAAGTGAGAGCTGATACATAAGCTAATATAATAAGTATTTAAAAGGCGGACAATTCATTAGCTTAAATAATACATAAGTCAATACGGACCATAATTGAAGTTGAAACTCAGCAATTCTTCTAGGTTTGTGCCGTGTCTTGTATGGGGTTTCACCTAGGACACCAAACTGGCTCATCAGTGGGCCCTAGGTGTCCTAGGTGAAACCCCACACAAGATACGGCACCAACCTAGAAGAATTGCTGAATTTTAATTCACTGGCCGTGAAAGCCAATATACCATCATAATGGAAGTGTTCATATCTAGTTTCCATTGACATGACTGTTGTTTACTTCACATGGCACCATGACTCATCGCTGTGATGATATCGGAATGCACCTTTCATTTGACGACAGGCTTGAAAGCGAAGATCCTCGTGAGAAGTGCGGGCACAAACTTTGCTGCCACTCTTCGCTTTTCCAAATCAACGTTCAAAATGCACTGAATTGAGCTCCAGGACAATTCGAATAAGTACGATAGTTCATAAATTGACCTACATCGATTTTAATTGATGTGATATGGGTTTTGTCGATGTTTGTCGTCGGTTCGAGTAGTTGAAGGACGACTGGAATGGGGTTGATCTTCAATGGCCATTTCCCCCTTTTTAAACCGAGAAAACCATTCGTACAATTAAGGTTTATTTAGAGCATGTTCTTTGTAAGCTGTTTGCATCATCACAACAGTTTGCACTTTGTTCTTGCCGAGTAAAAACCAAAAGTTCACAGCCGCACGTTGTTATTGAGAATCAGCCATTGTTCACGTCACGAGTTCAGTACACATACTCGCTTAGAACTGCCTCACTATATAATCATCCTTGGATATTGCCTCTTGGGAGACTGACTCAGCAGAGTTTCTACAACAGCCATCTAGCGGCGCAACTGGGTATTACAAGCACACCATGCGCAGCAGTACAATTTTTGGGTCCCCCATCCTACCTATGTTCACGGCCATGATAACAGTCCAGTATTTCTGGGCTTCGGTGGCGTAGTTGGTAGCATGCTGAGCTTCTATGCCCAAGATTGCTGGGTCAAATCCAGCTGAAGTCGTCAGATTTTTTAAGAGTGTTAAATATTGCTCAGTATGCCTTCCTTCAGGTGATGGGCCATGTCATAGATTTATGGCATGTAAAAGAACCTTCCACTAATTAGTTAGTTATTGTTGTTTTAAGGGGTGGAACTAAGAGGTCATGTGCTCCTTTCCACTAATTACACTTGTGTGATGCTAAATTATAGATTAGATTTGACTAACGCTCTTAGGTTCCAACGCTCGTCGCCAGGAGCTGACTGCGGTGGCATCCAGTAACTAAATTCAGCACTAGTTGTCGTTGATGGTGGCGTTTGGTAGCAAAAGTAGGAACTACTTGAAATTGATCGTCTGCAGTCCTTACCCGAATCACAGATAACACACACTAATACAGCCATCAAAATTAACTCAGATTCTACACACACCCAAAGTACACGGGGCTACATGACCGCGTTGTCGCAGCCCCTAAACTAAGGAACCCACCACTTGTGCGTGCAGTTTAAAGTTTATTGATTGCTCTTCGTGTCTGGTTCGTAGTTCCTTGTCCAGAGATGGTAGACGGCTTTGGGAGGATCGCTGCATGTTTTGGTAAAGGAAGCAGAGATTGTCCTTCAGCCAAGTGGAATGGGAAAAGGCTTGTAGCTAGGTCTTAGGGGAGGGTTAAGTACGTGCTTAGTGGAGAGATTTCTGTGTTCCACGCCTCGCAATGGCTGCAAAATAAGATCCACACTTGATTAGTTGTACCATTGTTACAGGTGGATGATGGAATTGTTCTGTGTGGGCTACCGACGAGACATCGAGACGGAGGACCTGTACGTCCCGCTGAGCGAGCATAAGTCTTCCTACCTGGGAGACATCTTTGAGAAGTGAGTACTGCATTGTGAAGCCTCTCTTTGGGTCTTGCAAAAATATGACATTGGCAGTGGATGTGTCATGAAGTGCAAAAAGTGTGAAAATAATAATTAAAAATATTGTGATTCAGTTTTTGAATAGTAGTCTATTGCAATATAAGAATAATTTAGGAGAGGACCAACATTCCGACGTTCCCAAGCAAAAGGAGGCAGGAAGTAAGCGGGGAGTCGAGTGCTTGCAAGCTCTCAGCTGATGGATGTGTGAAGCAGACCAACATCATTGTGGTGTTTGCAGTCCTGCCTTAGTAATTGAAATGTAATGTTTTTCAGTCGGTCAACCCTATTGTGAGGGGGTTATTCCCTAATTCTGAAAAAACAAACAAACATGGGATTAATAAATATACTTGGATGACCAGTTTCAATCATTAAGCGATCATCATCAGATCCATTACACTTACAAGGGGAGGATACGATGCATGGGTCACCGATTCGAACCATCTTTAGTACATGTGCAAGGTGTGATCAGGCGTATACCAAGTGCAAGTAGTAAGATGTGCTTTTCAGCCGTTTCCGAGTAATTAATTAATTGCAATTACAGTGCGGCGTGTATGTGCGTTGTACGCTAGTAAGAATCCAACGAGCGTGTGGTGCAGCGGTAAGAGCCCTGCTTCGTAAACGTGGGATCACTGGATCGAATCCCACCGGTGAGCCTTTGCAGTGTGTGTTTTTTTGTAACCATTGTCAATTTCCAACCAATACGCATAGCACGAATCACCGCTAGCGGGGTACGGGGTGGTCTGATGGTTCACAGACGTGCAATGAACGGAACAGACTGGGCCTTCAATGTATACATATGACAGAACACACCTGACCGTGCATAGAATAATACCAATGTATTTGCAATGCCGATACTGTACATTATTTAATGTCACAAACGTTGACCCCCATACGATGATTTCAGAATGCCTTTTCTCGCTCACAAAACACGTTATTACAATTGACTGCAAAATTAACATTTATTCACGACACCTACAGTTGTACGAATTGCCTATGTTTACAAAAAAAAAAGCTCACCGGTGAGATTCGATCCAGTGATCCCACACTTACGAAGCAGGGCTCTTACCGCTGCACCACGTGCTCCTTGACTTCATGTTAATGTACAGCGCACATGAACGCCGTACACCAATTACGAATAATTTATAGTTAATTTCTCGGAATCGGCTGAGAAGCGCACCTTACTACTTGCACCTGATATACACCTGGCCATGTCCTACACGTGTACTAAAGATGGTTCGAATCGGTGACCCATGCATCATATCCTCCCCTTATAAATAATGTACATATTGTAACTACTTTCACCAATACTTTTAGACATAATTATATTTAATAGCCTTAGTGTAATGGATCTGATGATGATCGCTTGACGATCAAAACTGGTCATCCAAGTGTATTTGTTAATCTTGTGTAATTGTTTTTTTTTTTAGGATTAGGGCATAACCCATCACGATTGGGTACAGGAGCATACATCACAGAAGATAAGAGATGTCTCGAAAGCATATGACTTTAATGTTTAAAAAAAATTAAAATCACGGTGAAGTGGAGGGAGATTTGTCCAGACCTGTTCTGATACTTAACACTTAGAGCGCGGGCGCCGTAATATTACGTTCAAAGGTAACTTTTTAAAACTGCGGCGAGCGTAATATCACGTTGATCGATTTCTCGCTCTTTGTGTTGGAGACGAACGTAATATTCCAGCTCTAACACTCGCGTGTGGGTGCCAGTAAGCATGAAGTTGCACATACTATCGCTAGATAGCACCACATCACTGCTCAGCGGAAGAATATCCGAAGGCAAGCGATGCAAGTTCAAGTAGGTCAGATCCGTTTTCCTTTCCTTTGTTTTTATTCTTTGTGGACAGATTTTTCTCTCACAAAAACGTCAAGTTTATTCTATGACTGGTATGTATATTTGGGGTTATAATTTGCATTATAGATTCTGAATCTGACGCAACCGAAGAGACAGTTCTCCCTTGTACTTCTGCCAGTGCACCCGCTCGTTCCAGAACAAGGGCGCGCGCAACAGGTTTACAGCATTTTTTTTTTTTTTACATTATAGTTTTATTTTCAATCGTGTCGGATTTTTATTAAATTTGTATTGTAAGGGTTCGGAAATCGAACCGACTTTTCAATTTATTTGTAACTCAAACCACATCCAATTTGTGCCATTCTGAACATAGCCATAAATTCTGGAAATCAGCCAGCACAGGGGGGAGGAGCAACATTTAAGGCATCAGCAGGGTAAGTGTTAAGACACATCGTGTCCTGTTTCAGACGCTGGAAGGAGGAGATGATCAAGAAACATCCCAGTCTGCTGCGGGTCTTGATCAAGACTTTCTGGTTCGAGACTATGCTGTACGGCCTGGTGCGGGCAGGTGTCGAGATCTTTGTCAGGTGAAAGATCCTTCCACTAACTACAATTGTGTGAAGGCAAAATTTGTAGGTTAGAATTGTTAACGCTCTATTAGTTCCAACATTTGCCGCCAGGTGCTGACTGCGGTGCCAGCTAGTAGCCAAGTCCGCAGCTAGGTGTTGTGAACGGTAGCATTTGGTAGGAAAAGTAGGAACTCCTTGAAAAATTATTGTCTGCAGTCCTTACCTGAATTACAGATAACACACACTAATACAGCCATCACAATTAACACAGATTCTACTCACATGACCGCATTGTCGCAGCCCCTAAACTGAGGAACCAACCAACAGAAGCTGGGGCAAAACAGATAGACATGGTATGGACATGTGATGAAAGAATGCCAGAACAGGTGATGAGAGACAGAGGATGAGGGAGATCTAGAACAGTGTTTCCCAAACTTCCCAAACTCTTTTGTGTGTGTACCACTTTAAGAGATAAGAATCTCTCGCGTACCATCTAATGGTTGGGAGATATGGTAACTATAACCCACATCACCACTACGTAGCAGACCAAAGGATGGATTGTAAATTGTGTTTGTTAGAGTTAGACTGTTAGGGTTAAAGTTGAAATACCGTAATAAAAAGTGTGTCCAGTTGTTTTATTATTTATTAGGATAAGTATTCAATTCAAACATTTAGAAATGACACTGTACAAATAATATTAATAAAACAACTCATAATAATGAAACATAAACACCAAAGTTCAACTAACAACTTAAATGTGAAGGGTGAGCTTGAAGATTAGAAGCCAACTTACGAATGTCTGGTTTAAGACTGTTCAGTATCAAACGAAGATTGTTTTCCACTGTAAGGAGCCTATTCCGGTATTTATTCTTGAGGTAAACAAGTGAAGAAAATGCAGTCTCACACAAGTACGAAGTAGTGAAAGGCAGTAAAAATCTAACTGCTTTGTCAGCTATGTCTGCATAGTCTGCACGCCTCTCAACCCAAAAGTTCATAACAGCCATTTTTGAAAAAGTTTGCTTTAGTTCTGAATCACAATTCAATTCATAAAACTGCTCCTTATCTTTTGCATTTAAGTCCTCCGGCAACATATCAATGTTTTTATATTTTATATATATTTTTCGTAACATCACTGCGTACCACAGTTTGGGAAACGTTGATCTAGAGTACAGTGGCTGAGGAAGGAGGTGGATAGACGGAGTGAAGTGGAGGGGTGTCATATTTGCTCCGACCCAGCCCAAGCTGGAAAATGATGATTATTATTTTAAAAAATGTTCTTAAATCTAACAAAATCAGTATAATCCATCTGAGAAATATGAGTTCTTTACAATCAATGGGTCAGTAGCAGAGTATCCACCTCGTGAGTTTGATTTCTGATTAAGGAAGTTGGATTCCTGATGTCTGCTTGTGTTACATTTAGTGATTACAATCTCAACCACCGGTCACCCTGTAGACTGCTAGTTTTTGTCGCCAGATGGCAGAGTGAAACTCAATGTCAATATTGGAGAGTAGTCATTATCATCCTATTCTATAATCACCTGTCTGTCCATCAAGTTATCAGCTGGGACATTAGCAAAGTGAAGTAGTTTGCTACTGCTTTCCTCACAGAGTCAATCCAGTAGCTTCCGACTGTTTGGCAGGGAAACAGAGTAACGGTCAAGGGGAGTAATCTGTAGGCCAAATGGTTGGACAGCGGTCGCTCTTCATGGTGGTGCCACGGAGGTGTCAGTCCCATTGTATTGTATAGCTAGAGTGAGCTGTTTATCAGTTACCATTAAAAATGAATATCATCGGTGTGCTATGTGACATTGTTTCCCCTAACACTCGTCATACTTTCCAGCCACATGAGGATATACGGTCCAAGTAAACAGATCACCTCGAGTCACTGTTCTCTGCATATTACAGTATATATGAATTGCAGTCTAATGGCCATAGCAGGGTATTTTATTAGAACACCCGAGGGCTCCTAAGAAGTTCAATTTTCAACTACAGAGTCTTCTATTTTGCCTGGCAAGGACATTCTCGCTCCGCCCTCCGCCAGTGACGCTCAGTTGAAGTTTCCGGTTACTCCGGTTAATTTAGCTTCAGTAAGGAAATAACGACCTTTCCATCTATTTTTATCGTTTACTGAACCTGTACATTTGAATCTCTTAGCCAGTTGTTTTATTGTCCGATTTATAGGAATGGGTCTCCCTGGATATTTCACATGAAACTTTTGTCTTGTTCTAGCGCACGATTTGCTGCACTTTATGTACGTATTGTACAGATATACACGTTCACATTCGCATAAGGCATTACAGCACTATACACAATCACAATAAAACAACTGGCTAAGAGATTCAAACGTACAGGTTCAGTAAGCAATAAATGTCGTTAATTCCTTACTGAAGCTAAATTAACCGGAGTAACCGGAAACTTCATAAGGAGATGCCGATTATGTTTGGCAGCGGATGGGGAACATTTTCAGCATCTACTGTAAGCATGGTGAGTAAAAATGCATGATACTGATTTTAAGCACCGTATTCTGCCGTACATATGCACTCGCGGCAGCCGGCAACTGAGGCATCACGCACGGAGCGCGTGAGCAAAAATGTCCTTGCCAAGCAAAATAGAAGACCCTGTAGTTCCAACTTCGGCTACCAGATGCTGCTGTCACTAACACCTAGTGGCGAACCTTGGAACTAGATAAGAGCCTTTCTAACCAGGCTAATACAGTGAGTCTCTCTCACGACTCGTCCGTCCGGCCGGCCGGCGCGCCCAGCTTATCTGTCTCCCGTTGACTCATCACTCCCGCTTGGCATAGCATAGCAATAAGAACAGAACAGCACTCGGCTCTCTTTATCCATGTATGACATGAGATAACAATTAAATTGAAGAAAGGAAGAATTAATAAACTAAGGTCATACCTTATGACAGGAGATGTTGGAAATGTTCTCCTCCTATATCCACACATTTCTGACATCGTCTTAGGAAACTCCGATTCACACGCATAAGTTCGTCTTCCGTAATTGAGGCTATTTCTCTCCGGATATGTTCTTTCAGTACGTCCAATGTGTGAGGGTTTCTTGCATACACTTTATTCTTTAAGTTCCCCCATAAGTAAAAGTCACAAACTGTTAAATCTGGGGACCGTGACGGCCATAAGTCCGTACTAATAACACGTTCTTCAAAAATTTCCTCAATTAGGTTTAATGTGTCATGAGGTGTATGCGCGGTGGCAGAGTCTTGCTGAAAATATGCACTTCGACAGTCAGTGTCAGTCAGTTCGTCAAAAAATGGTTTTAGTATATTATCCCTGAATCTTTGTGCATTAATTGTGCCCTGAAAAAATATAGGTCCTATTATTCTGTATCCATTCATTGCGCACCATACTCCGACCCGTTCGTCATGAAGAGGAATTTCGTATATGCGATGGGGGTTTTCTGTATTCCAATATCTGTTATTCTGTGTCGAAACATAACCGTGTAAATGGAACCAAGCTTCGTCTGAGAAAAATATTAAGCTTGGATCAATTGTTTCATCATGAACGTTTCGTAACATCCAATTACAAAATCGTACCCGCTTATCATGATCACGTGGATGCAGTTCGAGTACTACAGTAATCTTGTATGGCTTCAGTTTCAACATTTTCGTAGCCCGCCATACTGAGGTCTTCGAAACCCCGGCTTCTTGTCCAAATCGTCTTAGGGATTTTGTAGGCGTAAGCTCTAATCTTTCTGAGATTTCATTTAATTTTTCCTCATTAAGTACACAATTTTTAACACTTTGCTTCTTATCGAGTAAAGAACCAGTTCCTCTCAATTTGTTTACGAGATTCCGCACGGTATCTCTATGTGGTGAGCGCACACCTGGAAAATGTGTTATGAAACATCTAACGACTTCCCTGCAAGACTCTGTTTTCACATAATTATCCTACATAAATACCCTTTCCACTACTGTGTACACACATGGAGGCATTATGAGAATTATACCCCAAAGTAACACTTCACAACTCGAGAACAGTTGGAGCGACAGATCAACACTAACTTAATACACGTTATAAGCATGGACCAGAATTGCGAAGTGCGCGCTGTGTAACAGGAAGTGATCAGTCAACGTGAGACAGATAAGCTGGCATGCCGGCACGCCGGGCGAGTCGTGAGAGAGACTCACTGTATAACCTACACTGTGCATATGAACCTTGTTACCACAGACTGGCCCAGCCGCTGCTGTTGGGAGAGCTACTCTCCTACTTCTCCCCACTCAGCACCATGTCGCTAACGCAAGCCTACTGGTACGGCGGGGGAGTGGTGCTGTGTTCGCTCATCACCACCATCGCCATCCACCCCTTCATGATGGGCATGTTTCACCTGGGGCTCAAGATACGCATCGGCTGCTGCGCCCTCATGTACAGGAAGGTATGAACTTAATTCTAGAGACAAGCCATTTTGCAGTGTTGCCTTACAAACTTGTGCGATGAGTTAGGCGCGGTGCACACTGGAGAAACCTGTTTCATGCAACTGGTTTCATGAAATGGGTTTCAAGAAACCAGTCGCATTGGAACATGCACACAGAAACAACGGTTTTCCATCAGTTAGGAGGTGGGGGCCATGCTTTTGTTAACGGGGACCATGTCCCAAAGAATAATGACCCTGAACGGCAACTAAATACAATTATAATAGGGTAACCTTGCCTGTAGCCTTCAGGGACAGATGCCGTCGTTGTTCCGCCCTTTAAAACAATAAGTTGAAATAGTTACGTTATAACTGATAGTTTGATATGTATTTGCGAGGTAGATTTTATTTATCGCATGGAGTGTCCGAGGACATGTTCGCCTCGCCTGAGTCTGTAGCTGCTTTCAGAGGACACCCTTAGGGTGAGCTACAAGTTCCGTTCAATTTCAAGTAGTTCCAACTTTCGCTACGAGATATCAGTGATAGAGAAATAATGGAATGAAAATGTTGGAAATAAGTGTTACGAAACGTATCTAGTTTCACATCCACATCTCTTCTATTCCACGCTGTTTTTATCAAGACTTTTTCATGTTTTTGTTACAAGGGGAGGATATGATGCATGGGTCACCGGTTCGAACCATCTTTAGTACACGTGTAGGGCATGACCAGGCATATACCAGGTGCAAGTAGTAAGTTGCGCTTTTCAGCCGATTCCGAGAAATAAATTATTAATTATTCGTAATTGCTATACGGCGTTCATGTGTGTTGTACGTTAACATAAAGCCAAGGAGCGCATGGTGCAGCGGTAAGAGCCCTGCTTCGTAAGCGTGGGATCACTGGATCAAATCTGACCGGTGAGCCTTTGCATTTCTTCTTTTTTTTTTAACATAGGCAATTCTTACAACTGTAGGTGTCGTGAATAATGCTCATTTTGCAGTCAATTGTAGGAACGTGTTTTGTGAGCAGAAAAAGGGAGTAGGAATAAATCGTACCTTTATTCACAGTATTTGTTATCGTTAGTTTGTGTGCAGGTGACCTCGCCAGGTCCGAACACTTTCGAACCAATACCCATAGCATGAGACACTACTTGCGGGGTGCGGGGTGGTCTGTTGGTCCACTGACGTGCAATGAACGGAACAGACTGGGCATTCAGTGTATAAACGTATGCATATAATAGAATAGGCCTGCACCTTATCATGTATAATACTAATGTATTTGCAATGCCCCGACTGTACATTATGTTAAGTCACAAACATTCACCCCCATACAATGATTTCAGAATCCCTTTTCCCGCTTACATAATACGTTATTACAATAGACTGCAAAATGATCATTATTCACGACACCTACAATTGTACGGATTGCCTATGTTTACAAAAAAAACCAAGGCACACCAGTGGGATTCGATCCAGTGATCCCATGCTTACGAAGCAGGGCTCTTACCGCTGCACCACGCGCTCCTTGGCTTCATGTTAACGTACAGCAATTACAAATAATTTATAATCAATATCTCGGAATCGGCTGAGAAGCGCACCTTACTACTTGCACCTGGTATACACCTGGTCATGCCCTACACGTGCACTAAAGATGGCTCGAATCGGTGACCCATGCATCGTATCCTCCCCTTGTTAGCACATTTTGTAACAGATCTGTTTTTCTTAGTTTTAATTTGTGAGCTTTTGGAACAAGAATATTTTTAGAATCCTCTGTTATGGCAAAATTTCTATTAAGTGTGTGTTCGCTGGGGAAGGTCACAATGTGTCTGGAACATATATTGACTGATGGTTGTATACATTATGGGAAATATTCTTTTATTAACCGCAGTATTGATAATTGGAACTCATTACCTGCCTCAGTCTTAGAGCCTTTCCCCAAGCTTATTGATGTGTTTAAGACAAGACTGACATTTAGTGTAAATGCTCCCATGCAATTACTACAGTTTTCAAATCGCAACTTGCGTGTTTGATACTGATAATACGCACAACGCGGTGTTCCAGGCTCTGAGACTGAGCCGGCTGGCTCTAGGACACACCACCATGGGGCAGGTCGTCAACCTCATGTCCAACGACGTGACCCGCTTCGACTCGGTGCTGGTGTTTGCCCACTACCTGTGGATCGGCCCGCTCGAGTCTCTCGTGGTGGCTTACTTCGTGTACCGGGAGCTGGGGCTGGCCGGTATTGGCGGCATCGTTGCCATCCTCGTCTTCATCCCACTACAAGGTAACACCAATAAGTTACATATTTCTGAATTTAGAGTTTATTTGGTTATTTTAAGGGCTGCGACATCATGGTCATTTAGCCCCGCGTATTTGAGTGTGTGTCTAATTTGTGTGATAACCTGTCAGTTATGCCGACAAGTACAGGCATTTTGGGAGAGTCAGTGGCTAGCTGACCCAATGCCCAGTAAACTGAGAGAACTACTCGCATGTGGCAAAGCTCTTTCCGGTCACGGAGAGAGTCCGTCATTTTGTGTAGGTTAAGGATAGGTCATGAACTCGTACCCAATGAGAAGGGAAGACCCCCCACTTTGTATCTGTGGAGCCGTTTTCACTGTGGCCCACTTTTTAACCGAGTGTGTGGATCTTGCTGACTTACAAAGAAACCTTGGTTTGCAGATGACAATCAAACTTATATTAGCCGATGACGCGGTGGCTGCTTATCGTGTTATCCGCTTTATAAATGAGAGTGGGTTAGGGCCAGCAATCTAAATTTTCCAGTGTACATTGCCTCAAAGACTTGTTCTTTTTTTAATTCTGAATTTTTGTTTTTCAGTGATTTTTATTTATATTATAATTGTTAGTTTTATTTAATTTTTTTGTTTTATTAATCTTTGGTCCTTTCAAATTTAGATGTCCACCTCTAAATTTTAAATTCTGACACGTGGACGGGCAGGGTGGATCCTACTTACCTTATTTAGAGGTCCGCCTCGCTTCAGCAACCAAAATCACCTCCAGATGACATGTCCCAACAGAAGAGCACCAAAAGGGGTGGAAGGAAAGTGGAGAAGGGGAACGCACAGGCTATTCTACAGACACCCCCCAATAACCGACAGAACTGCTGCCGACGAAATAATGCCACAACAGCTGCTTAAAAATTAAAATAAAAATTTAATGTTAAAATTTAAAGGAGCACCTCCACCAGAAACAGAACATGCTTGCTTGCAAAGCAAAAAAAAAGACAAGAATTAAATTAAAATGTTATCAAGCCCAAAGATTAAAATAAAATTACAGGCATAATTAAATGAGAAAGGGCTTGATAATTTACAAGTGAATGCAATACCGATCCGACATGCGGAGATCCTGGCCACGATGAAACGAGAAATTAAAAATTAAATTAACAAAATAAAATTGGATCAGAAAATAATTTCATAATTTGCATGACGGAGAAAAACACAGGAACATTTACCAAAAACACAAAGTTAAACCAACAAGATTAAATAAAAAAAATATTAAGCTAACACCACAACACGTTTGAGCTTCGCGGTCGGCGCCAAGAGACTGACCTCGAGACCAGCATGCATTTCGGCAAAACAAAACAAACATGGCCACGAAGAAACAGGAGACCGCATGTCCGATCGAATTACGGCAAACAATTTAGCAAAACTAAATTTTAAAATCAGCAGAAAGAAAAGAACGGAGGAAAACAATTACGTCTAAACACTATTAACATGAGGGCGGAGCCACGGATCGTAAATCAGATAAATAATATGCCAATCCCAAGATTGCCAAAGGAAAATAAATAATAATTTAAAACGTAAAATAAACTTAGAAATGTGTCTCCAGAAGGTACAAAGAAAACAATAACTTTTTTTTATATCAGGTAACGTTTACAAACAGAAATATTAGGCCTATAAAACAAAATAAGGTACAGAATTAAAACATTACTATAAGACGATATCGGAGCTCCATAACAATAATAAATATAAATGTATAATGCAACGTACCTTACATCCTTCTCAGTGGAGACACAATGAAAATAAAATAATTAACACACAATATAAATAAAATATATTACGGCACTAAATTGCCTGAAATGGCCCACCCAGCACATGCTTCGTTTTGGCATCACAAGCACTGGTCTGCATCGAGATGCGTTTTTCATTTCGTACTTCTTCACTGCGAAACGATGAAATAATAGCCTGAAGAGCACAGGCAATTTCTTAGTAGAATTGGTATTCAAATTTTGTAAAAGCTGGGGGCCAATGCCCCCTAGCCCACGAAGAGATACTCTCACACCAGCTGGCAAGTTGCTTCTTAGACGACAGACCATTAACACCACAAGATGGCGGAGAATCGCGCGTCAGATCCCGAACTGCATTCATGTAAATATTTATCGTCCAATCAAGGCTTGACACATCAATCAACAATGTCATTATTAAGTAAATAATTTGGCGGTATCATGAATACACAGTCCTTTGTTACATGACGTAGAATATAATAAATGCCCTCAAACATGACTGGAATAGGATGAGTTCAATAAGGCACAACCAACACACTCTAGTGGAGAAGAAGGAACCACGTGAAGACACCCCGAAGTCCGACAGAAGCTGCTATCTCGTGTTCACAAACGGAATCAAGTCACCAGGCGGTCGATTCAAAATGTCATGAATTCCATCCAGGGGTAGATACATGTTTGAAACGTTGGGACGGGCTCTTGCACGTAACAGTCTCCCTCCCTTAAGCGTGAACACCGTTCACGAATATGCCTAGGCATAGGCAGTACTCCTTAACTAGTCGATTCACCAAGCATGTTTCCAGAAGATAATGTTCACCAGTTAACTCCAATTGATGGATGAAACCGCATCGTTTTGGTTAGGAAGAGTGCAGGGTCAGATTATCAGTGATGGGATAATTGATCACCTCGCAAACCACTTAGTCAACAGCATCACTGTGTCCATCAGTCTTCAGAAACGCAGAACACCAGCACCAGCAGTGCTTTCATAGTCCGAGACACGTTAGGTAAATTTTTTAATAAGTCCAATGTAGTTCGCTTTAAACGACGTAGGTGGAAGCAATGTTCAAGATATTATGCGACGCGTGGGCAGCCATTTACAAAACAGAAGTTAATCTTATTTCAAAAAAGTTTACAGAAATTACAATTTCTTACTACATTTTACAAAGAGAAACAAAGTTGAATTTATATGAAGAAAATATTTCTGACCATGACCTAGATCCGTGTTTACAAAATTTCATTAACAAGTTTACCTTTTTACAGACTAGAAGTACCTTTCAAGATTACATGGGTTAGGCCTCCCACCGAGTCCAACTTACATGTTAGCATCTTCAATGAAAACATCAAAATTTAGTTTCAATATTACAATATACCATAAAAATGGGAATTACCCAACAGTTACAGTTTGTATCCCAGCAGAGTTTTCATATCCAGTTCAAAATTCCAGAAGGAACAGATGCCTGAAGGCTTCAATGAAGGTTAGGGATACTCTACATTATACAAAATCAGTTTACAAAATTTATGGTCTTCTATGCCCAAGATAGCGGGTTCAAACCCGGCCGAAGCCGTCGGATTTTTTAAGAGCGTTAAAAATCCCTCAGTATGCCTTCCTTCGGAGGGGAAGTAAAGCCGGCGGTCCCATGTCATAGATTTATGGCATGTTAAAGATCTTTCCACTAATTACACCTGTGTGAAACTAAATTGGATAGGTTAAGGATGTAAACAACGCTCTTAGGTTGCTACGTTCGTTGCCAAGAGCCGACTGCGGTGGCGTCTAGTAGCTAGTTCTGAACTAGGCCTAGTAGTCGTTGACGGTGGCGTTTGGCGGCAAAAGTAGGAACTATTTGAAAATTCAAAGTTGCAGTCTCTACTTGAATTAAAAAACAGATACACACACTAATACAGTCATCACAATTAACACCGGTTATCAGACAGATTCTACACACACCCAAAGTACACGGGGCTACATGACCGCGTTGTCGCAGCCCCTAAACTAAGGAACCAACCAACCAACCAAAATTTATGGTAGCATTTCCTCATTAGAAACCTCTCCACCTCGTTTAATGTGCGACAGATGCACTCTGGAAATTTTGTTGGCCTTAGGGTTTCGAAAAAAGAAAATTTAATTAAGCTGACATGAATGCCTCTACATTTGTTGGTTCGTGATCGCACGCATTACTTGGCACGGGGACAATGAGGAATACCAATGCAGTTACAGAAACGACAAAAAACTAAGAGAAAATGGCAGTGCAGAAAACAAAACACCAATACACTAACACAGGGAACGAAAATGAGATTCGACACTGGATGACTATACAGCCGACATCCGCCTGGGTGAGAAAAATCCAACATAAAAAGAACTAAGTTCAACAGTACACGAGGTACAAATGAGGTTTCCTCGTTCAGGTTTAAGACACGAACACGTACAACCAAAGGATGCCTAACATGGTCCGAAAATACGGTTAGATGAGAAACAAGCCGCTCTTGTCGAAAGACGAGGCTAACAGGGAATACTAACGCACCATTCCTAACGATTTAAGCAGAAAAAATTTTGAATTACTAGTTAAAAGCAGAAAATTTTACTTAAGTTATAGTGGCTGATGACCGTGATTGCCATAGCATGAACTAAACAGAAGGCCTATGTCATTTACAGTTAGCATAAGGCAACTGATGACCCTGATTTCCAGCAACAACAGATTACTGGCTTTAAATGCAAAACAAGCTGACTTACAGAAGCTGATGACCATAATTTTCAACAGATATTTAACCCCAGTAAATTTAGAAGACCCTATATTAATTAATTAACCTGAAAAGCACATTACATTATGGCTGTTCACGAACTGAGACCTCATATTCACAACAACATATGCATCGCACAACATACTCCAAGAACAGCAATACATAATTTTTACCACCCACAAAAATAATTCCCATTAATACTCAAATATGCAAGTTATGTAGTCGTAGAGATATCATAACACAAACAAATACAATTTAAAAAACACAATACCCTTACAATTACATTAAGTTACATGACACATACTTGCATGTCATCGAACAGACCAGTCCCATACCAAGCCAGTTCGGATCGTGCAAGTCCTATATACAACCTGCCCAGGGATCAAACCAAGAAAGAATCCCATACTTCTAACCTAGCTAACCCCAGACAGTAGATATCTCCACGTAAAACACACCTACATATTATGTTCAGTTCAAAATTACAAGGAAAGCAACTAATAAAAATAAGATCCTAGGCTTATTTTTGCAAACACAACAAACCCTGAATTACCCCACCCTACAAATCTAAATCAAAATCTAACGTTAACACATACATCCAGACACGATTTTCACACGATACACACTTATCCCAGAACGATTGCAGTATAATGTAAGTTTATGAACCAAAAATTTACAAATCGCACACTGCAATAAAAACACCTCAAAACAAACACTTACCTTGAATGAGTTTGGGAAGAATTCCTAGCCAAATAATAGTGACATGCATGTTAAATGTGCCTTTGGCACCACACTAGGGTCATAGGGAGGGCAGATTTCCATGGGTTAGCCCTTTTAATCGGACTACACTTTGCCACAACACCAGTAGGCGTGATAGTAGTATAATAAAAATATCACGAGGACAGCATATCACAACAGAATTCCATGCAAAAGAAACATACAGGAACACAACAGTCTTCTTTAACACCGACACTGCCTCGATACCTGAAATTTCGACAAATAAACATGCACAACGTTGCTCAGGATAGCAGAAGTCATCGCTTGCTTGGCTCGAGAACAGGAAGCTAAATTACAATAAATTTCCACAAAGCACATGGCGAACAGCTACAGACAGGGCTCCAGGATGTCTTCACTCGTAGCATGTAGGCTATTAGAATATCAAGAAATCCCCATTTCCCATGCCAAGAACACATGTCAGTCACTCACCGAGCTTCTTTTTCAGTGGGGATGCTGCATACAAACAGGATAAAATACAGCAGCAAACACCTCGCTTTGAACAGGTCACTGTTATCTCACCACATGGATATTCAGAGGCAAACATGAAATAAAACAAACGACAAGGATTAGCCTTACATAACATCAAGTGCACTGGCATGACAAGATCCCATCAACAACCGCTCCATCAGCATCGGAGGGGTCCATAAAACGAGCCTGCGGGTATGGAGGTGGGGATAGTTACGGAAGCGAACTCGAGCGCGATCTGCTACCAAAATGACACGTGGACGGCCAGGGTGGATGGGCCTACTTACCTTATTTAGAGGTCCGCCTCGCTTCAGCAACCAAAATCACCTCCAGATGACATGTCCCAACAGAAGAGCACCAAAAGGGGTGTAAGGAAAGTGGAGCAGGGGAACGCACAGGCTATTCTACAGACACCCCCCCAATAACCGACAGAACTGCTGCCGACGAAATAATGCCACAACAGCTGCTTAAAAATTAAAATAAAAATGTAATGTTAAAATTTAAAGGAGCACCTCCACCAGAAACAGAACATGCTTGCTTGCAAAGCAAAAAAAAAGACAAGAATTAAATTAAAATGTTATCAAGCCCAAAGATTAAAATAAAATTACAGGCATAATTAAATGAGAAAGGGCTTGATAATTTACAAGGGAATGCAATACCGATCCGACATGCGGAGATCCAGGCCACGATGAAACGAGAAATTAAAAATTAAATTAACAAAATAAAATTGGATCAGAAAATAATTTCATAATTTGCATGACGGAGAAAAACACAGGAACATTTACCAAAAACACAAAGTTAAACCAACAAGATTAAATAAAAAAAATATTAAGCTAACACCACAACACGTTTGAGCTTCGCGGTCGGCGCCAAGAGACTGACCTCGAGACCAGCATGCATTTCGGCAAAACAAAACAAACATGGCCACGAAAAACAGGAGACCGCATGTCCGATCGAATTACGGCAAACAATTTAGCAAAACTAAATTTTAAAATCAGCAGAAAGAAAAGAACGGAGGAAAACAATTACGTCTAAACACTATTAACATGAGGGCGGAGCCACGGATCGTAAATCAGATAAATAATATGCCAATCCCAAGATTGCCAAAGGAAAATAAATAATAATTTAAAACGTAAAATAAACTTAGAAATGTGTCTCCAGAAGGTACAAAGAAAACAATAACTTTTTTTTATATCAGGTAACGTTGACAAACAGAAATATTAGGCCTATAAAACAAAATAAGGTACAGAATTAAAACATTACTATAAGACGATATCGGAGCTCCATAACAATAATAAATATAAATGTATAATGCAACGTACCTTACATCCTTCTCAGTGGAGACACAATGAAAATAAAATAATTAACACACAATATAAATAAAATATAATACGGCACTAAATTGCCTGAAATGGCCCACCCAGCACATGCTTCGTTTTGGCATCACAAGCACTGGTCTGCATCGAGATGCGTTTTTCATTTCGTACTTCTTCACTGCGAAACGATGAAATAATAGCCTGAAGAGCACAGGCAATTTCTTAGTAGAATTGGTATTCAAATTTTGTAAAAGCTGGGGGCCAATGTGCCCTAGCTCACGAAGAGATACTCTGTCACACCAGCTGGCAAGTTGCTTCTTAGACGACAGACCATTAACTCCACAAGATGGCGGAGAATCGCGCGTCAGATCCCGAACTGCATTCATGTAAATATTTATCGTCCAATCAAGGCTTGACACATCAATCAACAATGTCATTATTAAGTAAATAATTTGGCGGTATCATGAATACACAGTCCTTTGTTTCATGACGTAGAATATAATAAATGCCCTCAAACATGACTGGAATAGGATGAGTTTAATAAGGCACAACCAACACACTCTAGTGGAGAAGAAGGAACCACGTGAAGACACCCCGAAGTCCGACAGCAGCTGCTATCTCGTGTTCACAAACGGAATCAAGTCACCAGGCGGTCGATTCAAAATGTCATGAATTCCATCCAGGGGTAGATACATGTTTGAAACGTTGGGACGGGCTCTTGCACGTAACAAATTCCATTCCAAATTTGTATACTTCAATCTGTGTTAAGAGGGGCAGATGACCTTGTAGTTCTGCCCCTTAAAACAACAATAACTAACCTGTGTTATTGAGGTGGCTGTACTAGTGTGTATATTTGTAAATTAGGGATAGTATTGGCAAGGAGGTGGCCATGGCCTTAAGTTTGGAACCATCCCAGCATTTGCCAGGAGTTGATGTGGGGAAACCACGGAGAAACACTCCTAGGAGGGCTGAGGTTGAGGTGGGAATGGATCCCACCGCTTCTCAGTTTTGCCTCACGAGGCTGAGTGTACCCAGTTCCAGCACATGACAATGCCGGGAATCGAACCCGGACCTCCAGGGCGACAGCCAAGAACGCCAGGGTGCTACACCACGAGTTGATCACTGTGATACAACATTCCTTTACCTTTCTTTCAAATTTTATTTATTTATTTAGCTTATGGCTAGAGATACAGTAGGAATTTATACTCGTATATCCAAATAGCCAATAGTCTCTGGGGTCACGAGAGCAAAGTAGCTAGCACTGCCACTGTACTTCCTTTTGCTGCACTCGGTGATGATGTGCTGGATCGTCAGTTCTGTAGCACCACAGTCACACTCAGGCGTTGAAGTTCTGTTCCATTTGTAGTGGAAGGCTGCACAGTTCCCATGGTTGGTTCGTATCCGGTTCAATGTGGATCATAGTCTACGAGGGAGGTTGAAACCTGGTGGTGGAGTCTTCTTCACAGGAGGCATTGTTGAGTCTCTTCTGCCACCCAACGAAAGTTTGGTAGTTGCTGTTCCTCAAGTTCATGGCATCTTGTGTTGATGGTTTTCTGGAACACAGAACATCGCTGATGTCAACATGTATCAGCAGTCCTCGATTGTTCTTTATTTTATTGAATTCTCTTAAGAGAACATCTTTATGTCTGAGATCTGCAAAGAAAACATGAAATGAACACTGGTAATTGAGTTTTGGTTACACCGTTTCTAAATGTCGGCACCATTCTCTACCTCATAGTCCATTGTATGGCTCATCTGCTGCATTTTATGCCTTAAAATATTAAACAAGGCAAACCGAATGTGTGCGGCAGTTCCGTTAGGCTGTTTTAAGGGGTCATCTGCCTGTTGAACCTAAAAGACATGGTTTGATGGCAGAAATTCAGTTGGGATACCTTTTATAAAATAGAAAATACTATCCAAAGTAAGGTAAATTGCAAATAAGAGATATTTTCAAACAAGAAAGTGATATTTTGTATTTTAAAGCCTTGAATGTGGAATTTGTTGGTTTTGTGTTCGATACCACAAAATATTACTATTGCACTGTGACAGGGCTCTACAATATCTTAATGTGCAGGTTACTTGGGCAAAAGGACATCGTTCTACCGACTACACACGGCGATCCGCACGGACGAGCGGGTGAGACTGATGAACGAGATCATCTCGGCCATTCAAGTGATCAAACTGTACACTTGGGAGAAGCCCTTCGCACACATGGTGTCCCTGGCCCGACAGTGAGTATACTGTAGTCCTTATAAGTTACTAACAATGTAACCTTACCACTTAACATGGTGATTATGATATAATTTCGTACTGTTGTCCCTCTTGTTGGTAGCATGATATGATCAGTCCTCGCACCATTACATGGGTAATATTCGCACCATTTTGGATTCGTATGTTATATAGTACTGTATTTAATATTTTTGCCAATCATTACTGTTATTGTTAAGTTAGTTAACAGTACAATGTTTCGGTGATGCCAACTCGCCTTCCTCAGCTGGTTTTATTGTGTTGTTGTTTGAGTCTTCTGTCTTTTACACAGAGAGCATCCCTGATTATTTTGTTAGTATAATTAAGGCTTTTTGTAATTCTCTCTTTGTTTGCTTGATGACTTAATCCAGACGGTTGATTATTATTATTCCAGCAGTGAGATCAAGATGATTCGGCGAGCCTCCTACATCCGTAGCGTGATTCCGTCCCTCAACGTGTTTGTGACGAGGTTCGCCACCTACCTGAGCATTCTCACCTACGTGCTGAGTGGCCACCAGATCACGGCTCAGAAGGTAAACCACACAACAATATTGTTTGGGAATGGATTATTAGAATAACAGCTTGGCCGTGGTCGTACTGTTAATTCCCCTGGCTTGGAGACGGATGCTTGGGAAATCTTCCCAGTTTATAATAAGACAAGGTGCTTAGTTTCACTTTGATGTCAAGTTTTGAAAATGAAATATTCTAATAAACACAATTGTGCCGCCTTAGGAATTATTAAAATTACTTGAAAAATGTAAGGATGAAAGCAATGGTGTTTGCAGATGATTTGATGATCTGGGGAAACAAGGAGGAGGAAGTACAGGAGCAGTTGGACGTGTGGGAAGAAATAGTACATGGATATGGGATGAAGTTTAGCACAAGCAAAAGCGAGTGGATGATCACAACCAGGAAGAAGGAGAGAGTCACAACGGGAATAACTTTTGGTGGGGAAGAATTGAGGAAAGTGGAGAGTTTCAAATATCTGGGAAGTATGATAGAAGAAAATGGAAGAAACGACAGAGAAATAAATGAGCGGGGGAGACAAGCAGAATTATTCAGGAATATGGAGTAAGGATGTCCCTCAAAACACAAAAGGGTTATATATAGGATGTGCTGACGTATGCCTCAGAGACCTGGGTTATGAAAGGAAGGGAGCGAAGCAGAATACAGGCTAGTGAGATGAAATTCCTGAGAAACAGTATTGGAGTTATTATTTATTTATCGTATGGCTTTTAGTGCCGGGAGTGTCCGAGGACATGTTTGGCTCGCCAGAGTCTGTAGCTGCTTCCAGCAGACACCCTTAGGGTGAGCTACAAGTTCCATTCAATTTCAAGTAGCTCCAACTTTCGCTACCAGATATCAATGATACCTAGTGGTGAACGTTGGAATTTTGATCGAGCGTTCCGACGAAATCTAACCTAGGAAATTTCGCTTCACACAAGTTAAGTCTGTGGAAGGATCTTTTACATGCCATAAATCTATGACATGTGACCACCGGCTTTACTTCCTCTCCGAAGGAAGGCATACTGAAGGATTTTTAACGCTCTTAAAAATCTGACGACTTCGGCCGGGTTTGAACCCGCTATCTTGGGCACAGCAGTTCAGCATGCTACCGACTACGCCACCAAAGCTGCTAGTATTGGAGTGACAAAGGAGGACAGAATAAGAAATGAGAAGATCAGAGAATTAGTCAAGGAGGGAGCATTACAGGATAGGATAGAGGAATCAGGTATGGGCATGTTAAGGAACATACCCAGGAAGATACACGAGATGAAAATAGAGGGAAAAAGACCAAGAGATAAGAGAGTGGCTGAAGGGTGTGGAGGACTGTGTGCGACTGGACCAAGGTGGTGACGGAGGGATGGTGGGAAGACAGAAGACGATGGAGAGGCTTATGTTCCGAACAGACCCGGCCAGTGGCTGGAAACTGTGCAAGATGATGATGACTTTAAAAATGTGCATGTTTCGAACTGTCTTGGGTCGTTCCTTCAGCCAACCTAGTTAGGTGATTGTTGATATACAATAGAATACATGATGAAATGTACCATCTGTGATGTATTAACTCATAGTTTAGGCCAGTCAGTGAGCTTCAGGATTTGTGGCGAGTGTGAAAATGTTATTAGTGTTTATGTTGCAGGTGTTTGTGGTGATGGCGTACTACAACATCCTGAGGGCCACCATGAGCAACTCCTTCCCCAAGGGCGTGGCCAACCTGGCCGAGGGGTGGGTCTCCATGAAGAGAGTCGAGGTCAGTCTGCCCCTAAAGTTGCACTATATTACCGTATTTCTTCCTAAAAGTGAGAAGAATATTTTACTGGCTTCACAGATTTAACATTAAATTCAAGAACAACCACCACCACTATAATTATGCTGTATTGATGTTATTTACAGTCAATTAGTGATGGAATGAAAAATTAGATACAAATTGCGATGCTATTAGACTTGGTTAGACAAACTACAAATCTTCAACTATCTCCCACAATTTTGTATGCATTCTTCATAAGACGTTGCCACCTGTGTTGTAAACAGTTACATGAAGAAGTGATCTTGAAATTTGTGGAAAGTTGGTACATTGTTTTTTCTTTTTTCAACTGCATGAACCAAGTGTTTATTGACCAACGATGGACGCCCACTTTGTTGGTTATCGTGCACTCCAACACTTACTTCATTGAACCGTGGGACCCATCTCCTTACTATTGAATTAGTGGCTAATGACCTCGTAGTTCTGCCCCTTAAAACAACAATAACTAACTAACTTACTATTGAATCACTCATCGCATTTTCTCTGAACACCTCACAAATCTGTCGATGAATGTCGCCTGGTTAACTGCTCTTCTCATTCAGAAAATGAATGACAGATCTACTGTAATCTCACAACTTTGCCATTCTAGCACTGCCATCGTAATGTACAGGCCATCATGCAGCGACTCTTAACGATTGATCAGCTGATCGGTAGGGGGAAGAGATGGCGACCATTTTGCTTTGTGCTGTGTTGTTTATATCTTTTATGAATGAGTATCCGCGTGAAAAGTGATACTTGAGAACGCTTCTACTTACGTCATCTAGAATGAGGATTATTTATTTTCTGAAACAAATGTTCATTTTGTAGGTAGGTTATTGTATCTACGCAAATTTTGCATTGCATGTTTGTCATCACACAGGAGGTTATGTTTTAGTTAGGACCTCTATATCACTTATTATTTCGACTCATACAAGGTTTTTTGGATGGTAATAAAATGTTGTTAGTTCAGGAAACCTCCTTCCCAGGTCGCAGGTAGGTCAAATGTTTGTTTATAGCAACTACCGGTATTATGAAAGAAATGGCAATGTGGCTTGCTTCTCCTTCCCCACCACGACAATTTAAGAAAGCAATGCATACACAACATTCCTAGAAATTATTTGTACATTACGGGGAATACAAGAGTGTGTGTTAACATTTCCCTGAAAGTAAGATATCATTCTTCGGGAGAGAAGAGCTAATCGGCTTGATGGTAGGTTGTTAGTTAAAATGGTTTCAATTATTGTAAGAAGTTCCCAAACTTCAGCCTATGATAGGACTGGAAACATTTCTAATATGATAATGCTGAGGTTAAGTTACTTACCGTATGAAAATCAGAGAAGCGATATCCGGTATTCAGTATCTACTGAAGTCAGTCCAAGTTACATTATTTGTGAGAATGGTCTCTCGATCAAGCTCAAGTGAATATGGTAATGTTTTCGTGGCAGCATTTGTGTAGGCTACTGTATTTATATTAATGCGATTGTTAGCACCTGGTGTATGTACTGTAGGTTATTGATACCTGATTTCAAACTTACAACCCATTGTAAATTCCTGATGCAAGAAACAAGTTAGATTGAGTCATAGAAAATAAGCTGTTAGGATAGGCCCTGTTTAAGTCACCTTGAGGGTGGCCTGTGCATTGATTACAGTTAGATAGGTTACATTGTGCTTTGTCATCCACGAGCAGTTTAGGACGTGATCTGTTGAATAGGCAAGAGTGATGCGGGGTTTTCTCAGGCATCTACCATAAACCTTTTCAAAGCGGTGAACAACGAGAAAATGGCCAAGAATAGATCTTATTCTCGACGTCAAAATACTCCAATTTAGCCCTGTTTGTGTATTTCAACGTCCTAGTAAATGTACCGGCAATGTACCACTTTATTCACTCTCAAAATACCAGCTACATCGGCCGGATTCGAACAAGCGGAGCGATAATTAGGCGTATGTAGTGGTAACGGATGGAAGTGCCAATCAGCCCTAAATAGCATTGCTATTTTTCTACGTCTTGAAGCGGGAGCGTAATTTATATTAGGTTTGAAGAGACTGCGTGTGACTTGCTGCTGCGACTATAACGACCCTAGGCGTGACGTCACAGTAGGAGCCTTACGGCCTGTACATTACGATGGCAGTGATTCTAGCCAAGCACTGTAAAGTGCAACAACAGACTGTGACCTTGAAATGGCATCGTCTCCTTCTCCTTGACTCAGAGCAACTAGTATTTCAAACACTGAAAAGTTATCACCATTATTCCAAGCATCCCCAGTTGTTTGAGTTCTGTCCTTGTGCCACCTGTCTTATTACTGTAATTCTCTCCTTGCAGTTCTCCTCCTTACAAATCTTGCGGACAAGGGCATTTTGTACATTTTGCCTTGACTGTTGAATGCACTGGAAGTGCTTTGTCTTTTTCTGAAGACCTAAGTTTGTAGCCATTTGATGAAGCGCTAGATTTCGGAGCGAAAGAAACATGACGCTGAGAGCTGGTCGAGGCGTGTTCACCTTGAGTAACATCTACTATTGATGAATGTGACTAAATGCTCATAGGATTATTCATTATTATAGGCAAGCTCGACTTCCCTTGCTTTTAAGGTGGCAACGTCAAAGTTTGAAGTGAAGATGAATGAGAAAGGTATCCAAAGTAGGATGGGTTGCTCAAGCTGATATAAAACCTTGTCATGAAGCCGAGTGGTGTCCACAAGAGCTCTCAAAGTATTGACATCATTATGACGAGTAGCCAGTAAGTTGAACAATGATTTCATGTTAAGGAGATTAAAAGCAATAGGGTAATTCTCAGCGCTTAATGGAAGAGCTTTGACCAGTTGTAACGCTTGGTTGTGAAGAGAAGATCGTAAATAATGAAGGTGTAACCTAACATTTGTGGGTTACAGAGACTCCTTCTAGTTTCTTTCTATTTAGTTATTGTTTTATTTTTATCTGGTTGCCAGCCATGGCCACCTGTTGGTGGGGCACCATGGAGAATCTTATGTGCTGTGGCATAGAGATTCTTTGTGCCATCAGTGGGTGGCAGGTGGCTTTGATCTGTGTGTGAGGTCAAAAGGTTCCTTGACATGGCATGGTTGCCATGGGAATGTTGTTGAGATTTGCCATGCTGAATGGAACCTAGTTGGTTGAATGTGAATGGGAATGAATTACTCTTAGTGTTGATATGACAGTATGGAAGCTGGATTAAAAAAAAAAGAGTTATATGCTGATGCCAGGAAAAATGGTAGCTGTGTTTTTATGAAAAGTGATGTGGGAATTGGTCTCTCTGGTCTGGAGATTGGTGTTAGACAATGTACAAGAGATGCAGGTAGTGGAATCCTGCTTATATGTTGACAATCTGTGGAAGAGATTCAGGTAAATGGAAGCTGGCTTACATGTACATAAAGAAAGATAATAAAGGCATTGTTTTTTTTCTTATATTCCTTGCGTGTCCAACGCTATATACACCCCGACGATTATAAGTATGAAAAGAGATTAGTTACGTACATTGAGCACCTAACTGTGGTATTGTTGTTGGTTAACTTCAACCAACATAAGAAAGAAGGTAAGTTTAACTATTTAAAACAAATCAATATATGAACTGAGAAATTTCAAAGGGCTGGCCTCATCTTCTGACTTTCATCTCACTAAGTCAGTGTAGTGGTTTCAAGTCTTGCACATTATCTGAGTGATAAACAGTGTTCAATGTTTCATTACAATCCTAATAGTGCTATATTGATCAGAGAACACTATTGGTTTGTTCCTTTTGCTGTAGAAGTTCCTGCTGTACGAAGAGGCTCAGATTCCCGAGAGGCTCGGGGTCGGTCTCGTAGAGAACGGAGATCTGAAGAAGCCTGCCGTGAACCCTGGCATCACACTGACGGGACTCACGGCCAAGTGGAATCCCGAGGTAGAGGAGAACACGCTGACCAACATTGACCTGAACGTCACCCCGGGGCGACTGGTGGCAGTCATCGGTCCGGTGGGCTCTGGCAAGGTGGGCAGTTATCATCTAGCAAAGTCAAATAACTCGTCAATACAGTACCTTAACGCTGTGGACTGGTGATTATGCTTCACAGTCGTCGCTCCTGCAAGCTGTCCTGGGTGAGTTGCCGCTGGCGAGCGGCTCGCTGCGCGTGGAGGGACTGGTGTCGTACGCCTCCCAGGAGCCGTGGTTGTTCTCGGGGACGGTGCGCCAGAACATCGTGTTCAGCCGACCGTACGATAGCCACAGGTACCACAGAGTGCTACGAGCGTGCGCCCTAACACACGACATGGACCAGCTCCCTCACGGCGACCGCACCCTCGTGGGTGAGCGTGGAGTGGCGCTGAGCGGTGGACAGAAGGCCCGCGTCAACCTCGCCAGGTGAGATAGCGGCCATCCCCAGGGATGGTGCCTTATTTCAAATCCCAGGGAAACTAGACCCCAAGCTTCTAGTTTATACATTCCATGATCTCTTTCAATTTTTTTTTTTTGAGACCTTTCGGCCATCAATGGACCACGATGTTCTTCACTCATATGATCACTGTAATGCTTGTTTTCTTGTCTGCCAGTAGATCTTCATTCTTGACGAATGTTCAGCTCTCCTTTCTTCCGTCCACTTGCAGTGAGGGCGAGGCATCACAGATGTTAAAGGGTGTAGATTACTGGTTGATTTAACCGCCTTTCTGAACAGGTTCCTATCCCAAACCCGAGCTTGATTAATTCGAGCTTCTGTTAGGTCCTTTTTAACTTGCATCGACCATTTACAAGAGGAAATTTTTTAGAGATTGATGAGTGTATTCGATATGAAAGTCGATGATGCTCCATCCGTTCCAAATGTCCAAAGAAAGACATTTTCCTTTTTCTCATCACACTCACCAAATCTTCTATATGTTCAAATAATTCATTGTTATGTCTTCTTCTGTAAGTACCATTATCATTAACAGGTCCTAATATTTTCCTTAGAATTTTCCGATCCATAAGTTCTAATTTTATCAATGGGCCTTTGTTTGTCATCTGTAAGCATTCTGCGGCATACAGTGCTGACGGCCTAATTACTGTGTTATAATGACAAAGTTTGACATTCCGGGATAAGCTTTTGCTTTTGTAAATGTTTTTGCATTCGTACAATCATTCGCAAGTCTTTCTTAGGTTAAGTTTTACTTAAGTCATTTGTTCCACACTGTCCTTATGGTTTTTATGTTTTGTTTCATCATGTTATCTCATGTTAGTTTTAACCTTTTCAATTGTATTCTGATAATTGTATTGACAATATGTTTGTATGTATGGCTGATGAAGGGGCCAAGAGGAGCCTCGAAACATGTACCATCCAAATGGGTTTAATATAGCCCCCTAATTGAAAATGTTGTATTGATCAGGCGGAATTCTGTTTCCCTTTATATTTGAATGTTTTTGCAGGTTTGAAAGGCACCTTCCAATTTGTTACGTCTGCTCTCAATGGCAGCTATTTCTGAATTATTAGGGGTAATCCATTCCCCTAGGTATTTAAATTTTCGGACTTTTTTGATTTTTTGCAGACCAATCGTGATGAATTTTGAGGCATCTTTGACATTTGTGATAAAATTAGTTTTATGGAAGGCCACTTTAAGTCCAGTTTTAGCAGCTATGGTTTGTAGTTTATTAAGTTGGTCAGTGGCCTCTTCCATTGTATTAGCGAACAAAGCAATGTCATCTGCAAAAGCGAGACAGTTTATTTTCAGGTCTTCTTTTTTAAAACCAATTCGAATACCTCTTTCAATTAGCGATAATAAATGCAATATTCTTCATGGTCTAAAAGAAATCAAATTTTAAAGTAAACAAGAACAGTAAAAATTATTGAAATATTTATGATCAAAAATGAACTTTCACTTAGGAGGACTTCCAATACAAGGACTTGGTAACATTTTACCGAACTGATTGTTATGGTGTATTTTTGGATAGTTTTCTATTATACGGTATTTTGGTGAGCAATTCTATATTATTTGAATTTTAATACCGCAAATTTTGTTCAGCGACATTCATCTGCAAATGACCGAGCTCTGCAAGGATCACAATGATAACTACCCTGTACCAATTATGAAGCATCAGGCCTAGAAGCACCTTCCCAGGTTTTTGCCACTTGCAAAATAAATTAATGACAGTTTTTTGGAAAACTGGGCTGAAACTTCCGAACACATTTACTGTAAAACTTCTTCTTGAGAAGATAAGTTTGTTATTTTGTTGTATAGCTAACCATGTTCACGGGTTATGAGATAGGCTACCACAAGTAAGGTGTCTTGCCAGCTGCATATGTAAGCAATGCTATGACAGCTTCCGGGACTTCCCGACCCACTGTTTTGTAATCGGTACAGGCTAGTTATCTGGCTGGGACTCGTCGCGATGGAGATTGGGCATATATCTTGTCTACGTGCTATGTTCCATTTCATAATGTTACAACACGATCCTAAGTTTGCTACAAAATGCAAAGTGTTTGATTTTGTCCAGGGCGGTGTACAACGAGGCGGACATCTACCTGCTGGACGACCCTCTGTCGGCCGTGGACTCCCACGTGGGCAAGCACCTGTTTGAGGATTGTATCCTGGGGCAACTGCGGGACAAGACAGTGCTGCTCGTCACTCATCAGCTGCAGTACCTGTCGCATGCCGACCACCTCGTCATCCTCGACAACGTAAGTGCATGTTCACGTTACGACACCAGAGCCACCCCTTGGAAATGTGTCTCGGTGGCTAAAGACATCTGCCCAACTCACATTTCCGAGGGGAGATATTCCCTGATGTCATCTCTATAATGCTAATCCATTTGTCGACACAGACAGTTGGCACATTAAATGTAATTCTAGATCACAAAATATTTGTGAAATAAGCTTGCCTTCTCTATTTTCCAAGCAATGCATTTCGGTTGAGCTTTCTGACACCAACCAGTTGGCCATTGGTATTCGTCTTCATCAGACTTATTATCCCCAAGTGTGACACGAGCTTCAGCACCACCTGACCACTCAGTGGCTAGCTGCTCCAAGACCCAGTGAACTGAAAACCTGTGTTTGGTCAAATTATGCAGATCAAAAATAGTTCCTGCAAGCAGTGGCGGTTGGCACATAATAGTTCTGGGTGTTGCCCTATTTTCACTAAGGTGGAGAATGGTAGCGTTAAAAGACTGCTTCGTCACGAATGCCGCAGTCCAGATAATATCACATTCATCTCGGGATTAGATGGATTATATTTGAAGGAAGCTTTTTGTTTTACATGACCGTTCATCATGCGATCATGAACCACGGGACCTCCTTTTTACGTGGAATCCAAACCACAGGACATGGCATTTCACTTCGAAAATCTCACATGCATTGACCGGGAATTGAACCCGGTCCACCTTGGTGAGAGGCCAACAGATTGACCGCTGAGCCACCACGCCCCCCCCCCCCCCCTCCCCAATTATATTTGAATAACCTATAAGCTATATACGAGGGCGAGAAAGAGCCCAAATTACATTGCAAAACAATCGGCAGTAGACGGAGCATCTCGGATGACTTGGTACGTCCCTCTATTCCCTTGCTGCAATCAGCGGGAAACCACCACACGACAAGCGCTCTTGTTCTGTTGGCGCGGTTCACTTTCTCAAACAGTCCACAATACTTCAAGATTCCTTGAATTATTAAAGAAGAAAGGCTATGAATTCCTATGCTAAAAGATTATTATTAGATATCTAAGCTCCCTGACACTATAGCGCTTTCTAGTAGAGAAATGAGGAACTTTGTGTTGGCGGAAACTCCCGAGATTAATTTTGCCATTATGAACACGGCCTACTGAATTCAAATGGGTTCTTTAACATGCCAACAACGTATGACATGTGTATCGCGATTTTTGTCACCTTTCAGAAATCATTTACCATGGCCAGGAGCGAACCTGCAAATTTGGGGTTGGTAGTCCGACACGATAACCATTCACCCACCATGGCAAGCAAAAATCTGGTCGTTGTGCAACATTGCAACCTTACTACCGGCCGCCACTGCCTGCAAGATTACCCACTTGAACCTGATGAAGAGGAAACTGTGTGGATCTATAAAAAAGACATAGCAGATGATCCACTAGTTTTGATTGCAATATTAATTTAGTAGATTATTATTACGAGCTTGCAGTGATGACAGGTACAGGCCTTCTCTCCCAGGTGACATACTGTATACTCTGTAAAGATTTGAAGCAGTGTTGCCAATACCAACAGTCATTTGTAGGTCTCCAGTCAGTCAACACGACTGGGCAGGGTACAAAGTATAAATATGTAAATACTGTACACTCCTGGAAAAAATTACATATATTAGTTATCACAAGTAATGGGGCAATTCAGGATGAAAATGAAAAATCCACAGCTTGCTTCCAGTCAACCGACCGGGACAGGGAATGGAGTCAATGAAGCCCCTACCCAGTGGCTGCACTCCCCTGGGGCGATGATTAAATGAAATGATAGTGGAGAGTGGAATTTAGGATGTGATAATCAACTAATACAGATGTTGATGATGATGATGATAATTGTTGTTTTAAGGGGCCTAACATCGAGGTTATCGGCCCCATAATAATAATAATAATAATACAGATGTGTACAGTATTTACATACTTACCGTATAGTTTGTACCCCGCCCAGTCGTGTTGACCGTCTGTAGAGCTACAAATGACAGTTTGACACCACAAGGCTCCAGCTGCTACAATCAATTTCTAAATAGCATACATAATGCCATCATCAGCAACTGAGACACTTGGTTGGTTGCCTCCTTAGTTTAGGGGCTGCATGTAGTCCCGTGTACTTTGGGTGTGTGTTAATTGTGATTCAAGTAAGGAATGCAGACAAAAAAATTTAGTAGTTCCCACTTTCGCTACCAAATGCTACCATCCATGACACCTAGCTGTGAACTTGGCTACTACTAGATGCCAATGCAACCAGCACCTGGTGATGAATGTTGGAACTTAAGAGCATTAATCAAACCTAATCTACAAATAATTTTGCTTCACACAAGTTTAGTTAGTGGAAGGTTCTTTTACATGCCATACATCTATGGCATGGGCCCGTCGGCTTTACTTCCACTCCGAAGAAAGGCATACTGAGAGATTTTTAACGCTCTTAAAAAATCCGACGACTTCGGCCAGGTTTGAAGCTCAGCATGCTACCAACTAGGCCAGACACTTGGTTAATTGCATATCAAATTCAAAATATTCGTGTGACAATCCTACTCGGTCGGTCAAGCAACAACTAATGGGGCACCCTTTCACGAATTGATTGCCGGAAGTCGAGATGGGAACTATTCTCTGTTTACTTGTGTCACACGTCACTCTGCTTCGTTGGGCGCGAGTAGGATATGACTCAGCTCAGAGTAACTTCAGTCATCGTTCAACAGCTCTAGTGACGCTTATCTTCGCTTCTAAGACAGGAAGCGCGCGCAATGCTGCTTGACTTATGTGCAGACTGCACTCTGTGTCCTGCACTTCACCCCGCGGGGCTCCTGCTACAATAATCAACAAACCCTGGCGCAGCCAAGCTCAGCGGTAATCAAATCTTAAATGGGTAACAGTGACTTCAGAGCTTTCTATAGGAATGTTCATGAAAATGAAACTTTGAAAATGTTGAATAATTTTATTTTATTGTAGATTCCTTCAACTTGAAACCATAAGTGTTGTGAGACTATCCTGGGGATAAGCTTGTGGGATGATTCCAGGGAGCAGTGGCGGCACAAGGCAGCTACACGGACCTGCAGAACTCCGGGCTGGACTTTGCCCAGCTGCTCGGCACAGAGAGTGAAGTGGAAGACGAGACGGGAGTTCCAGTCGCCAGCAGGAAGAAGAGCTCCATTTCTTCTGTCGAGGTCAGAGCTTCAAAAACAAATTGTTAATACTGTATCTTGATTACAACAGCTTAGGCATTCATAACTATGTACAAGTTTTCCAGGCATGTATTATCTGAGAAATTCCTTCGTTTCTCCGCGTTATAAAGCTGATATTTAGCAGTTATGTTTAGACCTTGCTCCACCGTGCTGTACGTAATTTCTAGCAATTCGGGTTGCTAACTTAGACCAAACATAAACAAAACAGTGTTACCAATATCTGCTTAGGTGGTTTCTTAATATCTGGATCGATCCTTATATGGAGTAGAGAGAGAAATCCCGACATTGTCCCACGAGTCCAACTACAAACTCTTCTCAAGGTCAACTGTTGAAATGAAAATAAGTTTAGTTCATTTACGGTATTACAGTGGCCTTGGAGGCTGGATTTAGACAGCTCCTTAACCCGGTCCATGAGGCAATTATAATTGGCTACATGGATAATTCTTGCCAGGCGCGTCCAGGTCGCGGGGGTGGGCAACGGTACTGTAATATACCATGGAACTACAGTACCGGCTAAGTTCTTGTGAGGACCCAGTCCTATGGGGTATAACATAGGCCCCGTGCACAGGGTTACGTGCGAAGACCTCAACGGATTCTGCAGCGGAGAAGATGGACTTCGGAACGGTGGAGATTGCGGCCTGTATAATAGCTGGCAGTAGCTTCATAAAATGCCTTTGGGAGTGGCAACCCCATCGTAATAATAGCCTAAAATGGAAATGGCACTTCAAATGATTCGGAGAAGGTTAGGGCGTACCCTGCAGGCGACGCGCAGTTCTCTTGGTACTGGGGGAACTGTGAGAAATGGGCGACCAGTTACGGAAATGAAAGTGGGAATCATGAATGTCATGACCCTGACAGGCAAGGTGGAGGAGGTGGTAGACTTCATGGAGAGGGAGAATGTTGGATTGATGGGGCTGAGTGAAGTGAAATGGAAAGGTAAAGGAAGGAAGAAATTGAGGAAAGGATATACATTATACTGGATTGGTGGCCAAGAGGCATAAAATGGCGTGGCATTGATAACCTCGAAACAACTAGAGGAGTATGTTGAAGTGGTCGAGTGTGTGAGTGACAGAATAATGAAAATTAGAATGAAGATGAAAAATGACGTGATGGACTTCATACAAGTGTATGCACCACAGACTGGAAACAGAGAAGAAGATATTGAAGTATTCCTGGAGGATGTAGAAAGAGTAATCTCAGATGTAGAAGTGGTGATCATGGGAGACATGAATGCACAAGTCGGAATTGAGAGACAAGGAAAGGAAGAAGTCATTGGACCATATGGATATGGGAAAAAGAACCGGGAAGGAGAGGAACTTGTAAACTTTTGTGAAAGGAATGGACTGATAGTGGGTAATTCATGGTTTCGGAAGAAAAACAGCAGGAAAATTACCAGATATGGTTGGGGCGATAGAAGAACAAAACCAGTAATTGACTACTTTCTGGTGGAAAGGACTAATCGCAGAAAGCTGATAGATGTGACAGCTTTACCAGGAGAAGCATTTGATGGGGACCATAGAGCTGTGGTGGCAAAATTTAGATGGGGAAAATTGGAAAACCTAAAGGAGATCAGAGAAAGTAAAATAAAAGTATGGAAATTGAAAGACAAAGCTGTACAGGAAGATTTTCAGGAGAGATTGAAGCAACAAATCCCAGTTACTGAAGTGGAAAACATAGAAGAGGAATGGTCCCACTTTAAAAAGGCATTTGTTGGTGCAGCAGAGAGTGCTTGTGGTAGGACGTCAACAAGAGTGAAAGAGAAGGAGACACCGTGGTGGAATGAGGAAGTGAGGAAAGCAGTGAAAGAAAAGAAGTCTGCATGGAAAGAATGGAACCGAGATCAAACAGAAGAAAGCAAAAGGAAGTATCACGACAGCAAACGGAGGTGTAAGAAAGTGGTAGGAGAAGAAAAGAAGAAAAGTTGGGAAGAATTTACACGAAGAATGGAAACAGATGTAAGTGGCAGTAAAAGGATGCTGTATGGACTTCTAAGAAGTAAGAGGAAAGAAAGAGTTACTACAAAGCTAGTGAAAAAGGAAGATGGAGAGTTGTTAACACACCCAGAAGAGATAAAGGGACGATGGAAGAAGTATTTCGATAAGCTATTGAATGTGAGCAATTGTACTGGTGAGATCGAATTGACACAGCCTGACGACTCTATAACAGAAGATGATATAACAATGCTGGAGGTGGAATTAGCAGTACAGAAAATGAAGATGGGAAAAGCAACAGGGGTGGATGATATCAGTGTAGAAATGATAAAGGCTGCTGGACCTGTTGGTATGCAATGGTTGTATCGACTGCTAAAGTGTGTGTGGAAACTGAAATGTGTACCAGAGGACTGGGAGAAAGGGCTAATAATACCAGTGTTTAAGAAGGGGGACAAGAAGGTGTGTGATAACTATAGAGGGATCACCCTCTTATCACAGATAGTAAAAATACAGGAAAGGATATTAGAAAGAAGAATGAGAAGAAAGGTGGAAGGAGAGTTGCAAGAGGAACAGTATGGCTTCAGGAGTGGAAGATCCACAGTGGACCCAATCTTTAGCTTGAGGCAGGTGATGGAAAAGAACTGGGAATATGGAGAGGATTTGATCATGACTTTCATAGATCTAGAAAAGGCATATGATAGGGTCCCCAGAGAGAAGGTATGGGAAACCATGGTTAAGAAGAGACGGGGAAGAGAAATGTTGGAAATGGTGCAAGCAATGTACAACAACTGTGTTAGCAGGGTACTGACCCCAGTTGGAAAGACAGATTGGTTTAGGAACAAGACTGGACTAAGACAGGGGAGTGTGCTGTCACCTCTCTTGTTCATAATGGTGATGGATGAAATTGTAAAGGAAGCATATGGACATAAAGAAATGAAGTTACTGTTATTTGCAGATTCTGGGGAAGGAACACCGAAGAAGTGCAAAAACAACTAGATGCACTGAACGAAAATATTCAGAAGTACGGCCTGAAAATCAGTATAGAGAAAAGCAAGACCATGGTGATGACAAGAGGGGAAAGACAAGGAAAGGGCACTGTGAAAATTGGAAGTCAGAGTTTGGAAATTGTGGACACGTTCAAATACCTAGGAAGTGAATTGATGCAAACTGGTAGGTTGGACATGGAGATTGGCAGGGGGGTACAGCAGAGCAATGCATTCTATCAAAGTGTTTGGGATAAGGGAGTACCAAGGAAAAGCAAGGAGGTAATGTATAAAGTGTACTATGTTCCCATATTAACTTGGACCCTGACAAGCAGGCAAGAGAGTAGAATCCAAGCCAGTGAAATGAAATTCCTAAGAAGTATGATAGGAAAGACAAGGAAAGACAGAGTGAGGAATGAAGATGTTAGGAAGGAAGTTGGGATGGGAAAACTAAATGAGAGAATTGAGAAGAATAAACTAAGGTGGTTTGGACATGTAAAGAGGATGGAGGAAAATAGAATACCAAGACAGATGCTGGAGGCCAAGTGCAAGGGTAAGAGAGCAAGAGGAAGACCTAGAACAAGGTGGATTGATTCAGTTAAGAAAAGCATAAGAAAAAGAAATCTGGACTGGGACAAGATCGTGGAAGAAGAATGGTGGAAGGAAAGAGGAAAGTGGAGAAGTGCCATAAATACCCCGACCCGGCAGGAGCTGGATAAGGGGAAATGATGATGATGATGATGATGAGTGGAAGTTGGATAATTCATACCTCAAGGGACCAGTAAAAAAAAATCAAATTAAGAAAGTTGTTTGAAAAGGGTAGAGAAAATATTCAAATTTTAAGTTTTCATCCAAGAACCTTTATTAAGAATAATATTACATAGGTTTGTAACAAGTAAAGTGCTTAAGTACGATGTATTACGTTTACATAATGATTGACTTTCAACAAAGCAGATTAACAGACAACGGTACTGTATAATGACTGCATCGGGAATAACCTCAAAAGTTTCAAATTATAAAATAAAACAAAAATGTACTATTCACCTATTTAATTACAGTAGTAATCCGGCAATCTAGTTAAGTTTGAGATTTTTACCTGTTTCTTACAATTAAATCCCTCGTCCATCACAAAAAAATCAAACAAATTTAAAGAACGGAAAACAGGATAACTTACGCCATTTCTACTAAAAAAAAAAAACGCCTATGTTCTGTGATGTGGTTTGTTGCTTGGGCTGTACGCGGAACAGTTTTTTCGGGAACTTCCTCCACGAGTTCATCGCCAGACGCGTCATCACCATCATGTTTTTCGGAGTTCAGTACATCGGCCATGATTTCTGCGTCGGGCAGCTCACCACAAACTGCGACATCTTTGTCCACGTTGACAAAGTCCTCGTACGAGATGGCAGGATTGGCTTTCTACACGTAAAAACTTCGAATTATCCAAAATATAATTCGAATTAACCATGAGTTTTTAGCATTGGCTGTATATAAATTGCTAAGGACCAAGAGAAAAATTCGAATTAAAGAAGATTTAGAATGATAGAAGTTCGATTTAGCCACGTTCCACTGTATTATTAATTACTAGATATTTACAAATATGCACAGTTTAGAAAATTCAGAAAGACTGAACAGATTTTATGAATTTCCGTACAATTCCTACTCATTGGTTTAACCTGTAAATTGAAGACTCCACAGGAAAAACGCGGTAAGTCACATTCTGTAAATTTTTCAGGGGAGCGAATTTAAACTTTCGAGTTTCAACACTAAAAAGAAATACTTAAAACACTCCAATTCATAAAAGAGCAAAGCCAACTCCGTACAGGCCATGGAGGCCCTAGGAGTAGTGGAAGGTAGAGGCTAGCACTAGACGGGATGGAGTTGTCAGCTCCATGCCCGGCCATCTTTGCTCCCAGGAATTACCCTGGTAGGCTGAGTGAACCCCAGGGCTATTTGCGTTTCCGAAAGTGGTAGTTTTGATTCTAAAATCCACTACCTGGGTGGGGATCGAACCCACTCCCTTTCAGTTAGAAGCTCTACTGACTGCGCCACGTAGCCCCCACCCCAATTGAGGGTAAGCAACATAGTTATTTTGCCAAATGTATTTCTTATAAAGGAAGCACATGTAATACAAATAACAACTGAAGTTAAATTATGAAAAAGTGAGAGAATATGGAACGTTCTTTCCGTTTCTACTAAAAATAAAAACCTTCATATCTCGGTGACATTCTGCTTTATTTGAAATTATTTATTTATTTATTCGTGTCAGAAGTACAAAGTATGTGTTAAACAGACGACTTCAAACAGTTTCTGCCCAGAACTTAGCCACTTCAATAGCACTTGAATTACCTTCAATCAAGTCATTCATTGTGCAGCTGTACGGGCACAATTTCAACAGATCTGTAGTGACGATGGCTGGCCACCAGAATGCGCCATAAACTTATTTTCAGAAAGAATGGACCTGCCCCGTTCATTCCGTGGGGTCTTCAACTTATAATTATTACATTATATTGTTACAATATAAGACAAGTCTATCATACAGAGCAGGAAGAGCAATCACCTTGTGCATAATGGCTTAGTCGAATAACACGTTTTATGTACTAAAAATTATGAATAAGAAGAAAAATTGAATTTGCATTTGTATAAACTTATTACTGCTTGACTAAACTATGCAGCAATTGCTTCAGAGCCTGCCACCAGTGAAGGAGCTGAAGCTGTCCCCCAAGGAGACGGCAGAGGGCCGCACTGTGGGCCGGGTCAGGAGGGATGTGTACCGTCAGTACTATGCTGCGTCAGGGAACATGTGTGCCCTGGGGGTCGTGGGTGTGCTACTGGTTCTCACGCCCATCATAGGGCTGGGCAGCGACCTCTGGCTTTCCCAGTGGTGAGTATCAGCAATGCTAGCACTCACAAATGGAAAGTGAATACCATGGACTCTGTTATATCAAAATGGCAACTCATCTCTGCAATTACTTGCATATGACCAACAAGAAAACAAAGCAAACTGAAGTTAAGGAATAGTTAGTATCTTCATACATTTCTTTACTTCTGCAGATGCAGTTCTTTCTACAATCAGTCCTCCAACACTTCCAAAGGCCTTAAAACTGTGTCATCAAATGTTTATCTCAGGGTCTGTATTGACAGGATTCATAGTGTTGTTACCTTTCGTATTTGAGTATTAAGCACAGATTACCTACTACTACAGATAGCCGACAGCCATGCTAATTCTTGGCACCTAAGACTTCAGCGCTGCCTGGTGTATGACCGCGGTACTAGTTGAGCACGGTGGTGCGGGTAGCCTACCCCACCCCTTCCCCTCGTTCCGCTAAATATTCTCGTCCTAACTGCTCTGCCCACTTCAATGTTCCGAAAATCACAATCTTCCCAATACTTATAGCACACGTTTTTAAGTGTGGAGATAATAATATGATCTACACGAAATAAATCACATTCAAAATAGAAATAACAGGTTTTTTTTTAATAATACCAAAGTGGGAAATTGTGAATTCCGGAACTCTGAAATGAGCAATCACAGCATTTAGGACATGACCTCATCAATAATTTACATGTTTACATTTCTTTCAGTTGCAATTGGAGCATATTGCATTGACAAGAATTAGGCTACTATAAGGTCTGCAGCATATTATTACTCAATTTAAAAAAATGGTCCCTTCCGATTAACCACTGTAGGCCCAATTATAACCGATTAGTTCCGAGATTAAACTAGAAAGGAAAAGTACTGGGAAGGGAGAATATTCATATCTTAAAATGCTTGATGCTGTTCGCAATAACAGGAAAATTTTAAGAGAGAATACTAAGGAAATAGGTGGTGTAACCTGATCCTCATCACACTAAAATTGTTAGTGTAATTAATGCCAAATTCATTAGTTTCAGAAAAATAATTGGATATCACAAAATTTATATACAATAGTTCATTTGACATTCCCTTTAAAATATATCCAGTCCACCAATTTTGAAGGGTGAAACACAGTAAGTACATGTACATAAACAAATTTCATGGCACACTAATACAGTAAATTCTATGACATGCTGTGAAGGGGAAAGGAGAAATAGGACTTTCAATGAAAAACAAGAAACACACTCAATACTGCTAGAAATCATCATGTTTTATTTAAAAAGTTTGTCAACTAAGAAAAAATAACAGGGAGAGCCAAAATCAAACTTAGCAAAAATACAGTAATCAAATCTGGTCCTTTTAAAAGTATGTGTTGAGGCATGTTCTTCTTTCTTGCCAAGGTATAACGGTAGGCTACAGCACATGATAATGGACCTATTACCTCCTTGACGCCATGGCTGACACCGATGAACCGCAAATTCCTACAACACATGCAAGTTTGTATGTTGAAACAGTTAACTTAATAAATGTGTAATGCTTGAAATGGAGAACTTGAATTTGCTGTTACGTGTATGTTATCTGTATGTGTGGGAACCCATGATAAACCACTTGCTGGGTGGCTAAGCAGAGAATCAAACCCAACATTTCCCGGTTTACGTCACTAGGCTGTGTGTACCCTGTTCTTACCCTCAGACTAGAATTAGATTTCTTGACATTCAGCAATCAAACATGGACCCCAGAAGTGTCAACCAAGAACTATACCACCTGGTTGGTCTCATTTATTTTTAAGAATAATATGTACTAAAAAGAAATTGAAATTGATCCAAGTTATTTATTTTTACTGTGCTTCGAATGGAGGTTGCGGCGTTGTGTATAGTGCAGCCATTATATCCAATGTTGCAATGAGTAAATGTTCCCCGATATTGGTATAGGACACATTACCTGTATGTACTCTGAATAAGTGAAGCAATAGAGCAATACTTAATTAAATTACTAGAACTGAAAGTACCGGTAACAATTCCATAGCCAAAATTGTGACGTGCCTTTTATTTCTTAGTTGTTTTGCAGAAAATACCGTACTAAGAGTGTAGAGTTGAAATACAACTTGAACAAGAACACGACAGCCTAGATTAAATACACACGAGACACGACAATAGAGCACTTTAGAACAGTAACGAGAGCAAACTTTCAGTGGAGATGTTGGCAACCATGTGAATACAAACAATTTATGACCAGAACGTAAAACTATGCCAGCGTTCAGAGCATGTTAAAACAATTGGGATCAGTTCAGTCGTTTGCAAACGACTTGTTTATGTTACGGTGAGTAGTCGTTGAATTCATTCGACTGTTTTCTAAAAGCAGTCAAACAAGTCGATGGTTTTAACTTTTGTCAGTCGACTGCTGATGCCCATCTCTACAAACCAATTGACAACCAGAATCAATTTGAGCTTACACACCCTCCGACTTGCTAAAATGCTATTAATATTGGATCCCAATATAAAATATTTTCTGATTTAATTTTCCTGGAAAATCTATTCTATGTTTGCATCGATCATTACCATCACGCTATGGGGAGAATTTCATAATAATTTTCTTGTAATTCATTTATCACGCGGTAGAATAAATGAATGAAATTCAATCATAAAATAAATAGAACTCTAAGCCGTAATTGGTAAGCCCATGTTCAAGTTGTGTAATAATTCAAGAATGCACCCAATTCTCATTAAAAGTGTATAGACTGTGTAAAGGAGTTCAAACATAACCTAAATATTGAATGCTTAACATTTCCAATGAAATGACATACATATATACAGGGTCTTTCATATAAAGTAAGAACGGCGACCGGCGGTTTTGTCATTCGCTGCTGAAGCCGGCTTGGCCGAGCTTGTGACGCGCCACGCCCCCTGCTGTAGTATTGAAGGCGCGCGCATAGTACAAACTTGACCTTGCAATAAGCGTGCAGGTGTTGTCAGTCGCCAGTCTGAACCACAGCTGCTAACATGTTGAGACAGTTATCATTGCAACATCGTATTTTTGTATGTAAAATTTATTTTAGTTACGATTCGACTCAGCGGGTACGTGATGCATTTGTTCAGCAATTTCCTGATGAAGTGCCACCTTCACTAGCACAGATTCACGTAATTGTAAATAACTTTGACACTATTGGTTCAGTCTCAATAAAAAACACAAAATAAAAAATACAGTGGCATGACTCACTCTCGTCAGCCAAAATGTGGTTTCCAGATACAATGCCTCTATAACCCAGGAAGGACGACACTTCCAGCAACTTTTATAAGGTAATATTTCATAGAGGATTGTACACACGCTTAGAGCAGGGGGCCACGTTTCGCCACAAGCTCGGTCAAGGCCACCACACTAGCGGATAACAAACCCGCCGCTTGGCGTTCTTACTTTATATGAAAGACCCTGTATTTGGACAACTGGACGTAGGCTATTTCATTGAAAGAATCTACGAACAAGAAACTGTATAAAACTATAGGCACCTACAAGTCGATGGTTTTAACTTTTGTCAGTCGACTGCTGATGCCCATCTCTACAAACCAATTGACAACCAGAATCAATTTGAGCTTACACACCCTCCGACATATATACAGGGTCTTTCATATAAAGTAAGAACCGCGACCGGCGGTTTTGTCATTCGCTGCTGAAGCCGGCTTGGCCGGGCTTGTGACGCGCCTCGCCCCCTGCTGTAGTATTGAAGGCGCGCGCATAGTACAAACTTGACCTTGCAATAAGCGTGCAGGTGTTGTCAGTCGCCAGTCTGAACCACAGCTGCTAACATGTTGAGACAGTTATCATTGCAACATCGTATTTTTGTATGTAAAATTTATTTTAATTACGATTCGACTCAGCGGGTACGTGATGCATTTGTTCAGCAATTTCCTGATGAAGTGCCACCTTCACTAGCACAGATTCACGTAATTGTAAATAACTTTGACACTATTGGTTCAGTCTCAATAAAAAACACAAAATAAAAAATACAGTGGCATGACTCACTCTCGTCAGCCAAAATGTGGTTTCCAGATACAATGCCTCTATAACCCAGGAAGGACGACACTTCCAGCAACTTTTATAAGGTAATATTTCATAGAGGATTGTACACACGCTTAGAGCAGGGGGCCACGTTTCGCCACAAGCTCGGTCAAGGCCACCACACTAGCGGATAACAAACCCGCCGCTTGGCGTTCTTACTTTATATGAAATACCCTGTATTTGGACAACTGGACGTAGGCTATTTCATTGAAAGAATCTACGAACAAGAAACTGTATAAAACTATAGGCACCTACAGCCGTCAAGCTGTCCTCACAGTACCCGCTGGAGATTTACATCACCAGTCTATCTGTACGGTACCTCGAGATAAGCCTAAGTGCGCCAACTGTGAGGGAACACATAAACTCTTCCATCCCTGCCCTCATGTCTTTGCCACTAACCCCCCCTCCCACACAGCACGCCACTGCTCTGACACAGTTGTTAGGCCTGCTACAACAACTCTCAGCCATAACCCTGTAAACTACAGCTAAACCAAACCCAGAACCCCCTAATACACTTCATTTGCAGAGCAATAAAATCCATAAAACAACTCCGCAACGAGCTTCACAAAACCTAAATTATAAACGAAAAAACTACTCCACAAACACCAAAATCAGTAAACCTCCCTCATTTCAGCCACACTACACCTTAAACAGACATAGAAAGCATAGTCATGACCCCTTCATGGAGTAGGCTATTGTCTAAACACGATCATGTCTCCTTCAACTTTACTGAAGACTTCATTAAATTCTATTAAAAATTCATAAACTTATTCCACAAATCTTAAAATCAGTATACATCCCTCATTTCAGTTACTCTATTCAATAAACAAACATAGAAGGCGTAACCATGACCCCTTCATGGAGTAGGCTATTGTCTAAATCTGACCACGCATACTACAACCTAATGATCCATCTGACTGGGAGGCTTGCCTGGGATGATGGGCCAGAAAACCGGGAGTTCAAGCATAACCTAAATGTTGAATGCTTAACATTTCCAATAACTTGGACAACTGGATTTAGGCTATTTCATTGAAAGAATCAACGAACTGTATAAAACTATAGGCACCTACAGGTATACTTAACTTATTAATTAAAGCTCTACAATAAACATACAGCACAATGAATTGTATAGCATGAAGTTATCCTGAAGAAGTCGTTTGATTAGAACGACTACTTAAATTCGAATGATTCCATTCGCTTGGAATTAGTCGTTTGCCAACGACTTGTTTCATTCCAATGATTTCCAACGATTGCTTTGGGATCAGTCGTTTACAACGACTACTTCAATTCGAATGATTCCATTCGCTTGGAATTAGTCGTTTGCCAATGACTTGTTTCATTCCAATGATTTCCAACGATTGTTTTGAGATCAGTCGTTTGCAAACGACTTGTTTATGATACGGTGAGTAGTCGTTGAATTCATTCGACTGTTTTTTAAAAGCAGTTGAATAAGTCGATTGTTTTAACTATCGACTAATTCGACTGTTTTCAGTTGACTGCTGCCCATCTCTACACACAACTAATTTTCTACACCAGCCGCTACTGAGCACGAGCTGTGACTGGCTTAGACATTAGCATCCTACGTGTTGAAAAATATTGTAAGTAACGTGTAGGAATAAAATACTACCTATAGGTATGTCAACCATTACATTGGCATATAATAAATGAATTATATTTATCTTGTATCTATCTATCCCACGATATAACATAATACAAGGTGAAGAGTCCTTTAAAACAAATTGTTTACTATGATACTGGAAGAAACAATACAACACAGTGGTAATAGTTCTAGCCTGCACCTATTTGTTAATAAAATTTCATGTGATTTCACTCAGATCTCTGTTGTAGTGGCTTATTATATGTGCACCTTGTAACTTAATAGTACATTATGCAACGAGCCTATAATGACAATAATTAAGACACGAGTTTTATAATTTTCATACGAGTGTCTTAATTACAATTATAGACGAGTTGCATACGACTGTTTATGTTCGACGATAATTATAACTATTTTATGTTCGAACATAAATATTCATAAATATCTGTCGAGATTTCACCAGTTTTATATACTGAACAGAGCGCATGGGATGCAGAGAATACCTTGTATTTGACCATGGCCTCCTGGAATACCTCACTATGACACTCGCCACGCAGTGAAATTTAAAATAGGGGGCCATGGAAGTGAGCGCAGGTGCGATGCTATCCTCACCTAATTGGTCACACAACTGTTTCTTGAGCTCTGATTGGTGGGAGAAACTGTATCATAATGAAAACTTGTACTATAATGAGCCTCATTATAGTACAGTTTTCTGACATAATATTTACATTTCGCCAGTGTCGAACATAAACATATTAACCTATCTTCTTTACACTGTTTTATGAGTTAAAACCACATCAAAACTGATGAGGATTTATTTTAGTTGGACACAGAAGCTTATTTATTAATGTAATAGACATCTATTATTGATGAAACCCATAAGATTGCCTCTCTCACCTTTCAGAAAATAACTAAAATTTTAATTCTGCGATTAATGTAACTAATCCACGTGTGTTTCTATTACACAACAATTAAGGGTAACTCCAGCATATCTTCTAGATTTTTGATGTGTCTGGTGAGTGGTTTTGTTACTGCTTCTGCAGGTATCACCCTTCTGAAAGATGTCTCATCGTTTCTAATTCTATTCTTAATCCTCTGCCAGAGGAGAAATAGTTTTGCAACGCATGAATACAGTGCTGTAGCTGCTGAATTTTCTAAAAATAATTATGGAATGATGGGAAGAAAAATAAATATAGCCTATTCTAAAATAACAACATACGCATAAAATGAAACCATTCTGATGAACTTAATATGCTTCAAATTCAGAGTACAAATGCGTTCACCATTTGGTGCTTCGTTCATTTGTATATTTGGACCAAAATGTAGACCTCTGAAATAAATTTTAATGTTGGACTTTGCTCCACAGAACAAGAGCACACAGCCACCCATAGGACCAGTGTGTGTTAAGATTTTAGAATCTGTAATGACAGTTCTACATCAGTAATGGCATTACTACATATTCGACCAACTGAATACTTGCCACTGTACCAGTAACTAACATGTGCAAGAACTGATCTTTTTTGAATACGGTACCAATAATTTGAAATTCAAGGAAGGGGAAAATATTAAAGCTTAGACACGTTGCCATGAGCCATGACATTTTTAATCTACCGCAATGTAAAATGAATTATTAACACTCCTCAAGAACTTGAGTACACATATGCAATAGGCTCATGGTACTGTATGTATCTCTGCAAGATGTAATCAAGTTGAAAACATTACGGTAACATAGACTCTTACCTGGTAATTTCTCAGGAAAGTAGGCCAAATTGCCACATTCATCTGCTATTTCGAGAACAGCAATTTACGATTTGTTTGTTCACAGAATTTGGTAGGCCTACCTGTGGAATAAATAATAGTGAAAGTGTAATTAATATGTCAAGTAGAATATCACCTGTACACTGCGTCTAATATCAATTCAAAACTAGGCTACCGGTACGGTATATTTTTCACAGGCACTACAGAAACAAGTTTTCACTTAAACTCTTAAAATAAGCGTACTTACTTGGCGTAGCAGAAGAACTGTTCACTTCTCATTACCAAGAAGACGATTTGATGAAAGAAAGATGAGAAAGAACACAACATTAGCTTATTATAAAATATTAATATACGGCCAATATTGTTTACAGCAAGCACGACATAAACAGAGCGTCCATGTTGGTCAATGCCGCCAACCCAGTAGAAATAATGTTTAATTAATGATAAGTGCCATAATTATCGTCGGTGAGCAAGATAATTGCAAGGAAATGTCAATTAGGAATTATATGTATATTTATTGACTAAATATAGGGATATATTTGCAGTTCAATTAAAACGTGTATCATGCATATGTTGGCAAGACGATATACAGCGCTTAATCCGCTCCTTACGTCTGGCCGCGCTACTACACCGATGGTACCAAATAATCCCTATCTGGTTGACACCCCCTGGTATTAAGCTTTGTGTCTTTTCCATGTGCCTTGTTTTGTTTTCCTATGACGATATGGTTGTTGTTTTAGAGGAACTGGGACTTAAAGATTTATAGTTTCTGCACAACATATTTGTTTTCTCTCCAGAACAGCTTTATGGATTGTGAAATGTTTCTCGTTATCTTCTGACAAGTGCGGCTGGCATTTTCAAACATTTGTTCTGAATACCTCTAAGTGGCGCTGTCTAAGGTTTATATAGGCTATTGGTCATCATGATCATCATCATCATTTCCCCTTTTCCAGCTGACACTGGGTGGAGGCAAACATGGTTCCTCTCCACTTGGTTCTGTCGTTCCACCATTCCTCTTCCGACACAGTGTTCCAATCCAGGTTCCGTTTACTAAAGCTATTCTTCACCGAGTCCATCCAACGCATTCTTGGTCTTCCTCGTCCTCTCTTCCCTGTCATCCGTCGTTCCAGTGCTCGTCTTGGTAGCCTTACTTCATTCATCTGTTTGACATGTCCAAACCATCTCAATCGGTTTTGCTCCAGTTTCTCATTTAGTTTGTGTACTCCCAGTTCTTTCCGTATATCTTCATTTCTCACTCTGCTATTGCTATGTTCTTGAAAAGAAAAAATAAACATGGAGCTGTTTCTGGTTGACAGTTTTCACATGGCAATGTTATTGATACTCGCTACAGAGGATGTTCCACCCTCTTAGGTAGGAAGAGTGTAACATCTCTCAAGTTCCAGGAACTGCCTGATGGCTGGTTTCCAAATCTTGCCGAGTTTCTCCATTTGCCTATTGAACATGATCCTTTATTCGTGAGAGCAGACAGAATGCATGAAGTTAGTGCGAGAGGTGTGGGAGGACTTTCACTCTCATTACTATGGGTTTGACCAAAATGTTAATATCTCGAGCTCATATTCTATCCTCTTTGTCTTCCCAAACAAACCCACGACTAGTTTTACTCTCAGATTCTATGTCCATATTCCCGTTCAACAGAGCCACACTTTCTGTAACATCATCAGCTAAAACTATATTAATTTCTGAATCCGCAATCATACGAACACGTTGTAGAAGCCTTATCACTCACTCTTGCAGACCTGATGTATCATACAGATATACACATCAAAGTTCAGTCTACAAAGTGTATCTTGCTAGATTTGTAATAGTTCAAGAACTGGCAGCTAGAGTCACATCACCCTGTCTGGTTAAGGTTGTGATGTATTATAACAGCTTAGACTTTCACGGCTGGCGTTCAGAACTAGGTACAAGTTTTCCAGGCTTGTGGGTCGCGGTCCCGACGTTTCACCGGAAACTGCGTCCAGCATTTTGAAGGGTTCTGCTCCTTTCGTTAGTCAGCACTGGAATGAGGACTGGCTCCACTGCTCGCTGTATCTGTACCGTGTGAGTCGAGTGTTCTCTGCGCGGTCCGGCCTCATGAAGGCGACTGCCTGGACCACGACCTACAAACCCGGATAACTTGTACCTAGTTCTGTTCTCCTTCCTAAAGTTTAGTGGCTGCGACAACACGGTCATGTAGCCCTGTGTAATTTGGGTGTGTGTAGAATCTGTGTTAATTCTGATGACTGTATTAGTGCATGTCATCTGTTTTAATTCAAGTAAGGACTGTAGACGATAAGTTCAAGTAGTTCCTACTTTTGCTACCAAATGCTACAATCCTTTGACACCTAGCTGTGAACTTGGCTACTAGATGCCTTCGCAACCAGCACCTGGCGGCGAACTTAATAGAGCTTTAATCGAATCTAACCTACAAATTTTAGCCTCACACAGATGTAGTTAGTGGAAGGTTGTTTTACATGCCATAAATCTATGATATCTTTATTTTCCCTCCGAAGGAAGGCATACTGAGAGATTTTTAATGCTCTTTAAAAATCCGACGACTTCGGCCAGGTTTGAACCAGCGACCTTGGGCATAGAAGCTCAGTATGCTACCAACTACGCCACCGAAGCCATCCTACCTAGTGCTGATGTAATAGTTTGGTATTTGAGGTGCTAAGAGATACTGTTTCTCCTGTGCCAGGACCAATATGGAGGAGGTGCAGGATGCACGGAAAAGGAACGAAACGGCGAGCAAGGAAGACGACAGCTGGATGCTGCAGCTGGACACCAACGCCTACATCTACATCTACAGCGTGTTTGTGATCGCCACAGTGGTGGTCACCATGTCTCGGTCGCTGCTGTTCTTCAGCGCCTGCATGAGGGCTTCCATCAGACTGCACGACCGCATGTTCCAGAGCATCACCCACGCCATCATGGGGTTCTTCAACACCAACCCCTCCGGTAATATTCCTACAGCAGTCTACTTGCACATTCCTCAAAACAACTCCATTTTTCATATTTGCACAACACACTCGTTTCCAAATCTTCATATATCATCAAGTTTCCACTCCAGTTTCCCGGGTGTGGTTTATGAGCGCTCTCCCATGTGCCACTGCTCCTTCAAGACTTCATCCCAGTTGATTCCCTTGGATGTGATATCTTCCTTCACTTGGTCCAGCCATCTCCTAGGTCTTTCAACAGGTCTCTTTCCAGTAATCTCAGTATGTAACTATTGTTTTGCAATTCTTCCTTCTGCCATACGTTTGACGTGCCCTAGTTATGGTCTCCTTCAGGGACTGATTTATTCCAGCTTGTTCTCTTATCTTCTCATTTCTTACTTTGTAATTCCTAGTTTTTTGAAACGTGCTTCTTAGAAACTTCATTTTTGAAGCCTGAAGTCTGCTGTCATCTTTTTTGGTAGTTGTGCATGTTTTCAACCCATAAGTCAATATGTTCGAGATCTTAGTAGCACTTGCTTATTCCAGAGTAAATATCGAACTTGCTGATAGAATTGACATGATTTCTGAATACGGTTATTTAATTCAAGCTGTATTCTGTTGTCACTTGATATTAAGCATCCAAGGTACTGACACTGGTTTACGGTTTCCAATTGTAACATTACATTAGCTTTACTTCTCTGTCTGTTAACAGACATTTCATATAACAAGATTGTATTCTTTACTCTGTTCCTTCAGGTTCGTAGCTCAACACTAGCTTAAAGGACCTGCATTGACATCCAACATCATCATCATTAACTTTCATGTATTAGGCCTCGTGGCCTGTTACGGTCTCTTGCCAGCGTTTCTTTGGTGTTCCCAAGTTTCTTCGACCACCTGGAGCATACCAAAGACTCGGCTATGACTCATCCTGTCCACATGCTGTTGTACAACTGGGGTGATTTTCAGTTCCTGCAGGATGTCCTCATTCCTCTGATGATCGATTAAGGAGTAGCCAGGAGTTTGTCTCATGAATCTCATTTCATCTGCCTTGCTGATGGTCCAGGCCTCACTTCCATATGCTAGCAAGAGTTTGATATACTTTCAGTCTAGTGTGCCGTTGTACCTGAGATGGCTTGAAAACTTGATTGATTACTCCTGTAATCTATATAGGGTAAGATGTTTCCACTCTTCAACACAATTTACTTTGTTTTGAGGCAACTTAACCTCTTCTGGGACATGTTTCATACTCCTGCAATTTTAATAAATTTTGAGATTTTGACTGCCATGTCTTTTTCATCCGGGAATGATAAGATCCAACATAAGATTCGATTCTTCTTCTTGTTCATCATTTCCCGTTTCCAGTTCCCTGGGTCGGGTTGCGAATCAAGGACTTCCACAGTTGTCTATCCCTCCACCACTCATTTCGTTCTTTCAATACTTTGTTTTCTTTTACTCCTATCTTCTCTATGCTTTCCTTCACCGTATCTATCCACCTCTTTCTGGGCCTTCCTCGTGGTCTTCTTCCTGGTATTTTCTCCATAAATATTCTTTTTGGTGCTCTATATTCTTCCATTCTCATCATAGTCCGTACCACTTCAGCTTAACTTACAAATCATATTGTTATGACAACAAGTAAAATAGGCTTGTTTCTACAGAGTAATAACAAACACATTATCATTTTTCAAAGCTCCGCACGATTACCGATACAACGATAAAGCCAGGTACAGCGATAATTTTATATGGTCCTGGCTGATTTCCTATATTTACAATGTTAATTACCCCTCATTACAAAGATGAGGAAATTTTAGCAACACCCTGTTATAACGAAGACAAAGTTTCAGGTATCTTACTATTTTTTGCTTCTAAGAATTTGACCATAATGGTACGTATTGTTTGTTAAACAACCTGTCCGTAGCAACTCATTCTCGACTTGTCTATGATCTCTTGTAAGGGATTCTCTTCCACAATCTCTCTCACTCTACCCACAATCCACCAGTCTCTTGGTCTCTCGCCCTCCTGCCTTCTCCTAACCTGTCCGTAGCAACTCATTCTCGACTTGTCTATGATCTCTTGTAAGGGATTCTCTTCCACAATCTCTCTCACTCTACCCACAATCCACCAGTCTCTTGGTCTCTCGCCCTCCTGCCTTCTCCTAACCTGTCCGTACCAACCCATTCTCGACTTGTCTATGATCTCTTGTAAGGGATTCTCTTCCACAATCTCTCTCACTCTACCCACAATCCACCAGTCTCTTGGTCTCTCGCCCTCCTGCCTTCTCCTAACCTGTCCGTACCAACCCATTCTCGACTTGTCTATGATCTCTTGTAAGGGATTCTCTTCCACAATCTCTCTCACTCTACCCACAATCCACCAGTCTCTTGGTCTCTCGCCCTCCTGCCTTCTCCTAACCTGTCCGTACCAACTCATTCTCGACTTGTCTATGATCTCTTGTAAGGGATTCTCTTCCACAATCTCTCTCACTCTACCCACAATCCACCAGTCTCTTGGTCTCTCGCCCTCCTGCCTTCTCCTAACCTGTCCGTACCAACCCATTCTCGACTTGTCTATGATCTCTTGTAAGGGATTCTCTTCCACAATCTCTCTCACTCTACCCACAATCCACCAGTCTCTTGGTCTCTCGCCCTCCTGCCTTCTCCTAACCTGTCCGTACCAACTCATTCTCGACTTGTCTATGATCTCTTGTAAGGGATTCTCTTCCACAATCTCTCTCACTCTACCCACAATCCACCAGTCTCTTGGTCTCTCGCCCTCCTGCCTTCTCCTAACCTGTCCGTACCAACCCATTCTCGACTTGTCTATGATCTCTTGTAAGGGATTCTCTTCCACAATCTCTCTCACTCTACCCACAATCCACCAGTCTCTTGGTCTCTCGCCCTCCTGCCTTCTCCTAACCTGTCCGTACCAACCCATTCTCGACTTGTCTATGATCTCTTGTAAGGGATTCTCTTCCACAATCTCTCTCACTCTACCCACAATCCACCAGTCTCTTGGTCTCTCGCCCTCCTGCCTTCTCCTAACCTGTCCGTACCAACCCATTCTCGACTTGTCTATGATCTCTTGTAAGGGATTCTCTTCCACAATCTCTCTCACTCTACCCACAATCCACCAGTCTCTTGGTCTCTCGCCCTCCTGCCTTCTCCTAACCTGTCCGTACCAACCCATTCTCGACTTGTCTATGATCTCTTGTAAGGGATTCTCTTCCACAATCTCTCTCACTCTACCCACAATCCACCAGTCTCTTGGTCTCTCGCCCTCCTGCCTTCTCCTAACCTGTCCGTACCAACTCATTCTCGACTTGTATATGATCTCTTGTAAGGGATTCTCTTCCACAATCTCTCTCACTCTACCCACAATCCACCAGTCTCTTGGTCTCTCGCCCTCCTGCCTTCTCCTAACCTGTCCGTACCAACCCATTCTCGACTTGTCTATGATCTCTTGTAAGGGATTCTCTTCCACAATCTCTCTCACTCTACCCACAATCCACCAGTCTCTTGGTCTCTCGCCCTCCTGCCTTCTCCTAACCTGTCCGTACCAACCCATTCTCGACTTGTCTATGATCTCTTGTAAGGGATTCTCTTCCACAATCTCTCATTTCTTACTCAATCCCTTCTTGCTATTCTATAATCTGGTTCTCAAGCCTGGATCCTGCTCTTCACATCCCGAGTAGGTGAGTATTGGGACATACATCGCTGCTCCATTCCAGGGCTTGCCTTCCTCTCTCACTCATCTCCTTGTCATAACTAGGGCTCGGATTTTTAGGTAAATAAATATTTTTTTAATGTAAATACATACTTTAAGCATTCTTTTCTACAAATACATAAATTCCTGCTTTTCACTTATTAGCACATAAAAAGACATAATATTTACATTTTTTTAAATCTATGTGCTAGATCATTCAGTTTATTGCATTTTTGTTCCGTGTTACTTCAACGGGGAAGAACCTGTGAGCTACCTAATCTTCATGCAGAGCGTATGTCAGCTTGCAACTGTGTTATTCTTAACTTGCCACCCCGTGCCACTCACTGTGAAAGCCGGGGATTTCCTTGTCCATAGCCTTATTGCACCAGGTGCTACACCTACCTGGAACCAGCGACACTCACATGCAGTTCATTTCTGGCACTGTGGGTGAAGTGTAAGGCAGTTCTACGATGCCTAAAGTAAAAGTAACTACAAGTTATCGTCTGTTGTAGAATTTAAAGATAATTTTTCTTCTGATGGGGGCGTTCTGTTCTGCCAACCATGTGGGAAAGCGATCGATGCTAAACAGCGATCTCAAGTTACACAACACCTCAAGGGCAAGAAACATATTGCCGCAGTTTCGCGCCTTCAGAAGAAGTGTTGCGTAATAATCGTCGGTCATTTGTGATGGACAACCTGAAGTTGTATCTCGTTGTGTATTGTAATGCTTCAGCAGTCGGTGAGACATAGAATAAATTGCATTCGTGAGCACTGCATATTGTTTATATTCTCATTAATAAACTAAATTATAAATAAATATTTTCACTTTTTTGTCATATATTTTAGGTATTTTTGTTACATAAAAAATAAATATTTAGTATCTAAAAATCCAAGCCCTAGTCATAACCAGATCCATTTAATGAAATATTTGAAATTTGATACTGTGTTATTACACTCGGAGGCAAAAATATACCGGATACTTAGGGAAACATTATCCAACAGAGTAGTAACGCACCTCACCACTCCAGAAATCAAAATGTATAACCAAAACGGATTCAGAGATTTTTCCATAAATTACGAGGGTAATTCCAAGTAAGGTCCGATTCGCCGTAAATATTTGAAAGCGACGACAAGGGCAAAACACGCATGCGCGCCGACTCCTGGCTTGCTTTGTGCGGCAAAAGCCGCCAGTAGCGTCGTTACTGTTGCTGTGTGCTGTTGATAGTAGTTCACAATGTTTGAGACAATTAATCAGCCCGCTGATTGTGAAGTAAGGGCAGTGATACGGTTTCTGTCTGCAAGAAACATTTCTGAGGCAGAAATTCATTGGCAGATTACTGAAGTGTACGGTCCTAACATAATGAGTGACAGTAAAGTGCGCAAGTGGGTGCGAGCCTTTAATGAAGGACGGGAAAATGTGCACGATGAACCTCGCTCTGGCAGACCATCAGTGATTACAGACGAGTTGGTTCATGCGGTTGACGACAAAATTCGTGAAGATCAACGATTCACTATTTCAGGGACAACGATCAATAAAGCCGCCTACTGCGCTACCTTGACTAAAATTGGACGTGCAATCCAGAATAAGCGATGTGGTCTTTTGTCGTCTGGAGTGTTGTTGTTGCATGACAATGCCAGACCCCATACTGCGAATGACACGCAAACTCTAATCAAGAAATTTGGATGGGGAACAGATGGACCACCCACCGTACAATCCGGACTTGGCGCCAAGTGATTTCCACCGGTTCCGCTACACAAAGGAGTTTCTTGGCGGCAAGTGCTTCGACACAGATGATGAAGTAAAAGAAGCTGTTAGACTGGTTAGCTTCGCAGGCGGCCGAGTTCTACGACTTAGGCATTCAAAAGCTTGTGGAACGATGTAACAAATGTGTAAATAAGTATGGAAATTATGTAGAAAAATAGAGAAAGACGTAAGGAATGTCAATAAAACAATTGTTTTGGAAACAATTTTGATTTTGGATGGTTTTTTTATATTTTTTATGGACCTTAGTTTTGGAATAGCCCTCGTATTATATTACAATTTTACAATGTGTGTTTATACTCGGTGCCATTAGTGTATCAAAAGCTTAGATAATTAACCTTGCACACATTTGTGTGTCTGCAGGTCGCATCCTGAACCGCTTCGCCAAGGACATGGGAAATATCGACGAGGTGCTGCCCATCACCATGATAGAGTGTTTCCAGGTTTGGGTCCTTTGCTCCTTGATCACATGTAACATGCATTAGTTGGTCGGCTGCAAGGATCATACCATAATGTTATTGCATTGCCATGGTGGGCGAGTGGTTATCGTGTTGGACTACCAACCCCAAGCTTGCAGGTTCGCTCCTGGTCACGGTAAGAGATTTTTGAAAGGCCAAAAAAATCACGGCACGCATGTCATACGTTGTTGGCATGTTAAAGAACCCATTTGAATTCAGTAAGTAGTGTTCATAATGGCAAAATTAAACTCTTGATTTTCCGCCAACACAAAGTTCCTCCGCCCTCTACTAGAAAGCGCTATAGTGTCAAGGAGCTTAGATATCTAACCTCCTTGACTTTCATAGCACTCCAAGGAACGACAATATTTGACATGCAAGCTGCCCTCTGGCGTCAAATAACAAAACTTGCAACCGGCACCCGAGGCCATACGTTATTATTATTGCATTGCCGTTAACTAGAGGACGGCGGGCAATACTCAAGAAATGGCTTCTAGGTATTACTGTCTGTTGTGAATCTTCAGTCGGTCAACAAGAATATACAATGTACATTATGCCCCGTCCAGTCGTGTTGACCCACTGAAGAGCTGTTTGTATTGACAACATTGAAAAAAGCCTTCAAAGCTGTCTATACGAGAATGGTAATGTAATTGGTGCCACTCTGGGGCTCCAGGAAAACTCTCGAGTTGGTTTTATTGTCGGCCCATTGGACAAGATTCCCACTGACTTTATTCTGCGGTAACGAGTCTCGGACACTTGGAGCGGACTGCCAACTGTCTGTAAGAAGCCAGACTCTACAAGTAGGCAATTAATATTTCACACTATTGAGGGACAGCTGTTATGGGATGTTAAAATACCACAAAGAACAACATTAACATTATATAAACAATACTTTACCCCAATTGTAACCAATGGTTACTAACAAGAGGCAAGACAGTAAGATCGAAGCAACTCAGGACATCTCTCCGGAAGACTAGAAGACATAAAATCCGAAACTCGAAAATTAGGCAAGAACTAAATATAACGGGCGGTTTCGGTGGCGTAGTTGGTAGCATGCTGAGCTTCTATGCCCAAGATCGCGGGTTCAAACCCGGCCGAAGGCATCGGATTGTTTAAGAGTGTTAAAAATCCCTCAGTATGCCTTCCTTCGGAGGGGAAGTAAAGCCGGCGGTCCCACATCATAGATTTATGGCATGTAAAAGAACCTTCCACTAATTGAAGCTGTGTGAAGTTAAATTGGATAGGTTAAGAATGTAAACAACGCTCTTAGGTTTCTACGTTCGTTGCCAAGAGCCGACTGCGGTGGCGTCTAGTAGCTAAGTTCTGAACTTGGCCTAGTAGTTGTTGACGGTGGTGCTTGGCAGCAAAAGTGGGAACTATTTGAAAAATTCTAAGTTGCAGTACTTAAATTAAAAAACAGAAAACACATACTAATACAGTCATCACAACTAACACCGGTTATCAGACAGATTCTACACACACCCAAAGTACACGGGGCTACATGACCGCGTTGTCGCAGCCCCTTAACTTAAGAACCAACCTAAATATAACGCAACCATTAGTGCAGCGAATACAGAGGTTGAGATTAACATGGTTTGGCCTTGTGTAAAGGATGGAAAATGATAAAGTTGCAAAGAGGGAGATGGTGAGGAACCTTGACGGTATTAGAGGGCAGAGCTGCACAGTGGGAGATGGTGAGGAACCTTGACGGTATTAGAGGACAGAGCTGCACAGTGGGAGATGGTGAGGATCCTTGACGGTATTAGAGGGCAGAGCTGCACAGTGGGAGATGGTGAGGATCCTTGACGGTATTAGAGGGCAGAGCTGCAAAGTGGGAGATGGTGAGGAACCTTGACGGTATTAGAGGGCAGAGCTGCACAGTGGGAGATGGTGAGGATCCTTGACGGTATTAGAGGGCAGAGCTGCACAGTGGGAGATGGTGAGGAACCTTGACGGTATTAGAGGACAGAGCTGCAAAGTGGGAGATGGTGAGGATCCTTGACGGTATTAGAGGGCAGAGCTGCACAGTGGGAGATGGTGAGGAACCTTGACGGTATTAGAGGACAGAGCTGCACAGTGGGAGATGGTGAGGATCCTTGACGGTATTAGAGGGCAGAGCTGCACAGTGGGAGATGGTGAGGATCCTTGACGGTATTAGAGGGCAGAGCTGCAAAGTGGGAGATGGTGAGGAACCTTGACGGTATTAGAGGGCAGAGCTGCACAGTGGGAGATGGTGAGGAACCTTGACGGTATTAGAGGACAGAGCTGCACAGTGGGAGATGGTGAGGAACCTTGACGGTATTAGAGGGCAGAGCTGCAAAGTGGGAGATGGTGAGGATCCTTGACGGTATTAGAGGACAGAGCTGCACAGTGGGAGATGGTGAGGAACCTTGACGGTATTAGAGGGCAGAGCTGCAAAGTGGGAGATGGTGAGGAACCTTGACGGTATTAGAGGGCAGAGCTGCAAAGTGGGAGATGGTGAGGAACCTTGATGGTATTAGAGGGCAGAGCTGCACAGTGGGAGATGGTGAGGATCCTTGACGGTATTAGAGGGCAGAGCTGCAAAGTGGGAGATGGTGAGGAACCTTGACGGTATTAGAGGGCAGAGCTGCACAGTGGGAGATGGTGAGGAACCTTGACGGTATTAGAGGGCAGAGCTGCACAGTGGGAGATGGTGAGGAACCTTGACGGTATTAGAGGGCAGAGCTGCACAGTGGGAGATGGTGAGGAACCTTGACGGTATTAGAGGACAGAGCTGCACAGTGGGAGATGGTGAGGAACCTTGACGGTATTAGAGGACAGAGCTGCACAGTGGGAGATGGTGAGGATCCTTGACGGTATTAGAGGACAGAGCTGCACAGTGGGAGATGGTGAGGAACCTTGACGGTATTAGAGGGCAGAGCTGCAAAGTGGGAGATGGTGAGGAACCTTGACGGTATTAGAGGGCAGAGCTGCACAGTGGGAGATGGTGAGGATCCTTGACGGTATTAGAGGGCAGAGCTGCAAAGTGGGAGATGGTGAGGAACCTTGACGGTATTAGAGGGCAGAGCTGCACAGTGGGAGATGGTGAGGAACCTTGACGGTATTAGAGGACAGAGCTGCACAGTGGGAGATGGTGAGGAACCTTGACGGTATTAGAGGACAGAGCTGCACAGTGGGATATGGTGAGGAACCTTGACGGTATTAGAGGACAGAGCTGCACAGTGGGAGATGGTGAGGATCCTTGACGGTATTAGAGGGCAGAGCTGCACAGTGGGAGATGGTGAGGAACCTTGACGGTATTAGAGGGCAGAGCTGCACAGTGGGAGATGGTGAGGAACCTTGACGGTATTAGAGGACAGAGCTGCAAAGTGGGAGATGGTGAGGAACCTTGACGGTATTAGAGGGCAGAGCTGCACAGTGGGAGATGGTGAGGATCCTTGACGGTATTAGAGGGCAGAGCTGCACAGTGGGAGATGGTGAGGAACCTTGACGGTATTAGAGGGCAGAGCTGCACAGTGGGAGATGGTGAGGAACCTTGACGGTATTAGAGGGCAGAGCTGCACAGTGGGAGATGGTGAGGAACCTTGACGGTATAAAGGGCAGAGCTGCACAGTGGGAGATGGTGAGGAACCTTGACGGTATTAGGGGACAGAGCTGCACAGTGGGAGATGGTGAGGATCCTTGACGGTATTAGAGGGCAGAGCTGCATAGTGGGAGATGGTGAGGATCCTTGACGGTATTAGAGGACAGAGCTGCAAAGTGGGAGATGGTGAGGAACCTTGACGGTATTAGAGGGCAGAGCTGCACAGTGGGAGATGGTGAGGATCCTTGACGGTATTAGAGGGCAGAGCTGCACAGTGGGAGATGGTGAGGATCCTTGACGGTATTAGAGGGCAGAGCTGCACAGTGGGAGATGGTGAGGATCCTTGACGGTATTAGAGGGCAGAGCTGCAAAGTGGGAGATGGTGAGGAACCTTGACGGTATTAGAGGACAGAGCTGCAAAGTGGGAGATGGTGAGGAACCTTGACGGTATTAGAGGGCAGAGCTGCACAGTGGGAGATGGTGAGGATCCTTGACGGTATTAGAGGGCAGAGCTGCAAAGTGGGAGATGGTGAGGAACCTTGACGGTATTAGAGGGCAGAGCTGCACAGTGGGAGATGGTGAGGATCCTTGACGGTATTAGAGGACAGAGCTGCAAAGTGGGAGATGGTGAGGAACCTTGACGGTATTAGAGGGCAGAGCTGCAAAGTGGGAGATGGTGAGGAACCTTGACGGTATTAGAGGGCAGAGCTGCACAGTGGGAGATGGTGAGGAACCTTGACGGTATTAGAGGGCAGAGCTGCAAAGTGGGAGATGGTGAGGATCCTTGACGGTATTAGAGGGCAGAGCTGCAAAGTGGGAGATGGTGAGGATCCTTGACGGTATTAGAGGGCAGAGCTGCAAAGTGGGAGATGGTGAGGATCCTTGACGGTATTAGAGGGCAGAGCTGCAAAGTGGGAGATGGTGAGGATCCTTGACGGTATTAGAGGGCAGAGCTGCAAAGTGGGAGATGGTGAGGATCCTTGACGGTATTAGAGGGCAGAGCTGCACAGTGGGAGATGCTGAGGAACCTTGACGGTATTAGAGGGCAGAGCCGCACAGTGGGAGATGGTGAGGAACCTTGACGGTATTAGAGGGCAGAGCTGCAAAGTGGGAGATGGTGAGGATCCTTGACGGTATTAGAGGGCAGAGCTGCACAGTGGGAGATGGTGAGGAACCTTGACGGTATTAGAGGGCAGAGCTGCACAGTGGGAGATGGTGAGGATCCTTGACGGTATTAGAGGGCAGAGCTGCACAGTGGGAGATGGTGAGGATCCTTGACGGTATTAGAGGACAGAGCTGCAAAGTGGGAGATGGTGAGGATCCTTGACGGTATTAGAGGGCAGAGCTGCACAGTGGGAGATGGTGAGGAACCTTGACGGTATTAGAGGGCAGAGCTGCACAGTGGGAGATGGTGAGGATCCTTGACGGTATTAGAGGACAGAGCTGCACAGTGGGAGATGGTGAGGAACCTTGACGGTATTAGAGGACAGAGCTGCACAGTGGGAGTTGGTGAGGATCCTTGACGGTATTAGAGGGCAGAGCTGCACAGTGGGATATGGTGAGGATCCTTGACGGTATTAGAGGACAGAGCTGCACAGTGGGAGATGGTGAGGATCCTTGACGGTATTAGAGGGCAGAGCTGCACAGTGGGAGATGGTGAGGATCCTTGACGGTATTAGAGGACAGAGCTGCACAGTGGGAGATGGTGAGGATCCTTGACGGTATTAGAGGGCAGAGCTGCACAGTGGGAGATGGTGAGGATCCTTGACGGTATTAGAGGGCAGAGCTGCAAAGTGGGAGATGGTGAGGATCCTTGACGGTATTAGAGGGCAGAGCTGCAAAGTGGGAGATGGTGAGGAACCTTGACGGTTTTAGAGGGCAGAGCTGCACAGTGGGAGATGGTGAGGATCCTTGACGGTATTAGAGGGCAGAGCTGCAAAGTGGGAGATGGTGAGGATCCTTGACGGTATTAGAGGGCAGAGCTGCAAAGTGGGAGATGGTGAGGAACCTTGACGGTATTAGAGGGCAGAGCTGCAAAGTGGGAGATGGTGAGGATCCTTGACGGTATTAGAGGGCAGAGCTGCACAGTGGGAGATGGTGAGGAACCTTGACGGTATTAGAGGGCAGAGCTGCAAAGTGGGAGATGGTGAGGATCCTTGACGGTATTAGAGGGCAGAGCTGCAAAGTGGGAGATGGTGAGGAACCTTGACGGTATTAGAGGGCAGAGCTGCACAGTGGGAGATGGTGAGGAACCTTGACGGTATTAGAGGGCAGAGCTGCACAGTGGGAGATGGTGAGGATCCTTGACGGTATTAGAGGGCAGAGCTGCAAAGTGGGAGATGGTGAGGATCCTTGACGGTATTAGAGGACAGAGCTGCACAGTGGGAGATGGTGAGGAACCTTGACGGTATTAGAGGGCAGAGCTGCAAAGTGGGAGATGGTGAGGATCCTTGACGGTATTAGAGGACAGAGCTGCAAAGTGGGAGATGGTGAGGATCCTTGACGGTATTAGAGGGCAGAGCTGCACAGTGGGAGATGGTGAGGAACCTTGACGGTATTAGAGGGCAGAGCTGCACAGTGGGAGATGGTGAGGATCCTTGACGGTATTAGAGGGCAGAGCTGCAAAGTGGGAGATGGTGAGGAACCTTGACGGTATTAGAGGGCAGAGCTGCAAAGTGGGAGATGGTGAGGATCCTTGATGGTATTAGAGGGCAGAGCTGCAAAGTGGGAGATGGTGAGGAACCTTGACGGTATTAGAGGGCAGAGCTGCACAGTGGGAGATGGTGAGGAACCTTGACGGTATTAGAGGACAGAGCTGCAAAGTGGGAGATGGTGAGGAACCTTGACGGTATTAGAGGGCAGAGCTGCAAAGTGGGAGATGGTGAGGAACCTTGACGGTATTAGAGGGCAGAGCTGCACAGTGGGAGATGGTGAGGAACCTTGACGGTATTAGAGGACAGAGCTGCACAGTGGGAGATGGTGAGGAACCTTGACGGTATTAGAGGGCAGAGCTGCACAGTGGGAGATGGTGAGGAACCTTGACGGTATTAAAGGGCAGAGCTGCACAGTGGGAGATGGTGAGGAACCTTGACGGTATTAGAGGGCAGAGCTGCACAGTGGGAGATGGTGAGGAACCTTGACGGTATTAGATTGGTTGGAAGGCCGAAAAAGAGATGGATGGACCAATTCCGACAAGACATATGTAACATTGGAGTGGATGTGGCAGGAGAAGTTGAATGGATAGACAGCACTGGAAGAGGCTAGTTTACAACACCCGGGTGACAGGACTTGATGAGTGAGAATTCACTAAGGTGTATGTTTCACAAAACTCGACTTCTTGAACCAGAGGCAGCGAGAAGGTGTGGTTTGTACCAAAATCATCCAAATGGTCGAAATAGTACAGGAAAAATCTTGCATTTCTTGAAAAGTCAACATAATATATATTTGTTTGTTTATAAAATGCTTTAAACAAATAAATAAGACGATAGCTCCTGGCAAAACTGTGTTGTGTGTAGCCCGCATAACACTAGAGACTGTACTCACGGGGGAAATTCATAAGAAACAGAGTTACCCGCAGCAGTGACTAATTGCTCTGTGATTCCATAAGTATCAAACAAATAAACAGCATAGCAGTAAAGCCAGGCACAGGTCCCCTACTTATCACAGAGTCTTCCGAATGACGAATTATAAAGGTTTCCAAAATAATGCAGTATGAAAATTCAAAGTCAAATTCAAAATACAGTACTCCCTCTGTAATCCGGCATCTCAGCTCTCCGGCACTCCCAGTAATCCGGCGTTTTGTATTCGAGTACGAGCTTAACACTTGATTTGATAATGCGTCCCCAATACTGTACAATGTTTCCCACGCAAATCTTAACGAGAAAGTCATCATTTGGTACCCCTATGGCCGGACATGACACTACTGGATCAGTACAAAAAAGATGAACCGAACAAGAAAGCCAGTGAAGAGAGGTAGATTCATCTACTGCGAGACGTGGTTAACGAACAAGTCGTGGATTCACAGGATAACGTATTGACAACTGATGACGTAGGCATGTGGCTTACCGGTGAAGATGACGAAAACAACCAGTTTATGACAGAAGATGACATCATAGAGGACGTGGCAAGAGAGGAAGAGGACGAGGAACAGGCCGAAGGAGAAGTGACAGTGGCTGTACGATCAATCTCTCACGATGCGGCCATCGCCTCGTTTGCCACGTCAATTGCCTGGGCGGAGGAAAATGGCGTCTCTGCTAACGATGTCTTAGTTCTAAGAAGGTTACAGGAACAGGTTCTCAAAACGTCTCTTAACCGTAAAAAGCAAAAGACAACTGATGCATATTTCCATCAGTCTACTTCGAAGGAATAAGGTGAGTTATATGATATATTTTCGTACTTTTTTACTTTGTATAGTACAATGTAATTAAAACTGATTTTCAAATGATATCTGCGTTTTTCTCGATATTTTCCAGTAATCCGGCGTTTTCGGTAATCTGGCAGTGCTCTGGTCCGATATCTGCCGGATTACCGAGAGAGCACTGTACTGTATCATGTGTTGAAATTGACAGCAATAAGACTACTTCCCACACCCGTCACTCACTGACGCAGTCACGTTATAACAAGCTCATATTGGTCTCCCCCTTTGTCTTTCTTCATAAAATCACCGTTTTTGCACATATTCACCCATTTTTCAGGTATTTGACCAGGATTTAAAATTTATATTGGTGGTAGCCCTGTTCTATTTTGGTCTGTCTCCCAATTTCACAAACCAGAGAACACCCGTCTGTACCTCAGAACCAGACTAACGTAAGTCACATTATGCCAACTTTTCAGGAAAATGAAAATGAACTCTATGTCTGACTGCATGGCTAACACTTGAATTAGGCACCAAAAAACTATTGATATTATTAAAGTTGTATATACTTAACCCCTTTATTGGTATTTCCTTTAGAATTAATGCAATATTCAGTCAGGACTGGACTTACATTTTTTTGGCTGTGCTTATGAAATCGTTTTAGGACTTAAGACTGGACTTGCGTTATATTGGCTGTATTTATAAAACCAGGTTTAGGACTTAGCACTATGACAAGGTGTGTTAATGACACTTGCGTTTTAATGTATTCTTAATGCTTCAGAACCACAATAACGTAAGTGGATTTAAGTTTGTCTGGCTCAATCATAGGTTGGGACTTACGTTCTTACAACCCTTAGTAAATACAAAACGCGATGTTTCACCGGACTTCAGTTGTAATGGCTTAATGCAGAATCAAATTCTACATACAATGATTTAATAACCTGAAAATCGTAATTTTTGGACTTACGTTCGTCTGGTTCTGAGGTACAGCATTAATGATGATAGTGTTAAAACTGCTAAAAGGGATCTTTGGTTGGTTGTAATTGAAGCTCCCATCTGCTGTATGTGTTGCAGATCATCCTGATCCTGGTGACCATCGCGATAATGGTGGCCGCACTCAACTACTGGCTGCTCATCCCCACGGCTGTGGTGGCCATCATCTTCACCCTCCTGAGACTCGTCTTCCTGTCCACCTCACGCAGCATCAAGCGTCTGGAGAGCATCAGTGAGTGTGAACACATTGGAACAATATCATACAGTAGATCATGGCTCAGTAAATTATGCAACCTGGCATAAAGAGAAGTTAAAGTCGGACATCGGGTATGAGCCGTGATGATAAAATGCTTTGCACCTTACAACTCTTCCCATGTCCGTACCCCTCCACGTTACCACTCGTCCCCCATCACTACAGAGGATGAAAAGCTAATACAAAAATAATTTCAGGATTGTTGACGAGGATTTCTCTGATTCCAAAAATGAGCCTTGAGCTAATATTTGCATTACATGAGAATGTATGAACTCATGACAGCCTAATTACATTTGGAAAAGGGAGGGAAAATTCTACTACAGTTCTAGGAATATGTCGGTTCGTTCCTCAGTTTAGGGGCTGCGTGTAGCCCCGTGTACTTTGGGTGTGTGTAGAATCTGTGTTAATTGTGATGGCTGTATTAGTGTGTGTATCTGTTTTTTTAATTCCAGTAAGGACTGCAACTTTGAATTTTTCAAATAGTTCCTACTTTTGCCACCAAATGCCACCGTCAACGACTACTAGGCCTAGTTCAGAACTTAGCTACTAGACGCCACCACAATGAGCTCTTGGCAACGAACGTAGAAACCTAAGAGCGTTGTTTACATTCTTACCTTATACAATTTAGCTTCACACAGGTGTAATTAGTGGAAGGTTCTTTAACATGCCATAAATCTATGACATGGGATCACTGGCTTTACTTCCCCTCCGAAGGAAGGCATACATAGGGATTTTTAACGCTCTTAAAAAATCAGACGTCTCCGGCCGGGTTTGAACCCGCTATTTTGGCCATAGAAGCTCAGCATGCTACCGACTACACCACCGAAGCCTCTGTAGAATCGGTGAAATATATGCTACTTACGATGAAGGATGTCGTGTGAAACACAATCTGATTTAGATATCCCTTGTCCGGCATTTTGAAATGATCATTCGTTGACCCTAGTCATCGAGATTGCCGAGAGGAAGATGGCATCTCACTCCACGCAACAGAAGTGTTCTGTTCAAGGGCAGTTGGCATCTCATGAATGCCTGCTTGCAAATTACGGAGTTTGGATGGTTAGCACCACAAGTTGTCAGATAGCATCACCAAAACGGTTGAATCTGTGATGGTGTTCTTGTGTGGCACAATAACCCCTTGTGATCGTAGTTATTCTTGTTGTTTGCAGCACGCAGTCCCGTGTTCTCCCACATCAGTGCCTCAGTGCAGGGACTGGCGACGATTCGTGCGATGGGTGCCCAGGATGCGCTGCGTCAGGAGTTCGATGCCCACCAGGTGAGAGGATCGATGGCAGTGCCCACACTCCACGATATTCAGCAGTCATCGACTAATAGTCTATGTTCTGTCTTGCAGGATCTCAATACGACGGCCTACTACCTGTTCATGGCTGCCAACAGAGCCTTCGGACTGTGGCTCGACATCGGCTGCCTGCTCTTCCTCACGTTTGTCATCTTCAGCTTCTTGCTCATGACTGAGAGTAAGTCTAACACAACACAATCACATCATCATTGGTTATCCACTCCAGTTGCCCGGGTGTACATGTACCAGGACTGTACACATACTTCTTCCTGCATAGAGCTTTTCAGACCAGCTTGTGGATGTGTTTCTGATGCCAATCCTGGCATAAAACATGCGCCCACATAAATTGCACTGAATGGTCGGGGAGGGCGGGGTTGTAATTGATGAAGCTTTCTTGCTTGTCGCTTGCCCCTCCATGTCTGCGACGTTCTTCTTCAAATAAGTTGACAGTGGTCGATGTAGTGTTCCGCCACAGTAAACGGTCCGCAGCAGATGTTTCCCATGAGTGAATAAGTATACCAGTCGTCGTCATGATGTGTTTTAGCTGGTCTTTAAAACGCTTGAGAGGGGCCCCTTGTGGTCTAGTGCCGTTCACCGAAATTGTCGTGGAAGCTTGGTATCACTCTTACGTGAACATGGCTTAACTATCTCACTTGATGAGCGATGATGGTTGCCTCAATGCTATTGCAGTATTGGTCACCTAGTCCTCCCACTTGCTATTCAAGATGTATCTCATCTTTTGTTGGTGGAAGCGCTCAAGTTTCCTGATATCACGGCGATAGAGTGTCCAAGCTTCACAGCCATACAGTAGCGTTGAGATGACGACAGCTTTGTACACCATGAGTTTGGTATGCATCTTTAGGTCTTTATTCATGAAGACTCTGTGCATTAAGCGGCCAAATGCTGCATGGGCAGCCCCAATTCTTTTGTCAACATCCTGTTCGCATGTGCACTGTTTAGACAAGATGCTACCAAGATATGAAAAATGATCAACCTGCTCCAGTGTTGAGTCTAAGATGGAGATATTGATCTCAGGAAGAGGTAATCCTGGGGCTGGTTGTGCAAGTACCTTAGTTTTCTTTACATTGATGGTGAGACCAAAGTGATCACATGCAGTGCTAAAGCGATTGACCGATCGTTGAAACTCTGCAGGTGTCGGAGCAGGAGATGCGGTGTCATCGACATACTGCAGTTTGTTCCTATATCCTCTTTCACTTCGTCCAGCCATCTCTTCACAGGTCGTTTTCCAACCACCACTGTCTGATTGAAGCCAATGTATTGCTGTCCTACCATCGTCCATTTGTTTGACATGGCCAAACCATTTCAAACGACTCTGTGTCACTCTTTCATTCAAGGATGGGTACACACTTGCTTCATTCCTTACTCTGTCCTTCCTGGTTTTCTGGAGCATAGTTCGCAGGAACTGCGGCTTGCAGTTTGCTAACCACTTGTTTAGATGTTGTGCAGGTTTCTAAACCATATTCTTCTACTTCTCTCAAATTGGCCTACTTATGACCATGTTTATTCAACTGGAGGGTCTTGATCTTCGGCCAGTATTGACACATTTTCTGCTGGTGTAACTCGTTTCTTTCAGTAGTCCAGGGGGTACCTTTCTTCTGAGGTTTCTCCTGAAAACTGTGGACTTCCTTCAAAGCACGCCTCACAGTCTGTCATGCAGATTTGATATTTCCTGTTCGTTAATGTCCTTCTCAGTTTCCGTCAACCACGTGGTACGAACATTCTTATTGTGCCAGAAACTGAGCAAACGATTGGTCAATCTTGTGGGAGGTAATCTTGCTATATGGCCATAATTTCTCTATATGTTCGTAGAGCTCGGAGTTATGTTGCCTACGAAATTCTTCATACCTTTACAGGACCGAGGATCTTCCTGAGAATTTTCCTCTCTCTCTAATTTCCATCTTCCCCATCAGACCACTTCGGTTCAAAGAAAGACACTCTATGGCATATAAGGCTTCTGGCCTTATGACTGACTTATGTTATCTATTTTGATCGTAAGGGAACTTGTTTGTTCCAGAGAAGATTCCAAACTTGATGATAGAACAATCACATGTAGAGGCTGTTTCACATTTCTCAATAATTGGGATTGTGTCGTGTCGACCGACTGGAAAGTTATGGGCAACACTGATAAGATGGCTTCAAAGCTTACTATATCCGTGTTAATGCGAACTTGAGATGACACATTATCATCATCAGAGATGAGACCCAAGAGATATAACTCTAAACTCCAGGCAGCCGAAATGAAATTCCTACGTACCATGATTCAGAAAACCAGGAAAGACAAGATCGGGAATGAGAAGATTAGAGAAGAAGTAGGAATTGATGATTCTCTCTTCAATAAAATCCAGATCTCAAGACTGAAGTGGTTTGGTCACATGAAGAGGATGCCACCAAACAGAACTGCACGGAAGTGGATAGATACTGTCAAGAACGATGTAAGGTCATGATTGGGACAAGTTGGTGGAGGAGGAGTGGTACAAGGAGGGGGTCATATACCATATACTGGAGTTGGTTCAGGATGATGATGATGAGCCCCAGTAACTTACTGTTAACGAACTCCTAGGAGCAGAAAGTGGGGATCATCATTGTCCTTACTGCTGTTTCACTCAAATTCCACAGGTTTGTTCTCGACATTGCTACAGATTCCAATCTTAAGACACCTTCTTGATGCATTCATAACCATATCATTATTTTCAGTTTTCCAGCAAACACTCTGTCTGTCCACCGTCCTTCCTGAACCACTGAACTCCACCCCACACCTACACTGTCCTTCATCCACCGTACTCTAGGTCTTCCTCATCATCCGTCTCCACATCACTTGTTTCGGTATTCTTTCACATGTCCATATATGGTACAGTGAGAGCCTTTTCTATAGAACGGAACCTCGGATGCACCACATGACAGGCAGCATAGCGCCCAACTAGTTCAATAAATTTACACTTGTTAACGTATTTAATAACCATCATTACTCACATGAATTTCAGAGTAGTTGCTAAACACACACTCGCCGTAATTCATCCTCACTGATATTTTCTTCTCGAGAGCCTCCAGAGTACGCGGATTGTTTCTGTATACCTTTTGTTTGAGGTTCCCCAACAAGTAAACATCGCACGGCGCTGAAACTTAGGACCACATTACTGGAAGACTTCTTCTTGAGAAGATAAGCTTCCACTAGGAAAATTCATTGTTTTGTTCTATACCGAACAATGTTCACGAGATACAGTACTTCGCCACAAGTCTTAACTATCAAAATTAGTGTATGTTGCCTGCTGTGTATGTAATAAATGTGGTGATTCCCAACGCGCGGTTGTGTAATGGTAGATGCTGACTGCTCTCACTGTATAATAGACAAATTGCTGTCAACACCAAAAGGTATTGAGAAACTCATACATGTTTGGACCAACAACTATTGTCCTTCTCAACTTCACGTACCAGGGTATACATTTTTTTTTTCTTTTATCCTAGCAACTGTTAATCAATGTGAGATTTGTACATGAATGTTGAATGAATCTCCTTTAGTAGCTTTTATTTTAAATTTGCTATTCTGTAATGTGAAGTTGAAGAGGAGAATAGTTGTTGGCGTTGACACATGCAGGGTGACAAGAATGTTAAAAGTTCAAATTTTAGTTCGTTCCTCAGTCTAGAGGCTGCATAGCCCCGTGTACTTTGGGTGTGTGTAGAATCTGTGTTAATTGTGATGGCTGTATTAGTGTGTGTTATCTGTAATACAGGACTGCAGACTATCAATTTCAACTAGTTCCTACTTTTGCTATCAAATGCTACCATCAACGACACATAGGTGTGAACTTGGCTACTAGATGCCACCACAACCGGCACCTGGCGGTGAACGTTGGAACTTATAGTGCATTAATCAAATCTAACCCACAAATTCAGCCTCGTACAAGTGTGGATAGTGTAAGGTTCTTTTACGTGCCATAAATATATGACATGGGACCGCCAGCTTTACTTCCCCTACGAAGGAAGGCATACTGAGGGATTTTTAATGCTCTTAAAAATCCGACGACTTCGGCCGGGTTTGAACCCGCGATCTTGGGCATAGAAGTTCAGCATGCTACCAACTACGCCACCGAAGCTGCCTTTCAAATTAAAAAAAAAAGACAAATTCAACTTGTTCCTCCACATTGACAAACATAGAATCATGGACATGTTTTTAGAAGTGTTGCTCCAGTGCTACCAAATTGATAAATGATATTACAAGTTTTCAGTCGGTCATTCCAATGCAAAAAATATCCTGAAAAAAAATTACATGTGATTAAAATATATCTATTGTTATGGACGACAGAAGAGGAAGAAAACTGAGGGATGATATGTTTCACATCATCAGATCCAGATATACCTGCAAGACAAAATAGCTCTACAACACCACTCACTATAGTAAAGCCATCGTTACTTCTGACTTGACGTTTCAGTGCTAGGCTAGAGTTTCGTTTGCTAAATCACGACATTGAAAACGAAACTCAATTTGTCGTGACATATCGATTTGAATGGCTGCCTGTGATTGGCTAGTTAAAGTGATTTTCCTTCGGACCGCTAGATAACTCCTACCTAACACTGAAACGTCAAATCGGAAGTAATGATGGCTTTACTATAACGGTAATTGCCCCTCCAAAATTTAAAATGTCATGTCAAAAAACATAGAAAGTGTGGCAACTCTTGCTGATAAATACTAAAGCATTAACCTTTTGCACTCCTATGTCGAGTGGGGATCGACATTAAAATATTTGACTTCCGCTCCAATGTCGAGTCCCACACAGCGCTCGTATGACTTCTGAGCAGTATTGTGCAGCCATCTAGTGGTCTCTGAGAGAACACCTTTACCTATTTAATATAGTCTGCGGGAGTTGTTATGAATTTTTAATCTTCGTTATTCTCGAATGTTTATGACAGTGTACTGATAATATAGATGGAATGTAAACATGGTGAGTCCTGCATCTTCGCTCATGGAACTGGATATTTTAGAATAGTTAGTGGACAGTGTTCCATATTTGTAAGCATACACAGAAGGGATTGAGTAAGAAATGAGAGATTGTGGAAGAGAATCCCTTACAAGAGATCATAGACAAGTCGAGAATGAGTTGGTATGGACAGGTTAGGAGAAGGCAGGATACCAAGGAGGATGCACGAGATGGAAATGGAGGGCGAGAGACCAAGAGACTAGTAGATTGTGGGTGTGAAGGAAGTAGCGGAGTGGGACAGGGTGAGGAGTGAAAGGTGGTGGGAGGATAGAGGCTTATGTTCCAAGCAGGGGCTGGAAACTCCACAAGATGATGAGTGGACAGTAATAGTTACGATGATGCACCAACTGACGTGGAAATATATTTCATACAACATAGTTATATTTTGTGTTAGATTGTTTTGCAGTGTTTACTTCCAACTGCTGTTCACAGTGCAGAAATTAATTAGGAGTGGAGCAGGAAGCATGGAGTTCAAAAGGTTAAGCAACCACAAAAAGAACAATGTTGCCAGACTGAAAAATGACTCCACTGAGATGATGGTAAAAAGCTGGAACTGCAACACACAGAAACGGTTACTAATAATGGAGACTTATCTACAAACTGCTCTAATGTAACAAAAATCTGTATGTTGAATCAACCACAACCGCCAATTCTTGTAATTTTAGGATCTTTGAAACCTTTTCAGATTATGTAAGACTGTGTTTCAGCCTAGAGGCTCTCCATGCTATGTGGTACCACTGTTACAGAGTCGTATGCCGGGAACGTGGGTCTGGCCATCACGCAGACACTGGGGCTCACGGGCATGTTCCAGTGGGGCATGAGACAGTCGGCCGAGCTGGAGAACCAGATGACGGCCGTGGAGCGAGTCTTGGAGTACACGGAGGTGGAGCAGGAGGCGGAGCTGGAGTCCCCTCCAGGTCAGTGCTCAGATACAAGCCTCAAGGCGCCTCTTCAGAGGATTCAGGGCACTTCTATATTCATATACTTGTGTGGGTTCCAGACAAGAAGCCGCCCAAGGACTGGCCGTCGAGAGGCGAGGTGCAGTTTGACCGAGTGTCGTTGCGCTACGCCTGGGACGAGCCGCCCGTGCTCAAGGACCTCAGCTTCTCCGTGCAGCCCCAAGAGAAGGTAACCCCAAATACATACCGTAACAATACCGGAAACTGGCACGCAGGGTATAACCACCTGTATTTGAACCTTTCTGCTTTCCCTTGTTTGAGGCTAGCTTCAACCCTCCACTGCAACAATACTCTAAAATAAACTTGATCAACTGTGCAAGATTGAGTAAGAAAACGTATAAGTCTAGAATTGGTTTTCAGTCAGTCTACTCATAATGAAGCTTTGGATGTTAATACAAGATGCACTTCACTGAACTGGATCTGAAGATAAAATGATTTGTTTGTGGCAATTTTTAAAGAAATTGTTCAGCCTGGTCAATAAAAAAAAGGAAGTTAATTTATTACTTGAACAGGTTTAATTAATTAAAATCCTGTGCCAATGAACACAAATGCTATTCAAATACACGATGATATCTTCTTCAGTGGATCATGGATCAAAAACCAGTTTCTAGCCCCAATCTTAAAACACAAAATGATCCCTTAAGTCTCGCCAAAGAATATATCAATAAGAGCAATCTGCAAATAAAACTTGAACCACTCTGTATGCCAGTCAACCCCATTGAATATATACAAGTGACTACAGATCTTACTTTGTTAGAAGAGGTCTGCAAGAAAGACTCTTCACCACATGATCTAAAACAACTGGCCCTCTGTACAATAGAAGAAAGATATCCATCTAATCAATGGCTAAAAATATTTACAGATGGCTCACAAGACAAAGAAAATAGAACTGGAGCAGGAATACATTCATCTCTCTTCTCACTCTACTTCCCAGTAGGCCAAAACAAAACAAGGAAAAAGGAAGGAAGATTGTAGTTTTACGTGACCGTGAATCTTGTGGTTATGAGCCACGGGACCTCCTTTTTACGTGGAATCCGAACCACAGGACATGGCATTTCACTTCGAAAATCTCACATGCATTGACCGGGAATCGAACCCGGACCGCCTTGGTGAGAGGCATACAGCTAGACCGCTGAGCCACCACGCCCCCCAAAACAAAACAAACTTTGATGCTGAGATAAGAGCAATTTCACAGTTATCAGACAGAAACATTGATTATCAAAAATGTGTTATCATTACAGATTCAAAAGCAGCCATCCAAGCCGTCTCGTCAAATTATAAGCTTCAAAATAAAGAACTGAAAGGATTTTTTTGTATGATAAAAACCCTTCAAAGACTCCACAAACAGATCTCATTTCAGTGGATCCCTTCTCATGTTGGAATAGCAGGAAATGAAGAGGCAGACAGATTAGCAAAAAAGGTACCACACTACAACAACCTGTCAGTCAGACTGATTTTATGTCAGCAAAAAGGATCTTGAAAAATACTATCAAAAACAGGTATGAAGAAATGGCAAAGAAAACAGCAGGACATTGATGCTAAATGGGATCAATATAAATTAACACCAAGAAGAGAAGCTGTAGCCTTCTTCAGACTTACCACTGGCCACGACTGCCTTGCAGCTCATCTGAAACGAATCAACATCCCGAGATCTGAAGAATGCACACTTTGTCACGAACCTGGAAGTAAAATGGATAAGGGGCACCTGTTACATTGCAACAAACTTGATGTGACTGCTAGAACTTCTGGAAACCTTACACAACTCTATTGGAACGCAAGAAAGCTGATGGATTGGAATCCGGGCTAGGCATAGGAAACAACAACAACATCTTCTTCAGTGGTTATAGAATATTAAAATAAAATAAAAAGGATATCCTTAAAAATGTTTTGATTAAATAAAAGTTCTAGATGGTTAAATGTGTACGTCGGAGGTGAAGGACACTGTCGCATTTAGTAGGAGAGCAGTTTGAACATGTTTTACTCACTTCTCCCGTTATTTACTCGCCTGTTAGTAGCATTTTCGTAACAAAATCTTAACTGTGTTTCTTTAGTTGATGCGAAATCCACCAGACTGTGCAGAAGTATAGAACACACTGTTGTAGAGGAGAAAAAACCCATTTTGGAGAAGTGTCCAAAACCTCCTAAGTACAGAAATATAATCTGGAGACGCTGTTATTTTTAGGACCTACATTTAATCAATTTTTTTGTAAGGATATCCGTTTTGTTTTATTTTCATTTATCATAAATGCTAAAAATGATAAAAACAAATTATGGGAGCATCAGGGTCACTGACCGATTTAAATATCTTGGAGAAATAATTAGTAGCAATGGGACGGATAAATTGGCGATTGAGAACAAACAAGGGAAATTGGAAAGATTAAATTTTTGTACAAAAAATATATACAATAAAAATAACCTGTCTATCAATGCAAAATTACGACATTTTAATACAGTTGTTAGACCAGTCATCTTGTACGGCATGGAAACTACAAATATAACCGGAATGGAGAATTTGCTCAAGATAGAAAGACGAATTTTAAGAAGTATAGACTGAGATCCAATGCAGAAATTTATAGTAAAATCGACAAACTTGAAGTTATGATCAGAAAACTGCGACTTCAGTTCTACGGACATATGGTCCGCATGGATTGCTCAAGGTTAAACAAACAAATTTTTGATAAAATCTGGAACTATAAAGGGCAAGGAGGCTATGTAAAACAAATGAAAGAAGAACTTCAAAAATTCAAAATTACTGAAGAAGATTGTCTAAATCGATAGAGTAAAGAAAAAAAAAAATTGGCCTCAAAATTCTTAACGATTCTAATGGGGTGAGGGGGTCTCCGCCCAATCAATAAATTGTATTGATTGGGCGGAGACCCCCTCACCCCATTAGAATCTTTATTGTACACGTCAATACGGACCTTGTGAAATGGATAATCCTCCAATTAATCTCAAAATTCTTGTCAAGGAGAAGAAGAATCTCAACAGAGGAGAATGGACTGCTGAAAGAAGAGCTGCGCAGTCGACCAGGATGAAAGACTTCTGGAAGAGAAAGAAGGAAACTAGACCTATAAAGAAGTGATATTTGCGTGGTCCTTGTTGGCCTGTCCGTGGTGTATATATAAATGCTGAAGAAGATATCATCGTATATCGAAATGCACCAACATTTGAATACAATTCGTATTTATTGGCGGAGCATTTTAAATATTTATTAATCAATATGGCAATTTTGTTAAATTTTTCTAAAATGGTAAATGTGTTTGCTTGTTTAATCCTTCGCCAGCATATACACAACTCGTCTGTTCTCAACAAATGTTTGAACTTCACCGTTTCATCTGTGATGTCGCTGATGAACAACTTGTTAATTTCAATTTAATTAAAACTCAGCAATTCTTCTAGGTTTGTGCCGTGTCTTGTGTGGGGTTTCGCCTAGGACACCAAGCTGGCTCATAGCGGGCTCTTGATGTTCCGCGCCAGGACGCCCACAGGAGTAGCGAACTGCGCGCTAACTCCCTTTTAATGAAGCGCACATGCGCCTCTAACTGCGAGGGCTAACAGCTCAAGCAGCCTTTCACCTTCCTATAAAGGCTTCCAACTTGGTGTTCCTGGGCGAAACCCCACACAAGGCACAGCATAAACCTAGAAAAAATGCTGAGTTTTAATTCACGGGCCGTGAAAGCCAATATACCACCTTTTTCAAATTAATTATTACGCTAATACGGACTGCAACGGATGTAGTTCATCTACTGTAAGATTGCACTTTTTTGACAGCTAGGTTTGCCAACCTTCATAAGGAAAGACTTAATTTATAACCTGTAGTCCATAACAAATATATACATGTTTTAATCACATGTGAGTTTTTCAGATTATTTTTTCGCTTGTCCCAGTAATTGTGAATATATCGACAACATATTCTGTCGGCCAGACTGAAAAGTTGCATTATCAAACTGGACTACCACGTGCTCGTGGGATGGGCGTGCGGTGGTAATGGACGCTTTACCATGTTCATCCGCCTGAGAAAATAACGTGCTAATTGTATTAAATAATAATAATTATAATTGATAATATTGCACAAAGTCGTCTGAAAGTATTATTTTCATTTGAACGCGTGACCACTTTTCAGATAAATATATAGTGGTTATCTTAAATGTTGAGTAAATATGTAGCCTGAGATGTCTCCAGGTCGGACATTTTTGTTTTAAATATCGAGTCTGAAGCAGATACGGAATTTCTTGTTCAAGATATTTATTTTATTTCTGTCTTTTTGAAGGTAAAAGAAAAGGCAGCAGAACTATAATTTCCCCAAGGACATTGCCCTGGGGAATAATTTTCATATTTATTTGTGCAAACAATTAGGCCTAAAATATGAGTTGTTGTTGCATAGGCCTAAAAGTTAACTTTCATGGTGAAATGTTTCGTACGTTTTATTTTAATATCAATCCAACAGGTCAAGTAATGATCTTACCGTCTTAAGGACATCTTACACCATACCTTAGTAAGCATTTTCCTTGAGCTGTGAAATGATGAGTCTAAAAATAATTCCACTCTAACATATAAGTTATCAGCTTCTGTGTCATAGCGCGCACAATGATGCAATATTCTGTCAGTGAGCTGTCAGTGGGGTTTAGGTGTGCTGTTAGAACGATTTTTTGATAAATGCCACAAAGAAATACAAGTTTCCTTTTAAAAGGGGCAATGAATTGATATTGCGAGATGAATGTAGGTTTAGGCAACTCATAACAGCTGTTCACCCATTGACGAAATACAGCGGCCATTGCTGGCTGCCTTGTGGGTGACGGCTCATTGGCTGGGATGCACGTGGCACGGCGGATTGATCTATTCAGTAGGAATAATTGTTTCCGCGATAACTGTCAAAAAAGTGCAAACTATATTAATATTCCCAATGTGACTTGTATTGACCAGGCGGAATGAAATGATCTTCAGATCCATTAATTGAAGTGCTGACGTCCACGCTAAGTTTCCAGTATTGGTACTGAATTGTATTTGGTAAGCAAGTGAAAGGACATTGTCCGGCTCACTCTAACTCACGCAGCCTTTCTATTTCCCAGATCGGTATTGTTGGCAGGACTGGGGCCGGCAAGTCGTCGCTGCTGGCGGCGCTCTTCAGACTGGCGGAGCCCGAGGGCTCGGTGCGCGTGGACGGGGAGGACACCAAGAGCGTGGGGCTGCATGAGGTGCGGGGACGGCTCTCCATCATCCCCCAGGAACCCGTCCTCTTCTCCGGCACGCTCCGCAGCAACCTCGACCCCTTCGAGGAGTTCTCCGATGCCGTCCTGTGGCAGGCCCTGGATGAGGTGAGCACTGCAATGTGGGAAACAAGGCTTCCTGGCACATTTGCCAACCAGGTGGTCCTTTTGCCAGCATGCTGAGCTTCTATGCCCAAGGTCGCGGGTTCAAACCCGGCCAAAGTCGTTGGACTTTTTAGGAGCGTTATAAATCCCTCAGTATGCCTTTCTTAGGAGGTAAAGCCGGCGGTCCCATGTCATAGATTTATGGCATGTAAAAGAACCTTCCACTAACTACACTTGTGTGAAGCCCAAATTTGTAGGTTAGATTATTTGATACAGCTATATTAGTTCCAATATTCGCCGCCAGGTGCTGCCTGCGATGGCATCTAGTAGCCAAGTCTGCAGCTAGGTGTTGTGGATGGTAGCATTTGGTAGCAAAAATAGGAACTACTTGAAATTATTGCCTGCAGTTCTTACTTGAATTAAAACAGATAACACACACTAATACAGCCATCACAATTAACACAGATTCTACACACAGCCAAAGTACAGGCTACATGACCGCATTGTCGCAGCCCCTAAACTAAGGAACCAACCTTTTAGCTTGCACGCTGTCACAAGTTGCACGGAGTGAGATCAGGCGACTTGGGAGGGTGTTCTAATCATCATGCTGCAAAAGGCTCCTGACAAGAGTTTGTGTTATCGTGTATAGATCAGCTGCTACATCCATCAAGGAGCACAGCCTGTGATTAAAAACATATTTACTATGGATATTTTTTAAATTACTGTGCATGTCATTTTTTTAGGTTGTTTTTCACATTTGGGATTATATTGTGTTGATTAACTGAAGATGTGGTGCCGGCAGGTTTCCAAGCGGATGTACTGTACTAGCATTCTGTGCAAGATAAAGTCGTCAACAACACTGAATCATGTAAAACTTTTTGGTAGCCTTTAGGGGGCACCCTGGATATAACACTGCATAACGGATGGTAAATATAATACTTAAGGTGACCATTGTTGTTTAAAGGAGTGTTACATTGAGATCATCTGTTCCAAAAGCTAAACATTGAGAGGAAGAGCAATTTATGAGGGCAAGCACATTGTCCTTTTTTATGTTCTGTATTTGAAATTTAGGAAGAGAAAAATACCAGTAAAGAAATAATGAAAAATGAAAATCCACAGCTTGCTTCCAGTCTTTGACCGGGTCAGGAATGGAATGAATGAAGCCCCCACCTAGCGGCGAGGTTATGAACTGTGCCAGCTGCCGAGGCCTGACGCACTCCCCTGGGGCAATGATTAAATGAAATTATATTAGAGAGTGTTGCTGGAATGAAATTTTGACAGGGAAAACCGGAGTACCCGGAGAAAAACCTGTCTGCCTCCGTTTTGTCCAGCACAGATCTCACATGGAGTGACCGGTATTTGAACCACGGACCCAGCTGTGAGAGGCCGGCGTGCTGCTGCCTAAGCCACAGAGGCTTTAAAGAAATAATAATAGATTAATTGTGCATAATATATAACACTAAACACAAATGTTACATACTTCCATATGTTAGGAGTTCTTGAAATCTTGTCAAAATATAGTCTATCAAGAATCTCCCATGAACTTACAAGATAATCATTCTTCATAGAAGACTTAACAATAAAACACGGCCTGCCATCTACCGTGTATTCAGAGAAAATAATCAAAGACAGACAATGAAAGAGAACCGATATATGGGGCGAACTCTACCCCACTGACGCCATGACGACCTGTGACTGGAAGCAAACCACACCCCGACAAGACTCGCTACCCATGGATTCCATCACAAGATTTGTGCAAATAAACGATTCCATGACGCAAGACAGGACGGTGCGTGCGGAAGATGCAAACCTCAATGTGACAGACAGCTACTGCAGAATGTCTGACCAGACTCTGTTCCTCTATGTGAACATACCATTGCATTGTGTTTAAGGTGGAGTTGAAGGACGTGGTGAATGAACATCCCGCGGGGCTCAATTGGCAGACAACGGAGGGCGGCTCTAACCTGAGCGTGGGGCAGAGACAGCTGGTGTGTCTGGCGAGAGCCATCGTGCGCAACAACAAGATCCTGGTGCTGGACGAGGCGACGGCGAACGTGGACCCGCAGTGAGTACTCGCAGCCTTCCCTTCCATGCAACATCATCATCCATGTACAGTTCCAGTTACTGTTGACAAGCCTCTTCCATGTACGTCTTGTTCTTCATGACATCATCTAGTGTCCTTCCCATGGTTGCAATGTCTGACTTGACCATGTCCATCCAACTCCCACACTTCGTTTACCATCCACCTCTCTTTTTAGCTGTATTCTGGCTGACCTCATCAGCCATGTCCAAACCTCTGAAGTCATGATGAGCTGACTCTGGCAAGTAGACGTCATGATCCCAGCTTCCCTCCTTAACTTATCCATCTTGGTTCTCTGTATGGTGGACCTCAGGAATTTCATCTCTGATGCTAGAAGTCTTGAGGAGTCTTGCTTTGTGAGGGTGCATGTTTCGATGCAATACGTCAAGATTGGTACAAAGTAACTGTTGAAAAGAGTTATTTTGTTATCCCAGAGAAGGGGCCGCACTTGTTGATAGAAGATGGAACCCTGTTGGTGATTTCTTTCGTGGCTAGATTGTCCTTGGAAACTATACTACCCAGGTATGTGAAGTTATCCACACTCCTCACACCCATATTTCAAATCTCTGAACTTGACACCTGGTAGTGGTGGCAGACCAATGCACATCTACCCTGCTTCAGACAAGGTTGGGCATAGAGACCCGTTCTTAAAGGACCCGTAATGTGATCCACCTGCCCACCATATTTCAACACATCAGCACAGCACCATCTGAATCGGCAAGGATTCTTCAAACAGCATTCAACGGACACAATATACTCTAATTTACAACATAGAGCGTCTCAAATAAGTGAAAAGCAACTCACAGGATAAGACTCAATGATTTTGAACATGCTACAGACTTTTATATTCACTTTCAAATTCATTTTTGAAATATAAGATTTTGCAAAGTTTTTTTTAATGCATTTTTCTGACAAATGTAAATTTTTCAACAAAATGTCAACAATGGAAGGCGATATTGACAAATGAAATATTCATTAAAATGTTTATAGGAACTGCTTGCAATTGAAATTTTCAAAAAACAATATTCTCAAGAAGATCGGATTTTAAAAAAACATTTTTTTGTCGTAAACAAGATCAACTACAAACAATTGATAGGTCGCCTGGGAACATATCAGACAAGAACAAATCAATTTACAGCTAAATGCAGCAATGATTTTCTTTCTTTCTTTCTTTCTTTCTTTGTGCAAGGGAAATAGGATGTCTACAAGGTATTGTGATATTACTGCCACCTATGGAGCAAAGGATAAACCACCAGGCATCCCCCCCCCCCCCCGCTCTGAATCTTCCTCCTGTTGGACTATTTGATGGCATCTACGGAGAAATGTGGCATCCTCTCGTCAGATCACCCCCATGCAATAATTCTAGCCACCTTGGTTTCTGAAAACCACAAGAGTCAAAACACATCCTCCTTCCTTTGTTGTCTTTGGTTTCACATCTTGGTCATTGTAATAGAGTATAGAATAGTGGCTTTCCCAGCGGACAGCTCCGAGCTTGGATATTATTTGGCTCCAGGCCATGACACCTCCTTCCCAAGTCACCACAGTAACACAAGTTATGAAGTATATTCCAAAATCTCATGTGGCTCGTTTCCCCAGGACGGACGCACTCATCCAGAAGACGATCCGCCGCAAGTTTGCAGAGTGCACGGTGCTGACGATAGCGCACCGGCTGCACACCGTCATGGACAACGACAGACTGCTCGTCATGGATGCTGGCAAGATGGTGGTGAGTAGTCGGAACTAACATGAGGCGTGGACATGTGGCCAGTCGTCCCTGTCCTTCTTTCCTCTCCAATCATTGATTGAGTTCATCAAGCAGTAAGTAGTCAACTTTATCTTTATCGCCCTTTGATTCATGCATATAGGATTTAAAAAATTAAATTATAGTGCCATATCCCCTCCAGGGATGTAGGCGACCTGAATTAGAGCCCTTGACTTTGTCAAGGGATCACTAACCAGGCATCCCGAGCCGGAGTTTGCGTGTGGTAGGGTGGCTAGTTCCTTTCCACTCCCTCTCCTCCTGCCATAGCATCCGGCAGGTTCCCATTTTGCATCACGAAGCTGGGAGACCCCGTACCAGACCATACTGAGACTTTCAAATTCTTGGCAGAGCCGGGGATCGAACCTGGTACTCTGGGGAGACAGACAACAATGCTAGCCACCGATGCACAAGGTGGTCATACGATTTTTTACGTAAAAAAAAAATGAAATGTGTGGTAATGCTTCATTTCTCTTGTCCATAAGTCCAGTTAAAGGGGGGACTTATTGTCTGTTTCAGGAGTTCGATCACCCGTTCGTCTTGCTGCAGAACCCAAACAGCTTCCTGAGATCATTGGTGGAGCAGACGGGCAAGAACATGGCAGATGAGCTCTTGGCTGTGGCAAGCCAGGTAACTAGACCACATTATCATCAAATACTAGACACTAAAAGAGTAGCGTTCCTAGCAGCATCAATCCCCAGCTATGCCAACTGGGGATCTTTATCACCAATATTTAACAAATACAAAAGAGAAGATGAACATATCAATACTCACGGTGATTGTCCTTCAAGTTGGGTCAATCACCGTTAAAGAACATTCAAACTATTATGTGGCGATATTATTTAAGAGGCAGGTGGTAATGTCTTAACACTAGGGTGGCCTTTCCAGTCGGTCAACACACATTGTCTCCAATAACTTGTAAGAAATATTACATGAAATGTGCGAATGTTATAGGATCATTATAATAACTTGTGTAACTTATTTACAGATGTTCAGGTCTGCACTATGTTATTATTTCTGTTGCTATTAAACCGGATTGACTACTGTAATGTGGTTAGTTTGCGAATGTTGTCGGCTGTAACTCGATTCCGAGTAAACATACTTCTTCCTGCATAGAGCTTTTCAAACCAGCTTGTGGATGTGTTTTTGATGCATGAACAGGCCAATCCTGGCATGAAACATGCGCCCACATAAATTGCACTCAATGGTCGGGGGAGGGCGGGTTGTAATCGACGAAGCTTCCTTGCTTGTCGATTGGCCTCTTCATGTCTGCGACGTTCTTCCTCAAAGAAGTTGACAGCGTTCGATGTAGTGTTCCGCCACAGTAAACGGTTCGCAGCAGATGTTTTCCACGAGTGGATAGGTATACCAATCGTCTTCATGATGTGTTTTAACTGGTCTTTAAAACGCTTCAGAGGGGCCCCATGAGGTCTAGTGCCGGAGCAAAGTTCACCATAAAGGAATTGTCGTGGAAGCCTGGTATCACTCATACGGAGAACATGGCCTTACCATCTCAGTTGATGAGCGATGATGGTTGTCTCAATGCTATCGAGATGCGCTCTCTCGAGAACTACAGTGTTGGTAATGTAGTCCTCCCACTTAATGTTCAAGATGTTCAAGTTTCCTGATATCACGGCGATAAAGTGTCCAAGTTTCACAGCCATACAGTAGCGTTGAGATGACGACAGCTTTGTACACCATGAGTTTGGTATGCATCTTTAGGTCTTTATTCATAAAGACTCTGTGCATTAAACGGCCAAATGCTGCATGCTGTGAATGTACATAATACACTAATATTGAATAAGGTTCTGTAATGTTAACCTGCACAGCATCACTTTGTTGCAAGCTTCCTCGTTTGAATATTGTGGCACCATCTATTTGTTATTCTGTGGACTGTAATACTAATGGTATGTCGAAATCCTGGCACGCCGTCTGTTGTGGTTTCTTAGAACCTTGCTTGGTATCGTTAACTTGTGTCTTGAACCAGCAATGCTCTAATCTGTGATGATGTTCAGGACAATCTCAACTATTAACAACCCATCTCTTCCCCGCCTCACATAAACAGGCCTATTGGGGCATCTTGAACTCATTAATACTGCCTAACCTAGGCCTTGGTTTATTGAGAGTATGGTACAACATACATCCTCCTCCCACTTTGTATTCATTATCTGACTTCTTTTATTTATGTTAGTTATTGTTGTTTTAAGGGGCAGAACTACGAGGCTATATGCCCCTCGTTTCCTTTTTATTGACTTCTCGTGATGAATTGTCATTAACGAATTGACACAAATAAATGAATGAATCTTGTTCAAGGGGCTCCATCCATCCTTCAATGTTGTCAGAGCTTGATGTGGATGAAACGGAAGGTGATTGATAATTTCGTTGGGATGTCCAGAACTCCTCATTCAGCAGCCTTCAGTATTTCTCTCATCATACACTAACCTATCTAGCCATCTCCTCTGAAAGCAATCTGATGACTTCATCACCATGCACAGTTTAGTAGCAGAATGAACTCACGCTGTCAAACTCCTGCCACTAGGATCCTGCTGACAGCCATTTTATATCACTGCCGCCAAATCTGTTAGGTTTCAGAGTGTTATGTCTAGTATCATCATTCTATTGTACAGGGTGCATTAAACAAATTTACACACTTTGGACTGTCATAGAAAATTCATTTGCCTACCTACATGTGTACTTTCTGGTCACACTAAATGTTCCAAATGGTGGCCTTCAGCATCAATACATTTCTAAGTAAGATTCATGACAGTTTCCGTGTCCAATGGGATTTCTCTGCACACTTCTTGAATCACATCTCAAAGTGTGTCCAGGTTACGTGTGTGCTCCATAAGAAGAAATAGAGCGTGCAGGAAACTTGATTAGTCCCCTGTGTCCTATCCTTTGGCCTGGTAATGCTCGCATACCTGACGATAGTGTGGCTTGGTTGGTAATAAACCCTGTCATTAACGTTCGTTCCACAAATGGAATCAGCAAGCATCATTAGGTATGTTTCTCACGTTACAGTACACCGCACCACACCAGCCCAGTAAACGCATTATGCCTATCAAGTTTGAATTGTGCTTCATCTGATCAAACTATGCTACCCATAAATCCCAGCTATCATGTAACCATCCCCGCCATATTGATGTTACTCTCTTGCCACTAGCAGAGTTGCGATCAATGAGTCTGCCATCTGTTGAGGAAACAAAACGTAACATTACTTTTTCCCAGATATTTCCTAGTTGAAAGTGTGCATACATTTTTTTCATGCACCCTGTAACTATACTTTATTATCAGAGCAGTACTCGACGTATTTTCTGTTAACTACCAAGAGAAATACTGCCAGTCCAATACAATACGATCCCATTATATTTCTCTTTATAGTTATCAATGTCAATACGGATAAAAATGACCAGAAAACCTGGTATATATGATATTGTGCATTCTGTTCACAGAACTACGAGAAGAAGAAGACGTCGTGAGCGCCAGGCCTGGAGCAGCGGACAGTACTTACGCTAGGATCTCCTGAGACAGTATTCTGTTGTGTACTTATGTCAGTGCCTTGATGTCATTGTATTTGCAGAGTATTCTTATAATGTTGTAATGTTAAACACGACTCGTTCTTTTCATTTCTCCTTCCATCTCTTCCTCTCCTGTACCTGAGAGAGAAAAGGGCATATGATGCCAGGCAGTCGCTTTAGCAAATAGCTTACAAGGATGATAGCGCAAACTCCGCCGTAAAAGCATGCGCTCGCCGGGAGACAGCGATCACAGTGCCATCTCTTGGTGCGAATTGACAACATCACTCAACTTGCCGCCCTCAACTAGCATTCTTCAATGTGCACCAACCAAAATTGCTTTGTGATGTTACCATTTATCATGGTATGATATTTAAAGAGTAGGGTTAAAGGAAAAAAGTGACAGTCAGTCTGAAAGACTAGACTTTGTATCATTTTAAATGCTACAAATGCTGAAAAATGCTAGAAAGGCTGGAGGCTTCTCACTTCGCTCGAAGCCAAAGACTCTTGACATGTTAGAAAATTATCTGCATAATACTTATCTTGCTTATCTTGTTTCAAATTACTCGCGAACGGCAAGTGCAAACCAAGGGCAAAGCAAGGTCAAGCGCGCGGTATGTCGCAAGCTCACCAGAGAGGGCGGGGACGTGCCCCTTCCATCCAGTCTAAAAACACTTATAGCGGGCGATGTATCGAAGATAGAGATATGCTCTCGCGGACTTTTTTGTTGAACTTTTCATGCTGACCAATTCTTACGCTCATAGTATATTGATATTTTTAACGGTTTGCCCAGCGTAAGCTTAAGAAGCACACGGACGCCAAGTTTGTTTTCGATTTTTTCACTGAAATCGTTACTGCTTGGCTTCCTTTGATCATACATTAATTATTTTCTACAGAATCTTTCCTCGAGATATCCTTTACAGAATGGTGAAAACCGCATCAAAATCCATCCAGTGGTTCTCGAGATTACCCGTGACATCCAAGAATCGGGGATTTTTGTCTTATACTAACAAAGTAGAGATTGTCGGGGAACACATGCACCAAGCGGTACTATGACGTTACACACCTCAGTGCATCTGGGTACATTTTGTCCAGTCACCGTAACGTAACGCCAGACCCCAGTGTAACGACAAAAGTCGACAAGATCATTTAAAATGATAAAAAAAGATACTTGGTTTGTACAGCTTATTTAGAATTCAAAGTAGGTATAGCAGATAATTCATGACTTGGTGTTGGTATGGGCTACTGAAGTCTGGAATAGGCCCATACGTTTAAACACAACTCGCAAGCATTTAGACTTATTGATGTGTTACCTTTCATAGTTTAACATTACCGGTACCTATCTTCACATACGTTTCACAGGGATCATTAGTCTTATTCACACACCTGGCGCAGTCGGCTGGCATTTGAGGGTGCGCAAATGCGAGGGAGCCATGTCAGTACATTTACTGGCACGTTAAAGATCCCCTTCGGGGCAAAATTCCGGCACCCCGGCGTCTCTATTAGCCAGTGTAGTTAAAAGGGACGTAAAACCAATAACATTATATTCTTATTCACAAATACCTTTACGAGGATTGCAAAATATTTGCTAGGTAACAAGAATTCCTTCCAGCATGGCACATGCATTCGTAAGTGCAGTACAATAATCATCTTTAATTTAACCCCAAGCGTGTTTTCAATCAAAAATTGATGAAAATATTGTCTGAATATTTCTGGCATTTTGTTTGATTCATACCTTTTGATTTGTGTGTGTGCAAGTTAGCTATATCATGCTCATTATAGCTGAATGATGCCAGAGCCTTGTTCCAGTCCACTGCCGGCCCAACCCATACGACAATAAATCTTACTCTCGACATAACATTAGTCTAAAAGTGGTACCTCGTCAAGTTCTGGTCATATTGAGAATTGCTTATTAATATTTGTGGCAAAATATATTTACCTTCCTAAAGTAACCTCGTAAGTCACAAAAATAAATATCTGAGGGAAACTTATTGTTGAAGACTTACGAGGAACAAGGAGATACCAATTAAGGCTAAAAAAGTTATGTACAAAGCATATTATGTTCCTATAATGACATTTACAGCACAAACTTGGACAACGACTAAGAGGGATGAGAGCAGAGTACAGAAGTATGGTCCAGAAAACGAGGAGAGACAGAGTGAGAAATGAAGACATACGGAAAGAACTGGGAGTACAGAAACTAAATTACAAACTGGAGCAAAACAGATTGAGATGGTTTGGACATGTCAAACGGATGAATGAAGTGAGGCTACCAAGACGAGCTCTGGAACGACGGATGGCAGGGAAGAGAGGACGAGAAAGACCAAGAATGCGTTGGATGTGAAAAATAGCATTAGAAAACGAAACCTGGATTGGAACACTGTGTCGGAGGAGGAATGGTGGAACAACAGAGCAAAGTGGAGAGGAAAAATATTTGCCCCCACCTAGTGTCAACTGGAAAAGGGGAAATGATGATGATGACTTACGAGGTACCACTTTTAGACAAACGATAAGCTATTTGACAGAGTCATGATTGTGATTCATTGCAAACATATTTTTAGAGCGAGAAGTATGAATAGGTTTTCATGCGCACTTATCCCAATGAGAAGCTTTTTGTTGTTGTCATTGTTGTCTATTTTAGGAGCTGTGACATCGTGGGCATGTAGCCCCGTGTACTTGGGTGTGTTTAGAATCTGTGCTAATTGTGATGGCTGTATTAGTGTGTGTTATCTGTTTTTAACTCAAATAAGGACTGCATACATTGGATTTTCAAGTAGTTCCAACTTTTGATACCAAACGCCACCGTCAAGGACCAACCAGTTCTGAACTTGGTTACTAGAGGCCACCACAGTCGCTCCTGGCGACGAACGTTGGAACTAAGAGCGTTAGTCAAATCTTAACCTTTAATTTAGCTGCACACGGTGGAAGGTTCGTTATCATGCCATAAATCTATGACATGGGACCGCCCTCCGAAGGAAGGCGTACTGAGTGATTTTAACGCTCTTAAAAAATCTGACGGCTTCGGCCGGATTTGAACCCGCTTTGTCGCAGCCCCTAAACTGAGGAACCAACCATCTCTAGTTATCAGCTGTAAAGCTGGTTGGCAGCAGCTCCCCATTCTTCTCGCTTCTCTACTTTCCTTTTCAGTTGGTAGTAGGAAGTATACCTCATGACTTCTACTATCTGTGTCATGTATTCTTGTCATGGTCTTCTCCCCTCTCTGGAACCCTCCATAATTGTCTTTAATAACCCAACATGCCGCAGTATGGTCTCGATTCCTTTTTATTCGTGTCATGGAACATCTCCCTTCTCTTGCTCTGCAAAAGACCTCATCATTGGCAACTATTTCTCTCCAACTTATCTTCAGTAACCTTGTATAGCACCAAACTTCAATCCCTTTTGCTGATGGTCCACGTCTCACTTCCATAGCCTACATAAGTCTTCAATAGTGTTGTCTCCTCACGTTAAGATTGATGGTATTTGATGAAAACAGATTCTTGTTCTTGTGAAAGACATTCTTCGCTTGAGGAATCCTGCTTATTATCTCTTGAGAACTTCTACCATCATTTGTAATTTTATTTCCCAAGTAGATAAATTCACACACTTCCCGTAATGTTTCACCCCTCAATTTTAATTTAGTACACTGAATATTTTGTCTACTGCATACTAAAATTTTAGTTTTGTTCAAATTTATTCTCATACATCATGAGTTGTATTTAAATGCTCTGGAACATTCCTTTTCAGTAAGTGAGCTCTTCGGCTGCCAATAGCCCACATCTAAAGAATAAAGTGTGCTAATAATGTATGCAGAAGCCTCCGTGGCTTAGGCGGCAGCACGCCGGCCTCTCACCGCTGGGTCCGTGGTTCAAATCCCGGTCACTCCATGTGAGATCTGTGCTGGACAAAACGGAGGCAGACAGGTTTTTCTCCGGGTACTCCGGTTTTCCCTGTCAAAAAAATTTCATTCCAGCAACACTCTCCACTATCATTTCATTTGTCATTTCTTTAATCATTGCCCCAGAGGAGTGCGTCAGGCCTCGGCAGCCGGCACAGTTCATATCCTCGCCGCTAGTTGGGGGCTTCATTCATTCCATTCCTGACCCGGTCGGAGACTGGAAGCAGGCTGTGGATTTTCATTTTCAATAATGTATGCAGCAGAAACACTTAAATTAACAAGATTTGGTGATTTAGACAAATTAGAGAAGACTGAAAGACGAATTCTGAGAAAAATACTGGGAGCTAAACGAAAGAATAACGCAGAATATATGTTACCACCAAATAGAGTGAAAAATTAACTGATGTAATGAGAAAGAATCCCCGTGTGGGTGCGGGTTAGAATACACCCACGGTATGCCCTGCCTGTCGTAGGAGGCGACTAATAGGGCCGACATGGCCGAATAACTTGCCAGTTTTGATTTGTTCAGACCCCCTGTGGATGGGGAGGGCAGAATTCATCCACGGTATCCCTGCCTGTCGTAAAAGGCGACTTAGAGGGGGCCTTATAAAGGTCAATTTTGGTTTTCTGGTCCCAGCTCTGGTTTGACCAATAGAAATAAACATGCGTGCTGTTAGGGGAAGGGCCACCAGCTTGGCCATCTGGCCAGAAAGCCTAGACGGTATGCCCCATCCCGTCAGGTGGGTGCGCCATGTACCCTACAGTAGTATCCGCCTTACAACGAAGGTCCCTGCATGGCCGAATACTGGAGCTGAATAAATCCTGTGCATGCCGAGGGGGAAGTGCCTGTTTGAGGCACTGGGACCCCGGGCAATATCTGCTATGCCAGGTAGGTATTGCCTTGGCTGGGTGGCGCCCACAGTGATAGCCCCCGTTCGGAGTGGGCAGTATTCGGGGAGGATTTCGTCCGGGATGCCATCAAAGCGATCACGGACACCTGTACAGGGTGGCACCCTTAAAAAGCCGTCTCTTGAGTGTCGAGCTAATCCCAAGGTGTATACGCCTTGGGATGAAGCCTTTAATAGAAGATTCCCCGCTGATAAGTCTCCTCGCTACCTAGTAGCTACGAGGACTGACGGGGGTGATTTTAAACTAGTAAAATCAATAATTTTTTCTGAGGAAATCGAGGGGAAATTTGGGGACCTAAGCGGGATTTCCAAGCTCCGGAACGGTCAGCTGCTGCTGCACACCGTTGATCGGAAGCAAACCGAAGCGTTGCTGGAATGCACGCAATTCGGCGAAATTCCCGTTAAGGTCTCAAAACACGAAACGCTGAATGAGGTCCGAGGAGTTATTTTCCATCGTGACCTCGTTTTAAATAGCGATGCGGAATTGTTGCGGGATCTGGGGAAGAGAGGCGTCACCAAGATTAGGCGCATCACCCGAAAGATTGGGGAGAACAGCGTCGATACCAGCGCTTTTATTCTCCATTTTGAGGGTGATGTAGTACCTAAGCAGGTGAAGGTCACATCGTACCACTGCGATGTTCGACCGTACATCCCTCCACCTATGCGCTGCTATCAATGCCAGAGATTCGGGCATGTTTCCGCCAGGTGCACTGCCAAGGCCGTGTGTAGAGAGTGTGGCAAGGGGACACATGAGGGTGAGAGGTGTACGCCTCCCCCGATTTGTCCTAACTGCCAAGGAAGCCACTCTCCACGATCGAAGCAGTGCCCTGAGTTCTGTAAGGAAGCAAAAATTCAAGAAATAAGAACTCTTGATAGGCTTTCATATCACGACGCTCGCAAGAGGTACCGTGATATGAATGCCCCCGAATTTCGGGTATCGTTTGCAGCTGCAACGACGCCCTCATTCACCCCTGCCGCATCCTTACCGAGTGTAGTACCCTCGACGCCCGTATTATCAGCTGTATTAAAATCACCCCTCGCTGTACCAGCGAAAAATGTCAGCCCGAAGGAGGTACAACAACCTTCTTCGGCCCAGCAAAAGAAGGCGCCGGTTATACCATCTAAACCGGCGCAATCGGAGAAGAAGTCCTCTTCTTCTCCGAAACGGTCGGCGAACAAGTCTTCCCCAGCTAAAGGGGGAAAGAAGACTTTGCCGACCGGGGCTGGTCCTTCTTCCAGCCCACCTAATACGAAAAATATATTACCACCAAGGGAGCGAAGCCTGCTGAAGCCAAGCCCGTACGCATGGAGGAACTCCCCTATAGAAAAGAAAATAGATCGGCGGAGGAGAGGGGAACGGTTCAGCGCCGTTTCTCTTCCTCTCCTAAAGGCAGGGCTGCTCACGTATCTGCTGACCATCCCGCTCCCACCACTACCAGTGGAGCGGTGCCAGCAGGAGCGACCTTGTTTTATAAGGACCCGGCGTCTGTGGGGAAGGGACCATCTACTTCCCCAAACACGCGTCGGCGCCGATCCAAGAAGAAATCTCTTCGGGGCGTGTCGGGGACAGACACCCAGTCTTCGGACCGGGAGAAAGTCCCTCGACACCGCTCTCGCTCTTCCCCAAGAGCGAGACTCGTGAGGTCCGACGACGACCGCGCGCAACCCAAGAGAGCGCCCGCTCCATTTTCTTCGTCTTCGGACGGAGATGTGGAGATTGAGGTGTGCTCTCCTGCCCCATCATCTCCAACTAGAGCTGGGGAAGGGTGGCAAACGGTCAAGCATAAGTAGAAGACCCATTTCTACTTAAGTCCACACCATGGCACTATTACAATGGAACTGTAATAGCTATTCTGTTCATCTCGCTGAGTTACGACAATTAATATCTTCGTTTTCGGCAACCATTGTCTGCCTTCAGGAATCCAGGTTTCGTCCTGGACATGAGACAACAATGCGTCACTTCAAACTCTTCTCTAAAGACCGGGTGGACGGAGCTGTGGCCGCTGGTGGCGTCTGCACTCTCGTCCACTCTAGCCTCTTTGGTGAAGAGGTGCCGTTGCGTACTCAGCTAGAGGCAGTTGCAGTTCGTACTTCGTTGCCAGTAATGGCAACAGTATGTAACGTGTACATCCCGCCTGATTCTCAGCCGGATTACGACCAGCTGGTGGATCTAGTCTCTCAGCTCCCCCCTCCTTTCCTCCTTCTGGGAGATGTTAATGCCCACAACACCATCTGGGGCTCCGCTACCACTAGCGGTAAAGGGAGAGATTTTGAGAGGCTGATCAGGCGGCTGGACCTGTGTTTGTTGAACACAGGAGAACCTACGCACTTCTCTATTGCACACGGCACTTATTCAAGTGTCGATATTACCTTGTGCAGTCGTGCGCTGGTTCCCCTGCTACAGTGGGGTGTACACGACGACCTTTGTAATAGTGACCATTTTCCAATTATCGTTACTCTTCCGAACCAGAGAGCCATCGAGTTACCAAGTCGATGGATTCTCCGTCGGGCTGATTGGCCAACTTTCACGGCACGTGCGGTGTTTGCCGAAGATACCTTTGAGAGTGTCGACGATCATACCATTCACATAACGAATGTTATTTTGGCTGCTGCTGAGGAAACAATACCTTCCTCATCCGGAAACTCACGCCGGAAGCTTGTCCCTTGGTGGACAGCCGAGATTGCAGCAGCCATTAAAGATCGTCGACGTGCTTTCAAATGCTATCGGAGGCAAAACACTATGGCCAACCTTATCACCTTCAGAAGGATGCGTGCTAGAGCCCGATATCTGATTCGGGAGAGTAAGAAAACGACATGGGAAAAGTATGTGTCGTCCATGACGGCGCATACTCCTTCATCACAAGTGTGGACTAAGCTTCGTCGGATCTCCGGACACCCGACATCACTATCGATACCCGGAGTGTCCATCAATGAAGACATCATCACGGACCATCTCGCCATTGCCAACAGCATTGGCTCGCACTTCTCCGATGTATCCTCCTCCGGGAGTTACGATCCTACATTTCTGACTCTGAAGCGGGAGGCAGAGACTCACCCCTTGTCCTTTGCCACTGCTGCTTCGGAGTCCTATAATGTACCATTCTCTGAATGGGAACTGCGCAGTGCGCTTGCACTGTGCAGGGATACGGCTCCTGGACCGGATAACATACATAATCAAATGTTAAAACATCTGTGCGAATCCAGTATTAAAAAACTGTTGATCCTCTTCAATCGTATATGGATTGAAGGGGAGTTTCCATCTCAATGGCGAGAGGGGATCGTGATACCGATTCCTAAGGCTGGAAAGGATCCCAAGTTTGTAAGCAGCTATAGGCCCATTTGTTTGACAAATGGCCTATGTAAGCTGCTCGAAAAGATGGTGAACCGTCGACTGGTGTGGTTCTTGGAGGATAAAGGTCTCCTGTCTGAGTACCAATGTGGATTTCGCTCTCATAGGTCCACCACTGACCATCTGGTGCGACTTGAGAGCGCCATACAGGGGGCTTTTTTCCGGAAGCAGCACCTAGTCACGGTTTTCTTTGACCTCGAGAAAGCCTACGACACCACATGGCGCTACGGGATCCTTTCCACCCTTCACAAGTGGGGACTCCGTGGTAACTTACCGACTTTCATTGTGAATTTCATGTCCGTCCGACTCTTCCGTGTAAGGGTCGGTAGGACATTATCGCAGTACTATACCCAAGAAAATGGAGTTCCTCAGGGTTCAGTGCTGAGTGTCACCTTGTTCGCGATTGCCATTAATGGCATTGTTGCCGCCGCCGGGTCCGCGGTATTTCCATCGCTGTATGTAGACGATTTAGCTCTGCATTACAGCTCTGGAAGTATGGCAGTCGTGGAACGGCAATTGCAGCTAGCCATCAACCGGGTCGACAGGTGGGCTCACGACCGGGGTTTTCGTTTTTCAGCAGCGAAAACCTCCGTCGTCCATTTTTGTCGGCTCCGGAGGCTACATTTACACCCTGAACTACATCTCAGGGATGCTGCGTTGCCGTTGGTTGACACTTATCGCTTCCTGGGGCTCCATTTTGACAGCAAGTTAACGTGGCAGCACCATATACGGCAATTGAAAATGACATGTCTCAGGAAACTGAACATGCTCAGGTTTCTTAGTGGCACTACGTGGGGGGCTGACCGTGCGGTGCTGCTACGGTTCTACCAAGCCCTCGTCCTGTCCCGGCTAGACTATGGTTCTGCGGCATACGGTTCAGCAAGGCCGGCAACCTTGAAAATGCTGGACAGTATCCACCATAGTGGCGTTAGGCTGGCTACCGGTGCCTTCCGGACCAGCCCGATACCCAGCCTACTCGCCGAATCGGGTGTTCCACCTTTAAATTATAGACGCCAACATATGCTGTTAGCATATGCTGCCAATGTGCGTCAAATGCCGCAACACCCGACCTATCAAGCTCTCTTCGGTACCCAAAACCACCAGGGGTACGCCAACCGGCCTCGTGCCACTCGGCCGGTTGGTATTAGACTTGATAGCTCGTGTACCGAAATAGGAGTGGCTGTAGGTCCCTGTATGATCCGGACATCTAGCGAGGTGCCTCCGTGGCAAGTCCCGCGTCCGGAAATTCGGTTAGATCTGCACCGAGGTCCTAAGGTGAACACGGATGCCTCCGTTTACCGGAGGCAGTTCCACAGCATAGTTCACCAATTTCCGGACGCTGGCATTCTATACACGGATGGTTCGAAGGTGGACGAGAAGGTGGGTTGTGCTTACGTTATTGATGGTGCAAATACCAAGATCTCTTTGCCTGAGGCCTGTAGTGTGTTTACTGCGGAGCTCGTTGCCATCTATGAAGCTCTGCAGTTTGCACTACAGGATGCTCGAATCCACTTTCTCGTGTGTACCGACTCTTTGAGTTCGTTGCAGTCAATTGCTACATGTTTCCCGCAACACCCCCTAGTGCAGCGAATCCACGACCTACTAGCCGGGCTGTGCCACGCTGACACTCGAATCACCTTTCTGTGGCTTCCAAGCCACATGGGAATTGCGGGAAATGAGTTAGCAGATCAAGCTGCAAAAGAGGCGGTATCACTACCACCTCGACCAATGGAGGTACCCGCTAGAGATATTCGCTCTCAGTTACGCCTACAAGTTCTGGCTTTTTGGGAGAGTCAGTGGCTAGCTGACCCACTGCCCAGTAAACTGAGAGCGATCAAGGGAACTACTCGCGTTTGGCGGAGCTCCTTCCGGGCCCGGAGAGAGTCCGTCATTTTGTGTAGGCTAAGGATAGGTCATACAAGATCCACCCACTCGTACCTAATGAGAAGGGAAGACCCCCCACTTTGTACCTGTGGAGCCGTTTTCACCGTGGCCCACATTTTCACCGAGTGTGTGGATCTTGCTGACTTACGAAGAAACCTTGGTTTGCAGACGACACTCAAACTTATATTAGCCGATGACGCGGTGGCTGCTGATCGCGTTATCCGCTTTATAAGTGAGAGTGGGTTAGGGCCAGCAATCTAAATTTTCCAGTGAACTTTGACTCAACGACTTGTTTGTTTTTGAATGATAATGTTTTGTTTTTTCCGTAATTTTTGTTAATTTTTATAATTTTTATTTTTTATTTAATTATTTGTTTTTGTTTTATTAATTTTTGGTCTTTTGAAATTTAGATGTCCACCTCAAAATTTTAAATTCAATACAAAATTTGTATTCTTTAATCTGTGTTAAGAGGGGCAGATGACCTCGTAGTTCCGCCCCTTAAAACAACAATAACTAACTAACTAACTAATGAGAAAGAAGATTACAGTATTTTGGGCACATCTATAAAATGGAAAATAGTAGACTAACTAAACAGATCTTTTGTCATAGATTTATGGCATGTTAAAGAACCTTCCACTAATTGCACCTGTGTGAAGCTAAATTGGATAGGTTAAGAATGTAAACATCGCTCTTAGGTTTCTAAGTTCGTTGCCAAGAGCCGACTGCGGTGGCGTCTAGTAGCTAAGTTCTGAACTTGGCCTAGTAGTCGTTGACGGTGGCGCTTGGCGGCAAAAGTAGGAACTATTTGAAAAATTCTAAGTTGCAGTACTTGAATTAAAAAACAGATAACACACTCTAAGACAGTTATCACAATTAACACCAGTTATCAGACAGATTCTACACACACCCACAGTACACGGGGCTAAGTGACCGTGTTGTCGCAGCCCCTAAACTTAAGAACCCACCAACCAACCTAAACAGATCTTTAACTTAATGACTAGTTACAATCCAAACCCACATGGTTCATTGAAATTGACAAAGATTTGACAAACGCCAGAATTCAGACAGACACAATAGCAAACAGAGAAGCTATTCAAAAGGCAAAATTTCAAGAAAGGAAGAAACAAACAACTTGCAGAAAGTGGACTCAGGAGGAGAAAGATCGACACTCGAGAAGGATGAAAGAAATTTGGAAACAATGGAAATTGAATACAACGGACAATAGCCAACGTTGATTCAAGATTCATCGTACCCTCCAAATGCGTTATTCGAAAGAAGAAGAATGTATAAGCATTCTGTTTCAAAAGAAAGCATAATATCAGGCTACTTGATAACTATAGTAGAGCGCCGAAAATCCGAACTAATTGGGACTGGGGGGGGGGGGGGGTCGGATTTCCGATTTGTTCAGAATTTTTAACATAACCTAGAAATTCCCAGTTACACTAAAAATGTTAAAATAAATAAAAATAAACACTTTATGTACTTACATATTGTACTTTGATTTATTTATATCTTTAAATCCAGAAGACTGCACTCATTTTACAAACGCAATTCACTACATATTTACAAATTTATATATGTATGTACTGTACCGACGTATGGGTACAGAAAAAAAAAACACAAAAAATAAAGCAACTGAACTGACAGGGTTAAAAATAAACTGGCCCGCTGGGGTGAAACAAACACTCCCAGGTCATTGCTCCCTCACAGCACCATGCAAAATACAGTTCACATGTTTAAAGTGGGCGTTCGGATTATTCCACTAATAAATAACTTACTCTCATTCCCGTCTTTTCAATGCTTGTAATATTATTAGCACTGTTTAGTCCTGGTACATGTTCACCAGCCAGATATACACATTATAAACACTTATGGGCATAAAATACATTGCAAATACACAAAGTTCATTAAAAAAGTCACTTGTAAAATCAAAATATCACATGTCCAATACCCTGGAATATTGTCCCTTTCTACAAAGTACATTAGCTAAAACATAGCAACTTGAGAGGCCTAAAATATAAACACTTCATTTAGAGTTTTTCTTGATGAAAACTTTTAAATTTGTCCATATTGTGGTGGTCCTATTGCACTATATTTGGAGACAAACTGATTGACATGGGTTGCACTTTCTCATATTGGACCTTAGTTGTGATTTCCATAGGTTATGTATAAATATTGATTAACTAGGAAATTCATATACGGTTGAAGGGAAGATGGTAATAATTGTTTTTGAGTGGAACTCATGGTGGAGGTTGAATGTCTCCCTCTAATGGTATAAATTGGAATCCTTGATGTTAAATGCAACTTGGGTATCCTTAGTGATTAAGTCGTCACAGAGCGGCAATATGTCGACAGAACGTTAGGTAGAAGAGATGTGAATGCATCGCTGCTCAGGCTGCATTTAAAAGGCTAAATTTAAAAAGTTTTTATCAAGAAAAACTCTAAATGAAGTGTTTATATTTTAGGCCTCTCAAGTTGCTATGTTTTAGCTAATGTACATTGTAGAAAGGGACAATTCTCCAGGGTATTGGACATGTGATATTTTGATTTTACAAGTGACTCTTTTAATGAACTATGTGTATTTGCAATGTACTTTATGCCCATAAGTATTTATATGGTGAATATCCGACTGATGAACATGTACCAGGACTAAACAGTGCTATTAATATTACAAGTATTGAAAATAAGAGTAAGTTATTTAGTGGAATTTAAATTCAATACGGACCATTACGGATTATTGACGCTCTACTGTACATTGGCCTAGTTCTTGGGAATTTGAAGAAAGATTCTGCTTCACTTTGTTGTTTATAATTATTACAGCCATATATGGCACAAATACTGGAAAGGATATTTGAAAGAAGAATGAGAAGAAAGGTGGAAGGAGAGTTGCAAGAGGAACAGTATGGCTTCAGGAGTGGAAGATCCACAGTGGACCCAATCTTTAGCTTGAGGCAGGTGATGGAAAAGAACTGGGAATATGGAGAGGATTTGATCATGACTTTCATAGATCTAGAAAAGGCATATGATAGTGTCCCTAGAGAGAAGGTATGGGAAACCATGGTTAAGAAGAGACGGGAAGAGAAATGTTGGAAATGGTGCAAGCAATGTACAACAACTGTTATAAAAAAAAAGTCCAGGACACCTTAAATAAGTTACTAGAAAACCAACATGGCCGCCACATTTGGTGTTGCCAACTTACATCATTTAACACCAAAAAGTCAGCACACACATCCATGTAACACGTATCGCAAATGATCCAAACTAAGTAAAGGCTCTTTTACAAAAATATGTTTTACATGAAGTTGTGAAGCAGTCCTTGCTCAAGTTAGGGACATCTTGGTCATCAGTCCTCGACAGTAACTCTTAAGCAGTATTATGGTAGTGAAGTTAACTTAAATTATCTCTTCTAGATTGATTTTTAAAGCATCACATAAAATGCATAAGAACAGAAACATTAATACTTACTCAATTATTTTCTCCAGGGAGCTAAAGATGAGCATGTTCATTTCTTCTTATAGGCTATATTTTTATAATTAGTCCAAAAATGCAGACCATTCTGTTTTAAAATGAGTGTTCAGAGAAGGATTTAGGAGTAGGAGAGAAATATAATAGTAGGGTACATATTAGCTTATTATTTCTTTATTTTTGATAAGTACCGTACTCATTTCTTGCATGTATTGGCAACTCAAACTAACACTTGGGGCGCTGCGGTCGGTCTGGATAAGTAGGGTAAAACTACTCAATAACATGCGTTTGATATGGAACACTTTTTATTTTTCGGTTATAATCAGTAAATGTGGTCCCTAAAATAATGACAGTGTTATTTTCAATTGTATATATATATAACTGTGCGATACACGTGTTCTAATTTGTGTGTTCCACTGGATTTTATGTGTCAATTGCATATTATCAAGCATCGGTTGTCTGCTGGTATCTGTTTTTGAGCAGTTCGAGTCATGGCGCTGTTACTTTAAAAGCTATATTTGAGTTTGCTCACTGTACCATAGACTGTAGAAATTATTTGCTGCTTGGTAGGGCGAAGGGATGAGTTTAACTTGTATTAAAGCTCGGGGGACACAGGAATTGCTTGATTTAGATGGTTAGCTGGTGGGTTTGGTGTAGAATATCGGACTGGTAGCAGGTTCTCGCAGAGTAGATATTTACCCTGCAAAGTCAAATTAGGCCTATATGACTCGTAGTGGAATGGCTCGGATATCGCAGAGCGAGGTGATGGCGGTTGGTAGGGTAATTGGAAATGAACTAGGGAGGGGGAAGGATACCTGACTGATGAAGCTTGGCTGTAGTCGGCTGGTGTAGGCCTAGCTGCCTTGGTACGGCTTGGCTCGGCGGAAACAGTGAACAACCCGTCCTGTCGTCAGTGAGTGTAGTGGTGAGTGGTCCAACCCGCTCCTGTTGCCCGTATTTATTTGGTATCGTCACCTTTTGGCTATTGCTATTTACATCTTTTGGAAAGTGATGAAAACTTATATCCGCAGCCCTCTTTTATGCATCGACTTACAGCCGTAAACTGAGCAATATACGTTGCTTTTACTCATTTTACAATCCATTAACGAGTAAAACTTATTACTTATGTATAAAGACACGAAGAAATTACCTCGATCTGCTTACGAATACAAGAAACCATATACAAACAGTCACCACGTGACAAATGTACCCTACTTGGTACATATATGAAGGCAGAATTGAGACAAGCTGTTGAAAGCCTGTTGGCAAATCCCTATTGAGATGCAAGAAGATGGTTGATCCAATGCTTAGGCCTAAAACCATTCGAACTAGTCGTGGATTTTAGGGGCATTAGACTAATGGCAACTCGAAGATTTCGTCTTGGAATGGTAGAAAGCAGCAGTTGGTTGATTATGGGGCTTTGTGACATCATGGTCATGTAGATCTGTGTACTTGGGCATGTGGAATTTGTCTGTTAACCTGCGTTATTGTCATAGCTGGATTAGTGTGAGCATTTATTATTCAGATGAGGATTGGGAACGAGGTGGCCATAGCCTTAATTTAGGAACCATCCCGGCATTTGCCAGGACTAGAAGCGTGGAAACCACTTCCAAGATGGCTAAGATAGGAATCGAACCCTCCTTTTCTTAGTTTTGCCTCATGAGGCTGAGTGTGCCTTGTTCCATCCCTCAGACCAAAATTAAAATTTCTTGGCAGAGCTGGAAATTGAACCTGGACCAACTGCCAAAAAATGCTAGCCGCATAACGCGAGATGGTTGGTAGAATAGTCTCCTGACCTCTCATCAACCGGCACATTAAAAGCCACTTGTAGAAAATTCAATGAATTCACTGAGAAATTGACGAGTTAAGTACAGGCGTTGAAAGGCAAGCTTTATCGACGGAGTAATATCTTGAAAATTATAAGATACCAACACTAAACAATTTTCTGTGGAGAGCTGAGATATTTAAATTGCGAGAGCGGAATATATGAGAGAGAATTGAACTGAGGCAGTGTTGTCGCGAATGGGTACGTCCTCTACACTTCCACTCATTTCTACATGATCATAATAATAGCATTATCATGACGAATACAATACATAGTGTTATCACTGACCGAGTTCAAGTGCGCCCCGCTGTTGGCCAGCGCGAGTGGTGCAGATCCCCAACGCTACAGTCAGCCGCAGTCAGCTGTTCAAAAATGGGATACGTGCTGGCCTGCGTAAACCTCTTTACGAAGGCTGCGGTTACGCTGATTACATCAAATTTTCAGTGCATATTCTAAAATAAAATAATAGCCTGCCTTCAACCAAAAATGTTCAAGGCAAAACGACATACGTAATAGAGGTAACACTTCAGGAGTGATCAACCAAGTAGAATACTTAAATTAGCCTAAATACCTTGTGTAATGATGAATAATAATTATGGAAGTGATGTCCTAATAGAAGTTTCCTCCTTCACTGTCTGTAACCCACCCGCTATGCCCTTTTATAAAACGACATATACTGTAGTGAAATTTCAGATTAATTCCGTACCATGTATCACTTTTTTCTTTTCACTTTGATAATATATCATTTTCATACCTTATTTCATATTTTGGCGGGAGGGGGACATTATCAATTGTAACTACTAAACTTGATCACTTCTGCACCGGATATATGTGCTAAATCACTTAAACATGCGTTTTTATTTATTGTATATTTAACAACCGCAGCCATGTTCGACAGCAAATTTGGTATGTGAAACTGCCGCAGTGAGCGATCACATTGACGTCATTAGTTACCAACATATCCGATACTAAATAGGCCTACATTAGACGACACATGTAATGTTGTAATTATGTGAGAAAAAGAAATAAACGAGCTCTTCTTGGTTAGACGACTGACTGGACGAAACCATTGGTCGCTACTTGGTTAGACGACTGTCTGGACGAAAATTACCGATTGCACTACAAGCAAGGAGGTCTGGGCATAAGCCCCAGGTTAGGTTTGTTTTGTATGTAGAACAGTATTTACCACTGTAATGAGCGCTGATCGCAAGAATTTCATGTTTCGAACAAATCGCCAAAACCAGCGCCTCACTGCTTAAAAGTTATTGGTCTAGGCACAAACCATGGGTTTGGATGAAAATTATTGATGAGTGTCTACCCCCACTGTGCGTGACAAAATCCAGGGGTGTTTGTATGGCCTAATGAATTAACAATTATTGGTCTAGACAAAAACAGCTTGTACAATCCATTGCGAACTGGTTCAAACTTGGCGCTATTTTGTTTCATGGTACTGCGCTTATACAAAGTAGTCCCGTAAGTGTGGGATTGGCAATACTGTACTTGTGCATAATTAACAGTGAAAATGGCAGACTCAGCTGGAATTCCATCTATATAAGTCGTGATCCTATTTGGAACATCCTGAGATCTGAAAAATGCACACTTTGTCACGAACCTGGAAGTAAAATGGATAAGGGGCACCTGCCACATTGCAACAAACTTGATGTGACTGCTAGAACTTCAGGAAACCTCACACAACTCTATTGGAATGCAAGAAAGCTGATGGATTGGAATCTGGGCTAGCCATATGTGACTCCTGCGTAGTGCAATTAATATGAAAAATTGAGGTAACGCGGGCCGCGTTAGCTAATATATAACACCCCCGGTTTTTGTCATGCACAGTGGAGGTAGTCAAGCATCAATAATCTTTATCCAGACCAATGGTTACGCCTTTTATTTCATTATTCACGTGTCGTGAATTTTAAGAATGTCTAAGCTGTGAAATAGGCCTACGAGATCTATGAAATTTTTCGTTTTCTATTACCGTATAATGTATAGCCTACAAATATAGTTACCTGTGTGCTACTAATTCTAGCGCAGCCATCACAGCATACAGTCACAATCATGTCCGATGCAGGTGTATAAGCCACTTTCTACTTTCATTCAGAATTAATAATACAAGTAGGCTATAGCTGCGACCAATATTTATAACTTATTGCAACCAGTGGCTTCGCCCAAACCGTGTCATCTAACCAAGTAGCGAACAATGACTTTGTCTTACCCAACATTAGTACATCAGTAATTTTCACCCAGACATTCAGTGGCGCAGTAACTTATGTCGAGAACTAAAAGAGAGCTATGAGATATTTTTGGTATTCTCTGAAAATTTGCATATGTGACTCCTGCGTAGTGCATATACCATGCACATGTGAGTATATGGCTTTTCAGAATGATGATTGATTCATGTTGCACAACCCTTGAAGTTCGTTGAAGGGTTTCACACTACTCTGTCGCAACCATGACTGAAACAAATAAAAATAGGCCTATTATAAATATTTTATCTGCCTACTACTAAGTAGGCTATAGGTCAGTAGCCAAGTACATAAGTTATAAGCTTCATAAATAATCACCAATACATTCACTACCACCAACAGAGTGAATCATAAGACTTAAGCTTAAGAGTTACATGTGCAATGTATTATAATATTATGGCTGACGGCATTTGGAAGTCGAGAATAATATACATTACTATATTAGAAGGCGCATTGAACCTAAGAATACATTCCCGAGAGAGAACTTACATAGGCTATATTTTAGGTTATGTTTGAATTAGGCCTATACGGAAAATGCAGTCGGAAGACTATTTCAAAATTTCCAAAGACCATTAAGGTTTTTTATTACGTTATTTGTGCTCTGACTGAATATAAAAATAAATAAAACAACGATTAAATAACTCTGTACTTTAAATTGTGTAGGTCTAGGCTAGGCCTACTTACTTAAATTGTAGTGATCTTTGTAGAGTTACTCCAATCCATCTCCAATCTTGTTCTCGTATTTTTTAGGCGTCATGATGAAATCTAAATAAGAATTTATCCAAAAATTAATTAAATAAAAGCTTCGAAACATCTCAGACAAGTGGATTTGACACACACATATCAAGAGTCTATAATAACTGTATAAACTGTTTTAATCGATGTATATTACTAGTACTTACCTTGCACAACTTGTTACAACTTCATTAGAGTTGAATTTCCAAAGAAAACTGTGAAATTATTTAAATAATAAGTCATTAGTTACAGTCATAATTATAATGTTGGCTGACTTTGTGAAAAATGCATTCTGGGAGTTATTGCCAGAAACATGTCGGCAACTGTGACGTACGGAATTTTACTGGTATTATGGTCTTTGGAGATGGCGGGATTTTAAGCAGGGTTGGCGACAATGTGCTCGCACCTGAAAACAACTTACCTTCAAGAAATGCAACCATAAACCAACATTTACGTAGGCATAGGGGACGGCTGTTAATGTTGCCTACCCTGTCTTGATCTAGTAACTCATTTAAGCTGTCCCCGACTATAGCAGGGTACTGACCCCAGTTGGATTGGTTTAGGAACAAGACTGGACTAAGACAGGGGAGTGTGCTGTCACCTCTCTTGTTCATAATGGTGATGGATGAAATTGTAAAGGAAGCATATGGACATAAAGAAATGAAGTTACTGTTATTTGCAGATTCTGGGGAAGGAACACCGAAGAAGTGCAAAAACAACTAGATGCACTGAACGAAAATATTCAGAAGTACGGCCTGAAAATCAGTATAGAGAAAAGCAAGACCATGGTGATGACAAGAGGGGAAAGACAAGGAAAGGGCACTGTGAAAATTGGAAGTCAGAGTTTGGAAATTGTGGACACGTTCAAATACCTAGGAAGTGAATTGATGCAAACTGGTAGGTTGGACATGGAGATTGGCAGGAGGGTACAGCAGAGCAATGCATTCTATCAAAGTGTAAGAAAACTTGTTTGGGATAAGGAAGTACCAAGGAAAAGCAAGGAGGTAATGTATAAAGTGTACTATGTACCCATATTAACTTATGTAGCTGAGACTTGGGAAGCCTCCGTGGCTTAGGCGGCAGCACGCCGGCCTCTCACCGCTGGGTCCGTGGTTCAAATCCCAGTCACTCCATGTGAGATCTGTGCTGGACAAAACGGAGGCAGACAGGTTTTTCTCCGGGTACTCCGGTTTTCCCTGTCAAAATTTCATTCCAGCAACACTCTCCACTATCATTTCATTTCATCTGTCATGCATTTAATCATTGCCCCAGAGGAGTGCGTCAGGCCTCGGCAGCCGGCACAGTTCATATCCTCGCCGCTAGATGGGGGCTTCATTCACACCATTCCTGACCCGGTCGGAGACTGGAAGCAGGCTGTGGATTTTCAGCTGAGACTTGGACGCTGACAAGCAGGCAAGAGAGTAGAATCCAAGCCAGTGAAATGAAATTCCTAAGAAGTATGATGGGAAAGACAAGGAAAGACAGAGTGAGGAATGAAGATGTTAGGAAGGAAGTTGGGATGGGAAAACTAAATGAGAGAATTGAGAAGAATAAACAAAGGTGGTTTGGACATGTAAAGAGGATGGAGGAAAATAGAATACCAAGACAGATGCTGGAGGCAAAGTGCAAGGGTAAGAGAGCAAGGGGAAGACCTAGAACAAGGTGGATTGATTCAGTGAAGAACAGCGTAAGAAAAAGAAATCTGGACTGGGACAAGATCGTGGAAGAAGAATGGTGGAAGGAAAGAGGAAAGTGGAGAAGTGCCATAAATACCCCGACCCGGCAGGAGCTGGATAAGGGGAAATGATGATGATGATGACTCCCCGTAACAATTCACCTACAGGTTGATATGTCTTTCAATGTTCGCTTGTAAATCAGCTGATCCTTTCAGGTGTAGGTTTCCAACTCGGACCGCTAGGAGGTGCTGGGGAGCGCTGTTGCTCGTTCTGGCGAGGAGTTTCCGCTATTATCTTTATAGGCTACATTTGGCTTTAGTAACCTAACGGGGATTCATCTAGTTTTGGCCAAATATATTTATTTAATGAAAATGAAATGCACCAGCATTGCTCAACACGTAACAATCCACTGTCGCCAACAGCCTCACTCCTTGTTGTTTATTGGATATACATCATTGAGGGTTCACATTCAATTGATGGCTTAGGAACACACAGGAAATATGGTCAAAGAAAATCACCAGGAATTCTACAAACAATTCTCTTATTCAGTTCAACAACTACATCAGTCAGATATCTACGGTTTAGGCCCATTTGTGCTGTCGTTGCTCCTTTGCACAACTCTACACATCGACACACGGGGAAACATGGACTACACTTTCTTTATTGATCATTCCAAGAACAGATACAGATTGACAGACGCTGCACTTAGTATTTACGCATCTATTATCCATGTTTTTGCCTTTAAATGAGGAATGCTGAAGCTCACCTTACACAGTACATTTCTATATTCTTGTAGCATTTAAGTTCACTTGGGGGCTTACAAGTACTGGGACTCCAGCCGCGTTCACCCATCGCCGTCTGCTATGCTCTAACGCCTTCCCATTCAGCGCGAGTTGTGTGCTAAGCAACGAACATCCCCTACTTGACGATGTTCCCGACAGGTTGAACCAATGTGACAATTCCACTTACGTCTCTAATTTTAATATCTGACACCCTTGTTGTTTGCTACATGAGTTGTGTAATGTAAGAAGTGCAGTGTTGGTGCTGATGCGTTGATATTTTGTATTTATTTTATTTATCGTATGGCTAGCAACTAGGTGAATTATAATATAAAAAATGTATAATATATATACACCGCGGACAGGCCAACAAGGACCACGCAAATATCACCTCTTTATTGGTCTAGTTTCCTTCTTTCTCTTCCAGAAGTCTTTCATCCTGGTCGACTGCGCAGCTCTTCTTTCAGCAGTCCATTCTCCTCTGTTGAGATTCTTCTTCTCCCCGACAAGAATTTTGAGGCCAATTTTTTTTTTTGTACTCTATCGATTTAGACAATCTTCTTCAGTAATTTTGAATTTTTGAAGTTCTTCTTTCATTTGTTTTACATAGCCTCCTTGCCCTTTATAGTTCCAGATTTTATCAAAAATTTGTTTGTTTAACCTTGAGCAATCCATGCGGACCATATGTCCGTAGAACTGAAGTCGCCGTTTTCTGATCATCACTTCAAGTTTGTCGATTTTACTATAAATTTCTGCATTGGATCTCAGTCTATAAACCTTCCTGTGTTTTCCTAGGACCATAAATCCTTCTTAAAATTCATCTTTCTATCTTGAGCAAATTCTCAATTCCGGTTACCGGTATATTTGTAGTTTCCATGCCGTACAAGATGACTGGTCTAACAACTGTATTAAAATGTCGTAATTTTGCATTGATAGACATTTTCTTTTTATTGTAAACATTTTTTGTACAAAAATTTAATCTTTCCAATTTCTCTTTTTTGTTCTCAATTGCCAATTTATCCGTTCCATTGCTACTAATTATTTCTCCAAGATATTTAAATCGGTCAGTGACCCTGATGCTCCCTTAATTTGTTTTTATCATTTTCTTAGTGTATTTCTGATCACTTGTCATCATCTCTGTTTTAACCAACGAAATCTGTAAGCCCACCATTTTAAATGTATAATATATACATCACAAGAACATTGGTTGCATTTGCATTCATAACGAGATATCCAGTTGTTGAAGCCAGTCCAGAAAGGGAGGTTCACAGAAATAACAAACATCTTGTGCTGATCCAGCATACTTCCTCGGCGGACATTCTTGAACAATATGCTTTACGGTTTGAAGAGGAGCTCCGCAGTCACAGGCAGGAGAATCATGAAGCATGGAGTTACATCTGGCGTGACCTGTTCTTAGGCGATTTAACTTTACCCACTGGTTTCTCTTCAGGTTAAACCCCGGAAGTCTTATAGCATGATCTAGAATACCTTGATGTTTCACAGGAGCAGACTTCCAGTTTTGGTGCCATTGTTCCGCGGAATTAGTCAGGTATGTTATGCCATATTGGGTTCCTTGATCTAAGACGAGTGGAGGGAAGATCATTAAGTACTTCATGAATTGGGAGATCCTGTGGGTGATTTTGTTGATCTAGCTTTCTCCACTCACGTACTGTTGCTTCCTGTCGTCTTAGTTCTGGAGGTGATATGTTACTGATAGTGCGAGGTGGATCTCAGAGTACCTGTTATTTTGCATTACTCACAGTAGGTACAGCATTTTCACTACGAGTCCATAATTTTGTCATGCCTATGGAATATACAGACAGGCATGTTTATTTAATTTAAAAACCAATCTTATGTTGTGCCGGCATAATCTCTGGAGTACCAACCTACTAGCACTGCGAGTAAGTGGAGGAGAATTTTAGTACTCCTGCATGTTTGCTGTTTGGAGTGAAGTAGGGAGGTGTTAGAGCATAGCAGACGGCGGTGGTTCAACATTACTTCCACTTACTTGTGCCAGCCTTCTCTTTTCCATTTGTCTTGTCAACCCAACAGCATTGTGTATGGAAACCCAGCCCTTGACTTTTCTTTTTCCAATACTCGAGATGCGCAAACACCACAAGTGATAGAAAAGACACAACACGATGACACCGGTAACATGGTTAAAGCACTATGAAACAAAAGATAAAACTCTTACAACACACAACGCAACAAAATAAGTTAAAAGCTATCTACCTTATAAAATACAATCACATACAGGTAACATCATTTCCGTGCTGCCAACCTTTGAGATATGTCGTCTCTTCGGAAATACTGTTATAACTCTTGAGGTTCATTGAAATCTATTTAAATCGTCATTGAGATTCGTTTAGTCGAGACGACAGCTACCAGTTGGTAGTGATGTGCGATCAACCCCATCTTATCACAGGCAGAGGTAAACCCACGCCAATGTTGGTGACAATCTCGGTCACAAGTTTCGTTACTAGATGGCTCCAACTTCTGGTAGCTGAGGGTATATAATTACTCCTATCTTAGTTTTCTTCTACCTAATCCTCCATATAGGGGCAGATCACCATGCTGTTCCACCCCTTTAACTAACCTAATCCTGCACACAGTGGATCTGAAATCGAATAGCAGCTGCTAGCTGGGACTGGGGTACAGTGTTACCAACGTAAACACATCGCAAATGCAGTGGCGGCTGGCGGATAATTGTTCTGGGTGTTGCACTATTGTCATTAAGGGGGGGGGGGGTAAAAGACTGCTTGATATCAGAGAAAACTGTATTCAATTGTGCGGTAAAACGAATGAACCTCATTCATCACGAATGTCGCAGTTCGTAGAATATCACATTGTCATCGAATTTAAGTTAGTCTACATGAAAACCCTCACGAGAACAAAACAATGTAAGTTATAAACGAGGGCGAGAAAGAACCACGAGTGTCACAAGTACGCGCAAGGATGTCTCCGTCCTCGCCTCGGCTCCCTTGTTGCAATCAGCGGGCAACTGTTAGGATAGGACTTGCTCTGCCATACCCTTCACTATTGAGATCTGGTCAGTGCTCAGGGCTGGCAACGACCAAACAGACGAGCACTCCAGACAGTTGGCGCGCTTCGCTTTCTCAGACAGTTCACAGTAATGTACTACGCTATAATATTTCCTGAATTATTAAAGAACAAAATTATGAATTCCTTACATATAAAAGGAAACTTACAGCCTTTATTACTAAAAATATTATTACGGTATTAATTATGTTTCGAAATCTGGTCGTTGTGCAACACTGCAACCTTATTACCGGCCGCCACTGTGCAAATGTAGGATGAATACCAGGAAACTGATATTTTAAATTACTGTTGAAATTTTCACTGCAACTTGTAATTTTCACCATTCGTGGAAGTGTTGCTATGAGAGATTGGGAGTTGATGGTTACAGGATTTTAACTTCATATGGTCAATTCCTTTTGCTTGCGGACTGGGTGTGTTCATCAATCATTTCGTCCATATTACGACATGCAGGCCAGCCATGGGCAAATATCTGCACCAAGCCTCTCCGGAGGTATCATGCCCAAAAAATACTGACATTAAAAAGTGAGAAAAGATGACAAGTTTTGTCAAAACGTGATGTAATAGTTTACAATCCGCTAGCACACTTATTTACAAAGACATTCAAGGGATTTGTACTGTCTACAATTCTAGCCTACCTTCTACATTTACTTATCGTCTACAGACATCGCAAAGTGAAGCTGAAATTGGATCACCTCAACGGCTGGCAGCTCTAAAGTTGGCATCACAAGATTTCTGATTATAAAATGCAACTCCTAGAAACCACAAAAATATCTAAAATATTTTGTATTTGGCTGCAAATACTTTCAAAAAATAGTGTTCCCCTCGCATCGTCACTCAACTGTTGCTAGACGTCTCCGCGGGCGGACTCTCGCCTGTGGGGCTGCTAGGAGTCGATGGGGAGGGGGTGCGATTGTCCTGGCCGCTGCCACTGCCACCAGGCGATGAATCTACAACACACAAACAGGTCAATGTAGCGTTTGTCGTCAATTGGGTCATGTTGGTGACCAGCTGCATGTACTTGGGTGTGTGTTGAATTTGTCTGATAGCCTGTGGTAAGTGCCCCAGGACTTAAAATAAGGTACAATCCCAGAACCTTCCTGGCTCAGGATGGCCAGGTTTTGAAACTTTAATCTCGAAACTTCCCCCGTGTGGTGACCGAGGTTTAGAATTGTCCCACCGTAGCCCATGCGTGTCGTAAGAGGCGACGAAAATGGGTACCCGGGGCCTGGGGGTATAACTGGGCCACCCTGTCTCCTGGGGACATAAATAAGGAGGCTGGGAAGGCAACCCAACAAACCACTCCACATTGTGCTAATCACCCATGTGGGGGTAGAAATGATTCAAAGAAACAACAGTAGCCTCGGATTGGACGGATCTACACGACGACAACGACCGCAGTGGAAACGGAATATGAGATTTGGTACATGGAATATCAAGACAATCGCTGGAAAAGACGTAGAGTTAATACAGGAAATGAAAAGTCATAAACTGGAAGTATTGGGACTTAGTGAGGTGAAGGAGAAAGGAAGTGGAATGAAGAGATTACAAGAAGGGTATGTTTTGAGATATTCTGATGTTGATGATGATAATTGTTGTTTTAAGGGACCTAACATCTAGGTTATCGGCCCCTAATGATCTGGGTGATAGCGAAAATGATAATGAAACGGAAACCAGAACGAAAATTAAGTGAGACGGAAAATACTTACAAAATGGAACTCAGATTGAAACAACTCACAAAATGTTCTTACAGAAGGGAATTTAGAACGAAAAGATTCACAAAAGGAATAGATTGAAAAATACCCACGAAATGAAGGCTAGGTTCAAAATACGTACAAAATGCAATGTAGCGTCGAAATACCTACAAAATGCAACTGAAATTCAAAATACTTACAAAATGCAAATGAGATCGAAATTACGTACAAAATGCAATTGAGGTTCAAAATACTTACAAAATGCAATTGAAATTGAAAATACACGATGCAATTCAGATTGAAATATCCCAGTTCCAATCCAAATTATTCACAAAGTGCAATTGAAATTCAAAATACTTACAAAATGCAATTGAAGTTGAAAATGCTTACAAAATGTACGGTAGATTCAAACGACTCATGTGGATTGACAATACTTACAAAATGCAATTTAGATAGAAAATACTTGACAAAATGTAATTTAGATTCAAAATACCCACAAAATGCAATTGAGAATCAAAATATGTGCAAAATGCCCACCAAACAAAATGCAATTTAGATTCAAAATTCGTGCGAAATGCGGTTGTGGTTGAAAATACTTACAAAATGCAATTGAAATTCAAAATACTCACTAAAAAGCCCGTCTACCTGCATTGAAAGACTTACCAAAAAGCAATTTAAATTGTCAATCTTTACAAAATGCAATTGAGGTTGAAAACAATCGCGAGATGTAATTTAGATCGAAAAAACTTACAAAATGCAACGTAGATCAAAAATGCCTTAAAAAATAGCTAAAACGGAATTTAGATACACGGTGAACCAAGTAACAAAAACAGTGCGGGAATCTTAAAGAGAAAGGGAAATATAAGGAAAAGAGGAGAGGAGAGGAGAGGGAGAGAGGAGAGGGTCCGCCCCAAAGGTAAGGGACAAAAGGGGAAAACGGACCCAGCTCAGGAATCCCTCGGGGTCGCCAACTCCCGAACTCACCGGCCGGGAGCCCCTGAGGGTGTAGCATTATCTAGGGTGCACCAGAAGTGGTGGGGCTGCATACACCCTGCCTCCTTAAGGGCCTTGAGCACAAGGCAGGAGGTAAAAGGAAGAGAAAAAGATGGCTGACCCCTCGCAGAAGGAGGGTATCAGAAAAGATGAGATGAGGGCCAATTAAGGCAGGAAAGGAAGAGACTCCCTAGGCCTCGGATACCCTAATACCGTCGGGGTCAGAAGAGAACAAGAGTTGACCAAGTGAGGTCGACAGGAAAGAAGACGGAGAGGAGCTTGAGATATTCTGGGGTTGGGATGGACAGTAGGGCAAAGGAAGGTGTGGGCATAGATTTAGATTTCAACTTAGCGTTGAGGTCTTGGCGCCCATTAATACAACTTATCTTAGACAGGAGTAAACATTACATTTGTCATCTCAACGAGGGGAAATTAAACCACATAGACAATGAAACAGTTACATTTGTGCGCTCAACGTGGAGCAAAAACACTACAGTATAGATGGTGAAATGTCTTGAGAATTCCAAATGGAGAGAGGAGAAAGACTTCAGCAGGCTGTGGTGGAATGGTATGAAGAATTGGAAAGGAAAGCAATGGTAGTGAATACAGATAAAAGCAAAGTAATGTGGGTCTCAAAACTGGACAGACAGGAACAACAACTTGACATAATTTGTGGAGGAAGACCTCTCGAAAAAGTAGAAACCTTTGAATATCTTGGCACCATATTAAGTAGTGATGGGAAAACAGAGCAAGAGGTACTCAATAGAAGTAAAAAAAAGCCATCTCAGCTTACTATCAGATGAATAATGCAATAGTAGGGAAGAATGAGATAAGCATCAAATCCAAAATGCAGATTTACAATACGGTTATGGCCCCGATCACCCTACATGGCACAGAGAGTTTAGCACTGCAAGACAAGCATCTCAGTAAGATCACTGCCACTGAAAAGAAGTATACAAGGCGAGCAGTGGGGAGGACAAGAAGGGATAGGATCCGGAATGAGAGAATCAGAGAAGAAGCAGGACAAAAGAAGGCGATAAGTATGGTGATTGAGGAACGTCAGTTGAAGTGGTATAGACATGTCAGGAGGATGGAACAAGAGAGAAAAGCGAAGCAGGTTTTTGAAATGCGAGTGGAAGGAAGAGTAGGAAGAGGAAGACCCCGTACCACTTGGGATGACAGAATTGAGAAAATCGGACAGAAGAGAGGGAAAACAATGCTTGAAATGAAGAGATTGTGTGAAAATAGATCGGAGTGGCAGAGATCGACAGCACGAGGCTACCCCGACGCTTGAAGGCACATGGGATAAGAAGAAGAAGAAGAAGAAGAATCTCAAAACTTGCAGCTGCTCTTTGTATTCCTAGTGTGTGACTTCTCGAGCATAGCTGGAGTATAGGGTGAAACCTGCCCTAGTGTTGGCACAGTCTAGAGCAGATTACATGGAGCCAACTGAGTAACGTTAATGAGGAAACGGCGGCTTCGGTGGCGTAGTTGGTAGCACGCTGAGCTTCTATGCCCAAGATTGCAGGCTCAAACCTGGCCAGTCGTCAGATTTTTCAATAGTGTTAAAAATCCCACAGTATGCCTCCTTCGGAGGGGAAGTACAGCCGGCGGTCACATGTTATAGATTTATGGCATGTAAAAGAACCTACCACTAACTACAATTGTGTGAAGCCAAATTTGTAGGTTAGATTTGATTAACGCTCTTAAGTTCCAACGTTTGCCGCCAGGAGCTGGTTGCGGCGACTGTAGCATTTAGTAGGAAAAGTAGGAACTACTTGAAATTGATGGTCGGCAGTCCTTACCTGAATTACAGATAACACACACTAATACAGCCATCACAGATTCTACACACACCCAAAGTATACGGGGCTACATGACCGCGGGTTCAAATCCGGTCGAAGTCGTCGGATTTTTTAAGAGCGTTAAAAATCCCTCAGTATGCCTTCCTTCGGAGGGGAAGTAAAGCCGGCGGTCCCATGTCATAGATTTATGGCAATGTTAAAGAACCTTCCACTAATTACTACTGTGTGAAGCTAAATTGTATAGGTTAAGAATGTAAACAACACTCTTAGGTTCCTAAGTTCGTTGCCAAGAGCCGACTGCAGTGGCGTCTGGTAGTTAAGTTCTGAACTAGTAGTCGTCGACGGTGGCGTTTGGCGGCAAAAGTAGGAACTATTTGAAAAATTCATAAGTCTGCAGTCTGTACTTGAATTAAAAAACAGATACACACACTAATACAGTCATCACAATTAACACCGGTTATCAGACAGATTCTACACACACCCAAAGTACCACGAACCAACCAACGCGTTGACGCAGACTCTAAACTGAGGAATCAACCTATGATGAAAGCTTGACTTTTCAGAGTTCCTACCCATATAACGAGGGCCACACACAGGCCCTTCTTGAAATACAGTACTTGTAATTATCACTATATCCACTACTTGCTATTCCAGAAAGACAATGCCATTTTGAGAAAAGCTCCTGAGGCACAGTCAACATTCAAATCTTATTTCATAGAAAACATTTAATTATTTATTTTAAGAAACATATTTTGCAAAGTGCACAAAACAATTTGGGATTTTTAATACAGTTAGTTGGTTGGTTCCTCAGTTTAGGGGCTGCGTAGCCCCATGTACTTTGGGTGTGTGTAGAATGTGTGCCAATTGTGATGGCTGTATTAGTGTGTGTTTTCTTCTTAAATTCAAGTAAGACTGCCGACATTGAATTTTCAAGTAGTTCCTACTTTTACCCCAAAACGCCACCGTCAACGACTACTAGTTCAGAACTTAGCTACTAGACGCCACCGCAGTCGGCTCTTGGCAACGAACTTAGAAACCTAAGAGCATTGTTTACATTCTTAACCTATACAATTTAGCTTCACACAGGTGTAATTAGTGGAAAGTTCTTTAACATGCCATAAATCTATGACATGGGACCGCCGACTTTACTTCCCCTCCGAAGAAAGGCATACTGAGGGATTTTTAAAACTCTTAAAAAATCAGATGGCTTCGGCCGGGTTTGAACCCACTATCTTGGGCATAGAAGCTCAGCATGCTACCAACTACGCCACCGAAGCCGCCTTAATACAGTTAACGTGCATAATCTTCACCTTGTTTACCAGTTCGTAGCATATTAAAACTCCTCATTAGTTTGATAGCAGATTCAACACTAGATTGTTCCTAAACAGTTGTAATTCCTAACTCACAGTCACATATAGAATTCAATACTCTTCTGGGGTAGATTAAGATACTTCTTCTTCTGCTTTTACGGCCTCATTGGACCACTTCTGTCAATCATTTCTTGGTCCTCTACTTCGGTAAGTTTTCCTTCCGAGTTACCCAGTAGCTTTTCATTCACTCTGATCTTCTCAGGCATTCCTCATCTGTAAACACCCTTTTTACTGTTTGACGTTTGTGTATTTTTGCTTGAAATCTTATTTATATATCTTTCAGTTTTTTTAAATTATTTGTTTTGTTTTGCAAGTCATCCAAGGTTATTTCTAATTCTTTCATATCTTCTCTAATTTCCTTAATCCATCCTACTTGTGGTTTCACATTCCAAAGATTTTCAACAATTTTTCTAGATAATCTGGTTTCCGGTGTCCCATAATGTGACCAAAAAAAGAAATCAGTTTCTTCGGAATAGTATCAGTGATGGGCTCCAGTTCTCTGTATACATTAAACTCTTTTTATAATTTTCAGAATTGAGGAACTTGTTTTATCAAATGAATGGTTTCTGCCAATACTTTCGCACTGCCATATACAGTTTGCCTCTGAAGTGTTTTCTGCCTCATTTCTCTTGACAGTTCAAAGTTGGTAACACGAGATATCTTGTGCAGAGCAAAGCCTCGGACAGGTACAGTACGGTACAGTAATACAAAACTAACGTGCACCACCCTTGCCCCTTGCTCTTATAACCCACGGCAGTGAGCTGTGCTGGATTTCCCAGCAACCAGGTAAGTCATTCAACTGAACACCTCTAATCACATTAACCAATAACTATGCAAATTCAAACCAACATGGAACATGTGCAAAATTAAAGATTTTTATAAAACAAATTAGGCCTAGTTATATCCATGATCTGAAGATGTTCTATTTGAACAACCACTCAGACAGCATAGCTGTTAAGATCCCTACATATCATTTGAATTCCCTAATTCCTACGTTATCCCTCAATCTCTACTTAAACAATACAAAGCATTTTGAGGATAAACTGTACAGTTGGAGTCACATTGGGGTATTAGTAAATTATTGTTTGGAATTTCTTCTTTAATTTAATGTATGCTTCATTGAGAAGTATTATAGCACAAGTCATTTCTACAGTTTTTGTGAGCGCTTGCTCAGGATGTGGAGTGCTATCGGTATATGTATTATCCTTGCCTTTGTCGCACATTTGTTGAATCTACTCGTGCACTACCTATTGTAAAATGGATTCACTGAGTTAGAAACCTTCCCTGGAGAGTACACAACAACTCTGTGACAGTTAGATATTGTAAAAAGGTGCCGTGTCGATATTATTCACGACGTGACAGGATATCTTGAGAACTATTTGCTCTTGAAGACAGTTATTCATGTTGATTTATAGTAAACATCAAGATTGGCAAAAATATCACACTCAATTGTCTAACATTTGTAGATGACCTTGCGCTGCTGGCAAGAAGTATAGGAGAGGCGACATTACAAATTGAAGAATTAGAACAAATAGCAGCAAAAGTCGGTTTACAAATCTCATTTAAAGAGACGGAAATGATACCATCCTTCAAGGTAGAAACTATCACACGGACTAATAGCAAACAAATTAAGGTTGTCAATAAATTCAAATATCTTGGGGAGACTATAACTTGGAACTTAAACTAAATTGAAACAACCAGAACTACCACTTGGCCAACCTACGAGAAGAAATCTCTCTCGATAAATGCAAAATTTAAACACTGCAACTCCGTTATTAAACCTGAAGCAAGCTATGCCAGTGAAACCCTATTCAATCAGAACATGAAATCAACTACAGAAGATAGACGAATCCTCAGAACAATTTTAAACAAAAAACACCAAGTACATGGCCAATGGCGATTACTACCTAATGAAATTGTATACCAGGAAACTGAGTCAAATAGATACAATGAGGAAAGGGAGAGTTGCTTTTTCTGTCACATATCACGATTACCAGTGACCAGGACACTCAAACACCTATTCCAATACTTTTGGAAAAGTAAAACCAAAAATCATTGGTTCAAAGAAGTCCTAGATGATCTAGATGAATTAGGCTTGACAATACAACAAACTGAACACCGGGAGAAACAAAGACGTGAGACTTAGTCTGAAAACTTCTACACGCAAACAGTACACCATAACGGACGAAGAACAGGCCGCCAGGTCTGACAGAATGAAACAGTTCTGGGAGAAGAAGCCAAATTTGTAACTAATATGTTTAACCCTTTCAGACCGATGAACTGCTGTAGCAGTTGTGTCTCGCTTGTCACTTTACTAAAATACAAATGAGCTACAAATTATGAGGCGGTTGCGTCCATCTCTTGAGGGAATGTGCGTGTGATACACATTCTACTGACCTTGGTAGAACTGTCTCCTGCCATTACCCAAACGCCACTGGGTTTTTCTCGACAAAGTACTTCACTCTCTGCGAAACATTCAGTTTGTGTAATTTACTTCACTATTAGGGGCCATTTTTCTATTATTGAACTTGTAACTTTTCTGCGATGTTGGAAGCTGGCTTCCCTTACTCTATGTGCCCATCAACAAAGACTGCTATCAGAAACCTTCCTTCAAGACCTTGAGAATCACATAGAAGAAGACAACATGTTGCTAAAGGGAGATTTGGTATTAACAGACAAGGATGGGAAAATGTGGTAACAGGGATGAAGAAGGGACAGCCCTCCTGGATTTCTGCCTGAGAAACCAAAAACACGTGGTTTCATAAGAGACCTAGCCACAAACACACAAGATATGGCAGTATTTATTTAATCGTATGGTGATACAATACAGAATACAAATAAGACAAAATTAAACTTTAAAGTCCTTCCTTTTCAACCATTCGGTTAGACTAGGTGTGATGGCCAATATAAAACTGTTGTAGACTTCATGATCACAGATATGGAAATGGGAAAAGCCATTAGACATGTACAAGTAAAAGACCTAGATAGTGATCACAAACTTTTGATAGCTGTACTTACAAACTTCCAAGTAAGGAAAAGAAAGATCAAAGTATGGGAACTTGAGAAATCTGACAAGAGAACTGAGTATCATCTACCCAAATCAGGAATACAGGGAGGGGAGGTAGAATGGATACTGTTGTTGGCCAAACAAGCAACAAAGCAAAGGAAACGTCATGGTAGAACAGCGAAATCAAAGAAATCCAGAGACAAAGACAAACAGAAAGGATGAAAGCAAAATAAAGGAATTTGACCAGACATATAACAGACTGAAACTCGCAGTTAAGAAAATGATTAAAGAAGAAAAGGAAAAGGCATGAGATGAATTTGCTAACAAACTAGAATTTAGATAGCACAACCAACAAGAAACTACTGTATACGCGGCTTCGGTGGCGTAGTTGGTAGCATGTTGAGCTTCTATGCCCAAGATAGCGGGTTCAAACCCGGCCGAAGCCATCGTTTTTATTTTTATTTTAAGAGCGTTAAAAATCCCTCAGTATGCCTTCCTTCGGAAGGGAAGTAAAGCCGGCGGTCCCATGTCATAGATTTATGGCATGTTAAAGAACTTTCCACTAATTACACCTGTGTGAAACTAAATTGTATAGGTTAAGAATGTAAACAACGCTCTTAGGTTGCTATGTTCGTTGCCAAGAGCCGACTGCGGTGGCGTCTAGTACGGTAGCTAAGTTCTGAACTAGGCCTAGTAGTCGTTAACGGTGGCGTTTGGCGGCAAAAGTAGGAACTATTTGAAAAATTCAAAGTTGCAGTCCTTACTTGAATTTAAAAAAAAAACAGATACACACACTAATACAGTCATCACAATTAACACCGGTTATCAGACAGATTCTACACACACCCAAAGCACACGGGGCTACGCAGCCCCTAAACTAAGGAAAGAACTACTGTATAGGGTAATAAGGAACAAATAAAGGCCACAGAGAAACTGATGGGGATATCTGCTGGAAACAAGAAGACATCAGAGAAGAAATGAAACAATACTTCGACCAACTTTATAATGGAAGAATAATAAAAAAGAAGAAATATCGAGGGAAGTAATAGAGGAAGAAGCATAGATTACATGCTAAAGGGAAATCAACAGACATACGAGGGCTATTCCAAAGCTAAGGTCCGGTTAAAAAAAAAACATACAAAATCAAAATTGTTTCCAAAACAATTGTTTTATTCACATTGCTTACGTCTTTCTCTATTTTTCTACATAATTTCCATACTTATTTACACATTTGTCACATCGTTCCACAAGCTTTTGAATGCCTGCGAAGCTAACCAGTCTTTAACAGCTTCTTTCACTTCATCATCTGTGTCAAAGCGCTTGCCGCCAAGAAACTCCTTTAGGTAGCAGAACAGGTGGAAATCACTTGGCGCCAAGTCCGGACTGTACGCTGGGTGGTCCATCTGTTCCCATCCAAATTTCTTGATTAGAGTTTGCGTGTCATTCGCAGTATGGGGTCTGGCATTGTCCTGCAACAACACTCCAGACGACAAAAGACCATGACGCTTATTCTGGATTGCACGTCGAAGTTTAGTCAGGGTAGCGCAGTAGGCGGCTTTATTGATCGTTGTCCCTGAAATAGTGAATTGTCGATCTTCACGAATTTTGTCGTCAACCGCATGAACCAACTCGTCTGAAATCACTGATGGTCTGCCAGAGCGGAGTTCATCGTGCACATTTTCCCGTCCTTCATTAAAGGCTCGCACCCACTTGCGCACTTTTCTGTCACTCATTATGTTAGGACCGCACACTTCAGCAATCTGCCGATGAATTTCTGCCTCAGAAATGTTTCTTGCAGACAGAAACCGTATCACTGCCCTTACTTCACAATCGGCGGGCTGATTAATTTTCTTAAACATTGTGAACTGACACTATCAACAGCACACAGCAACAGTAACAACGCTACTGGCGGCCTTTGCCGCGCAAGGCATGCCAGGAGTCGGCGCGGCGCGCATGCGTGTTTTGCCCTTGGCGCCGCTTTCAAATATTTACGGCGAATTGGACCTTACTTTTGGAATTACCCTCGTAGATCAACTCGGTGCCGATATGATTCAAGCAGCAGGTATGTGTGGAATTCAGTGGCTGTACAGAGTATTATCTGGAAGGAAGAGAAAATACCTACAGAATGGACCAAAGGAATTATAATAGCATTAATCAAGAAAGGCAACAAACGAGGCATAACACTTCTATCCCATGGGCTAAAAAAATGGAATGAAGGTTAAGAACAGGTTACTGGAAGAAGAACAATATGGATCCAGAGACAATAGATCAACTATCGACCTGGTATTTGCCACCCGGATGATCATTGAATAACATTGGGAGAAGGAACATAGAGAAGGCTTATGATAGTGAAAGAGTGTCTCAAAAATAGGAATATATCCACATCATTTTTATTTTATTTATTAATTATTATTAATAAATAAAATAAAAATGCTTTATGAGAACTGTCAGAGTTGTATCCAGATCGGTTGGTTGGTTCCTTAGTTTAGGGGCTGCGACACTGCGGTCATGTTGCCCCGTGTACTTAGGGTGTGTGTAGAATCTGTCTGATAACCGGTGTTAATTATAATGACTGTATTAGTGTGTGTATCTGTTTTTTATTTTAAGTACAGAATGCAACTTAGAATTTTTCAAATAGTTCCTACTTTTGCCACCAAACGCCACCGTCAACAACTACTAGGCCTAGTTCAGAACTTGGCTACTAGACGCCATCACAGTCAGCTCTTGGCAACAAATGTAGAAACCTAAGAGCAATGTTTACATTCTTAACCTATCCAATTTAGCTTCACACAGGTGTAATTAGTGGAAGGTTCTTTAACATGACATCATCATCGGCTTTAACTCGAATCCGAGTATAAATCTTCTTCCTTCAGTCCAGTTTGTGGATGTGTTTACGGTGACTAAAGAGTCCAATCCTGGCATGGAACAAGCGACCACACAAGTCGCATAGTATTGCTGGAGGAGGACGTGGTTGGGCTGCTCGAAGTTTCCTAGCTTGACGCTTGGCCTCTTCATGTATGCGTCGATCCCTTTCAAACGTCTTTACAGTATCCGAGATGGTACGGCGTCAAGTTGAGCGGTTTTCAGCCAGCATGTCCCAGGTTTGTGAATCAAGACCTGTCAATTTCAGGGTCTGCTTAAATTGGTCCTTGTAGCGCCTCTTAGGACCACCATGAGGTCTGGTGCCATAGCATAACTCACCATATAGCATTTGACGAGGTAATCTCACATCATCCATCCGATGGACATGACCAATCTATCTAAATTAGTGACCTATTATGGATGATTCTATGCTGTTGATTTGAGCCTTTTCCAGAACAGCAATATTGGTAATGCGGTCTTCCCATTTAATCCTCAGGATTGATCGTAGTTTTTGTAGGTGAAAACGCTCAAGCTTCCTAAGATCACGTCGGTAAAGGGTCCACGTTTCACAGCCATACAACAATGTAGAAATGACTACTGCTTTGTACACCATAAGCTTTGTACTCATGGATAGATCTTTATTCATGAAGACCCGGTGCGCTAATCGTCCATATGCTGCATGGGCTGCGCCAATTCTCTTATCCACATCCTGCTCACAGGTACAGCTCACAGAAATGGTACTGCCCAGGTACGAGAAGTGGTCAACCTGTTCTAATGGCAAATTTGAAATGGAGATATTGAACTGAGGAAGAGGTGTGCCTGGTGAAGGTTGTGCCAAGACTTTAGTCTTATTGACATTTATGGTAAGACCAAAGCGATCACATGCACTTTTGTAACAGTTAACTGACTCTTGCAGCTCTTCTGGTGTGAGACTTGGTGACGCAGCATCATCTGCATACAACATGTTAGTAACCTTAGTAACCTGAGTTTTCCTCAAGGAGCGGAGACGAGTTAGGTTGAAAAGCCCTCCATCAAAACGATACTTGATCTCCACACCTGGGATGTTTGTGGGTGAATCATAAAGCATTGCAGCCAAGTACAGCACAAAAAGCGTTGGAGCCAGTACACATCCTTGTTTCAGTCCATGGGTAATGGGAAATTCATCGGACATCTTATTCTGATGGCAAACCTGACCTGTCATGCCATCATGGAGAGCTTTGATTAGATCTACAAAACGCTGAGGGCAACCAAACCGCTTCAGCACTGCCCACATGGCTGGTCTTGGAACCGAATCAAATGCCTTTTCCAAGTCATAAAAGACTAAGAAGAGTGGATTCTGTTGTTCTCTACATTTTCCTTGTAGCTGTCTCACACAGAAAATCAAGTCAATTGTGCTTCTGGAAGTTCTAAATCCGCATTGTGACTCTGGGAGGATCCTCTCAGAGATAACCTTGAGGCGGTTAAGTAGAATTCTTGCAAGAATCTTCCCCACAATTGATAGCAGTGATATACCACGGTAGTTGCCACAAACACTGCGATCACCCTTTTTAAAGATAGTGACGATAGTGGCATTCTTTAGGTCTCCAGGTACCTTTCTTGATTCCCAAATTCTGAGGATAAGGATGAAAATTCTTGTTTTGAGGGAATGACCTCCGGCTTGAATTAGTTCCAGAGGGATGTTATCTGGGCCAGGTGCTTTTCTGGGTTTCAATTGGGTGAGAGCTGCACTGAATTCATGATAAGTAGGAGGTACTGCCAACCACAGTTGTCCAGGTTGTTGCGGCACATCACAGAGGAAGTCTTCAGCAGCTTCTGATGGACGATTTAGGAGATTGGAGAAGTGCTCCTTCCAGCGTTCCAAGATTTCTTGACTATCAGTAAAGGTAGTAGAATTATCAGCGCTTTTCAGTGTACCTGATGATGAGCGAGATGGTCCATATATTTCCTTGAGTACGGCATAGAAGTTCCTCAAGTCTCGAGCATCCGATAGTCTCTGCAGTTCCTGAGCCTTCTGTTGCCACCAAGTATTTTTAATCTGCCTTATCTGCGTCTGGCATTTACCCTTGAGTTCCAGTAGTTTATCTCTCTTTGTGTTGGAAGTTGGGTCTTGAAGATGGGCAAGATAGGCATTCCTTTTGGCATTGATGAGAGACAGAATTTCCTCATTGTTGTCATCAAACCAGTCTTGTCTTTTCCGCACTATAAAACCAATGGTTTCCTCAGCTGACTGTGTGATAATCTTCTGTAATGTGGCCCATTCTTGCTGAATATCATTTGTTACTGGGTTTTCTGATAACTGGGTGACGTTCCTGTTTCCAAAATGTTTGTACATGGATTCATCCTGAAGTTTGGATGTATTAAACTTCTTTCTTGGCAAATTTTTGATGTTCCTAGGTGGTTTAGGTCTGATGGATATCCTGAGCTTACATATAAGAAGTTTATGATCTGTCCAACAATCGTCTATATTCCTTGCTGTTCTGGTAATAAGAGTGTCCTTCTTATCACATTGCCGGGTAATGATATAATCAAGAATGTGCCAATGTTTGGAACGAGGATGCATCCACGTGGTTTTGAAGCGGTCAGGTAGCCGGAACATAAATCTATGACATGGGACCGACGGCTTTACTTCCCCTCCGAAGGAAGGCATACTGAGGGATTTTTAACGCTCTTAAAAAATCCGACGGTTTCGGCCGGGTTTGAACCCGCTATCTTAGGCATAGAAGCTCAGCATGCTACCAACTACGCCACCGAAGCCACCATCCAGATCGGTGACGGCCGCTCTAAGACAAAAGAAGTTCAGCAGGGTAGCGCATTCATAATAGTGATGGACGAAATAATGCAAAAAGTAAAATACCAATTCAACCAAGAGGAACTTCTTTACTGACGATGCAGTCACATTCCAACAGAGGTTAGGTGAATGGAATGACCAGTTTGAGAACTTTGGCCTAAACGGTAGTCATGTCACTCAGCAGACAACATCCTTCAAGATGGAACCAAACTGGAAGAAATGCACCACTTCAAGCACCTCGGCTGTGTACTCTCTAGAGATGGAAGATGTGATCAAGAAATATCACACAGAGCACAAAAAGGTACACAATTTTACCATCAAGTAAGAGATCTTCTCCGGGACACCAAAATACCAGCTAAAGTTAAACACATCCTATATAATATCCCCATAACAACATATGGACATCCAATCTTGAAGAATGCTGGCAGTAGACTGCAAAGTGCACAAATGACATTTCTAAGGACATGGTCCAGGGCAGAAATGAAAGTATAAGGGAAGCAGCACAGGTACAGGAACAATTGAAAGTTCAAGGTTGAAGTGGTTTGGACGTGTAAAATTGACACCCAACAGAATAGCAAAAGTATGGCTGGAGAAACAGTTATAAACACTCGACCCAGAGGACCTGGAAGTAGATAGCTTGATACAGTGAAGCAAAACATAACTAGTAGAAGAATGGATTTGGAAGACCAAGATCTATCTGGACCGATCAGGATGGATTCCTTAGTTTAGGGGCTGCACCAAGGCGGTCATGTAGCCCCGTGTACTTTGGGTGTGTGTAGAATCTGTGTTAATTGTGATGGCTGTATGTTATCTGTGATTCAGGTAGAAAGTCTGCAGACGATTAATTCTTTCAAGTAGTTCCTAGTTTTGCTACCAAATGCTACCGTCCACGACACCTAGCTGTGAACTTGGCTACTAGATGCCATCGCAGTCAGGACCTGGCGGCGAACATTGGAACTAATATAGCGTTATCAAACTAACCTACACATTTTAGCTTCCACAATTGTAGTTAGTGGAAGGTTCCTTTTCATGCCATAAATTTATGACATGGGACCGCCGGTTTTACTTTCCCTCCGAAGGAAGGCATACTGAGGGATTTTTAACGCTCTTAAAAAATCCGACGACTTCGGCCAGGTTTGAACCCGCGACCTTGGGCATAAAAGTTCAGCATGCTACAGACTACGCCACCGATGCCGCTAACAAAGATGGAAGAGGCTCATACAGCAGACGTGGGAAACTGGACTTGGTCTTCAACGATGATGATGATGATGATGATGATGATGACTGCATTCAGGAGGCCCTGAATGACAGAGCTACCAACATTCAAGTTACTTTGCAGCTTTTAGTCCCACATCGGTCAGACACCTTCCTTTTGTCATCAATGTGGTAATGGGAATAAGGTGACAACATTGTGATAGACTCACCATTTGCCGAGAGTTTCTGCAGACACTCCGGGAGCTCGGCCGTGCTCGTGTTAGCGTGTTCCCCCAGGATGTCCGGCAAGGCATTGCGACGCCCTGTGCGACCGGTCGACAGGAAGTCCTGGACGGGGTCATGGTTCGAGTCTGGAGACTGCTCCATGGCCGTCAGCATCTTCAACACTGCACACATACAGACATGCAACATAACTATAAAGCAGGAGAATGACCATCACCAGGCAGCAAGGTCTCGCCTCATATCCCGCAAGAGTTTCCTTGATAGGACTCTGCTGCTGGAAGGAACACGTCTCAACAGATGTAGGAGCTCACTGCCCACAGACATGTCACCAAAGGAAGAACTGGCTCCTGGCACCGACCTACCTTATCCTGTGTGGAGGTCCCTCAACCGCTTAAGAGTGGGTGTCCCTGGAAAAAATGGAGGATCCTTCCAGCAGATGCAGACACCTCTTGTGAATGTAAAGCTGAACAAGACCCAAGCCAACTACTTATCTGCCCCCTCCAGGACAACCCATGCACAATGGAAGATGTTTTTAGAGGAAGCAACAAGGCCATCGCAGCTGCAGTTTTTTGGAAATGCTGACCGGACACGGAAATGAATGATGAATGGCTATATAAAGACTGGACACTGCTCGCTCTTCATAGTGAGTGACCACCGTTGGCCAATTTACCTGTGGACCGCCAGTTCCCAAGTGGATCTGATGTCACTAGAGGGTCATCTTGATCATCAGCCCCATGTGCCTCTGTCATAACATTAGGGCCTACAACTGGGGTAGAGGGTTCCAACCCCCCCCCCTTGCAGATTTAATGCTCTAGTGAAAGCTGATGCGGTTGGAGGGAAGAGTGCCTGTGAATTAATCTCCTAATCCACAGCTACACAGGTACGATAATGTCACCTTCCTCTAGACCAGTGGTTCCCAACCTTGTTTAGTTGACGCCCCCCTTTTCAGATACGGGTGGTCATCGCGCCCTACACTCGTCGTTTCTATAATCTGTTCGATAAACTGACATGGTGGATATTGACCTAGCCTAATAACACGAGACAATAGTAATATGAAGTGCAAGCTTTGTATCCATTACATACTAACTTTATTTTAGCACAATACAAAGAACGCACATTAACAATAAATCCATAAATTAGTCAACAAATGTCAGTGAGAGGGTTGACAGTGTTTTCACTTGGTAATATTCGGTATGTTTGGCTTGATATTTGACAGAGCACAGCGGAGATCACTTGCAACATCAAGCCGACAGCGCTGCTTTGTTTTTATGACTCCCACAATCGGTGTTGAAAATCCTGACTGGCATAGCTTCAATGTTAATGGCAAACGGATTTCTTGTAAACATCCAGGACCATTCATCCGACGCAACATCAGTAAAGTAGAAGTTGAATTCTTGTGCCTGGGAAGAGAAGTTCTTCAACTGAAGCCGGTGTTTCCATAACTTTTTTTTTTTTCAGGAAAGCTCTGATGGCATCATAAACAAGCATAACATTGGAGTTTTCGCCTTGGAGCTTTAAGTTCAAACTGTTCAAAGCTTAAAAGAAATCACAAAACAATTGGCATTGATTTTGCTCCTTACAACACAGCAAATTCCTTATTTCATCTCCAACCTCGCGGCTCCGTAAAGATTTGTGCCGACAGTTGGCAATTACCAGTGCATTTGAACGATTGCCTTGGTGCGACAATCACTTCGAGAGATTCGAAAAAAAATTATTATACAAAATTGTAATATTCGAGTTTAAAAAATGTCATTCGGAAATCACTTCACGCCCCTCTTGATAAAGCCCCACGCCCCCCAGGTTGGGAAACCCTGCTCTAGACTAAAAGTCTCCAAGCTAGGAAATATAAAAATTTGGCACACATTATCTTGCTCTCTTCAAAATGTGACTTATCAGGTTTTGTCCGTTGGATGTTTACATACTTCCATCACATTAACATCTCTGTACATGTTGCAGCAACATGGCTGTGAGGTCTGTGCTGCAAAAGCCGAAGTGGAAACAGATTTCCCTGGCTGTTAAACTCACGACAATCACTAAGGCTAACACACGTAGCCACCAAACCTAAATTGGGACCAAATGTAAGGTTTCTGGATCTATTTTAATTTCCTTGGCATTTGGCAGTCTAGTTCGTAAAGCCACAAGAGGTTTAGGGTTCGATGTGTTGGAAGTAATATAACAAGCAACATGTAATTGCTTCGAGGTGAGGCAGGCAGTGCAATGCTGCGATAGTGCTCAGTGACTGATGGGCAAGGCGTTGCACATGCTTCGGGGAAGGTGCTCGTGTTCATTGACAGGTAATTTCCCTATTTGCAAATAAACAAATCAATCAAATGAAACAACTGGTGTTAAACAGCAGCGTGAGAAGAACAGGAAGGTCTGGTTACAAGGAGCGGCAGTGGAGGATCAGCAACAGCCAAAGGACTTCGGAGATTGGCATTTGCCTGTCCTCGAGCACTTTTGCATCCCCAATATAACGAGCAGTTGATAGGAATTACAGTCACTATAGGAATCTGGTAGGCGAGTGTAGCACCGGATTTATTGTGTTATTCAAGGACACAGCTGCAAAAAAAGTGAAAAATAAATATTTTAAATGAATAATATTTAGTTTTAAAAAATCTGCTGATTTGGTTTCAAATATTCCAGAAGGAAACGCGTCTTGGTGAGGTGTACCATACCAACTGACGAGCCCAATGACCAGGTCAAGGAGTCTCAATGGATGATCCCCACCCACATTCACTTCCCACTGTAGCTTGGTTCCATTCAATAATAGATGACAGGAATAGAATCCTTCTTTGACCTGCTATCTGTATTGACGTAAGTGTTCAAATTTACAAAAAGCTATTGTATCTGCAGGCCAGCCAATACAAGTCAATACTTTCTATATAATAATTATTATAAAAAAATTACGAGCCTTACAGTAGTCGCATATGATGTGTAACATCTGACATGTTATTCGAATAATTCCATATTACTTACTCGCATCTTTTAAAGAATGAACTCGTAGTGCTACCTTGTGCCAGCAAACATGAAAGGATTCTCCAATGCATCTGCAGTAGCGACATATACCTGCGGGAGCAATCCACTGCCTACTTGATGCGAGCTGCGCTTTATACCGGCCAGTTAGTGAACCCATGCCAGCGGTGTTATTGAAAATGGCCTCTTATTGCCGATATAGCGTACTGCCAAGTATAGGCGCGATTAAAAATTAGGTGTGCAGTAGGTATATTAAATGTGTTTCTCCCAGTGATATGTTTAGACCAACGAAGTTTCAATTATTGTTAGTAGTCGGTGTTAATATACTGTATTGAATTCCTACGTTGTTTGGAGTGTTGGTTGATGCGATATAGCACTCGACGTATCGAGTGCTCACATTAAATAAGAATACAGCAAAAGTATGAAGATTTAATAAATCGTAATTGTTTTCAGCAAATATGATAAAATGAATATTTTCACACCTAAGAACGACAACTTGAAGATGATTTATTGTAGGAATTTCTTTAATGGGGCCTCCAAACCTTGAAGTGCGATTTACATTCCACATAGTCACATGGCTTACAGTACGTCGTTGTACCGATCTCCGCCACCGCGCGCGCTCATTGTTTCCGTCCCATGCACTTCCGTCTCTTTTCCAAAATCACTCCTACAAAAATGTCCAGATACCGATTGGAAAGATGTTACACATCAACAGTACACGGAGTACCTGGAGTGCGGTGACCAAATTGATGGCACGATCACTGTGGGTGAGGTTCAACTTAATAAATGCTTGTCATAGTGGGTGAGTGGTTAACGTGTCGGTCTACTAACCCCCAGTTTGCAGGTTCGCTCCTGGCCGTAGTAAGTGATTTTTTGAAGGGCGGCAAAAATTCACGACACGCATGTCATACGATGTTGGCATGTTAAAGAACCCATTTGAATTCAGTAGGCCGTGTTCATAATGGCAAAATTAATCTTGGGAGTTTCCACCAGCACAAAGTTCCTCATTTCTCTACTAGAAAGCGCTATAGTGTTCAAGGAGCTTAGATATCTAACCTTCTTGACTCTCATAGTCAAGGAACAACGATATTCGACGTGCAAGCTATCCTCTGGGTGTCAAATAACAAAGCTTGCACCCGGCATCCGAGGCCATCCATTATTATTATTAACTTAATAAAGTGACACAATTCAAATACCTTGGGTCATGCATCACCTCAGACTGCAGCACGATTCCCGATGTCAAAACAAGAGTCACTGCCGCATGGATGAAAGGGCGCCAAGTTACTGGAGTTCTATGCGATAAGAAAATACCATTGCATCTAAAATCTCAAGTATATCGCACAGTGTTTAGATCAGTGGCTCTTTATGGATCTGAATGCTGGCCTACAACATCGAAGCATGAATAGGCGCTTCATGCAATGGAAATGAAGATGTTGCGGTGGTCCAATGGCTTGACTCGACCATATCAGGAATATTGCTATGTGGAAGGATTTCAATGTTGCCCCAATCACAGAAAAAATGCGTGAAACACGTCTGCGTTGGTATGGACATGTGCTCAGTAGCAGTGAAACCTCAGTTGCAGAGACTGCCCTTCAACTGAACGTGGAGGGTCGTTGACCTCAAACACGCTGGCTGGATAGGGTGAGAGGCGACATGCGGCTCACTAAACTCCGCCCTCGGGACGCTATGGATCGGTTGAAGAGGAGGAATCATTGCAGGAAGGCAGACCCCACATAAATGGGAAAATGTAAAGAATATGATGAATGTATAGCAAGATTTAGGAGATCCGCCTGATCAATACACAATATTTACATATATAGGGCTATATTAAACCCAATTGGTAGATGTTTCGGAGCCTATTAAGATGGCCCCTTCATCAGCCAAAGACATACAGATATCAGTATAATCAAAGGATACATCAAAAGGGGAAGTCTAACATGAAAAAGAATGGATGAAAATGAAACATAATAATCATGAAAGATGATGTGGTGATAAAACACTTGAATGTGACAAATTTCGAGAGACGCTTAACAATGTTACAGACGACGGATGGAAAATTTCTTTAAAATAATATGTTAAGAGGGGCACTTGAAGTGCTTGTCAGCAAGTTTTCTGTAGGGACCTTATGAACAATAATACCAGCAGGGTATCGTGTCTAAATAAAAAAGTTCATTCCATTATAAATCGTTAAAAATATTGTTAAAAACTCAGTCCTATTGGACCTGACTTTGTGACTCCTATTAGAAGATTAGTCTATGAGTTAGCAAAGGGAACCTTCTTCATCGAAGACCTCAGACTGAAAGTTCCTTTGCCGGCTACAAGATCCTCTACTGACTTTTTGGAGGCTAGAAGAGCAAAGAGACAAGAGATAGATCCAGACTTTTATATTACTGATGCCATGATGAACAGAACGTGGTCTAACGAGAATCAAGATCAAAGACACGTAATAACGAGACTCGCCATTCACGGATTCCATCATAAGATATGCTCCAACAGATCCTTCCATAGTCCGAATGATAATTGTGTTTGCATTTTATGCAACGAAAGGTGTACCAGATACCATATTACGACATGCCGCAAAAGATTAAAATCATTAAGTGATTATGGTAAAAATTAATGCCCATTCGGGTGATCCTTTTTCCTTTATTGTGTTTTCAGTTAGGATGTAACTTACAGTTCTTTGTTTCAATAAAGGAAATCTTTAATTAGAAGGAGAAATTACTGTTTGTTGAGAGACCAATACATCGCCTATGACGACTATCAAACAGGCCAAGTTAGACAGAGCCTCTTGAGGGTAGAAGCAAGGGGAAATCCTTAAAAACTTGGTGAATCAGATTGATGAGTCAAAAAAAGTTCCTTCTTCTAAGTGACAAATGAGCCTTAGAAAGTTCAGTATAACGGAACGAAAACCCGGGTGTCCGAAGCAGGAAACTCAGTGTCTAACTGGCTTGAAGGTGTAATAATAACAGCTCGCAAGTGATAGGCTCCATCCCAGCAACGCTGTACAGCATTCCCCGGAACGGCTAGCTGCGGAACAATGTCTTATTTTCCCGTACAAATACAAACCGATATAAAATAAGTGAATTAATGTACGTATTTCACAGTCATACAGCATAACCTTTTGATGTATAAGGATTACAACGCGACCAAGAACTATATTTTCCAAACTCCCCCGAGCCGAGAAAAAGTTACCTTACAAAAATGATAACTTTGTTACCTGGAAACACAAAATGTTGAAATTAATAAACCAGTTATAAAACATTCCAAGGTAGGCTATATTGTGTTGAAATTTGGATTCTATTTGATGACAGGTTTTTGAGATAATAATTCTTTAATGTGACGCATGGTTGAAACACGCTTAAAAATGGGCACTTTTCGTGTTCCAACTGCGATAAAAAAAATTAAAATATAAATAAAAAATTCCAAAATTACATGAACTAATGTACAATAGAACGACTGAAATGATGATGTTATTGGATTTAATGTAGGTCTATTGGTTACTTCATAAACAACCTTCAAACTCGAGTGCACATAATATTTTGGTCGACAGTAAGAGGCGTTAGAGATGTGGACATATCGAAGGATCTTACGAGTAAGCTGGATGGATAGAATCATAAATCTTGAGATATTGCGTAGGATAGGTAAAGATGAGAAGATAATTTACCTGTGTCTAGATTAGGAAGTTACAATACTTGGGTCATATATTGAGAGGCGACAGGTATCGTCAAGGGAAGGTTGAGGGCAGGAGGAGTCGAGGAAGAAGAAGGATCTCTTGGTTGGACAACCTAAAAAAATGGTTCAAGTGTAGTTCCAGAGCTGCTAGATCCAAAAACCAGATTGCTGTGATCATCGCCAACCTTGTTAGAGGAGACGGCACATGAAGAAGAAAGACGATAACGCTCGCCCGCACAGAGCTTCAGGATAATGGTATTCACAGAATGGAATGGCCTATCTATGCTCCTGATGAGACGTGGACACTGCTTGATAAATAAGTCCGTCCCCACTTTGCTCCATGGCAATATGCAATGTGTGTAGTATTGCCAATCTCGGATGTCTTGAGTCGTCCTTGTTGCAATCAGCGAGCAACGACCAGCCGAGTTAACTGCCACTATTGAGATCTGGTCCGAGCGCTCCTATAATGCACTTTCTCTATCAGTTGACAAAACTGTGCAATGGTTTTTATTGCTAAAAGATTATTCTTGCTGTCCATCTACGGACCACGCTATTTCCACGTGTTTGCCCAGTATTCCAGCTGTTCATTCCTCGCTTCAGTCTATGTCTTACCAGTTTTTAGTTTTGGCTTTTCTTGGAATCCACGATGTTCTTGGTGTTTCGACTTTAGTGGAACACGTTTCTGGATAACCTCCTGGATTATCCCCACTTCACGCACGTCTTTTTCTACATCGGTATTATTGTTCATTATCATCATCATGAACCGGCTTCAGTTTCCCGGGTGCGGTGAATGAGCGTTATCCATTTATTTCTCTACAAGAATGTTCCCTCCTCCATAATTTGCTGTAAATCCAGACCTCTCCCTGCAAGATCATTTCTAATCTGGTCGATCCATCGCGTCCTTGGTCTCTTGCCTTTCAGTTCTTTCTCAAACCACACTCTAGCTGTCCATTCTTTTGAGATGACCGAACCATTTTAGCCAGGATTCAAATAAGATTGTTCTACTTAAAGAAGATGGCGTATCTTATCATTTTTTATTTTGTCCCTCCTTGTCTTCTGAATCATCATATATATTATTTCAGTAGTATAGATCCGTCCTGCGGCACTCACAAACGACCGATCGTGAAAATGATCATTCAAATGAAAGAGAATAGACATTAGCAGAGACGAATTGCACTCTAATTCCATAAATATCAATAATTTCTTTAAGAAATTACTTTTAAAAAAATGTACGAAGTGTGCGATTTGCAGATACTGTCGATGTATGAAAATACGCTCTATAATTTCTGTCCACTTCACATTTTGGCCACTGTGACGCCTGTTTCATGTCAAACATCCTGAGGTAATTCCTTTATCATTTTGCATGGATTTCTGAAACAGTAAATCAAAGGAATGAGTAACTTACTCAAATCGTATAAGTTCATAAATATCGAATAACCGGTGAGTGTTACAGCACACAAATGACTTTATCAGTGACAAATTGCATTCTAATTTCTTAAATACAAATTTTTGTAAGAAGTGTTCAATTTGCGAAACCTATTGGGAAAAGTGTGGTTTATGAACATGAAGAGATTTCACGCACGGGTCCGCTAATAGTTCTTAAAAACTTCATCTCCACTACTTGTAGTTTGCTGGTATTTTGGATTGGGTACAGCTTTCTAAGCTATATGTAGTAGAAGCTCTTGTAGAGTATTAAACAATCTGGTCGTTGTGCAACCTTATTACCGGCCGCCACTGAGATATACATAGCACGTCGGTTTCACAGCTGTGGATGTGAGTAGAACAAGAACTCCTAGCTGGTGTACGGCTATTCGATACTGCATCTACTTACAGACAAAGGGAGAGCTGACATATTTACAGGCACACTAATGTACTGTCTTCCAAAGCACGCCATTGTAATGTCTATAAATCAGGCAACAATGAAGATCAGCTGGAAGTGATGTTGAGAGGACAGAAACCAATGCCAACCAAGTTAGAAGCGATTGCCCTGCTCAGCACTGGATGGATTCACGTCACAAAGCAGAGAAGCTGTATTGAGCAACTCTTGTCTAAAAGCAGGGAGGTTAATTTGCCTTACACTATGGTGAGTGTTGTAAACCAATGCTAAAAGCAGAGAAACATGCTGCAAAGCCAAACACGCTACAACCCCTTGATAGCTTAGCCGACCGGACCATGCGCCTACCTGCGCGCCTTGTGAGCCGGCGAGCGGGGCGGGCGCACTTTCGCGAGCGGCCAGCGGTCGACACGGCAGGCTTCATTCTGTCCACAACTGCAGAGAACAAGAGTCACTCAATAAACCCTCCATGTACAGCTGCAAAGGAAATTAAATGTTATGACACAGTTATTTGCTTTTTGTTTTATTTATTTGTTTATGCAAAGTAATTTCTTACATACTTAAAAAAAATCTCTTTCACATTTAATTTTGCAAAGAATTGTATGATTAAATAATAACAATGATCTGTTTTATCAAATTAATAATTTCTCACCTACACCCTATACTCTTGTTTAATACCCTATTAATGATGGACTAATATTTTGGTTACCATTATGCTCTTCTAAAGTACAGAGCGATCCATATAAACCTCAACCACTTTGATGATGATGATCGGGTCCCAGCTCCTAGCGACTGCATGGATTGACTGTCTCCATATGATTCGGTCTTCAGCCATATACCTCAGATCCTTCACTGACATATTCATGTTGGATTTGATTGAGTCGATCCATCACAATGCTGGCCCCCTCGTCTCCGAGACCCTTCCACCTTTCCAAGCATACTCGTCTTTTCCAACGAATCAGAACGTCCAATAATGTGTCCAAAATATGACAGCTGAAATCTTGTTATCAATGCTTCAAGAGACAGATTTGGTATGATTTTTTGAATTACCCATACATTTGTCTTCTTGGCTGTCCAAGGGATACACAGCATCCTCCTCCAACTTCTTCTTCTTTGGATGCCTATCCATTAATGGATGTTAGCGACCACATGATGCATCTTTTGCTTATGAGCTGCGATGTGGAATAATTTATCGATGCTGGGTAATCCTGTCCACTGTTTTATGTCTTCTCCGACACCAGAGATCAAAAGCAATATCCTTCCTATCTCGTTTCCTCATGGTCCAGCTCTCAGAACCAGAATGACTAGTGCATTAACCATTCTGATTTTAGTAAGCAAAGATAAATCTGAACACTTGAAGGTCTTATCCAGACCTTTAAAAGCTGCTCTTCCTTGGGCAAGTCATAATTTCCCTCTGAAAGCTCGTAGAAACGGGAAACAGGAAATTTGTTTTAGTGATATCAGTGGCTCTGGGAGAAACAGTACCACTGCCCATTGGCAAGTTTGTTGATTGTTTCTGCGCATGTGCTCCTCTGTCCAGCAGTTGTGGATGACGTCCAACTGACAGAAGGTTATTTTCAGCAAGATGGAGCAATGTATCATGCGTCTAACGCTTCCAGGCAATTTGTAACCAGTTTCTTTGGTGGCCGAATAATCTCAAAAAATGTGTGGCCCCCACGATCACCTGACCTAACCTCACTGGACGTGTGTACCAATAACTTATTTGTTCAAATGTTATGACTCATTACAGTGGTTCAAGTTTATATGGATCGCTCTGGGTAATGTGTTGGGACAGTGGCATAGATGCTCATCTTATTTACCTGGATGGTTGGTGTTCGAATCCTTGCGACAGCGGTTGGTGTCAAACAGGTCATCTGGCCTCATAACCCATTCAAAATTGATAGAATGTTCAGAAACACTACAGTGTGTAATACTGTCTTGTAGAATTATACCTATCATGGAACTGACGGGCGAAACATGTCCTCTTGTATTCTATGCAAATAACTTTTCCAGGTTGACCAACTGTCAATTGTTAATAAGGGAACACTGAAAAATGGCTTCAAAACTTTGTATAACAACAGGGATAAGTACTGAACAAATGTTACCTACCAGTTTCTATGTGGCGACGGTTTTAGACCGAATGTCCTTCCTGACGCTATCCTTATCATAGGAGACTATGGTATGAAATAAATAGGGCAAGGAGTAGAAACAAGGTAACGACTTGAAAATGGGGAAAACAAAGAAACCAATTTTATGACGGCCGACGCGACAGTCTGACTTAGCCTAGGCCTTAGCATGTGTAGCTACCCCACTTGATCTTCCTCAATACTGTTGAACGTGTCAACAAGAGTAACAACACAAAGGTCCACTTTCAGCGATGTGGATCCGGGATCCCGACTGGCGACACCATTCTTTATTTTACATTCATTGGAGCAGGGGATGATGAATGTGTTGTTGTTGTTTGAGTCTTCAGTCTTCCGACTGGTTTGACGCAGCCCTCCATACCCCCTGTCCTGAGATACCGCATCTTACATCCGACGCAATTTGTATAACGTATTCTAACCTTGGTCTACCCCGACAGTTCTTGTCCTTGCCCCTTCGTCTTAGTAAGTTATGTGTCCTACCAACCTATCTCTTCTCTTCATTAGCAGTCGCCAGAAACATCTCTCCTCTCCCACCTCTTCATATGTAACCCTATCTACCCATCTGATCTTCAACATTGTCCAGTAACACCACATTTCAATTCTCCTCTTTTCTGCTGCTCCAATAGTCCAAGTTTCGCTTCCATAGAGCGCCACGCTCCAGACAAAGGCTTTCAAAAATGACTTCCTAATACCTAAATGTATATTCGATGTCAACAGATGACCGTGATAAGTCTTGTAAAGCAAGACATTCAAGTCGCACCACGCAGCAGGTCCGGAGATGGGAGGGTCGAATCCCAGAGCTGGTAACGAACATCGTGACTGTAGTTTTCCACACTCCCTGCAGACAAGCGGCTTCGGTGGCGTAGATGCTAGCATGCCGAACTGCTGTGTCCAAGATCGCGGGTTCAAACCCGGCCGAAGTCGACGGATATTTCAAAAGGGTTAAAATCCCTCAGTATGCCTTCCTTCGGAGGGGAAGTAAAGCCGGCGGTCCCATGTCATAGATTTATGGCATGTAAAACATCCTTCCACTAATTAAACGTCTGTGAAGCTAAATTTCTAGCTTATATTTCGTTGAAACGCTCTACCAAAGTTCCAACGTTCACCACTAGGTGTCAGTGACATTTCGTAGCGAAAGTTGGAACTACTTGGAATTGAACGGAACTTGTAGCTCACCCCATGGGTGTCCGCTTGAAGCAGGTACAGCCTCGCGGACACTCCCGGCACTAAAAGCCACACGATAAATAAATCCCTCCAGGCAAATGCTAGGATGCTCAAGTCTCAGAACATCAACAGTAACACTACATAACCTAGGGGCTCGAAAAGCGCCACATTTACAACTCCTCTGACGAGGTTGCTGTCAGGAAGGGCAGAGCACGTGGCTTACTAACTTACTGCTCGTAGTGGAAGTGGTGATCGCGCACGCTTCAACGATTGGGAACCAAGTGCCGTTGCACTAAGACCAGTGCTGGATTACCCATTAGGCACAGGCCTAGGGCCCCCTATTATCTGCCCCCCCCCCCCCAAAAAGTAAAAAACTAAAAATAGTATGATTGGTTAAATTGTTCATCAAATCATCCAAAATGTTTTCAAATAACGATCATCGTTTCAATTGATTTTTTTATCGTATGGCCTCGGATGCCGGGTGCAAGCTTTGTAATTTGACACCCAGAGGGTAGCTTGCTTGTCAAATTTCGTTGTTCCTTGAATCACTATGAAAGTCAAAGAGGTTAGATATCTAAGCTCCTTGAACACTATAGAGAAATGAGGAACTTTGTGTTGGCGGAATCTCCCGAGATTAATTTTGCCATTATGAACTCGACCTACTGAATTCAAATGGGTTCTTTGACATGCCAACATCGTATGACATGAGTGTCGTATTTTTTCCGCCTTTCAAAATCACTTACCACGGCCAGGAGCGAACCTGCAATCTTGGGGTTAGTAGACCGACACGCTATCCACTCACCCACCGTGGCAAGCAATTGAAATGTATGTATATAATAAAAAGTGTAGGCTATTATTCATGTTGAGAAAAAATCCTCTTGTATGTACTTTATTAAATGTACATGTGCTAAAAAATAAAAATTATTTGAAAAAAAATAAGTGGCCCCAACAATCTGAGGGACTTGGGCCTCATTTTACCTTAATCCGGCACTGACTAAGACCGTTCATAATCGACCATCTGTCTGTTGGGTAGTCAGCCCGAAGGCTGATTGGATCCTCAAAAAGCACCGCCGTTAGGTTATGTGGGTAGATACCCACAAAAACACAAGGCAGCGCTATATTGAGGCATACTAGGGAAGAAGAAGAGTGAGGTAGTTTGCCATTGCTTTCTTCGCTGAGTCAGTACAGCAATACTAACCCTACAGGCACTAACTGTGCCCTGAATCACAGCCATGAGTAAGACTGAGACACCGGTGATATTCTAGCCTGTGCCAACAGACTAATGCAAATGTACTGCAATCATCAAGAGATGATAAACAGGCCAATTCGAACATACCGGTACGAATAGTTCCACTAGATTCACAATAGTGACTGTTCAGACTTGATGGAATAAGTCAACGAACAAGTTCAATCATTCAAACACAGAAAGAAAGAGATAACAAGACGTGATGCTTGTTTTCAATGGTACGAGGGTAGATCAGAAAGTAACGCACAATCATTTCTTCTATTATTTTTTCTCCCCTGGTATTGCAGCTGGAATGTTGACATTTCACGACGATATAATTTGAAGTTTACGCTACAGAGGGTATTTTGTTTTCGTGTGCAGCTCTAGCGAGAGAAGCCCGAACTGCGAAACAAATATGGCGCGCATGTTACTGTCGTCAACTTGCGAAGAGCAGCGAAGTGTTGGTTGGTTCCTTAGTTTAGGGGCTGCAATAACGCGGTCATGTAGGCCCGTGTACTTTGGGTGCGTGTAGAATATGTGTTGGCTGTATTAGTGTGTGTTACCTGTTTTTATTTCGGGTAAGGACAGCAGACTTTCGATTTTCAAGTAGTTCCAACTTTTGCTACGAAACGCCACGTCAACGACCAACTAGTTATGAACTTTGTTACTAGATGCCACCGTAGTCGGCACCTAGTGACGAACGTTGGAACCTAAGAGCGTTAGTCAAATAATATAACCTATAATTTAGCTTCACACAAGTGTAATTAGTGGAAGGTGACTTCGGCCGGGTTAGAACCCACGATCTTGGGCATAGAAGCTCAGCATGCTACCGACTACGCCACCGAAGCTGCTAACAGCGAAGTGCAGTTGTGGGCCAAAGGTCATAAACCCGAGTGAAATTCACAGAGATATGCGTGGCGTGTATGGGGACGACAGTATGGACCGTAGCGATGCCTCCAGGATCCTCGTGGGCGCGCCACTAGAAGCAGGCCTGGTTCCACATAACTCAATCTGCTGTGACAAATGTTCTGGGATATGTGTGGTGTGTTATTGATGGACACGGGGGAGCACTGTGAATGCTGCAGCTTACATTAAAACTTTGGTTCAGTTGTGCGGTACACTTCGTGACTGACAACACAACATTAATGCTGACGGTGTCAAACTTCTTCATGACAATGCCCGTCCTCTTCGTGGGAAGTGCCCCAGCATCCACCATACAGGCCAAACCTGGCACCGTTGGACTTTCATCTGTTTGATCCCATGGAGAAATTCCTGGCCGGCCAACACTTTGCGACAGATGCGGGAGTGAGATCAGTAGTCCGCAGATGGCTATACACCAACCAAACAGGACATACTGAAACTGGCAGCACGATGGCAGAAATGTGTTGAGAAAGTTGGTGACTATGTAGAAAAGTAGGTCAAAGATGTAAGTTAATTTGTGAATTGTTTGGTTTAGTTACCTATTAAACTTTTTGGGAAAGAAAGAGTGATTGTGCGTATTTTTTACAAGGATCTATCAGGCTGAATGGATTAACCCCCTATCCGACATATCGGGTTCGCCCCGGCTTCGAACAACTCGTCCAATAGATATTCAGTATTTCTTAACATAAACCGCTGTAATTTTGGGGAAGTTTACATCTTCGAATAAATCGACTATTTAAACTGTTCGATTTATTTTAATAATAAACTATTCGAACAACCGAAGTATTCGGACATCTGCGGAATAATCGAATGTACGGCACGTATTGTGCAGACCTTCGCTCGATCTTGGCCGCCGGTCCCCTGCCAATAGGCGGCTGTTTCAGGTTGACGCGTGGTCTCCAGCCGTATTCCCTCGCTCTTCTGTAGACGTGTGAGCTCCGAGCTAATTGGGTGTTTTAGTCTTCCAGTGTTTTATAAAGCTACTGTGTACCGGTACTGTACGTCGTATTGTGTAGTGTTTTATTGTGATTGTGTATAGTGCTGTAATGCCGTATGTGAAATATTCATTACGTGAACGTGTATTATCTGCACAATCTACTATATAAAGCTCAAATACCACTCATTCATTCATCACGAAATCTCAGAAACCACCGAACGGATTGGAATGAAATTTGGTATGCAGCTTCCTCAAGAGCCGCAAACGCCCACTAAGAAAGGATTTTTGGATATTCCGGTTCTAAAGGTGTGTTAAGGGGGTAGACCTGCATTTCCCGATTGGTTTCATTGGGGGATGTGATACTCGGCATATAAACTCATCATTAAAAATAAGAAGACACGTCTCTGAGGGTTTTTCGATGTGGTGTATATTATGAGGTGAAAGGGGTGAAAAGTGGGGGTTGAAGGATTCCTAACGGAGCGTGTATCTCTTAAACGACATAGGCGAGGAGTTTGGAACTCAGCCGAAATAAATCAGCATAAAAATAACTAAACAGGTGTATGACCGTTTTTTTTTCATAAATCCAATTTAAGGGGCCCATGGGGAGGGGTGAAATTATGTGGGAGGGGGAAACGTAATATGTCTGAGTGTAAAATTATACATGGCCTATGTTGTAGACAATAACACATTACTTCTTTTTTGTCTCTTGCTATTTCATCATACGACGAATACTTAGGGAGTTATTAATGATTTTGTACTTTTTGGCCGGAATTTTCTAAGTCCCAGGAATGACATAAAAATTGATTCGAATGAAATTTCAAAAAATAGTTTTTTTTAAATACTTTTATTATATTTTTCACGTCTTTTAGGGTCCGAAACCAACATGATATTTTGATGTTTTTTTTCCGTCCCATGCATTTTTGGTTTCAGGTGATAGAATTATTTTCCACTAGGACCCATGCTTATTTATATAACTAATGCTATACCGGGATTCCAAATGTTATTGCGGGCGAAGCCGCGGGTAACAGCTAGTACGTACATAAAGTGCAGGAAATCGTGCGCTAGAACAAGACAAAAGTATCGAATGACATTTCCAGGGATACCCATTCCTATAAATCGGACAATAAATCAACTGGCTAAGAGATTCAAATGTACAGGTTCAGTAAGCAATAAAAATACTGTAGACGTAAATGTCGTTATTTCCTTACTGAAGCTAAATTAACTGGAGTAACCGGAAACTTCATAAGGAGATGCCGATTATGTTTGGCAGCGGATGGGGAACATTTTCAGCATCTACTGTAAGCATGGTGAGTAGAACTGCATGATACTGATTTTAAGCGCCGTACATACGCGCGCGCGGTCGCCGGGAACTGAGCTGTCACTGGCGGAGCGAAAATATCCTAGCCAATCAAATATAAAGCCCGTGTTGCCATGGTGACATGGTGTTGAAAATATGTCGACGCTAATCCCAGACAGGCGGCTTCGGTGGCATGCTGAGCTTCTATGCCTAACGTCACGGGTTCAAACCCGGCCGAAGTCGTCGGATTTTTTAAGAGCGTTTAAAATCCCTCAGTATGCCTTCCTTCAGAGGGGAAGTAAAGCCGGCGGGCCCATACCATAGATTTATGACATATAAAGGAACCTTCCACTAATTACACGTGTGTGAAGCTAAATTGACTAACGCTCTTAGGTTCCAACGTTCGTCGCCAGGAGTCAACTGCGGTGGCATCTATTAACCAAGTTCAGCACTAGTTGTCGTTGACGGTGGCGTTTGGTAGCAAAAGTAGGAACTACTTGAAAATTGAATGTCTGCAGTCCTTACTTGAATTAAAAACAGATACACGGAAGCAGGCTGTGGATTTTCATTTTCACTTATACAGCCATCAGAGATTCTACACACACCCACAGTACAAGGGGCTAAATGACCACATAGTCGCAGCTCCTAAAATGAGGAACCAACCATCCCAGACAGGCCTCCAAATCAAAAATATATCGATGTTAAAACCATCCTCTCACTTGAACCCCGATCAGCTCCGCCACAGCAGGCGCGTATCCACAATTTTATTTTCGGAGGGGGCTCAGTCTATAAATATCAAGAGTTTTGTTTGTTAAAAGATGACATATTGGCTTTCTCGGCCATTTTATACTCCGGCCACGTGTGTTGCGGGGATAATGGCCGAGTATTCCATCTTTTGGGAAAGCCCTATAGAAACGCCGTCTACAATTCTCAAGCCGTGACATAAGGTTTGGCAACACCGCCCATCTATCATCTGAGAGGCCTAGCGCAAGCACATGGTAACTGCGTAAACACACAGATTTTGACGCCAAACGTTTCCGAAAATAGAACAGAACATAACGTCCACTAAATCTACACACAAATAAAGGATACATATTATTATCATGCTATGTACTGTCGATTCCCGATAAGGTAATAATAAAATAATAATAATAATAAATTTAAAAATATGTAGCTTTCTAATGAAATCTACCTAACAGCACTTGCCAACACTGAGTACAGTTCATAAGTTACTGAAATATAGAGGCCACAATACCAACACTAAATTACTAGGCACTGAAAGTCCACCTCGTTGCAGTGATCAAAACGTAGTGATATAACCAGTTATTTTATTAGTGCTTCCATAATTTGAGTTACAGCCGGGCACACAACACTTCCTAGGCATCTGAAATAGTTGAATGAAATATTAGTGAAGAATTGTTTGGTTAAATTCATTAGCATGTGTTGGTTACACATGCATCTTAATACAGGAAATACTCACTTCTACAACTTTCAGCAGATCTGATTTACCACGAGGAATTTCATGGGTGTTGACAATAGTTATAAAAAAAAAAAATGCTTTCAGATGCTGTCATATCAAAATAAACGATATTTATGAATATAACTTAGCACGTGGTCCTACGTGTTTATAGAACTTATGGACTCTACTTAGTGTTGCCAATTCTACCAATCGCACGGCTTGAGAATTATACAGTAGACGGCGATCCCGCAGCAAAGGAGCAAAGCGAAATGGTAGGTGGTGCAAGGTGCGCTACCCAGCGGCACTCCCGGCAGGGTAATGCACCTAAACCAAACCCCGCAAAATACGCGGTAAAATTTCAATAGGATTAAGGGCTTGGAACATCTTTGGTCATCATACCCGAGTGCAAAACCTTTGAGCAATTACGTATTCTGATCGATGATACATGGATTGAAAAGAAAACAATTAATACAACTTCACAGAGACACTAAAACGCTTCCAACTTATTGTATTTGATAATACATAATAACTATTTTCGACATAGATTCAGATTTTATTGGAACCCATTGTGCTGTCTTTCCGAAGTTTTAATACATTTTCCAAGGATTTACCGGACTGTTTTCACTGGAACATTCAACATAACAACACTGAGGACCGTACTGGCGTTTTTTAAGCTGCCATTTGGCTACAAATGAAGAATAATTTTAACGTATTTTAGACTCTGAAATTCTTGTCACCCTTCTTGATTTATAGTAACTTCCTCGATAAATCCTTTACGGAATGGTGAAAATCCCATCAAAATCCATCCAGTGGTTCTCGAGATTACACGTTACACCCAAGAATCGGGGACTGATTTATACTAAATATAGAGATATCAACAAAATAACTGTTTATTCTCTCGCGTGCAAATGCAACGTATCAAACGCTAATGAAATCAAGCACTGAAAAATATATAAAGATAGAAGGTTTTGAAACTCCAGGATCGTATATTTGCTTTCGTTGATTCTGTTTCATTATGTCCGTAACCTCATCCCCCAATATAATTTTGGCTCAACTCATCCCTCTCGAGAAGCAATCCCCAGTCACGCCACTGATGAGTATGGAATACCCCCACGTGTTTTATTTTAACTTAGCATTAAAATGGTAGGTTTTAAAGGCTTTTGAGAGACATTTACAACCATAAAGTAATTTCAAATGCCCAATTTTTACTTTAAAACCTGAGTAGAGGAACCCAGTTTTGGTTAGAGAAGAGGTCATTCAAACAGTTTCAAACGTTTTTTTAATAGACTGCGTAAACATTAACAATTTTTAAAATGGTAAACAACTATTATCCGTACTGATTGATTGATAGTATGAGTAAGGTTCGGATTTTTAGGAAATGTTCTTGACTACATTCTCATTAAAAACTGTAATTAAGAAGGAGTTCAATGTTCTGATTGTTTTATGTGTATTTTTTAAGAGCATATAAATGCATATTTGGGTCATTTTCATTGTTATTGTAATATTTCATCAATATTGATGTTTTAAGGTAGTATTATAGTTGCAGGTGGCCGCTGCAAGACTTCTGTGCGTTAGCGAGACTAAAAATTTAAAAACTTGCCAATTGTTGTAGCCTATCAAAATATATTTAACTGTAACTAAACTTGATAGTATTTTTAATTTAGGGCATTTTCTTTCTCTTTTACAGGAAATGTGATTTGCAGTTTTTAACGCGAGAAAATGTGAAGAATATGCGAGTCCCTTGAAACATTCTGAGATAAAAATGCGAGGAAAACATTTTTATCGTAGGCCTATTCATGAAATCAGCGTAGATTTTAACATTTTTTTTTAGGTTTGAATGTAGAATTAATTAAAAAAACATACTTCACTACCGTACATTATTAACACTCGTTTTTAGAAAGCATGTACATACAGTATATTATGTCATATTGTACCATTTTTGGGTCATATTTCAGCATTTTTAGGGCACATTTGCCTGCATATTTCTCGTTTCGTTAGGTCCTCAACATCCGAACCTTAGTAATGAGAAATTGAAATCCGCCTTACCAATTCTGGGAAATGATGTTTAAGTTTTTTAACCCTAAAAGCAGTGCTGGATTACCCATTAGGCCAGACTAGGGCCCCCAATTATCTAACCCCCCCCCCCCAAAAAAAAAACTATCAGAAAATGAATGTCAAAAAGAAATTTCTAATTTGGTTCAATTTTATTGCGGAGCGCTCGTTTTCAAAATTGAAACGGATCAAAAGTGCGCAAAGAAGTATCATATCACAAGAACGATTAGACTTGCTAAGTTTAATGTATATCGAGTCAGATGTTCTGCGGGAAATTGATTTTGAGGACATTGTAGAAGATTTCGTTGACCGAAAAAAAAAAAAAAAACAGAAAAAAATTGTTGATTACATTTTACAGAAGTAAATAATAGTATGATTTGTTAAAATTGTTCATCAAATCATCTGAAATGTTTTCAAATAGTGATGATCGTTTCAATTAAATGTATGTATATTTGATTTAATAAAAAGTGTATTATTCATCTTGAGAAAAAAACTCTAGTATATACTTTAATAAATGTACAGGTGTTAAAAAATAAAAATTATTTAAAAAAAAATAAAGGGGCTCCAAAAATCTGAGGGACTTGAGCCTCATTTTACCTTAATCCGACACTGCCTAAAAGTACAAATATTTATTGGTTTCCTAACTTTAAAAAAAAGAACACAAACAATCATAATTAATATCTGAAACTTTTGTCTTTAACCAGTGTTTAAGAGTCAGGCCCGAGGAGAGGGAGAGGAAGAGGGAGAGGCAAGCGGGCCCCGAGGCGGTAAAAGGTCTTAGAGGAGAGAGGACAACTTTATTTAATGTAATGTCTAAACTATTAATGATATTTCTTACATTATTCTGTTCGATGTAAATACAGCCAAACATTACAAAGAGAACATAATTAAGTTTATAATCTCATGTAATTTATTTCAGGATTAGGGCATAACCCATCTCTTTTGGGTACATTCGTGTTGACCGACTGAAAAGCACTAAACTCTTGTTTATAAATACCCATTGTGTTTTTCTTTTTTCTTCCGGGGAAATGGCAAAGTTGCCAGGTTTGTCCATTTAATTGACAATGTGCCTAAGTTAAGAGCTCTTTGTGAAATATAAAGTTTCTAATTCAATCTCAGAAAAAATTGACTATTTGCTACTTACGGTACATTTCTGAAAGGATTTAAAAAAGAAATTAATGCATAGTGAACAAGAACTTGAAAGAAAAGAACAACCAATGAGAGCCAACAAAAATAAAAATAAAAGGAGAGTGACTGAATAACTAAAAACAAAGTAAATTAATATTCAGTTGGGCAAGCTTTTCTTTTTTGTTTTAACTTTTTTATTTGCGGGGGGGGGGGGGGGAGGATTAACATTTTCAGGCTAATACCGTAATTCCAAAATAACGCTACAGCTTGAATAAAATGGAGGGGCCATGTTAAGAGTAAGCTATTCCCTTCAAATCCACTCCTCTTTAACTAGAAATGAAGGCTTCAGTTTTATTTTCATTTAAATTACAACTTTGTTGATATTTATTATTTTTCTCTCTGCCACAAAGTGCCAGCGCCGATTTACGCCTATGGATAAAAATACGTCATACTTACAAGCAACTCGCTTACATCCACAGAACTAGAAAAACCGTAGCTGCAAAAACAGACGCCGGCTCACACTAACCCAGACGTTATTAAGAAAAAAGCAGCAGCTGAGGGGCTTTCTCATTCGCAAAGGGCGAAGATCAACTTTCATTTAAAAAACGAGAAAAGAAATAATTGCCACGAAATTGACGTCATAATTGCAATTGGCTCACACTTCACACCCACACACGAGAACTGACGTCACGCGAGTCGAGGTCGGAACTCATCAACAATCACTGGAACAAGCCGAGAGAGAACGAGAATCACCGACCGGGGTTTCGTGACTTCAACGCCAAGTTTCTTGGCGAGAAGATTTGCCATGAAGCCAAGCACGCATGCCATTGGCTAGTTACAGGAGTTCCTCCGCTGACATGACTGCCTAATAATGCGTAACCAAGGGGGTGAACTCTATCGTGCAGTGTTATGATGATGATGATAATTGTTGTTTTAAGGGGCCTAACATCTAGGTTATCGGCCCCTCGTGCAGTGTTACCAACTTTGTTTGTTTCCCAACTAAATCCGGTTGTTTTGAATCGCAGTATCTATACTAATATAATAAAGCTGAAGAGAGTGTTTGTTTGTGTGCTTAAACGCGGTAATCTCTGGAACTACCAGTCGGATTCGAAAAATTCTTTCTGTATATGTTAGCCAGATTCAAGAGGAATAGTTTAGGCTATGTAGCATTATGCTACACCTCTCAGGTAACGTTAAAGATTGATTTTTGTTCAGTAAGTCGGAAGAACAAGCGCTCCAGAACGGCTTCAATAATACCTAAGTCTATTGTTGCCTGGCAATGCGGGCTGCATCACGTCGCCCCTACCAGTGTTCTGGTGCAGAATTGCGAGCTGCTTATAAATTGCAGTCACGGGGAGTAATTAGTGCAAAATGATTTCTTAGGCCCCTTAAAACAGTTATCATGACAATAGTATGTCTCTGTATAAGGGCGATGGTGTTGGTGCAGTTTACTGAGGTTATGAACTGTGCTTTCCGATCCTTATCCTTGAGTGCTCGAGTTCTGTAGTAGTATTCATTATCATCCATAAAACAAATAAATCGACCGGGCGAAGCCGGGCACTACTGCTAGTAGTTGATGAAGAACCAATTTAGTTGCTACTGGAACAATATTTATTTATGAATGCTGTCTAGGAGGAATATTGTCTGAGTGTGTGTTACAGCTCATAGTCCTGGGCGGATGTGGATATCCGCGGATAACCAAACATTTTTCGCCATGCGGATAACGGATAAGCTGCGGATAATGTTCAGAGTAAATTTGCAGATAGTTTTTAGAATACAATGAATTCGTTTTTTTTAAATAATGCTAGTTTTTTGTTAAGATCTGCGTTATTCACGATTCTTGTTGGTTGGTTGGTTCGTTAGTTTAGGGGCTGCGACAACGCGGTCATGTAGCCCCGTGTATTTTGGGTGTGTGTAGAATCTGTGTTAATTGTGATGGCTGTATTAGTGTGTGTTATCTGTGATTCAGGTAAGGACTGCAGACGATCAATTTCAAGTAGCCTAGTTCCTTCTTTTGCTACCGTCCACAACACCTAGCTGCGAACTTGGCTACTAGATGGCGGCGAACGTTGGAACTAATATAGCGTTAATCAAAACTAACCTACACATTTTAGCTTCACACGATTGTAGTTAGTGGAAGGTTCTTTTACATGCCATAAATCTATGGCATGGGCCCGCCGGCTTTACTTCCCCTCCGAAGAAGGCATACTGAGGGATTTTTAACGCTCTTAAAACAATCCGATGACTTTGGCCGGGTTAGAACCCGCGATCTTGGGCATAGAAGCTCAGCATACTACCAACTAAGCCACCGAAGCCGCTCCCCACGTTTCTTGTTATTTCCCTATTTTCATTGGCTTGGATTGCATGAGAAGAAGTGAGAGAAGCCAGTCATGGAAATACCCTCAATGCAGTCCTCGGTCAACATTGCCTTGCGATTCACACATAGCCTAGGAGGGGACGAATTTCTCCTAAAATGTCTAAATGTGTAGCTTTAATACTTACTGCTTTATCTAATAAGTAAGATACAGATATTAAACGTGCGGATGTGGATAACAGTGCACAGTGGGTCAACATCGAAATCTGGGAGGAGAAAATTATTTATTTTCATCATTAAAAAAATCAAAAAGTATTACTTCTACAGCATTCTCACTAATATGGGATATAAACGCATCTTAGTGTAAATCTGTCACCACTGTTCGAGCAGTCTGAATTGGAGAGTGAATGTAAGTGGCTGTCTTTGTGGTTAGTGTGATGCTTTAAGATCGAACATGCAGCTGAAGGTATGATCTTTGTAACGTGCTTCAGTTATTAATGGGCGTAATTGTTACGTAATTTTAGTTATATTTGCATTATATAATATTTAACTATTATTTTTAAAATTATATTTTCACTTAGATTTTTAATATGACGCGTCACTCTGCGTCACTTTCTACTTAATGTTAAAATGTAGATAAAGTCTTGTAGTTTACGCCTGTTATAAGATTTTTTGCAACTTACTTAGTTATTTTACGTTTTGGAAGATGTCGCGCAACCAGTTCTCACAGGTTTACCACTGTTTGATGCACTGGGTTCGACGATTATGTCAAAAGTGCAACTTTGTGACTTTGTTAAAAGTAAATTAGGGGTAGCAAATTGTTCTGAAGAGATAACTGAATGCTCTATCCAACTCCTAGTCATAGACAATTTCTTGCATGTAGACGTAGCTTAAAAAAGGTCTTAATTGATGTTTATTGTAAAGTAAACATATTATATACGTTGCTATCACTCTAAATTCATGATTAAAACGTAAAAATAATTTTGTCCCCCAAGATTTCGATTTTGACCCACTATGCAGTGATGCGGATGCAGATAACCTTTTGGATATCCGCGCAGGGCTCTACATAGTCCGTGCCTTTATGCCTACGACTGCTTCCCTCCAAGTTGTCGTCATTCAATTCTGACGAAGTTGACGTCAGGAAAGACATCTCACATAGCGTTGCCAGATTTCAAGAATGGAAAAACGGAACACACATCCCAAAACATTGCTTCATTTAATCAAGGTTGTTAAATGTTTTAATAAATAATACTCATATGTATTAAATAAACATTACATAATCAAACACACAAAATTGAAACTAATAGTAGATATTGCTGACATTAATCATGTAGGCCTATGACATCAGCAACTTACAAAATAATGCTTTTCATTTGAACGACCCTTTGCAAGGATTTTTTTTTCTTCATTTGTAAGTACCTTCTGATAAAATTCGCTACAATTTTCGTCATAATTGAAATATGTCAACAATTCTTCTTTTATCAAACTAATAGAGCTTCTTTTTCTATCATCTCACCATTTGATATTCATGGCAGAAAGAACTCTCTCCGTAAAAGTATTGGAGGGAAAAATGCTGAGTTTGAACTTCACAAGGACTAAGATATTCCTTAATTTAGTTGCCCCTAATAAATCTATCTGACACAGACATAGAAATCATTTTCTCTTTCAAACTTGCACCTGTATCATCAGAAAACAAGCTAGATATTACAACGTATTCTGAAGCGGGACATTTGAAAAATGGTGCGAAATTGAATATATTATCAAATTAACCAAAAAAACGGAATATTTGGCGTTCCGTTAAAGATTAAAACGGAACGCGGAACAAAACAAGAATAAACGGAATTGTTACGGGTACAAGGGAACGTCTGGCAACCCTAATCTCACCTTATCCCCACCACGTAAAGAAGGGAACAACAAACGGTAGAAACACATCGGAATCCTAAACAGTACGGGCGGTGACGTCACAGACATAATAACGCGAGCAATGTGCCCCTGTTACACGCAATGCCAGTGTGAGCGCGAGCTTTACACCTTCCATGCGTTGCAATGCCGTTCAAAGACAGATAGGATTAGGAAGATAATACGGTAATAATGTTGTTGTTGGATTTACGTCCCTTTTTAAGACGTCGCGGTGACGGAATTTTGGCCCGAAGGGGATCTTTGGAGGGAGACCCAGCTTAACAGAGGAAAATAAGGCCAATATTCATTCGATTGTTACATATGCTACAAATATTGTTGACAAATGCTGCACATATCCCAGTATTGGTCTGCTTCCTGGCAACCAGAAGCAACTTCAATAATGTAAAAATTCTAATTATAACATTTTTTAAATAAAATTTTCAACATTTTCCGCCTTTTTAACAATGTATCACCGTTTCCCTTCTAAATTCCAAGTTTATAAGAATGTTCGTACTTTTTCTTTTTAAAGTGTGTATCAAATCTCAACCTACAAAATGAACCTCAATCACTAACATACACAGTGATTTAGATACTTTAATAGAGTTTTTATTCTGAGCACCTGAATAAAAAAAAAAAAAAAAAAAAAAAAACTCTATTAAAGTATCTAAATCACAGTGTATGTTAGTGATTGAGGTTCATTTTGTAGGTTGAGGTTTGATGCACACTTTAAAGTACGAAAATTCTTATAAACTTGGAATTTATAAGGGAAACAGAGATATTCTTAAAAATGGCGGGAAAATTTTGAAAATGTTATTATGAAATGTTATAATTAGAATTTTTACATTATTGAAGTTGCATCTGGTTGCCAGGAAGCACCAATACTGGGACATGTGCAGTATTTGTCAACAATATGTGTAGCATATCTAAGAATTACAGTCAGTCTGAGAGACTAGACGTTATATCATTTCAAATGACGCATGGTACAAATGGTACACATGTTAGAAAGGCTCAGGACTCTTTCAACAGACTCAATTACCCATTAACTTAGGCTTCCCGCGCGGGCACCGCTTTAAGGGTCACCCTGTATTTGAGTCTAATATCTTACAAACCTCTTTAAGGGTCACCCTGTATTTGATTGAATCTAACATACTGTACACCTCGTTAAGTGTCACCCTGTATTTTGCTCTGACATCCTGCACACCTCTTTAGGAGGCACCCTGTATTCTTATCTGTCATCTTGTATATCTCTTTAGAAGTCACCCTGTATTCTTGTGTGACATCTTGTACACCTCTTTAGGAGTCACCCTGTATTCTTGTCTGACATCTTGTGCACCTCTTTAAGAGTCACCCTGTATTCTTCTCTGCCATCTTGTACACCACTTTAAGATTCACCTTGTATTCTTATCTGGCATCTTGTATATCTCTTTAGGAGGCACCCTGTATTCTTATCTGGCATCTTGTATATCCCTTTAAGAGTCACCCTGTATTCTTCTCTGCCATCTTGTACACCACTTTAAGATTCACCTTGTATCCTTATCTGGCATCTTGTACACCTACTGTCGACCAAAATATTATGTGCACTCGAGTCTGAAGGTTGTTTGTGAAGTAACCAATTGACCTACTTAAAATCCAATCACATCATCATTTTTGTCGTTCTATTTTACGTTAGTTCATGTAGGTTTGGCATTTTTAATTTATATTTTAATATTTCTTATCGCAGTCGAAACACAAAAAGTGCCCGTTTTTAAGCGTGTTTCGACCATGCGTCACATTTAAGAATTATTATCTCACAAACCCGTCATCAGATCGAATCCAAAATTTAACACAATATACATTGGAATGTTGTATAACTGGTTTATTAATTTCAAAATGTTGTGTGTTCGCAAGAACTAAAGTTGTTATCATTTTTGTAAGGTAACTTTTTCTCGGCACGGGATCGTTGGAAAATGTAGTTCTTGGTTGCGTTGTAATCCTTATAGATCAAAAAGTTATGCTGTATGACTGTGAAATACGTAAATTAATTCACTTATTTTATATCGGTTTGTATTTCTACGAGGAAATAAGCCATGGTTCACCTGCTAGCCGCTCCAGAAAATGCTGTACAGCGTTGCTCATATGGAGCCCATCACTTCCGAGCGAGGCACGCCATGAAGCGTGATGGAGCCCACCATGGCAACGCTGTACGCTTTCACCGGAGCGGCTAACTGGTGAACCATGTCATAATTCCCCATACAAATGCAAACCGATATAAAATAAGTGAATTAATTTACGTATTTCACAGTCAAACAGCATAACTTTTTGATCTATAAGGATTACAACGCAACCAAGAACTACATTTTCCAACGACCCCGAGCCGAGAAAAAGTTAACTTACAAAAATGATAACTTTCGTTCTTGAACACACAACATTTTGAAATTAATAAACCAGTTATACAACATTCCAATGTATATTGTGTTAAAATTTGGATTCGATCTGATGACGGGTTTGTGAGATAATAATTCTTAAATGTGACGCATGGTTGAAACACGCTTAAAAACGGGCACTTTTTGTGTTCCAACTGCGATAAAAAATATTAAAATATAAATTACAAACTCCACCCTACATGGACTAACGTAAAATAGAACGACAAAAATGATGATGTTATTGGATTTTATGTAGGTCTACTGGTTACTTCACAAACAACCTTCAAACTCGAGTACACATAATATGTTGGTCGACAGTAGTGATGTGGGCCGGGCAAATGCCCAGTGGGCAGGACATCTATAAATGGGCATTTGCCCAAAGCAGTTTTAAGCGCCCAAGATCTGGGCATTAAAAAGACGTTTTTTTAATTACTTTTTACTACTTGTGATTGTTACGAGAGCTTCTAAAACATAATAAAAACCATTAATCAAAGGTACATTACATGGATAAACTAGTAATGCCCAAATATTGCTAATAATAATTGAATTACCCTGTATCAATGTTGTCAATAACATCTAAATGGGAATTAAGTATATCTGGTTGGAATAAAACATTGTATTACTGAGTTAGACCTGCAGGCCTTTTCATTTAAATGTAGGAAATGTAGGGGCACCTGTTATATCTGTTGCCACAGAACGGACCTTTAGCACTTTTCGTTGGATTCATAGTAAAAAAGAAACCGACTTACATCTGAGAGGGTTGCCAAGTTGACTTACCTAGCCTACAATTGGATGCTGATGAATGGGGAGAAAGCGTAAGGCCGAAAAAATAACTGAAGAGACTCGTAGGCTAGATAAGTCAACTTGGCAACCCTCTCAGATGTAAGCCTCCGTGGCTTAGGCGGCAGCACGCCGACCTCTCGCCGCTGGGTACGTGGTTCAAATCCCGGTCACTCCATGTAGGATTTGTGCTGGACAAAGCAGAGGCAGACATGTTTTTCTCCAGGTACTCCGGTTTTCCCTGTCACAATTTCATTCCAGCAACACTATCATTTCCTGTCATTCATTTAATCATTGCCCCAGGGGAGTGCGACAGGCTTCGGCAGCCGGCACAGTTCATATCCTTGCCGCTAGATGGGGGCTTCATTCCATTCCCTGACCTGGTCGGTCGACTGGAAGCGGGCTATGGAATTTCATTCCACTCGTTTGAGTAATCCAGAACAAGGAGAAGAAACCCCAACACCCAGCCAGGAACAAATTATAGGCCTAAAGGAAGATTCAGAACTGTCAGAAGAATCTGAGCCAGAACTACTTGAAAGTTCAATAGAAAAAAGTGATGAAGAGGATACAGAAACAGAAGAAAGTGATTAAGATAACCAAGAATACAAAACATCCGTTTATTATTAATTTCATATTTAAATACATGTACCTCATGTCGTCATTTGTTTAATTTTTAACTTATACAGTTAATGTAATAGCATACATTATTTATTTAATAAAAGATCGTACAATGTACATAGATTATTCAATTTCCTTGCTCCACCGAGCAAATTACTCTCAGGTACAGTACGCTGTAAGGGATACTTGTCTTTTTCCGCACACCTTTATGTGGTAACGATCACAATGCATGTTGCATAGTTCACAAACGCACTGTTCTCCTGGGTCATGGTGCTTCTTGTTGCTGTAGCATTTGAAGTGAAATCCGTGTACAGCGAACCTTGTCACCATGTGTCGAAGGTCGTAGTCGGCCTGTTTCCATTCTGTCTTGACCATTGCGTCGGTGGAATAGAATTCGTCCCATAGCATACATTATGTATTCAGTATTAGTCATTTGATGTAATATATCAAACTTATTTAAGAATTATAAAGATGTGTTAATGTGTTAAGTGAATTATTTTTCCCCAACTACAAAATTAACATTCATAGGCATACGCATAATTATTATGTATAAAAATCCACTTGAGTTGAGAGGCTATAGAAAAATATTAGGACTACTTAACTACTTTTCCATCAATATAAATTAAATAATTTTGTATATTAAATATGTATACTGTATACACACACACACACACACACACACATATATATATATATGTTTGTATGGATAAATATAGAGTACATATTATATGTAGATACATATATGGCTAAAACAATATTTATATAAGCGTTGCATTATGAATATGTTTTTAAAAGAGGTAAATACCCAAAATGCCTGGGCATTTATCGTGGGCATTTCCCCCGACTTATAAATGCCCAGACATTTTACATCACTATGTACACCTCTTTAGGAGTCACCCTGTATTCTTTTCGCTTCGCTCGACGCCCCAGGACTCTTTCAACAGACTCCATTAACTTAGGCTTCCCGCGCGGCTGCATGACGTCACAGTCTCCGTCCCGCATAACGACGAAGTCGACAAGATCATTTGAAATGATAAAAGGACAAGATAAGGAATGAAACGAATAGAACGGAAGCAGGTTTAAAATTCAGTGTATTGGAAAAATTACGGCGAAGTAGGCTAAGTTAGTATGGTGATGTATAGCGGTTGGAAGGAATAAGAGTTGCTTAAAAGCACACCGAAATGTTTATGATTGGGCAAAGAGCAACGAGCAGATGGATCGATGAAGTTAAGAAGGACATCTCCGTAAGTGGTCTTCAGTGGGATAGAATCCAAGAGGAGGAGCTGTGTTACTTGATGATCAAATATTAATATGGGCCGAAACGATAACGATAATAATACTGCTCGGGTCCAAACTCCGTGAACCCGAAAGGAATGTGGATCGTGGACGGTCCGTGCGTAGTAACAGAACATTGATCGGTGACTCACTCACTCATTCGCAACACCACAGTGGTTAGAGCAACGGCTCATGTTAGCAATATTGGAATAGACAGGAATTCCAGATAACGCGGCGGGCTGTTGACAGGCCCTTCTCTTCCCATCTACCCCCTTCCCCTCACCCCGCAAGTTCACAGAGCTTGGAGTCGAGCAGTACGTCCCTCAACTATTGTGGCCTGTGAGAAGCCCCAATTACACCCTGAAATGGATCTTTAACGTGACGGTATCCCTTGCATTTAAGGAGCCTCAAATGCCGACCGACCGACGGCGTGGCAACGTTCTCACAGGTTGTGCCCAAAGTAGCAAGATCGAAACCCGGCGCAGTCAGTTGGATTTGAGAGTGATTAAAAGTTAGGGAGTAGATTATTGTCACGTCAAAGATCCCGTCCACGGCGAAATTGTGGCGTCTCTAAAGCCACAAAAGTTAAGAGGGACGTAAACTCCATAACCTACAGATTTTCCAAGCACATATAATAACCATGTAAGTGTTTCCAATGTTTATATTTCCCACTTCTTTCTGACTTGTTATAATTTGTTTCGCATTTCTATCTTATTCTTCTTTTTAGATCACTGTTTTAATGTCAAGCGGCTTTTTATCAAGATTTATATCTTTAATTTATAACACATTGTAACAGATCTGATTTTTTATTTTTTTTAAAGTGTTTTTCAGCCTTTAGACTGTTAGTAGACTATTTTGATAATATTTATTTATATAAGTCTTGCTTCTTTTCATATTTTACAATATATCGCTGTAGAAGGTCACAATGTGGCCCAAACCGGTACTGTGATTAAAGTACAGCTATTTATTGACTCAAGGTTTCAAATTACAGAATATTTAAACTTCATCAATAAGGACAAGGGCTGCCATGGCTATAATCTTGGCTTTTCATTATCTTATTAAGCTTGCCACGGTGGGTGAGTGGTTAACGTGTCGGTCTACTAACCCCAAGCTTCAGTGGCGGTTCTAGAAGCTTAAATCTGGGGGGGCCCAGACATTTTCCCGGATCGATCTCATTAGTCTACTTTTTCCTCATTTTTGCAAAATGAGAAAAGTAGGCTAAAAACTATCATTGGTAAAAAAATAGCATATTTCACTGTCACATAAATTTATTCTTCTGTTTCCACTCTGGGCAAACTGGTTCACTATATCAGAAGGGTCGTGAAGTAATTTTCCACTTAATTCTCTTTCAATTGAAAGAATTGCGAGATTGGAAAGCCTCTTTGTTGCCATTGTTGCTCTTAAATAGGATTTTATTCGTTTCACGACTGAGAAACTGCGCTCAGCAGAAGCAGATGACACAGGAAGAGTCAGCATCAACTTGAAAAATAATAGTAGCTGTGGAAAAGCAACTTCCATTTTCAGAAGTTCAGAAAAAAAAGAATGAGGAAGTGTTTGGATATTTGCCTCTAAATACATTCTTAGCTTAACTGATTTCAGTCTGTAGCACCTTACGGTCTGTGAAGATTAGATTATACTTTTCACAGAACGTGGGAATATATATATATATATATATTCAAAATTTAAAAAGTTTTCACTTCTTGGGTTACAGGCATCCATTGCATTGCACACAAAATCATTTTCAGTAAATCTACGCAGTAACTCTTCTACCATGTTGTCTAATATTTCAAAAAGATTTCTTTTACATGTCTCTGATAATGTGACATTTTCCTCTTCTTTCTCCGCAGAGACTGGCATTAATAAAACGTAGTCTGAAAAGTTCTTTGGAATACTTGAGACTCTAGATTGCTTATAAACTTTCACGCCTAACGACTGAGCAGTGTCACATGTAACCGCCCATAGTTCCTTAAAATAATCATCATTTCGTTTTTCTTGCAACGATTTTACAAGACCATAGATCAATCTATGTGCCCCTCCGAAGTCCACATGTTTTTGTTCTAAGAACATAGAGGCTCTATTGGCAAGCTCGAGAATATCAGAAAAGATTTGTAACACAAACATCACCTTCACTTTACAAAGCTGTTTCAACAAACCTTTTGCTTCTGCTGCCTCTTTCTTGTTGGCTGACTTGGAAAAATACTCTCGAGCTGCTTTAACTGAAGCAAAACGTTCCTGAAAATACATTACTCCTCTATATTTACATACCCATCACGTGTCACTTTGAAGAGGTATCTCTAAAATACGTTCTCCTGGATGAAGATCACTCTGTATCTCAACAAACTTTTGGTGTCTTACAGTAGATACAGACTGAAAAGCATAAATTGCTACCGGTAAACCAAAAGTGTCCCCTACCACGTCTACTAACTGGCTTTGAAACGTCCACCAAAACTAAATTTAAGCGATGCCTATAACAATGCACGTAAACACACGGGTTATTGACCTTTTGTCGCAATAAACGTTGCACACCGTTTATCTTCCCTGACATAACCGCGGCTCCATCATATGCTTGTCCAATGCACTTACATGGATCGAAACCCACTGAAACAAGGTACTCTAAAGCTGAATTAGCTATACTTTTGGCATTCAGTTGAGACAAATGTATAAAACCAATGAAACGCTCCTCTATACACATACGGACATCTGTTCCACTTTACTAACAACTCTAACTTCATCCAGGATTAAGGAAACTTAACCGTTGTTATATTTTTTCGTCTCTCCTCCAATATGTTCAACTATTATATTAGCTGAGATATCAAGAAATTCATTTTGAGAATCTTTAGATGAGTAAGTTGAAGCCTCCGTGGCTTAGGCGGCAGCACGCCGGCCTCTCACCGCTGGGTCCGTGGTTCAAATCCCGGTCACTCCATGTGAGATCTGTGCTGGACAAAACGGAGGCAGACAGGTTTTTCTCCGGGTACTCCGGTTTTCCCTGTCAACATTTCATTCCAGCAACACTCTCCACTATCATTTCATTTGTCATTCATTTAATCATTGCCCCAGAGGAGTGCGTCAGGCCTCGGCAGCCGGCACAGTTCATATCCTCGCCGCTGGATGGGGGCTTCATTCATTCCATTCCTGACCCGGTCGGAGACTGGAAGCAGGCTGTGGATTTTCATTTCAGATGAGTAAGTTGCATTCTTTGGTAGACTGTTTACTTGTGCTTTCACTTTCTAGTTTAATTACATTTAAAATTTCAACAAAATTCCCTTTATTATTAACACTATCATCATCCGAAACTGTTTGGCGATGACCTCTAAGCCCAATGTCTTGCTGAGCACAAAGTAATGCGACTTGGGCCATTGTTGCCACAGCTGAGCGGTTACGCACTATAACCAGGGGTTTCTCGCTTAGCTTCGAAATCACTGTGCCGCTAAGTTCACTTACCAGAAAACTCTTTCAATTTACTATTGAAGATTTATAACATTCACTATCAGCATGCTTTGCACGTTTTTCTCATATTCTTTTCCAATTGCAAAATCCAGATTTACTGAAAACATGTTCAGCATGCTTGAATCAGATTGAACGAAATGACGACACAGAAAACAGCATCTTTGTTTTCAGAGTATTCAATAAATGTATACCTATCAAACCATTTACTGTTAAAACTTCTGTTCTTATTATATAGTAACGTTTGTTTATAAACTGATTTACGTGGTTGGCATGGACCATCATAGATCGATGCACTGATATAAAATGGTACAGGTTCGTCTATATTAGAAACAGTTGCACTCACATTTTTGTCACAGAGTTGGGGAGATATCGATGCACTTGTATCGCATGGAGGTTTGTCTACATTGGAAACTTGTGAACTTGCATGTCATAAAGTTTGGAGAAGAGTTTAATACTCTTGGTGTATGCACTACGCATTTTAAAAATATTATATTTATACACGATTTCAATTGTGTGTTTAAATTACATATAATAAAATAAATAAATCTTGAAATTGAAAGAAAAAATAACTTAATTAAATGCATTAGTTTGTTTTATATCAGATAAATTGTATCTGTAAATTATCAATTTATTTAGTAACCATGGAATCTTAAAATAATTATTTCACTAAAACTGGGGGGGGGGGGGGGGCGGGACCCCCGGCCCAGGGCTAGAACCGCCTCTGCCAAGCTTGCAGGTTCGCTCCTGGCCGTGGTAAGTGATTTTTGAAAGGCGGCAAAAATTGCGACACCATGTCATACGATGTTGGCATGTCAAAGAACCCATTTGAATTTAGTAGGCCGTGTTCATAATGGCAAAATTAATCTCGGGAATTTCCGCCAACACAAAGTTCCTCATTTCTCTACTAGAAAGCGCTATAGTGTTCAAGGAGCTTAGATATCTAAACTCCTTGACTTTCATAGTGCTTCAAGGAACAACGAAATTCGACATGCAAGCTACCCTCTGGGTGTCAAATAACAAAGCTTGCACCCGGCACCCGATATTATTATTATTATCAAGATCTAAGTGTGTTACCTCCTGGTTTACATTACTTGTTAACCAGCTGTCTATATACAGTATTCATTTAAAAAAAAACCTCTGAAGGGGCGTCAATTTACATGGAATACGGTAAAGCAGTATCGCAGACATTACGGTGTCCTCCTCGTTCCGTAGCATTCTTGGCTATCACCGAGGAGGCCCGGGTTCGATTCCCACCTCAGCCATCTTGATCGTGTAGCTCCGAATACTTGTGTGTAATACGTATGATAACCTGTGTCATTGTGGTGGCTGTTTGTGTGTTTTTGAGTAACTGAGGATAGGGTTTGGAAGGACGCGGCAAATGCCGGGATAGTACCTGACTTAAAGCCACGGCAGCTTCCTACCCATATCATATCTCAATTACAAATACACACACCAATACAGACATCTCGGTGGCACAGATTATCAGACAAACATAACACCCACCCAAGTACACGGGACTACGTGACCATGATGTCGCAAAGACCCTAAAAGAATCAACATCAGACAAAAGATGGCTTCCAGAAACGTCTGGATAACATGTTGGATAATTTAGGGGATTTGCAACATTCTGATCGTGTAGCTCCGAATACTTGTGTGTAATACGTATGATAACCTGTGTCATTGTGGTGGCTGTTCGTGTGTTTTTGAGTAACTGAGGATAGGGTTTGGTAGGACGCGGCCGTGGCATTAAGTTAGGAATCATTCAGGCAGTTGCCGAAAGCCACTTCTAAGATGACTGAGTTAGGAATCGAACCCAAACCTCAGGGGTGACGGCCAAGATTAATAATAATGTTATTGGTTTTACGTCCCTATTAACTACTGCGGCTTTTAGAGATGCCGGAGTGACGGAATTTTGGCCCAAAGGGGATCTTTAACATGCCAGTAAATTACTGACACGGCTCCCTCGCATTTGCGCACCCTCAAATGCCACCTGACTGCGCCAGGATTCGATCCTGCAACCTTGGACACAGCAAGCGAGAACGTTACCGCTGAGCCACGCAGCCAGCCGACGGCCAAGATTCTTCGCCACTGCGCCACAGATCGTTTCTTTGTACGAAACAAGCCTGTTGCCATCTAAATGCTATCTCAATTCAGATTCTTAAGTAAACCTTGGTCTTCAGGACTCCTTATAGTAGTTGTTTGCATTCAGAAAGCTTCCTTAAGGCCTACAAGACTTCCGTGCGTTGGGGTGAGAAATGCACAGCCGCGCTACGAGTGGCAAAACTTATAAGCTTGTGCATACCATGGCCGAGGTGGAGCAATGTGTAGGTAAATTCTAAAAATAAACATGAATCAATGAGGGATTTCCAGACATCTTAGAAACATGAAGCTAATACTCACATATATTCTACATGTTTCGAGGTGACCGAGTTGGAGGAATCTGAAATGGCGGCTTAGGAGAAGAACGGTGTAAGTAAGCCTTTTCTCAACCGTATATTAATCCTTTTTCCAAAGAGATGACCTGCAGTTTTTGAGGACTCAAAAGTTTCCTGAATGTCCAAGTTGACTTTTAACATGAAACCCCGAGGAAGTGTTGAGGAACATTTCCGAGATATTAAGGAGGTAATGTTCTGGTTTAATGATGTATGATAAAGACAAGAAAAGGCGGCTTCGGTGGCGTAGTTGGTAGCATGCTGAGCTTCTATGCCCAAGATCACGGATTCAAACCCGGCCAAAGTCGTCGGATTTTTTAAGAGCGTTAAAAATCCCTCAGTATGCCTTCCTTCGGAGGGGAAGTAAAGCCGGCGGTCCCATGTCATAGATTTATGGCATGTAAAAGAACCTACCACTAACTACAATTGTGTGAAGCTAAATTTGTAGGTTAGATTTTATTAACGCTCCATGAAGTTCCAACGTTCGCCGCCAGGTGCCGGTAACGGCGGCATCTAGTAGCCAAGTTCGCAGCTAGGTGTCGTGGACGGTAGTAAAAGTAGGAACAAATTGAACGTCTGCAGTCCTTACCTGAATTACAGATAACACACACTAATACAGCCAACAACACAGATTCTACACACACCCAAAGTACATGGGGCTACATGACCGCGTTGTCGCAGCCCCTAAACTGAGGAACCAACCAACCATCTTCATTCATTTCATCTCTCATGCTTGCCACGGTGGGTGAGTGGTTAACGTGTCGGTCTACTAACCCCAAGCGTGCAGGTTCGCTCCTGGCCGTGGTAAGTGATTTTTGAAAGGCGGCAAAAATTTACGACACGTATGTCATAAGATGTTGGCATGTCAAAGAACCCATTTGAATTCAGTAGGCCGTGTTCATAATGGCAAAATTAATCTCGGGAGTTTCCATCAACACAAAGTTCCTCATATCTCTACTAGAAAGCGCTATATAGTGTTCAAGTAGCTTAGCTATCTCATTAACTTTCATAGTGCTTCAAGGAACAATGAAATTCGCCATGAAAGCTGCCTTCTGGGTGTCAAATAATAAAGCTTGTACCCGGCACCCAAGGCCTTACGATATTATTATTATCTCTCGTGAGGCTGGCGTCAGGAAGAGCATCAGGTCGTAGAAGCCATCGGTCACGTGGAATTTCATCGCATCTCATCCCCGACCCTGTTCGAAACGGGATTAATAAGGGGTAGTGAAGGTTGTATCTCCTATTTACTACCCACGGGTACCAGTACCTAATATTTCTCTCCAGAGTTGAGCATTGATATTTGGGGGAGGTATTTAGATGGAGATGTTAAATTGCCGGATTTTGATGTATGTAACGGTAGTATTGTTATATGAATTGCGAAGCGATATGGCAATAGGCTATTCCTTTAGTTGCCATCTAGTGGCTTTCTATAATTAGATCGTTGACAGCTGCACAAGCGCATAGAAGAATCTCCTTTACATGGTAATGAACCCTGGAGGCAGATCCAGTAAAACCTGCCTAAACACCGGAAACCTGGACAAACGGTGATGATGATGATGATAATTGTTGTTTTAAGGGGCCTAACATCTAGATTATCGGCCCCTAATGGTCTGGGTGATCGCGAAAATGTCAATGAAGTGGAAACCAGAACAAAAATTAAGTGAGAAGGAAAATACTTACAAAAAGGAACTCAGATTGAAACTACTCACAAAATGGAGAGCGGTAACTTAGAACGAAAATACTCACAAAAGGAATATATTGAAAAATACGCATAAAATGTAGGTTAAGTTCAAAATACGTACAAAATGCAATTGAAATTAAAAATACAATTGAAATTGAAAAGGCTTACAAAATGTATGGTAGATTCAAACAACTCAATTGGATAGACAATACTTACAAAATGTATGGTAGATTCAAACAACTCAATTGGATAGACAATACTTACAAAATGTATGGTAGATTCAAACAACTCAATTGGATAGACAATACTTACAAAATGTAATTTAGATTCAAAATACCCACAAAATGCAATTGAGAATCAAAATACTTGCAAAATGCGCACCCTACAAAATGCAATTTAGATTGACAATTTTTGCAAAAAGCAGTTTAGGTTGAAAATACAAAATGCAATTGAAATTCAAAATACTCGCAAAAGTTCCGCCCCTCTATTGAAAGACTTACTAAAAAGCAATTTAGATTGTCAATCCATACAAAATGCAATTGAGGTTGAAAACACTCGCAAAATACAATTCAGATCGAAAAAAACCTACAAAATGCAACGTAGATGGAAAATTCCTAAAAAATGGAGTGTAGAGGGAAAAAACGCTAAAGGAAATTTAGATATACGGGGAGCCAAGTAACAAAAACAATGCGGGAAACGTAAAGAGAAAAGGATATATAATGAAAAGAAAACAAGAGATCTGACCCCTGGAAGTAGGAGGGATCAGGAAAGATGAGACACGGGCCAATTAAGGCAGGAAAGTGAAAGACCCCCCTAGGCCTCGGATACCCTAATACCGTCGGGGTCGGAAAAGAACAACAGTTGACCAAGGGAGGTCGACAGGAAAGAAGACAGAGAGGAGCCCGGCACAAGTAAGTGGAAGCAATGCCGAACTCAGCTGGGGTCCTGGACAAACGGAAAACAAAATTCGGAACGGAGGTAGTCTATTTCCTGTGTAAAATGACACTGTAAACCGGAAAGGTGCCTAACGTGGAAACAGAAAGAAATTCCGTAACTATAGGCGGAAATAACCTGACTAAGACGGATTATCTTATCTATAATACAAAGCTATGTACAGTACTAAGTTTTGAGCGCGACTGTACTTGCACCAAAGTTCTAGGAAACATTAACGACTGAAGACATTCAAAGTGCAGTGGATATAGCTGCCGGAAACAGCAGGTGCGAAGTCATGGACGACAACGCTGATGAAGGAGAAGCACTCTCTGTTGCGAGCGACCTTCGGGAATTTGCAGTTTCCTGGAATTATTAATGCAGGATGCAAAGGCGATACAACGTTCTCTTGTAAAGAAGTCTCGACAATGCACTTTGAAACACATGTGGAAACAAAGAAACGAGCACAGAAACTGACATTTTTGTACATAAGTTGAAAATACAGTGTAATAAATGTCAACCTATTTTTAGCCTATTTTCAATTTTGAAAAAAAAAAAAAAAAAAAAAAAAAAGCTTATGAGATCACCTTTAGTCCGTGTGTGTGTGTGTATGCGGTGTGTGTGTGTGTCCCCCTAATAAAATCTAAACGGCTGGAGCGATTTCAATGAAACTCGGTACGTTCATAGCACTATTCCCGGCGACCTCGACCGTGCCCTTGAAATTTCGTTACGTCTCACCAATCCAACATGGCGGCTGTGCGAAATATTCCACTAGAATTCAATATCTCCGAAACTGTTACCGATATCGCCCTGAAATTGTGTACGGTGATAAAGGGCACTACTAGAAGTTCACCTATGAGGCTTTCAAAAACCTGGTGACTACAAAACCAACATGGCGGCCAAGCGAAATTGAGACTTTTCTCGCGATTTAACTATCCAAACGTAATGAAACTGGTACAGCAAATGTTTATAAACACTGTAATGCACTGGAGTCTAATTTAGTTCAATTGTTTACATAACCTCAAAATGGCGGCTGTGCGAAATATTTCACTGACATTCTATATCTCCGAAACTATTACAGATATCACCCTGCAATTTTGTACGGTGATAAAGGGTACTGATACAAGTTTACCTATGTACATTTTATAAACCTGTAAAGTACAAAACGAACATGGCGACCAAGCGAATTTGAAATATTTTAATATACTTTTCTCGTGAATTTACTCTCTGAGCGCAGTGAAATGTGGTACAGTAAATGATTTTGCAGATTGTAATGCACTGACATCTAATTTAATTCAATTGTTTACATAACCTCAAGATGGCGGCTGTGTGAAATTTTAAAGTTAAGTTTTTATTTCTTGTGTCGTAATCATGCGATCGAAGTGAAAGTTTGAATACTGAACCTAGGCAATAATTGTCCTTGAATGGTACATAACTCTATGGCCTATACATATAACAATCCTAAATGGCGAGCTTCCAAAATATTTAGACGGTTCTCAATATCTATGAATCTTTTACAGCAACCAAACTTTTTTTAAAATGTTCATAGAGACTATGAACATATTTTCACCTATAGGACTTTCAGTAACCTGGTGAGCACAAATCCAACATGGCGGCGACGCGAAGTATAAATATTTAAATGGACGTTTCTCGCGAATTAACTATCCGAGTGCCGTGAAACGTAGCACGTTAAATGCTTATACAAATGTTGATCCAATGGCATCTAATTTATTTCAATTGTTTGCATAATCACAAGATGGCTGCTGTGCGTAATTTTAAAATCTCGTTTTTACTTCTTGTGTTGTAATCATGCGATTGAAGTTTGAATACCACACGTACACAATAATCTTAATGTAATAGTACAAAAATAAAAATCCAACCTGGCGACCATCTGAAATATTTAGACGGTTCTCAATATCTACGAATCTGTTACAGCAATCAAACTGAAATTTTGTATGTAGATAGAGGCAATTAACATGAGCAGGATGTATGAAAATAGGCTGTATAATTCTTCACGGAACTACTTGTTTCCTTTTTTTACATTATTATTTCATTTTAATCCTATGCGATAATATAGTATTTCCTTGCAGTGTATTTTGTGTTATTAAAACTCTACCCTTTGTAAAACGGAAACCTGTGAAAACAGAAAAATAAATCCGGAACGATTGCGTTCCTCTTTAGGTAGGTTTCACTGTACCAAACTTACAGTGTAACATTTCCCCAGTTTCATAGATTTTTTTTTATAACTGAATATGCCAACAACGACCAATAGCTGTCCTTATATGGATCCCATCTAATCTAGGACTGGGCGAGAGTGTCAATAACACGACCCCCTGTTCAATCGATTTAAAAAGCAGCCAGCTAACCGAGACGAGCGATCCCGGCAGACACTTCACACGGCGCGGCGGTGCGGTGCGGTGGGAGTCGACGGTAATCCAATGATGTTTCACAGCCTCGCGTTACCTCGGGCCTGCTAGCATATTTATGTGTGAGAGAGGTTCCTCGTTTACCCAAGGGGAAATTATGGATCTGGTGGGTTGTGTTTACACAAGTACAGACAGGCAATGATGGTAGTGCCTTATTCGTTTTAGGGATTTGGGTCATTCTGGCCATCAGCCCCGTGTACTTGAGTGTGTTGTCTAATAACCTATGGTGACTGTATTCCTAGAAGTAGGAAAGAATGAATAAAGAATAATAAATTAGGGTAAAGACATGGAAGCTCCTCAGGTCTCGAGTGTCCCGAAAGTTCCATTCACCAAATCTTCTGATGGGGCAAATGCATCGAGGAGTGTATCTCCAACACGTCTGTAATGTCAATGCGAGTGCGGTTACTTCGCGAGATAAAAACTAAAAACGGGAGAGGTGATGTAGTGTGAATTGAAGCTTTTTGGGAATACCTGAATATTCAACTTGCAGTAACTTAATGGTACTGTACTTCAAAAAATATGTAAAACATTGCCACTTATCGGATATAATAATAATAATATCGTATGGCCTCGGGTGCCAGCTTTGTTATTTGCGCCCAGAGGGCAGCTTGCATGCCAAATTTTGTTGTTCCTTGGAGCACTATGAAAGTCAAGGAGGTTAGATATCTAAGCTCCTTGACACTATAGCGCTTTCAAGTAGAGAAAGGAGGAAACTTGTTTGTGTTGGCGGGAAATCCAGAGATTCATTTTCCCGTTATGAACACGGCCTACTGAGTTCAAATGGGTTCTTTAACATGCCAACATCGCATGACATGCGCGCCGTGTATGGCGAGGAGAGAACCTGCAAGCTTGGGGGTGGTAGTCCGACACGATAACCACTCACCCACCGTGGAAAGCACTTATCGGATGGTCTCAGGGGACTGGGTTCGATTCTCGGCTCTTCCAAGAAATTTAATTCTGGTGTGAAGGCTGGAACGGGGTACAATTAGCCTCGTGATGCAAAACTGAGATGGGTTCGATTCCCACCTAATCCATCCTGGAAGTGGCTTTCCGTCGCTTCCCACTTCTACTGTAGGCGAATGCCGGGATGGTTTCTAAATCAAGAGCACGGTCGCTTCCTTGCTAATCCTCACCTGAATTACAAATGCACAGTCATCACAGTGACACAGGTTATTTATTTAGCGAATGGCTTTTAATGCCGGGAGTGTCCGAGGACATGCTCGGCTCACCAGAGGCAGTAGCTGCTTCAATGCGTACACCCATGGGGTGAGCTACAAAGTTTCTTTCAATTTCATGTAGTTCCAACTTTCGCTACCAGATGTCAATGACACCTAGTGGTGAGCGTTGGAACTTTGATAGAGCGTTTCAACGAAAACTAACCTGAATATTTAGCTTCACACTAGTGTAATTAGTGGAAGGTTCTTTTACGTACCATAAATCTATGACATGGGCCCGCCGGCTTTACTTCCCCTCCGAAGGAAGGCATACTAAGGGATTTTAACGCTCTTAAAAAATCCGACGACTTCGGCCTGGCGCAGAAGCTCAGCATGCTACCGACTACGTCACCGAAGCCGGTAGTGACACACACACACACACCCAAGTACATGGGGCTAAATGACCACGATGCCCAAGCCCCTCAAATAAAGCTACGAAGTTATCCTTTAATATTGCCCCTTTGCAATAGAACCGACTGAGGGACTGGGACGAGACATGTAGGGTCACCAAGCCACTACTGTCGACCAAAATATTATGTGCACTCGAGTTTGAAGGTTCTTTGTGAAGTAACCAGTAGACCTACATAAAATCCAATACCATCAACATTTTCGTCGTTCTATTTTACGTTAGTTCATGTAGGTTTGGAAATTTCAATATATATTTTAATATTTTTTTATCGCAGTTGGAACACAAAAAATGCCCGTTTTTAAGCGTGTTTCAACCATGCGTCACATTTAAGAATTATTATCTCACAAATCCGTCATCAGATCGAATCCAAATTTTAACACAATATACATTGAAATGCTGTATAATTGGTTTATTAATTTCAAAATTTTGTGTGTTCAAGAAACAAAGTTGTTATCATTTTCGTAAGGTAACTTTTTCTCGGCTGAGGGTGGTTTGAAAATGTAGTTCTTGGTCGCGTTGTAATCCTTATACATCAAAAAGGTATGCTGTATGAATGTGAAATACCGTACGTAAATTAATTCACTTATTTTATATAGGTTGGTATTTGTACGGTGAATTAAGACATGGTTCACCAGTTAGCCGCTCCGGTGAAAGCTGTACAACGTTGCCAAGATGGGCTCCATCACGCGTCATGGCGTGCCTCGCTCGGAAGTGATGGGCTCCATCTTGGCAACGTTGTACAGCTTTCACCGGAGCGGATAACTGGTGAACCATGTCTTAATTCCCCGTACAAATACAAACCCATATAAAATAAGTGAATTAATTTACGTATTTCACAGTCACACAGCATAACATTTTGATGTATAAGGATTACAACGCAACCAAGAACTACATTTTTCAACGATCCCGTGCCGAGAAAAAGTTACCTTACAAGAATGATAACAACTTTCGTTCTTGAACACACAACATTTTGAAATTAATACACCAGTTATACAACATTCCAATGTATATTGTGTTAAAATTTGGTTTCTATCTGATGACGGGTTTGTGAGATAATAATTCTTAAATGTGACGCATGGTTGAAACATGCTTAAAAACGGGCACTTTTTGTGTTTCAACTGCGATAAAAAATATTAAAATATAAATAAAAAACTCCAAACCTACATGAACTACAGTAACGTAAAATAGAACGACGAAAATGATGATGTTATTGGATTTTATGTAGGTCTATTGGTTACTTCACAAACAACCTTCAAACTCGAGTGCACATAATATTTTGGTCGACAGTAGTTGTGAGCCCGGCACAAGGACAGCCCCACGCATTGCAAGGAGAATCACTGGCTCCGCGAAGCGCAGCGAGCTATGCCCTGGATGTCAGACACAAGGAGAAGAGGGCTCTTGCATTAATTAAAATCCCGACTCGTGGGTTGGCTGCCATCTCATATGGCTAAGGGCTGGAATGGGATCCACTCAGAATCGTAAGAAGAGGTGGGTTCCATGCCTAAGAGTGGTTTCTCAGTTATATTCCTGGCTGCGTGGCTCAGCGGTAACGTTCTTGCTTGCTGTGCCCAAGGTTGCAGGATCGAATCATGGCGCAGTCAGCTGGCATTTGAGGGTGCCGTGTCAGTAAATTTACTGGCACGTTAAAGATCCCCTTCGGGGCAAAATTCCGGCACCCCGGCGTCTCTAAAAGCCAGAGTAGTTAAAGGGGATGTAAAACCAATTACAGTATTATTATTTACTTCTATTCCAGGCCATGGCCGCCTCCTTCCCCACCCTAGCCACAAATAAATCCCCTACCACACACAGGTGATGACGATGACCCCCTGGCACTGCAGCCTATGAATGGGGTTGCCAGACGTTCCGTTTCACTCGGAAAAATTCTGTTTTCTCTTGTTTTGTTCCGCGTTCCGTTTTAATCTTTAACGGAACGCCAAATATTCCGTTTCTTTTTGTTAATTTATTCAATTTAGCACAAATATTCAAATCTCGCGCTTCAGAATTGATTGTAATATCTAGCTTGTTATCTGGTGATACACGTACAAGTTTGAAAGAGAAAATGATTCCTATGTCTGTGTCAGATAGATGGGTACATGTTGTAGATTTATTAGGGGCAACGAAATTAAGGAATATTTTAGTCCTTGTGAAGTTAATACTCAGCATTTTCCCCTCCTGTCATGAATATCAAATGGAGAGATGATAGAAACAGAAGCTCCATTAATTTGATAAAAGAAGAATTCTTAACATATTACAATTATGACAAACATTGTAGTGAATTTTATCAGAAGGTTCTTACTAATAAAAAATCCTTGCAAAGGGTCGTTCAAATGAAAATCATTTGTAAGTTGCTGCCCTGTATTATATGTCAGCAATATCTAGTTTTAATTTTGTGTATTTGATTATGTAATGCTTATTATTTATCACATTTAACAACCTTGATTAAAGAAACACAATATTTTGGGACGTGTGTTCCTTTTTTCCTTTCTTGAAATCTGGCAACACTACCTATGAAGGGCCGACCAAGCGACCCCTGCCCAGCCATTTGACCTGCAGCTTTTGGGGTGACGCATGGTCAGCACATCGTTAATCTTAGTTTTTGTGACCGGGGGCTACTCAATTGTCCTCACAAGGCTGGGTGCACTCCAGCTCTCACGTCAGTTTCTAAAATTCCTGACTAAGACACAGCCTCGGTGGTGTAGTCAGCAGCATGCTGAACTGCCATGACCAAGATGGAGGGTTCAATCCTGGCCGAAGTCGTCGGATTTTTTAAGAGCGTTAAAATTCTTCAGTATACCTTAGTTTGTAGGGGAAGTAAAGCCGGCGGGCCCATGTCATAGATTTATGGCATGTAAGAGAACCTTCCACTGCAATTGGTGGTGTGTAGCAAAATTTGTAGGTTATATTCGTCTGGTTAGGAAACGCTCTATCAAGTTCCAACATTAGTGACAGTGGCATCTGGTAGCCAAAGTTGGAACTACTTGAAATTGAACTTGTTGGGAGCCCTCAGACGGTCAATCAAAAATGCCCAACTTATGGCCATTGGCTGCGATTCATATATCATTATATAAGAGTTAGGCTTTCACGGCCAACAGTCATAACTATGTACAAGTTGTCCGGGCTTGTAGGCTGTGGTCCCCCGACATTACACTGCTCCCTATGGGGTCCAACTTTGCTGGCTTGTGTGTGTGTGGGATATCTTGATCTTGTACTTACAGTGCTTGCAGAGAGTTTAGGGCCAGGTCTAAATTTCATTTGATGCACATTTGTTCCTGAAGTAACAGCATTTCAGGCATTGTTTTACATGATGCTATTAGACATTTATATGAGGGGGTTTCACAGGCGCGGATCTAGAGTTTGGTTTTGGGGGGGTCAGAGAATCGATCTAGAGTTTGGCTTGAGGGGGGGAGGGTGGTGGTCAGAGATTCGAAATTGTTAAGAAAAATGGTATCACTAAAAACGCAATCACAAAATAACCAAACGTACAAAACCAGACCAATTTTTTTGCAAGCTTCATGGATAGAAATTTGATGCGTTTAGCGATCCAAAAATATTCGTACAAATTGCAACGGCGTGTTTTGCGACTTTTACATCGAGCTTCGAGAAAAGTATCAAGGTACGTTACAGTTTCGGCAAGTCGAGTTGGTACCGACAAAGGGAAAAAGTCACAGCTCAAATTGCCAACCAAGCTTGCAGTTTGGACGTCGGCAAAAATTTTTGATGCGAAAAAAAGCCCAAAACTCCTATCCGTGCATTGCTGCACATTCATCGTGACATCACTATAAACTTCGATTCGGTAATCACAAGGTTTGCTAAACAAAGTAGACGAGTTGATTTTGTTGTATAAATAATCGTTTTTATACAAGAGGTTAGAAGTTGTAAATATGTACAGTTGTAACAGAACATAATAATTCGAATAAAGATATTTCAGTATTGAATAAAATTTAAAAAAAACTGTGTTTCAGTTAAAATTCGTTAAGTTTTATTTGTCTGGTAATTGTGTTTTCGTTTTTTGAGTTTGCAAAAAAATTTGGTCGTCGTTTGGGGGGGGGGGTCATGACCCCCTTGACCCCCCCCCCTTGAATCCGCGCCTGGGGTTTCATTTAAACTATCACTGCTCTAGCTCTAATACTTTTGGAGATAGAATGTTTTACCTTTTTTAAACAGGGAAAAAAAGAACCTCCAGTATTTCCTACTACTGTTTCCTTTCCAATAACTGCTAAGCTATGAAATTTTTACTGCTGTTTTACAACAACATATTAATCATAAAAATAAAACATGGGAAACAAAAATGACTACTTATTTGGTCGCCTCTCAAACAAACTTTCTTCCCCGGTAATTTTGGCAGCAAAATTGGTCAATTTCGTTCCGCAATAAGTTCCGATTCTGACTAAACAGTTATTTTCTCCATGCCTTGTTTGTGATGGATCCGCTGTGGGTGCTTCCTCGAACTGTTGCCAATCAAAAGTTGTCGTGGAACGAAATTGACCAATTTTGTTGCCAAAATTACCAGGGAAGAAAGTTTGTTTGAAAGGCGAGAACAGGCGCGGATTCAAGGGGGGGGGGGGGGGGGGGGGGTCATGACCCCCCCAAATGGAGACCAAATTTTTTTGCAAACTCAAAAAACGAAAACACAATTACCAGACAAATAAAACTTAACGAATTTTAACTGAAACAGTTTTTTTTTCATTCATTTTATTCAATACTGAATTATCTTTATTGGAATTATTATGTTCTGTTACAACTGTACATATTTACAACTTCTAACCTCTTGTATAAAAACTATTAGTTATACAACAAAATCAACTCGTCTATTTTGTTTAGCAAACCTTGTGATTACCGAATCGATGTTTATAGTGATGTCACGATGACTGTGCAGTAATGCACAGATAGGAAACTGGGGCTTTTTTTCGCACCAAAAATTTTTGCCGACGTCCAAACTGCAAGCTTTGTTGGCAATTTAAGCTGTGACTTTCTCCCTTTGTCGGTACCAACTCTACTTGCCGAGACTGTTACGTACCTTGATCCTTTTCTCGAAGCTCGATGTAAAAGTCGCAAAATACGCCGTTGCAATTTGTACGAATATTTTTGGTGCGGTAAACGCATCAAATTTCTATCCATGAAGCTTGCAAAAAAATTGGTCTAGTTTTGTACGTTTGGTTATTTTGTGATTGCGTTTTTAGTGATACCATTTTTCTTAACAATTTCGATTCTCTGACCCCCACCCCCAAGCCAAACTCTAGATCGATTCTCTGACCCCCCCCCCAAAACCAAACTCTAGATCCGCGCCTGGGCGAGCAGATGAGTAGCAATTTTTTTCCCAGGTTGTATTTATATTTTTATGATTGCTATGTTGTAGTAAAACTGCAGTAAAAGTTTCATAGCTGTAGGACTAACAGTTATTGAGAAGAAATAAAAATAAAAAAAAATTAGTAGGAAAAATAGTTTTTTAGCCCTATTTAAAAAAGGTTAAACATTCCACCTCCAAAAGTATTAGAGCTTGAGCAGCGAAATGTTAAATGAGAACCTCTCATATAGATGTCTAATAGCATCATGTAAAACAATCACTGAAATGCTGTTACTGTAGGGACAAATGTGCATCAAACTCAATTTAGCCCTGGCCCTAAACTCTCTGCAAGCACTGTAGTTATTCCTATATGTGGTTTACATCTCTTTGCGCACTTAAATTTCTATCTTTTGTGAGTGTATCAACCAATGCATAGAATTCTGTGATAGATCACAATGTTCAATAAAGAGCATGCCACTAATTCTCAGCATCATGCATGGTGCCTATACCAATCATTGACAGCAGTGCCACAGGAACTTCCAATGGTCATAAGTACATATTCACAGATATCAACAGCATTTTGGAATTTTTAGGTATGTCTATTTTTTTGTCGAGGTTCTGGAGTCTTCCCGTTAGTACAAATCCAGTATAATTCTCCAAACGGTAACATGCTTCACTCTTCACTGGTCAAGATACGGATTAACTTAAATATGTTATCTGCAAATAGCAATACCTATCGAGCATCCAGCATTGAGAAAAGACGATGGGTCTTACGGGCTTTAACTTTTAACGAACCCTCACCCCTACACTGGTTTTGTTACCTCACCTTTTATCATGAAGGAACTCTGAACATATATATTTTTCATCATAATAGCTTCCTACAATTATCTGCCAATTGATTACCTTTGTTATTGCATACAAGTATCGTTTATATTACGTCTTAGTAATTTAAAATTTTTCGAGATTAGCACGCTGGAAAGAAGAGCCTCGTTCTGTGCTGCATGCTCGCCTGGAGTGGAGCACGTGCTCAGGGCCACCGGCAACATAAGTTCTGAAGCACTATCCATCATTGGTGTTACTGTTGTGTGTGTTTTATTTTCTGTACGATCGAATCATGGCTGCTGACAGTGGAGTTCGAACCCACTATCTCCCGAATGCAAGCTGACAGCTGCGCGCCCCTAACCGCACGGCTAACTCGCTACAATATTACAAATATTAATCTAAACAAAACAACAACAAGAATAAAATTGAAATAACAAAAAAGGTGATGATCAACAGTAGACTATTGCTGACGTAAAAATTGTCAGCACACATCCGAGAAGGAAGGAAGCAAGGGTTGTGCTCTTGATATCTGTCAATCAGTAATGCGTCATATCACAACGAAATGAATATGGTTATTGATTCTCTTCGCGTATCCTTAATACTGGTCCAATCTGCTAACACCTGCAAAACTGCTCCTTCGTGGGCGTGATTTCAGGTAGCTGCTGGGGTTGTGTTGTGTCGCTAACTTATGAAATCACAGTACTCAAAGCGGGTGAAGATAACGTATGATGTCAGCCCTACCTCTGCCTAGAGCAGTGGTTCTGAACCCGTAGAAGTCCGCGGACCACTCAGCCTGAAATTGAATAATGTACGGACCACCCCCTTACCCCCCTTCCCTCCCCCCAATACACCTTATCAGTTGTAACCCTTCCTAAATAACCCTTATTTTAAAGATATTTCAATTCAAACCCTGATAGTCATCGCCGCGAATACATTCGGACGATTCTTGTTCAACGCACATCGTTTTCGAAATCCCCATTTATTGGCCACTTTTTTATACGTGCTGGTGGACCCTTTTCTCCCGAGGCACTCGCGGACCACCTGTGGTCCGTGGACCACCGGTTAAGAACCACTGGCCTAAAGGTAGCGACGCTGTCGCTATAAGGCTCCACGGTCTTTTCTCAACGCTGGATGCTCTAAAGGAAGGAATGTCCTATAGCATAAAGAATGGCGGTCACAGAACTTGTAATACAAACGATCAAAGTTATTGGAATAGCTCAGGAATCCCTAGGTTTTCAGTTCCCAAATGGATTGGAATAGCCTATTGAAATTCAGCCCCCTGTGGGTATAATCCACCTGACATTACCAACGTGTATCTGAATCACCACTCACAAGGGGAAGAAGGAGTGAAACGAGGTCCTCATCCTTTGAAGAACAAAGGTGTCAAGTTGGGAACGTGTAAAGACACCTTCTACCGTAGCCCACCCAATTGTTTTGTGCACCCCGCAATGTTTCTGGTCGTCAGTAAGAAACAATTAATTTGCACTCACTGCCATCATAAAATAAATAATCTTTCCTTCACAGATTTAGGCTACATTGAAAGCAACAGTTGTCCAAAAATTTAGGCACATAATTAGAAAGTAATTGTACCTTTATAAGTAGGCCTAAGCCAGGTCGGAACAAATATGACACCCCTTCACTCAACTCTGTCTGTCCACCATCCTTCCTCAACCACCGAACTCCAGGTTCCGTTCTCTCGCAGTGTCTTGCACTAAATCCGTCCACCGCACTCCAGATCTTCTTCGTTCTCTCTTTCCAGACATCACTTGTTATGGCATTCTTTCATCATTCATCCTTTCCACATGTCCATACCACCTCAAACTGTTCTGCTCCAGCTTAACATTCAGTTTTAGCCTGTCTGGCCAGGTTCGTCCTGCTATAGAATAGAGTGGACCGTAGGCCTACAGCCAGCGACAGGATGCTGGAAACAACCTGGTTCCCTACAGAGGCCAATGGCTTTGTGCGGACGAGCCCCTGTAGGAGGTAAATGAACCACAGTAGAGGAAATGCTCCTGAAATCATCACCTATCGAGTCTGTACTCCAGAGGAGCGGCTACAAAAGGCGTCCGTTCTCCATGTTAGGAGCGGCTTAAAATTAATGCTGGCAGTTGCTCTAAAATGCCATTGAAGGTAGCGAGCTCATCGTAATAATAGCCAAAAAATTCGTGTGATGAGAACTCTCCCTTATAAATATGAACTTTCTAAGACGATTCATTAATCCCATAGCACTTGGCCCACGAAGATCCTTGGCTTACCAAATAACCGCTGCCCAGCCTTGTTAGCCTACAGACTGTGGGTCGACGCGTGGCCAGCAAGTCAGGTCCCCTCTGCCATTAATCTTGGTTTTCTTGACTGGTATTTATAGTAGAGCCATCCTAACTTCCAACTTGAAGTTTCAGAGCTACTCTACAGCTATCTAGTGGTCAGAAATGAAATCACTTTACCTAGCCAATCACAGGCAGCCATTCGAATTGAGTGTCGTTCGCTAAATCTTGACATCGTGAACGAAACCCAATTTGTCGTGATATATCGATTCAAATGGCTGCCTGCGATTGGCTACTTAGTCTTTTCACATCTGACCACTAAATATCTAAAGCATAGCACTGAAACTTCAAGTCGGAAGTAAGGATGGCTCTACTATACATATCAAGCAATGATAATTTATGTAGGGCCTCACTCTTATCAGCTGGACATCGTATTGTTATTTCAGATGGAATGATAAATTAGATTAAAGAATATTATTCCAAACACTCAAAGCCATTTGCTGTAGGCTATGTATAAATTTTGGTAAAACTTCACAAGAGGGTTTCACAATGGTTTTGCCTAGACCAATATTTTCGTACAGACCACTGGTGGATTGATATAGCTAATAGATAACACCCCTGGTTTTTGTCACGCACAGTGGGGGAAGTCACGCATCAATAATCTTTATCCAGGCCAATAGTTTTGCCTGTTATTTCATGTTGTGTGGTGAAAGGAAACCCTCTCGTAAAGAATTAATAAACTTTTTTGTGAATGTAACATTCTACACGCCTATGAAGAGAAAAAGGGTCAATCTGCGATTCTGGTTCAAATGTGACCCTTGAGATCGAGAGGCTTGAAGAGTAGCAAACTGTGAGCGAGCAAAACAGTGGTGATAGGACATCACACAAACACCAGAGCATGTTTTCGAGGAAGTACATTAACAGTCCCGAGTCTGGCATTGAGAGCTCACTGGGTGGCCTCATCTGACGAGTAGGCCTACATATTGGAGAGGTCTGCCTTAAACCTCCAACAGCCTACCTTCAGAATTAGAAAAGAACAGAAGTTGACCAAGGGTGGTTGGTTAAGAAAGATAATTATGCTCAGTGCATTGAGCAGAACCACTCGATCTGAGGTCCCGTGTTGGACAAGAGCAATCAACAAACAAAGCGACTCCTTATTGACAATAAACACGCAGTTCATGTCAAAGCCCAGTATTACTTGGTTTGGATCAACAGATAATCTTAAGAGGAGATCTTGAAATAATTAAACATCCCCCTCGGGTACATAATGGTGCATCCTTATCAGTTGGCCTTATTTGAACAAATACCATATTTCATTTGCTTACCATCGAAGAAGATATATTCATGTAATCTTCAGCCATAGGAGTTATCTTCAAGAGTCACTTATTAATATAGCCAATACTTAATTGTCCCGCCGGCAAACATCAATTAGCACGAAGTGCAGCCATCGAACCTGGTCTAATGCAAATTTTTTAGCACAAACTTCATAACAAGTCAATCAATCTTCCGCTACTATTACGGCTCAATCACTTCACAAAGACAGTCGTAAAAACATATTATTTAATGCCAGCAACTTCAATTGTCCCAAATACACAAATATGGATTTTAACTTGACATTTACAGACGAACAAATGGATTTTCGAAACTTCAACTATTACCACGCGACCTGGGGAGTGAATTTTCGTACTTTTCAAGACAATTGACTGAGAGGTTTGCTGCAGTTGGTTGTTTTGCCAGGCCACGGCCTAGCCCGGCATATTTGATTGTGTTTATTTCGAACCTCACGCTATCAATGCCTCGCTGTTCCACACATTACAACAACCATCATCATTATTATTATTGTTGTTGGGCGCAGAAGATTTGGCAATAACTTTAACCCCTCGACAAAACTGCGTTGTTCTTGCAAAACGGCAGGCCTACTGGTGGACAGCAAGCCTGACCACTACAATATCTTGTATTAACCTCTCAAGAGGCGGCTTCGGTGGCGTAGTTGGTAGCATGCTGAGCTTCTATGCCCAAGATAGCGGGTTCAAACCCGGCCGAAGCCGTCGGATTTTTTAAGAGCGTTAAAAATCCCTCAGTATGCCTTCCTTCAGAGGGGAAGTAAAGCCGGCGGTCCCATGTCATAGATTTATGGCATGTTAAAGATCTTTCCACTAATTACACCTGTGTGAAACTAAATTGGATAGGTTAAGAATGTAAACAACGCTCTTAGGTTGCTACGTTCGTTGCCAAGAGCCGACTGCGGTGGCGTCTAGTAGCTAGTTCTGAACTAGGCCTAGTAGTCGTTGACGGTGGCGTTTGGCGGCAAAAGTAGGAACTATTTGAAAATTCAAAGTTGCAGTCCCTACTTGAATTAATAAAAACAGATACACACACTAATACAGTCATCACAATTAACACCGGTTATCAGACAAATTCTACACACACCCAAAGTACACGGGGCTACATGACCGCGTTGTCACAGCCCCTAAACTAAGGAACCAACCAACCAACCTCTCAAGATGGACGAGTTGGAACTTCAGACGTTCGACAAATAACTGCATGTAGGACGCACACCCGTGTAATCGGTTCAACTACTCAGTGCTGTAGCAAGATTCGGCGAGACGTGAACTAGGCTAAATTATGCCATGTCTACACAGGGGCGTACTAAGAAAATAATTGTCGAGACCTTACGGCTTTTAGTTGCATTCGCGGAATATATAATATATATGGTTTTCAAACCTTGTTTCTTATTCTGGGAAACATTACTGTCAATCATCACTAGTGCACTGGAAATCTGTGCTGAATTATGTAAATATGTGTTTTTACTAAATTCAACATCGGCAGTCATGTTTGTTCTAGCCGCTTTCGAGAGGAACACATTGTTTCCAGAATGTGGGGTACAAAATACACCCCACAGGTAACAGAACACAAACCACAACTGTCAAATAATGGCAATATTGCATTTTTCTTAAAGTAAACTTTAACTGCAATGTTGACAACCCTATAGTTTTTAGTATGTACAGTTCAATATTCTATTATAGTTGCCTCACTTTCCTTGTTAACGTCTTTGAAACCTAGCTGGGTGGATATGTTTACATTCCATGGGTGCGGGGTGCCAAGGCATTCACAACTTAAGGCACAGTGTTGTCAACAGTCCATCAACGTAGTAGCAATTTACTCGGTCTCCACGGCAAGCAGTAGAGAGACTGGACAGAAGAGCACGCAGCAGTGCAACACTGGAGACTGTAAAGTGAGCTGGTAGACAGTGCTGGCATCAACATCAGGCCTGCACTCCACGTTGACAGATGGAGGAAGCATCCTATTGGTCAGCAATAAACAATAGCTATTGTCGGCGCGTGCTACTGCTTAATATTCGAGTCGCCGTTTGTTAACCAGGAAAGTGAGGAAACTATATTAAAAATAATAAGTAAACATAAAGTAGTTTTCCCATAATTTTATTATTATACAATTTCCAGAAGTATCATTATGAAAGGTATTTTGCCTATTTATAAAAAATAAACTTAATAAATAAATAAATTAAAATAAATTAATAAACAAATCAGAAACCTCTATGGACATCAAATTGGCAGGTGAAAAGCTGAAGTAGGAGATTTCTGTTACTTAGGAAGCAAAAGAACCAGTGATGGACGAAGCAAAGAGGATATAAAAAGTAGGTTGGCTCAGGCAAGGAAAGCATTTCTACAAAAAAGGAATCTGTTGACATCGAATATAGATTTAGGTATCAGGAAGTCATTTTGGAAGGCCGTTGCCTGGGGCGTGGCGCTCTATGTAAGTGAAACTTGGACTATTGGTGCAGCAGAAAAGAGAAGAATTGAAGCGTTTGAAATGTGGTGTTACAGGAGAATGATGAAGATCAGATGGGTAGATAGGGTTACAAACGAAGAGGTATTAAGACGAGTGGGAGAGGAGAGATGTTTCTGGCGACTGCTAATGAAGAGAAGAGATAGGTTAGTAGGACATATACTAAGACACCCAGGAATAGCAAGCTTAGTTATGGAAGGAAGGGTCGAGGACAAGAACTGTAGGGGTAGACCAAGGTTAGAATATGTTAAACAGATTGCCTCGGATGTAGGGTGTGGTAGCTATGTAGAGATGAAACGATTAGCTCAGGACAGGGAGGCATGGAGAGCTGCATCAAACCAGTCAAAAGACTGAAGACTCAAACAACAACATAAAACCCCCACTCTGCGAGCACACAACTGGCTCCGATATGACACTGGTCTTGTGAATATTTCACAGAATTCATTGAAATATAGGCTACTGTGGTTATCCTCACTTATGGAAATAAAAATGTAAGGACAAGGAAATTGAATCTCATGCCACTAAGGATTCAGAAAATGAAACCTTTGAAGTTAGGATAAAAGTGACCACCTTGGAACTAATAACATCATTTATTTTTCCTCATTCCGAGAGCACATAATTCATGTATGGTGATCAGCAGTGTTTCTAGAGGCTGATGACTACTTATAGTAAAGTCATCATTACTTCAGACTTGATGTTTCAGTGCTAGGCTAGAGTGTTGTTCACTAAATCGCGACATCGTGAACGAAACTCGATTTGTCGTGATGAATATATTAAAACAATCACCATCCGTAGCAGTGCCTCCCCCAATGGCTACCCAAGTAGTGTAATCCCATTTTTGTTTTCATTAATCTTCTTCTCTCAAATTGGCATACTTAAGACCACATTTATTCAACTGGAGGGTCTTGATCTTCGCCCAGTATTGACACATTTTCTGCCGGTGTAATTCCTTTCTTTCAGTAGTCCAGGGGGTACCTTTCCTCCGAGGTTTCTCCTGAAAACCATGGACGCCTCACAGTCTGTCATGCAGATCTGATATTTCCAGTTCGTTAATGGCCTTCTCAGTTTCCGTCAACCACGTGGTACGAACCTTCTTATTGTGCCAGAAACTGAGCAAACGATTGGTCAATCTTGTGATATGGCCATAAAAAGCTATTCTATTTTTTCTGCACAATCAGGTAGTTCGTAGAGCTATGTCGCCTACAAAATTCTTCATCTACCTTTACAGGACCGAGGATCTTCCGGGGAATTCTCCTCTCTCTAATTTCCATCTTCTCTATCAGACCCCTTCGGTTTAAAGCAAGACACTCCATTGCATATTAGGCTTCTGGCCTTATGTTTCAATTTCAGTTACGAGAAAAGCACTTCTTGTTGCAAGTGTTCTTCGTCAACCGATAAGCCATTTCAAATTCATTGACTCGTTGATTGCATCATGCTACACTGACTAATGTGTAGACCAGTCTTTCCATTCCTGCTGTTAGTTGAGTCTCCTCCTGTCGCAGTGTTTGATGAAACTGACACAAGTTGAAGTCCAAGAGGAGCACCATGAAAAGCGAGAGGGTTGACTGTGGGTGATTACTCAGCTTCTGTGGTGTAATCTTACGAGTTGGAGCCACTGAGATAATCTATTCTCCAGTGTTTAACACTGCTGTCTGCTAGAGATCTGGAGTTCTGTTGATATTTAATTCATTTAGACTCAATCACATATGTGATACGAGAAATCTTTTAAGGCTGACATCGTAAGTGCCATGGATTTTTGTGGCCCTTCAACCTTTCACGAATCCAACGTCTTTCACTGGAAATCGACCCTTTGGTCACGGGGACATCCAACCAAATGACCCACTAAGAAAGCTAGTTGCATAATAAAAAAAATAACATTTCAATATAGACAGAGATTTATGTTTATAATTTTTCGCCTGGCATTTCCAAATACCTTTTGAACCCCTTCAAAATTAAATATCTTAGTTTGACAATATTGATGTTGCGATTCATATAGGGACTTAGCCCCATGTTGAATGTCTGGGTGGGAAAGGAGATGGCTGTGGCCTGAAGTTAGGAACCATCCTGGCTTGTGCCTGGAAATACTTTTAAGATGGTTGGGGTGGGAAACAAACCCATCTCACCTCACAAGGCTGAATGTACCCCGTTCCAGAATTAATCGAGAATCGAATCCAGACCTCAGGGGCGACAGCCAAGAATTGATGTACTGAAATACCTGGTACTTAGTGATCCAATGATGGCAGATTATGAAATGTATTTTCTTTTTCCTGATATACAAATGATGTGTTTTCAAATTAAATTGATTAATGTGAAACCAAAATTACGCTTGCTGCAATCAAATGTTATTAGATGACACCCATGCGAGAAATCTTTGGTCACACGTAATATTAATTTATTACGACTGGGGACTTGCAAGTGCCCCATGTATATAGATCACCCGCCCGTCTTCACCGTTATGCGAGATCGACACAACACAGTTCCGGCAGGGTCTTAATTGCTTACACTCACTTTTTTTTTTTAAAATTGTCAATATATTTACAAAATCGAGTGCAGTTCATCAATTCCGAGGGTAATCAACTCTGAATGCCATTTTTTTTAATGATCGGTTACATTTGAGCGCCGCAAAAGGGATCTACTATACTGAAATACATGTGGAAAATAGATTTATAAAAGTAATAATCAGGCCCCAGATTTTTAGGATTTTACAGGATCAATGTAGGAATAATAACTTACCGACTAGCTGGTCAGTCCATTTCAGATGTTCAAGTCATTCCTACTGAATGCCTAGGTAGTGACCATCAACTCCTGGTCGCAGACCTCAAGAATATTCAAGTACAAGAGATCAAACACAAGAAAATGCCCAAGATTAGGACTTCTACTGTAAATGATGATGAAAAGAAAATGGAGTACCAAAGGAGGATAACAACAAAACTACCAAAAAATGAAAAACGGAAGGTGGAGGAAGAATGGATGTTTTTCAAAGAAACTCTCGTTTCAGAAGCTGAAAGAAATCTGTGGAAAAACAAGTGCTATACAGAGAGAAAAGGAAACACCTTGGTGGAACGACAGAGTGAAGAAAGTAGTGAAAGAAAGAAATATGCTGAAAAGGAAATTAGACTGAAAAACAGACTAGTCGCAACGAAGCAGAAATTGAACGTCTTGCATAGAATTACAGGGACAAGAAGCTTGCAGTGAAAAGACTGGTCCAAGAGGAAAATTTTAAGTGTTGGGACGATTTCACTAATAAGATAATGGGAGACAGCCAAGGAAATAGGAAGTTATTGTACAAAGTTATAAGGAACAGAAGGACTGAGCCTGGAAACATCACGGCATTGGAGACAGATGATGGAAATTTGTTGAGGATAGATGAAGAAATTAGAAATGAAATGAACTATTTTAATGCATTACGGAGATGTATACAACAATAACAGTGACAATGATTGCAGAGTAGATGCAGGATGTGAAAATCCACACCCACTGCCATGGTTAGAATTTGAGTCAGAACTGAAGAACATGAGGGGAAAGTCATCACGGTTTGATGAACTCAGGTCTGACATGTTGAAAGCAGCTGGAACACCAGGATTAAATTGGCTGTATCGAGTACTGATGATCATCTGGAAAGAGAACAGGATCCCAGAGGACTGGAGGAAAGGAGTGATCATACCCCTTTCTAAAAAGGGAAATAGGAGAAAATGTGGAAATTACAGGGGCATCACCCTTCTATCACAATCACTGAAGATCCTTGAAAAAATAACAGAAAAGAGAATAAGAAAGATAGTAGGACCTCTTCTATAAGAACAACAACATTGATTCAGGAAGCATCGAAGTAAAACCGACCTCATCTTCGCTGTAGAGAAGTATTGGGAGCGTGGTAAAAACCTGGTAATGGCATTTATGGACAATGAAGAGACTTATGATAAGTGTCCCAAGAAAAAAGATCTGGGAATGTCAGGAAGATATGCATGTGCCAAATTACTTGATTGACAAAGTGAAAATGCTATATCAAAAGTACTATAGTTGTGTCCAAATAGGAAATGGAAGATGAGAATGGTTTGAAACACAGAGAGGAGTCCAACAAGGAAGTGCCATATCACCACTTTTATTCATCATATTAATGGATCAGATCCTTAAATCTATTAAGGAAGCTGACAGTGAACCAAATGCCCTTGTATTTGCAGATGACGTTCTGATATGGGGAGAAACGGAAACTGAAGTACAAAAGAACCTAAATTCCTGGAACAACAAGTTTAAGGAGTTCCAGCTAAACATCAGCAAAACCAAGACTGTAGAAATAACTATCCACAGAGACGGTACCAATTCTAACATCTTTTTGGAAGGAACTAAATTCGACTCCGTCTTCAACTTCAAATATCTCGGAAGCACCATCTCAAAGGATAACACTGTTCAGCAAGAAGTACTCCACATGACACAGAAAGCATCACATGTTTACAGTCAAGTGAGAAACCCACTATGGGACGGCAACATACCTCTGAAAGCAAAATTAACCATGTTCAATACTTACTTTGTACCAATTCTGGTGTATGGACTGGAGATATGTACTTTACTGTACATAACAAAATCCAAGCAACAGAAATGAAATTTATTATAACCATGAATCAAAAGACCAGGAAAGACAAGATCAGAAACGAAACAAATAGGAAAGAAGCTGGGATACAGGAAACTGTTGCAAATGTTATAGGGAAGCATAGACTCCAGTGGCATGGAAATATGATGTAAATGAATAACACTAGAACAGCAAGGGACTACTTTAATAGAGAACTGAAAGGGAAAAGACCGAGGGGAAGACCCAGAAAACGATGGATTGAGACCGTGAAATCAGAAGTGGAGAAAAAAGGGCTGAAAATGGGAAGAAGTTGTAGAACGAAAGTTGTACAATGACAGAAAGCAGTGGTGAGAATGAAAGTTGTACAATGACAGAAAGCAGTCATGAGCGCTTGTCTACCTCACCCGGGAAACTGGAGACCCAGAAATTGTGTTCCACTTCACACGAGGTAAGAGGTGCACGCTTCAATAGGTTCTATCACATACAATGGTCTTATTAGGTCCTAAAGTAAAATTATGTCAATTTAGTATATTACTCGTTGGTACGTAGAACTTTAAAATAAACTGAAATTTGGAGAGTAAGAGTTCAGGAATTGGACTGGAAATGATAGAAATATGGAAATGCAATGACAAGGTGTGCATGCTATAGCAGCCGCCCAGCGACCAGGAGGGGAGCATTCCATAGAGAGATATGTGGTGAAGGATGGAGTGAAAATCAGATAATCACTGGAAAGGAAAGGTGGAAAATACAGGATAAACAAGGAGGAAAGAACCAACACAATGAGATATGTTTGCAGAAGCAAGAAAGCCCATCGCACACTTATCAATAAAATCATTTTTATTGTCTAGTGCATGCACTAGTATCTGGTAACAACATTAAAATGGTATACATACATATCATATATATTTTGTACATTTTAAAATAACAGCTCTATCTTCCCGAGACTAAATCACACAAGGACAGGACAGATCATGATATTTACATGGTTTTGGGAGAAGCGCATCTTTATTTTCATATATATTATATATCGCAAGGAGAAAGGATATTTTACAGAAAAGTGAGATCCATTTGCCAAAACCTTCTTAAATTTGTACAGGGCTTCACAGGATGTAATGCACAGTGGACTGTATATGTGACGGCGACACTTGTCTCAATATACACAGGAACTATGCATAGTTGCAAGTTGGAGCCATTTAGGCAATGTTCCACACTGGACCTGTGGCCAAGTGTAGTTTAATCTCCAAATGTTATAAGCGAGTGCCATGGATTTCCTCAGCTGGGAATCAAACTTGTCACCTTGTGATTAGGGGGTAGACACTCGACCACCAATCCACCATTGAGTAGAATCTGATCAAGTATTTTATAAACAAATATATTTGACAGTTCATTGTTTACGGCAAAACAGACCTTACATAATGAAAAATACCCCTCAAGAAGGAACAGCAACCCATAGCCACACTCTTGCTCGTGCCTTGTCCATTCGTCCCACTTTTGGGGCATCTTATACAGCAGTGTTGCCAACTTACATTCACTAAAAATCAACAAGTTTCTATGTCATGGTGATTGTTGTTTTAAGGAACAGAACATTGAGGTCACCTGCCCCCTTGTAACACAGTTCAAATGCAAATTTTAATTAAATATTTTGTGGTGGATGCCTGAATAAGGGGAAAAAAAAACCAGTGCTATATGAATAAACAGAAAATAAAATAAATCATAACAAACTAAAATGTATGGAATAAAAATAAACAAAAGTATACTTTCGAATCAAAAAATACTCACTAATGTGAAACAAACATTTCGTCAAGTTGTGGGCCACAGGTACAAAGAGTGGGAGGGACCTTATCTCCCCCCATACCTGGAAGGAGCTACAATACGCGTGAATATTTCCCTTTGTCGCTTTCATTTTACTGGGTCTTGGCTAAGCTCAATGAAGAAATCGCTACACTCATTTAAACAATACTAGTTCATAATCTTTAGCCATGAAAATATAATAGAGCCTTGCACACTCAGCTTATGAGTTGGAGTTTTACCACTGCCATCTGGTGATCTGGGTAGCAGTAGTGCAAGGTTCAGTCTGAAGTCTCGTGCAGAATCTATTATGGGACAAGAAGGTTCCCCAAAAAGCAAAAATCACCTTGTATAAGTCATTGTGCCAATTGAAATTGACCCAATCTTCAAACCCTGCTGTCGGCCCTCTCCGTGGCCCGTCGGGAGCCCTCGTGTCCTGTCGGCCGTCGTCGTATTTCGTAAAAAACTTCGTTGCTTACTTCAGGATTTTAATTTTCAAACCCCGTATTAGGGAAAAGAAGAAATAAAGAACAATTAGCTTCCCCTTAAATGAATTTAGAATACATGCCAGTAGACTAGTGCTACTGCATGAGACTGAACACATTTGGAAATGTAATTGTGCATGTCAATACCTGGAATGTTGCATGTAATTGAAAATTATTGTATATTTATTATGATGGTGCTGTACCAGTTCTGTTGCATGTTTTGTGTGTCTTGTACTTCTAATTGTGCATTGTAGTCTAAGAACCAATGGGCATGTAACATCGCATCTTGTCATGAAAATGCCAACTTAAATTTCTCTAACTTGTGTTGAAGCTCTTTAGGTAAGGTGCTTGTGTGTTTTTGCAACGGTTGGCAACGCGTAATACGCACATGGCTTTTAATTTGTTTCTGCTAAAGCTTCTGTTCACTGCGCATGTGCAAGCAGCAACAGAGGTGCTGGTAGAAAACAAAAGGAGAGTCACAAGCATTCAACTATGGGGACCTGAATTGGTCGGAAGTGTTCCGTAGGCCAAGCCTCGGTGGCCATAAACGCGTCGTTGGATATACGAGGTAATGAAGAATATTGTGATATTTCTATTTGCAGCGGTTTCGGTGTGTTTCCGGATCATATTATAATTTTATTCTTTGAGTTATTGAATTCATAGTCTGGTGTCGTCTGACCAATATGCTTTAACGAAGTTGCGGCATTATGTTTTTTCTACGAGGCTAGTATAGCCAGAATTCCTTTCATTCTTGTGGCGATTTGTTTTATTTTAATCTGAGCCCATTATTCTATATTTGACCTAAGTTATGGTTATATCTTGCCAATATTTTCTCGCCGCCAAAAATTAATGTTATCTATGGCTGATCGTCATTTGTTTGGATTGGTCAGAATTGAAATATTATCTGCCCGTCTGAATACTGCTGTTTATCTGGCGTCATCTATAACGAGAGTTTGAAACAACTATGAAATAATTAATTTTGTGAAATGTAATTATCTCGCGATTCCTGAAGGTTCAGCTTCCCATTTTAGTGCTTGGATGCTAGGTTGCCAAACGGCGTAGCATTGTTAGCCGCCATTGAGAATATTATTTGCCTAGAGCATATTTTTAATGATTGGTTCCTTCCTCTAGCCTGTCTGACATTTGTATTTGTTCTGTCTTAAAGAATATATTTTGGCGATTGTTGTTTTTTATGAAATCATCTTTCATTTAATTATATAAACGACACATGTATTGAATAGTAAGACTGAATTGATTGAGCAACGTGAACCATATTGAGAAGCATCATCGTAGTACCAATGCTTGGTAAGAAGTAAGAATATACATTTACATTTCTTCACGAATACCACTACTGGGACGTAGGATTGGTTGGTCAGCACTCAACAGAGCAGAAATACTCCCCTAAAGAAAGACTGGTTATGTTAACCTCAAAATATACGTAGCAGAGCAAACAGGGTCTGTCAGGTTGTAGACCACTTTGGCCGATGAGTACCAAACCCAGCCCTCCACACAACGGGTAATCCGGCGTTAGTCTTGTTATACGGGACAGTCATAATTTGGAAACATGTACAAAGGCTCTCCACATAAAGAACAAAGTGATCCGATTCAGGCAAAGATTAAGTGAACAAGTGAACCTATTGAAGAAAGACTTAGATCATCCAGTCTAAAATGGTTTGGGCACGTTAAATTTATGAATAGCACAAGACTAGGACGCGCAGGAAAGGAAAAGGAGGATGGAACGGGGAACATATCTTGGAGAATGAAATTCTTCTGTTGGAAGGACAAATGATGATTAAGATGATGAATCGTCAAATGTGATACAAATATCAAACTCCCTCCGCCAGGAATCAAACCCACGATCAGGAGGCAGACACACACTGGCAGTTTCAGGTAACAGGCTGGTGGGGCACAGAGATGTAGGTCCGTTAAGATGAAAAAATTAGCTCAACCAATCTAGGGATTGACATGATGGGAAATGGATACATATTTACTTACATCTTATAGTGGTCCGCCCAGCCAATACACTAAACTTGGCTGTTACTTAACCCTCTCGGTGCCACCAGATCGGCTCTTGCTGCTCGCGCCAAAAGTACCAAATTTTTATTATCCATATTGGTCCGTATTGAAATAGAATTCCACTTAACACACGGAACAAAGTTAGTGTATTAAGTGGAAAAGTGCCAAAGCCGATTCAATCGGCGTGCTGTTTATCTTATATTTGTAGATTTCTGTAGTCATATATCAGCGATTATTTCATACTATTGCAAAGATAAGGTTTCAAGCTTGCCTGTGCGATGTTTACTTTTATCCTTCGAAGTCCGTTACGTGATAGGTTTGAGTTTGTATTGACGCCCTCGCTTTGCGCAACTCTGATCCCCCAATCACACGCGTTGCCGCCAAAATTGCGGTGCAGCTATTTTCTTCTTGTTGAAGTTTTCTCCCTACAGATATATCTAATAACTTTCTACAGCTGGAAACTTAGTGTTTTTTCAAATATGACTCTTAGGTGTCCTTAATTTTGGCTCAAAACTGATGTTTATACCACCCAAAAATCAGAATAACCTCAATTAAAAAGGTTTAGATGCCGTATTTACTTTGAACATAATGTATGAAAAAATGAGGTATTGGTTATAATGCAAAGCAAAGATTGTATCGTTGCAAATGTGGTATTTATGATTCTTTTTCGAATAGTCTGCACGACCATTCAAAATGGCTTGGCATTAACTAACAGTCTAGCTTCCTCAGCAACACATCACATGCAGCCCTGTGATCCGCATCCACACGGCTTTCTTCCGCATTCACACGTTTCATTATACGAATTTACTGGCATTACAATAATATTCTTAATTAGATAAAGCAACATATTTAGGGCCGGGTTCACCAACGCAGCGTTAACAGACTGTTAACTTTAACATCGGCATTAAGCTCGTTGGCGTTTCACCAGCACATTCGCCGATTGGCATTAGCAAACGAAGCGTTATGTTTAAGGGCTGTACAAAACTCATTGAAAGAGGATGATTATGGCGGTATTTGTTTATTCTTTGGTGTAATCGAGCAGGCTGTTAACTGAAAAGGCTTAAAAGTTACATGCTCCTTGGTTAAAAACAAACATGGCTGATGAGGAAAAGAGCAAGAAGAGCCGGGGACTGTGAAATATTCGTTCAATGAAAGAAACATAATTATCCACCCTCATCTACTCGGTGGATGAGTATCGTGGAATCGTTGAAAATAAGAGGACTGATGCTGTAACGTTTAGGTAGTCTTTTATTAAATGAAATTAACTAGGATGTTTTATAACGTAATGCATCACACGATATTACACATAAATAAGGCCTAGGCTATCTTACTTATCAGATGGGAATTCTAGGTTAGGTTCTGTCATCTGTAGAACATTCATCAACACAAAAGGTTTTGACAACCGAAATCTCATGATAAATTCTGTGTCGTCGCATTCATTCAAGTAATTCCTTCGTTATTTATAAGTTAGTGGTGCCGAAGAAAATCTAGCATGTCTTCAAAAACATCGTCATCGTTGAGAATAAAGTTTAATGCACGACTATTCCGGCTTTCGCCGCACGCCATTTTGGATGTCATTGCTGCGTTAATCGACCATCAAGTCTTAATTCCATGTTGACAGAGCAATTCGTTTTGACGGCTTGTTAGGGAAGCTAATGGTTTTTTATAGTTTGGTGAACCACAACATTTCGGTAATCGTCCGTCAACGGCCTTAATTGGTTTGTTAACATTTTAATGAACCATGGTGAACCCGGCCCTTAAACATTCGAGGAAAAAGTCGTTCCCGTAAGCATTGTATGTCAAGTGCTATGTTTAAAGACTCAATCACAACGCAATAACATAACAGTCTGCTTTGAATTATAGGTTATGTTATTGCGTCGTTATGACAGATGTCTATTACTCCAGCTGCCAGTTTCAAGTTACATTATATGTGACTGTTTCAGTGTCTGTGACAACAGTGAATACAAACCTGATTCAACCTAAAAGCAAGAAAATATTCTCTAAACCATCATGTTTGTAGTGAAGGGATACAAATGGTATTAAAGCGACGCAAACTATATATTTGTAATGCAACAAATGTGTGTTGCCGAGGAAAGCCACACGAAACCTCAAACATGTCCAACTTTTAATTAAAGACAACCTATTAAGGCCAGACCACTATAAGAATCATATTAATTTAGATCTAGTGACTCACTATTGAAGTTGGCAACACTAGTAGTTCTCATCAAAGGAGATTTGTACTGATGCACAGCTCATTGAAATAGCCTATGAATAAAAATGGGTTTTGTAGAAAATCTTTGACAAAACTCTGAACGTCGCCTCCCTACAAATGAAGGCACCGATACAAAACTCCAGTTCACACCACCGTCTGTGCTGGTGGGCCTGCGCGTTGATATGTACATTGGCAGTCGCATCACACGACGAGCTGTGTGCTAAGGACACCGGCAGAAATCAGTGGGGTAAACTGAACACTACAAGAGGAGCTCTGTTCCCATGCAACATCTGCTCGTTGCACATGTACACATCTCGGGTACAAGCTGTTTAGAGAGCCCTGCATGGGTTGGACACTTTAATTAGGACCTAGCAGCATTTGTCATCAACTCCATTGCGGAAATCCAATTCTTGGAATACTTTACAATACCTGAATTAAATACACAAATAATACTTACAAAAATATACACTGCACCAGGCCTCAGTACTAATGTCAGGTATTGTAAAGGTTAGTTCTATACCCGACCAAGTCATGCAGTGTTGGCTCGTAAAAGACTGGGTGATTACAAGACGCAGGTTGGCCGAACAGCTCCAACCCAAAAGATTGACACCATGGTAAGGTGATAAGATAGGCTCCCATCAACGTGCTGACCGACAATGGCCAATTAGTGATAGGCTCCATAACTTTCCCTGGCTGGGAACTGGACATTTTTCATGACAACATGTAGCCACTTATTTATGACTTGGTTTTTGTAGCTCAGTTCTGTTGTTACTCGACAAATCTTCAATTTTTAATATTCAAGAGAAAAGTGACAAAATGAAAGCAGACCTAATAAATATTTGACAAATAATAACAATTAACCTAATAAACATTTTTTTAAACATTTTAAAAATTAAATGGAAAAAATTCAATTTCAAACCAAAAAGGAACATTTCTTCCTTCAGTCACAAAAATATCACTTGAAAATTTGCCAGTTGTATTATACCACCTTGATGAACAAGGCACGCTGAAGGGGCCTTGCAAGAAGATTTTAACCCCATCAAGGTAGGAAGACACTCTTAGCCTCTCTACCCTCATCATCATCTGACTGCTTTTAGATTATAACCTTGCATGGTTTGGGTTTCGTTACAAGGGGCACGCGTCATTAGTCCAAAGACCACATGGCATTATTATCATAGGGCAGCAAAATACTGAACTAATTATGATGGAAAAAGATTACAGCGACCAAGTTGATAGTATGCATGGAAACAGAGCGACATGAGTAAAATAGGTAAGCAATTTATTCCTAAGGGTTACATGTTATTTCGACTTCTTAAATTCCTCACAAGCACGAACAACAGCTTCGGCGGCTTCTGAGTAGTCGGGGATGAGCTGGATGTTCAGTTTGGAGTCCGTGATCATCTCGCGGGCCTTGTCCTCGAACACACCCTGCAAACAGTCTCGCCAGTTCCGGTCACAACTCCCTTACAGACTAGCGCAAGCACATTCCAAGACAAGCAAGCTAAATGCATCTTACCTGCCACGGCTAGGCTACTCTACATTTCTATGCTCATTCCACGATGCAACAGTCCAGGTGCATCTTCAACTCCTGAAGAAAATCAACTACATATGATGGATCAATACAGGTGTGATTTTTATGGCACTGTCGACATGCAAATGGTTTTCCCAGGCAATTGCCTTCCAAAGGGGTTTGTAACTGTCGTAGTCATCTAAACCCAGTAATGAAAAGACAAGGGCCTATAAAAGACACCCCAGGCCTCGTTGGGCTCGCTGGATGCAGTGTTGTCATTCAGGCCTCACATCTTGTCGCCTCGTAAAACACCTCTTGTATTCCATTTTATGATTACAAGATAAAATTAATTAAAACCTCAGCCCAACAGCGATGCAGTGATACGATAACTGGGCTAGGAATTTATTATGCCAAAAAATCACACCCTTTCAGATCATTTGAGCTATTCTACAAGACAAGCCAAGTTACACACTCCCACATCACTACACAATCAGAGAAACGAGCTTCAGTGCCTGAAAATGTCCGACCTGACCAACCAACGCAATGCGTCCAATCTGCAGACTGAGCTTAGGAAATATCAAGGATGAAGAGCAATTCAGAATAGCTTCAACAATATCACACTGCTAGTATCGTGTCATAATGGAGAGTAAATTTATAATTGGGGTGGGAGGAATTAAGGAACTATACCAGCATTACCTTACAAGAACCACAGACGGAGACAGGTGCTGGCAATCACTGTGGGTTATGGGCATACACTGAAAGGGGTGGAACATTAAGGTCATCTGCTCCAAATCCAGGAAGTCTATGGAACATTTGACATTAGCAGTCTTTTCCCAGAATCACTTGCATCTTTGTTTGAGTGGTTTTTAATTACTTTAGTTCTAATAGCAAAATCATTAGATTTTTTCTAAATAAGCCACCTTAAAAACTCTCCGAAGGGATAGAACAAAACATTCCTCTATTCAAAGCAAAGCATCAGGCAACTAGATCACTGCATTCCCAGCCATTAACAATTTGGCCAAGTGAAAGTGAACATCCATCAGATTGCTGCTAGGATGAGATATTAATTCAAGTAAGCAATTTTCATGCTTTTTGTCATACATTGAATGGTTTCTTACATTATTATAAAACAACCAAGAGATGGCTTAAGGTACACCTTAAAATTTAACTCTAAATGATGATGAATATTTTGAAGTGTCTTAATTTCTGATAAGTGGCTGTTTTAATTTTTAACTTAAAATTTGGCAGTAAAAAACAAAGCAATCTGTATCTCCTGTTGTCCGGGGAGGTGCATTTAGCCACGGCTGGACCAGAACACATCAGATGATGTAGAGCATTTTTTAGGTTTACTGTTATCGGTTGGAATTTGCCTGGTTATATAGCATGGACAGGGCTTCCATCCACTCACTCGTCCAAAAATAGTGAAATAGTGAGCGATTTTTCTTCAAAAAAGTGGAGAAAAAAAAAGGTGAGTTTTGTATGAAAAAGTGAGTAAATTCATAGCATTATTCGCATTTATGGCCGTGTATCTGGTTCATAATTTTAACATTTGTTCATATCTGTAGGCGCAATTAGGGGGGAGGGCTTGGGTGGCTAAGCTCCCCAAAACCAACCATAGCCCCCCCAAAATGTGACAAAACTGTATTGAAATAGACAAAAATTTTAAGAATGTGTGTCTGAAAAACAAATTAGCCCCCCCAAAATGTCAACCAAATTGTGCCTATGTTAATATCTGTGAGTACTATTTGTGATTTTTCATGTAGTTAGAGGACACTTGGAAATAATGGATAATCAATGCAACACTCAAGAAATTTAAATCGTAAAACAAAAATATAAATGTGAACTTTTGTTAAAAAACGCTTTGCTAAAATTTTCAACAATCGCTGCACGGCTCCGGCTGTGGTGTTGCACTATGGAAGCTTTTCATGCTTTCTGGCTGCCGGCAGCGCGCTCAGCCACCGGTGCCAGAAAAATGAACTACCCATTCATGGGTATATTTTGGGTCGTTTCTAGCAATCTGATTGTGCACGAGACCATTTTTAACAGAGAATGTGACCATTTTTGTAATAAAAAGTGAGATTAGTGAGTAATTTTATCAAATAGTGAGAAAAGTGAGGCTGCTTTGAAAACAGTGAATAATAGTGAGAAAAGTGAGTCGCTGGAAGCCCTGCCACTGGGTGAACTATAGCAGGCTCTACAGTACAGGTAGGCAGGAGGGAGAAATGACAGTACACTATTAATTGACATTACATATATTTATACAAAAGAGAAAACAACAACAATAATTTATATCATAATAATGCTAATTTACACGCCGGCTGTTCCAGAGCCAGTACGAGCAGCCAGCCTTCAGTAACGGTAATACTTGACGGAGAGGTGTTCAACATGTAAGACAACACTCTGACTAGTTCGATGGAAGGAGAGGAAGGGAGGAGTATGCTGCTTTCCTATGTTTGTTTGTTTGTTTGTTTGTTTGTTTGTTTCAGAGCACTTAGTAACTAACAGTTGAATTCTTGTACATTCCAAGAAATTTTCCAGAACCATCAACAATGGGGAGAACAAAGAAGAAGGTATTGGTTACACACAACTTCACCTCTGCATGTAAGAATAACAAGGCAACTGAAGATCACTAGCCAGAACGATGAACACCTAGGATGTTTCACCTTACAAACCCGAGATCACAGTCTACAAAGCAGAATGTTGGCACACACATTTGTTGCTAGATGGCGAGGAATTGGAACAACAAAATTGATACACATCCTCTCAAAAGACCTACAACAAGTTATTGAATCGATATCCTTGCCTCGCAATAAGAAGGGCAGTACAACACCGAACTACAAATGAAATCACATTGTGACTATCTTGATCACTAACTTTTCCGTGCACTGTCAACAATCATAAAAAAACAAAAAACGGATTTCTTTTCCATCAGAGCAACAAACAGCCAATAAAGCTTGTTCAACATATCAAAAATAAATATTGTATCATTGGTGTAAAATATAACAGAAAAACATAGGACATGGAGTATTGAGGGAGGGATGGTGGGGTCCACACGGCTTTCAAAATAAAAACTTCAAACTATTTGTTAATGGAGAGGGAGGGCAATCATAGACTGGCTCATGTTCCTTCTTGGCTGTGATTACACAAGTCAATACCGACTGCTGGGCTTCATTTAGCAGAGGAACAGTATTTCCACATTCCGCGTGTGGGTTTATTTCTCCACAATTAAACCACATGAAGCTGATTATGGCAGGAAATGGTGGTTTATGTTCGACCATGGTGAAATGTAAATATTATATGTCAGAAAACTGATTATAGTACAAGTTTTCAGTATGATAAAGTTTCTCCCACCAATCAGAGCTCAAGAAACAGTTGTGTGACCAATTAGGTAAGAATAGCATCGCACCTGACTAACTTCCACGGCCTTCCTATTTTAAATTTCACTGAGTGCTTAGTGTCAAAGTGGGGTATTCCGAGAGGCCATGATCAAATACAAGGTATTCTCTGCGTCCCATGCGCTCGCTTCAGTACATAAAACTGGCGAAATCTCGACAGATATTGATAAATATTTATGTTCGAATATAACATAGTTATAATTATTGTCGAACATAAACAGTCGTATGCAACTCGCCTATAATAGTAATTAAGACACTTGTTGCATAATGTACTATTATGACCTTTATGTGCAGTTTCCAATCGTCGGCTCAAAGTATTATATTTCTCCTAAGTAAATGCAATATTTCACTTTTCTGCAAAACTAAATTACTATCTTTAAGAAAAATAATACTGTATTCTTTTTCAGATCATTAAATGCTATAAATCACAAACTGAACCCATGGGTCAAGTGACAGCCGAGTACAGCAGAGTCTCAAAACAGATAGAAAATTACAATAGAAATGAGACTTTTCAGAAAAACCGTGATCTTCTGCTGACCAGTTTCATTGTGTGCGTCGACAATGACTCTTTGCCCATATTTCTCCATCTCACTAATTTCCTTAACTTGTGAGGCGTCAGGTCATCTGGCAATGTGCCACTCTATGATTGCGGAAGTGTACATCTAACTCAATGAACTACGGTAACCACACCTTGCTAAGGAACTTGAGTTTGCAATAAATTAAGTGTTGTGGGCACCACTGCAGGGGAAAGAAGGAAGGGGATTACAGGGGGATCTCAAAGTTGACGTGGAGTTTGGCGTCGCGTGCCAGGCTCACGATGTTGGACAGTTTGACGGCGAGTCGTGCAGCCTCGTCCAGATGGTCGCAGGCCAGGATCTTGAGGCCAGAGGCAGCGATTAGAACCTTGGCATCGTCCACGCTGGTGCCCTGCAATGCATTCACCAGTGGCTCACAGAGAGAAGAGAAGGTAGCGATCGTGCAACGACAACACAGCCAATCTAAAGACGAGTCCCTCACATGCGGCAAGAGTCCATCACCAGAGAGGGTGCATGAAAGTAGTAAAACTGTGTGGTTAAGGGTCTAGCCCGCATTATTTTTTTCTAATATCGAATTCTAATGTGGAATAGAGTTTCTTTCAAAAGTTTCTTACAAGGAACAAATTAAAGGACTTGGTCGCAAAATTGTGGTTTGAATGTCAGTCGTTTGGGGTCGTGATAAGAACTATGCAATGTAACAGAGTCCAAGAAAAGCAGCAAATGCAAACAAGAAACCACCAAACTCAGATTTCAAGATGGCATGACGTTGCCACTCGTCAGGAATATTAAAAAGGAAGCGTGTGATTTCATGTGAATCTCATGATAATGGACCATTGAATCTTAATTTTTACGTGAAATTCGAAACATGGGATGGATGTTTCACTTCAAAAATCTCACATGCATTAACCGGAAATCGAACCCAGCCTGACTTGGGGAAAATGCAAGCAGCTTAACCACTGCCCCATCTGTCAGCAATATTGAAGTGATAAAATGCATATTATATTAAAAAACAAATGTGAATGGTTGTTCAAACACGGTATACAAATTCCGAGCACAATAAGTTACGCCACCATTTTACACGTGTGTAGATGCATGCGGCACCTCTGAATTTGGTTGGTTCCCCAGTTTAGGGGCTGCAACATTGTGGTCATGTTGGCCGGTGTACTTTGGGTGTGTGCATTTTCTCTGAAACTGGTGTTAATTTTGACGGCTGTATTAGTTGTTTTTAATTCAAGTAAGGACTGAAGACATTCAATTTTCAAGTAGTTGCTACCAAACACCACCGTCAACGAAAACTAGTTCTGAACTTGGTCATCACAGTCGGCTCCTGGCGATGAATGTTGGAACCTAAGAGCATTACTCAAATCTAACCTATAATTTAGGATCACACAAGTGTAATTAGTGTAATATTACATGCAATAAATCTATGACATGGCCCCGCCAGCTTTACTTCCCCTCAAAGGAAGGCATACTGAGCGATTTTTAATGCTCCTAAAAAATCGGACTTCGGCCGGATTTGAACCCGCGACCTTGGGCATAGAAGCTCAGCCTGCTGCAACTATACCACTATTGAGGAAACGCAGCGCAACGCAACCAGACGTTGTAGCATACTCAATGTACACAGCTGCCTGTTTACTGTGCAAACACAGATAATTATGTTACATTCCTTTTAGAGACGCTGGTGTGGCAGTATTTTTCCCCAAAGGGGATCTTTAACACACCAGTAAGTCCACTGGCATGGCCTCCTCGCCTTTGCACACCCTCAAATGCCAGCTGATTCGATCTTGAAACCTTGGGCACAGCGTTCAACCATAGAATTATGATATTAACCTTGATATACATTTTCAACCCTTTAAACCAGTCATGGGCAAAGTAAGGCCCTTAGGCTAGTTTAATCCGGCCCGCCTCATGGTTTCCAATTAAACTACACTGAAGAAAATTACATATAGGTCATATTTTCTGTTCTCTGTTGAAAAACTGTTTCAATATCATTGTGTTTACACGTTTTGTGTAATAGAGTTGCAGCTAGAACTGATCGAGTTACAATGTAACAATGAATTGAAGCAACTATTCCACAACGTTTCGAAAATTGAGTTCTATAAGGTGCGTTCAAAAAGTAACGAGCCGGAGGCTGGAATGCCCAAACCAGTGACGACATCGGCTAATCGTGGCGTGTGGGGCACCCATTGGGCACACACTTTCCGCAAGTGCAGTCGTTCCTTCATGATGGTGTGCACACTTCCAACCACGGCGGCTATGGCGTTCACTGTCACTCGGCGGTCCTGGGCAATGAGTGCATCAACCAGCTGGACGTTGTCATCGGTAATGCAGGGGGGTGCCCCAGACCGGGCATCATCGGCTAACGACACCCGTCCTTCCCTGAAGCGCTTGTGCCACGCCTTGACCCTTGCAAGGGACATGCAGTGTTCGCCATACACTTGTGACATTCGGCGATGAATGTCCGTTCGCCCTACTCCTTCCGCTGTCAGAAACCGAACAACACCTCTTTGCTCTTCGTCTGACGCCTCCGTGTTACTGTTTGCAATGTGACTGGCAGCGTTGGACGATTGATGCATGCTGCTGCTCGCTTTGTATCGCCACGAGACGTGCACGCGTGCCCTCTAGCGACGGGATGTGACCTTCCACTCTCTGGTTGGAACCACACCTCGTTACACACGCGACGACTAGCCCATGTCGTCACTGGTTTGCGCATTACAGCGTCCGGCTCGTTACTTTTTGAACGCACCTTATACAAGGCCCTACCAAAATTAAGCTTCCCAAACTTGTAATCTCATGCACAGAAGATAACTGCCATGTTCGCATCTTCCTGTTATCTGTGAACAGGTGTTTTCTACAATGAAGCTTTGCAAAAATTGTGTCGGAAATAGATTGATGGACCACCATTTAGCTGCGCTACTAAGAATCAGCTTATCCCACTTTCAACCAGATTATGAAAAACTTTTAGAAGCACTGGCATAATTTCACTTGACTCATACTCCTTCCTCTTCTAACAAATAATGAAGGTGTGTTCATAGTGCAAAGAAGATAACTGCTAAATTTCTAGGTTAGATTTCGTTGTAACACACTATCAAAGTTCCAACGTTCACCACTAGGTGTGAGTGATATCTGGTAGCGAAAGTTGGATATCGATCGGAACTTGTAGCTCACCCTATGGGTGTCCGCTTGAAACAGCCAGAGCCTCTGGCGAGCCGAACATGTCCTCGGACACTCCCGGCACTAAAAGCCATCATCATCCTGAACCAACTCCAGTATATGGTATATGAGCCCCCTCCTTGTACCACTCCTCCACCAACTTGTCCCAATCGTGACCTTACATCGTTCTTGACTGTATCTATCCACTTCTTTCGTGGCCTTCCCACGGGTCATCTTCCTTCTACTTTTCTCTCAAATTCCTTCCGTGCAGTTCTGTTTGGTGGCATCCTCTTCATGTGACCAAACCACTTCAGTCTTGAGATCTGGATCTTATTGAGGAGTCAATCATCTATTCCTACTTCTCTAATCTTCTCATTCCTGATCTTCTAGTGCAAATAAGTGCAAAGATGAAGGAATACTGGGCTAACGGAAAGCTCGCCAGAGTTAGAAATCACGTGGTCCAAGGGGCCTCAACGAACCAAGAAAAAGGTGTATTTTTTTGTCCTAAGTTTTCTACCATTGTAGCCCATAAGTTTTGTTTGATTTAAAATTCAGAAATAATAAGTTTATGTTCGACCCTAACTATTATGTGTCAGAAAACTGTATCATAATGGTGGTCATTATAACACTATTTCTCATTATGAAACAGTTTCTCCCACCAATCAGAGCTCAAGAAACAGTTGTGTGACCAATTAGATAAGGATACCTTCGCGCATGCGCTCAAAATCCAACATGTCTATATAAATTACCGAAAGAGCACCGTCCATATGTTCGCGTAAATAAACTGGTGAATATGAGACAAGAAATAGCACTGTACCTTAATATCCCCCAAACCAATTTCTACACAGCGCGTGGTTTTGAAACGACTTCGGTGACAATTTTACTGAATACTGGAGCACAATCTGAACATATGGCATTGAAGCACACAGAGCGTCGGTTGTCCAGAGAGCTTGGAAATCAGAGATATACTACCCACTGCAACACCCGATCACAACATTCTAGTGACTGAACAGATATTTATGAATATTTATGTTAAAACATATAATAAAGTTATAATTATCGTCGAACATTAACAGTCGTATGCAACTCGCCTATAATGGTAACTAAGACACTCGTATGGAAATTATAAAACTCGCATACGCTCGTTTAATAAAAATACTCGCGTCTTAATTATAGCCATTATAGGCTCGTTGCATAATGTACTATTATAATCTATCTACAAACATGTGTTGTTTTTCTTTTCGGCCCGCCTTGATTATTTCATCTGGCGCTGTCCCTAAAAAGTTTGTCCTTGTCTCCTTTAACCCCCTTAGCGTGTACAGCGCAAGGGTGCGCCCACTAGCCTGCTACGTTCACAGCGTGTACGGCACAAGGGTGCGCCCACTAGCCTGCTACGTTCACAGCGTGTACGGCACAAGGGTGCGCCCACTAGCCTGCACGGCACAAGGGTGCGCCCACTAACCTGCTACGTTCACAGCGTGTGCGGCGCAACGGTGCGCCCACTAGCCTGCTACGCTCACAGCGTGTACGGCGCAACGGTGCGCCCACTAGCCTGCTACGTTCACAGCGTGTCCGGCGCAAGGGTGCGTCGTCAAATTTGAATCGCCTGCTACGTGGACTTAGTAATAGTTATTTATTTGGTCGTAAGATGGCAGGAAGAGGCAACTTTTGACTACACTTCGAGCTACTTATTACTGCCAGGAGGTGTCGCATATCTTCATAGTCATTTATTTTTCAGATCTCTGCACACGTGTTCCCGCATCTGCGGACCGTGAGCTTGCTTGTAAACATGGCAGGTCCTGGCACAGTTATTGATGACAAAGAAATAGCTAATTTGCTCGATAATATTGCAAACGAAAGGGATTCAGAGTGTGACTACGATATAGAGGATGAGTTCGCTATAACTTCCAGTGAAGATAGTGATGCTGACGATGTAATTCGTGATTGGGCGACTGTGATATTGTCCCAGTATTGACGTGCCGCTGACCAGGGATAATCAGGTTATTGATAGTTTATTTATTTATTTACACTGTTTACGCCCACATTGGAGCACCAAAAATCAAACCTTATACACAAAGTCTTCAAATACTACAGTAAGTTCAGTTCTTAATTCTTGATAATTTTTTCCTATCCCAATACTTCTTCATTCTGGAAGATCTTGCAGCCTGTTCTTCGGCAGATATAACATATTGCTTACGCTGTGAAATATTGAATGTTAGTCGAGTGTATTTGTTATTCAGAAGCCGTTTCTCCTCTCTATGTTCAATTTGATGCTTAGTAATTCTCAATTCTTCTAAATCCATTTGTATTTCTTTAAACCATGTGATTTTTGTTTCACTGTTCCAAAAGAAGTCAAAAAGTAGTTTCAAGAGTCCAGTATTTTATAATATTATAATATTATATAATATTTATAATATTATGTTATATGTTGTTATTGTATGTGTTTTTTGAAAACTTTTGCCAGTGCGTTTGGAAATTATAGCGAAATGCATATGATACCGCGCTTACCATTGGGAGTAGGCTAGAAATAATGCACGTTGCGGGTGCAGCCCCGAGTTTCACAATATCACGCTTGAGGGGTTAAACAATAATTTGATGATGTGTAAAGCAAGAACTGTGTGAGAGGGTAATGATGGACTCTTGCATAACCTAAGCCCCGAGGGGGAGAAGAGAAGAAGAAAGAAACTTCGCCCGCACTGTAGCAGAAGAGAAATAGAAGAAGAGAGCGAGTGACATGCCATCGAGTCAGGAAGTAAGAGAACCAAAAGCTGTGCAAGTAGACCAGCAACCCACCAAGCACTGAAGCAGGGTTCCATGCAAACACAGGGTCATGCTACACCACATTACTTACCCCTGTACATTACACACAAACAAATCTTAACAACTCAATAAGTAAACATAGAAATAACTAAATAAATAGCCAAACAAATGACTAACTAAATAAATAGCCAAACAACCAACTAATTAAACAAGCAAATAAAGAAATTTAAACAATGAAAAATCACTTTTAGAGCTGTGTTGTATTTTCATGCACATTTCCTGAGCAAGAGTACCTGGAATCTTTGGAGATTCATTCATTATGAACTGATTGATGTTAAGCGTCTAGATATTCATACGAGAAAAACCAACGCACTCCTACAAACTGAATGGGCATGAACAAGCATGCTCGAACCAGTATTTTAGTGTGTCACTATGGTCTTATTTACCTGGTAAGAATAAAAGTAAACTGATATAACCCATCTGCCTCATGCAAGACTCTTAAAGTAAATACCAAATGGTACTCAATTAATTTATTCCACCTTAAGACTAGAAAAGATCAAATCCAAAACTCGAAAATTAGGCAAGAACTAAATATAACGGAACCATTAGTGCAGCGAATACAGAGGTCGAGATTAGGATGGTTTGGCCAAGTGCAAAGGATATATAAGGTGCGTTCAAAAAGTAACAAGCCGGAGGCTGTAATGCGCAATCCGGTGACGACATCGGCTAATCGTGGCGTGTGTAACGAGGTGTGGTTCCGACCAGAGCGTGGGAGGTCACAGCCCGTCGCTAGAGGGCACGGCGTGCCGATACAAAGCGAGCAGCAGCATGCATCAATCGTCCAACCAAGACCAAGACAGTAGGCCATTCGACATGCTTCCTGGCGTGGTTGAAGACTGTGGGGCACCCATTGGGCACACACTTTGCTCAGGTGCAGTCGTTCCTTCATGATGGTGTGCACACTTCCGACCATGGCGGCTATGGCATTCACTCTCACTCGGCGGTCCTGGGTAATGAGTGCATCAACCAGCTGGAGTTGTCATCGGTAATGCAGGGGGGGGTGCCCCAGACCAGGCATCATCGGCTAACGACACCCGTCCTTCCCTGAAGCGCTTATGCCACGCCTTGACCCTTGCCGTACACTTGTGACATTCGGCGATGAATGCCCGTTCCCCCTATTCCTTCCGCTGTCAGAAACCGAACAACACCTATTTGCTCTTCGTTTGACGCCTCCATGCCACTGTTTGCAATGCGACTGTCAGCGTTGGACGATTGAATGCATGCTGCTGCTCACTTTGTATTGTCACGTGACGTGCACGCGTGCTCTCTAGCGACAGGCTGTAACCTTCCATGCTCTGGTCGGAACCACACCTCGTTACACACGCCACGATTAGCCCACGTAGTCACCGGTTTGCGCATTCCAGCCTCCGGCTCGTTACTTTTTGAACGCACCTTATAGCTGCAAAGAGGGAGATGGTGAGGAACCTTGAGTGTATTAGATTGGTTGGAGGGCCAAAAAAAGAGATGGCTGGACCAAATTCGACGAGACTATGTAACATTGGAGTGGATGTGGCAGAAGTAATGGAGCAGGAGCAGTGGAAGAGACTAGTTTACAACACCCGGGTGCCTGGAGTTGGACACGCGATGATGATGAATCAATAATTGTAATTAATATGGAATTAATCAGTACCATTTCTTCAGCTTTGTATGGATCTTAACAAATTAAACCAAATGCAACCATGTAATAAGACTATTCAATCAAATTGTTCTAAAACAAATTGAAGTAATAAGATACATGCTTGCATTTGGATTAATTTGTCAAGATCCTGAAACTGGTATCATCGTCATCATCTACAGTTTCCAGCCCCTGGCTGGGTCCTGTCCATAGTTTTCTATCCTCTCAGCACCTTTCACTCCTTCCTTCACACCCACAATCCACCTATCACTTGGTCTCTACTCCTCCATTTCCATGTCGTGCATCCTCCTTGGTATCCTTGGTTAATTTTATATTAATTATAATTCTTGATCAAGGTGGAACCATTTGGTATCTACTTTACTACCTCAAACCGTCTAGGCCTCCATTACACCACGAAGTGTCCTCACAAGGCTTACTGCCTCTGTCAACAAATTTAATTCAGATCCGGGGGGTGGAACAAGGTAGACTCAGCCCCGCCTCAACCATCCTCCAAGTGATTTTCCGTGGATTCTCACTTCTTAGGCAAATGCCTAATATGTGGCAAACAAGTGTATTTCTTATTCAGGTCCGTATTTGGAGAAATAGACTACAGTGCAGTTTGTGACCCCAAGAGAAAGCAACACGATGCAGAACATACCTGCAACCTGCAGATGATGGGCAGACGAAGATTCAACTCTTTAGCAGCGGCTATGATACCTTCTGCTATAACATCACAACGCATGATCCCACCAAAGATGTTCACCATGATGGCATACACCTGTCAACATACCACACGAGGTTAGTACAGTACACTTGCACCGCTGCCTTTCTTCTGCCTAAACCAAACTCAGGCACACACTGAAGTACACTACTGAACAAAACAATACCTTATAATAAAAAAATTCAACATTCAAAATAATGTCATCGCGCCAGGAGATGGCAGTTCAACACGCTGAGACGGGGTAAAGGGGGTCTTGCAGTCCACCTATTCCAAACCTAAATATATCGGCTGGCAGTCAGTTGCTGCTACTTCCTGCTTCACGTGTGTATTGTTACCTTCATTCCTACTGTCGATATTCTTACGAGCCTTTGTGTTCACCTTTAACAGTATGGCAGTATCAGGTACAGTAATGGAAACAGTGACCAACTTCTTTGGACCAATGTTTTTGGAATGCATGATACTCTGTGAGCAGGAAGACAACTGCAGTTCAAACCAGACTGCCATCTCCTGGTGCGATATCAGTACCAATTATACTGTTAGCATTTTAAAACTTGTTTTAAATAATCTGGGCATTCTACTTCCTTTTCTATGTGATTCCCCCCCTCTTCCTCTTCACAAGACCCCACCATCTGAGCCAGCTCCATCTAGCATGTGTTCATTTCTAACTTAGTCTTATTCTGAAAAATCCCAATAGCCTACCATCATATTATGCCAACAACATCCAAGTTATAGGCCACACAGATAATCTACAATATTCCGCAGTCTACAACTACCTCTCACCCACAGGCTATTAGGAACACGTGCTGAATTCACCATCGACTATTTCAAACAAAGACATATTCAAATACAACTAAGCGGGACGCGTAGTTATGGAGAATTATCTATTAGTACATTATGCACAGAGCCTATAATGACAATAATTAAGACGCGAGTATGTTTATAAAACGAGCGAAGCGAGTTGCATACAACTGTTTATGTTCGACGATAATTATTATAAGTATTTTATGTTCGAACATAAATATTCATAAATACCTGTCGAGATTTCACCAGTTTTATATACTGAACAGAGGGCATCGGACGCAGAGAATGCCTTGTATTTGGCCATGGCCTCCTCGATTGCCCCACTATGACACTAGGCCAGGCAGTGAAATTTAAATTAGAAGGCCTTGGAACTCAGCGCAGATGCGTTGCTATCCTCACCTAATTGGTCAAACAACTGTTTCTTGAGCTCTGATTGGCGGGAGAAACTGTTTCATAATGAAAAATAGTGTTATAATGACCACCATTATTGTGCCAATTGAAATTGACACAATATTCAAACCCTGCTGTCGGCCCTCTCTGTGGCCCGTCGGGAGCCCTCGTGTCCTGTCGGCCGTCGTCGTATTTCGTCAAAAACTTCGTTGCTTACTTCAAGATGTTTATTTTCAAACCCCGTATTAGGAAAAGAAGAAATAAAGAACAATTAGCTTCCCCTTAAATGAAATTATAATGCATGCCTCTGCATGCCACATTAATTATAAAGAAGAAGAAATTATTTGGAAACGTAAAAGTGCATGTCGATGTTTGAAGTTGCATGTAATTGAAATCGTTGTATATTTATTGTGAAGTTCTGTACCTTGTATGTTGCATGTTATTGTGAAATGAGCTGTACTGTATGTGGGGAGACCTTGCCTATTGTCAAAGGAAGGTTTTAACCAAAGGCTTCGAAATCCGTTTTATGGTAGATTCATCGCCAACATAAACGTAGTGGGAACTGTTTGTTTTCCGTATTGATATGGCCTTGTCCAGATAAAATGTTTTGGTAACATGTGAAGACGGGTGTGTGCCTTCACTTGTTTCATTTCATATTGTCGCTACTATAAGCTGATTGGTGGTTTCTGGATGATGTGCGCATGCGCGCCCAGGGACTCAGTGTTGTGGGTTGGACAAGAGCTATATCATTGTCATTCCATGATGGGGCTTTAGCACGGGCAGAAGTGTCGAGCCTTGGCTCGTAGAGCCTGGGCTACCAAGGCCGAAGGTAATGAAGATTAATACTATTAACTATTTTTATTTGTCGACGCGTCGTTTTAATATTCTTTCTTCTAAACTTTAATTAATGTTTTTCGGCGATTTCTGAGTGCCGATTGGGAACTTTGTTTTAAGTAACTTCGATGTTTGTTATTGGGCTCAAGTCAAATTGTGGAAATCTACTGATTTAAATTGATTATTATGTTGATATTTTATTGGAGCTTGATTTTATTGTGGCTTGAAATAATTTCTCTTGCGCAAGCTACATAAATTCGGGTTGGCCTAAATTTTCAGTGTTCTCCTAATTTTGGGATTTTCGATAGCCTGAGGTACTCTTAATCATGTTTGGTTTTGCGTGCAAGATGCCACGCCACTTCCATTGTTCGCCCGCCATGAATGAAATTTTGATTAACTACTATTTCCGCCTATTGGCATCTGTATCTTGTGAATTCTTACGAATATATTATATATTTTATTGGTTTTGGAAAACATTATTTCATTTGAATATCGAAGTAGTATATTTCATATACTTGAAGAGGTTACACCTATCCAACTACCATAGTGGACTAGAACGTAAGCTTGATTGATCAGCACTCAACAGAGCGGAAATACTCCCCTAAGGAAATACAGGTTATGTTAACTTCAAAAAATACGTAGCAGAGTAAGCAAGGTCTGTTAGGTTGTAGACCACATTGGCCGATGAGTACCAAACCCAGCCCTCCACACAACGGGTAATCCGGCGATAGTCTTTATACGGGACAGAGATTATGGTAGCTATAGATCGTGGTTTACGATTTTCTGCAGCCGGCAGATCTTGTTAAGCATAACTTAAAGTTGCGGGGAGTTAAGGGCAAAGTTGTAACATTTAATATTAACTTAATCAGTTAGGTAGGGCTCTAACCAGTGGTATTGTGTTCTTGTTTTTATGCTAATGTACGGGTTCGAAGCGTTGCTGGCATTCTCCAGTATGTTGTGCATACTGAAGACGAGTCAAAATCAGCTGTTAAGCTGACACTCAAGACAGGTGACTTCTCAAATGACGGTGTTGGCTTGGCTGTTGGCCTATGTTTGGTTATCTCTGTGGTGTTGGTGCTGCAGGAGATCGCGAGGTAAGCCCAGATGATACAGTGTTCTTATTTATGTAGTTACTGTTTTACCTCTGCACAGTGGCGAGCCAAGAGCTCATAGCTTCTTCTGCTGTGTAAAGTTCGAGTGATTGGAAAAGTGCTGCAATTGTACCGTGCTGAAATATTTCTGGCAGTGTTGCCAAAGTGATGTCGTGAAAATGATAGTTCCGGTGAATTGCAAAGTTGTTAATTAGTCATCTGGAGGAGAGTTATCAATTTAGCTTCTGTGAGTAAACCTCTGTGCTCAGGTGGGAAGTGCTGAGTTGTAACCTGATTTTAATAGTACTTCTGTCTTGCGAATATATGTACTTTCAGTGAACGTGCAGGTGAACTTCGGTTGTGTACTGTAAGTGCCTACAGCAGCGAGTGCAGTGTTATGAAGAGTTGATCTAGGTCGGGTGATGGGAAATTTCTTGAAAATTTATTTCAGCTTAGCAGTGAAGCAGCTGTGGATTTCATTTTCAGCGGAGAATTTTCCAGGTTCTAAATCGTTTCGGGGATTGAGATTCCTTCTTGTTGAGGTTAAGTGTTGTATCAGTTGTGAGGTTGGTACTTCCATGACCAGCTGTTCAGTGCAATGTGATGCCGAGGTCATGGTGTCAGCAGCGAATGGGTGCTAAGAAGCGAGTATCGTGGTGTACTATTGCTTAATCGTGGAGAGGTTTTGATCTTCAGTTGGTGAATTATAAAAAATTGAAAATTTTATTTAGGTTCATCTTCGAAATTCGATTTGGCGGGTGAAGAAGAACGTGCCTGGACATGTGTGAATGATATTGGCGTGAGTGCTAGTGTGTTTGTTGTGGTGAGAGGTTAGGGCGTTACATGCGCCTCAGGAGTAGTGGGTGTTTTGGTGGTGTTGATGTCGGGCATTCTGCGCTCTCTCTGACCATTAATGTTGCTTGGGGTGGAGTGTCCCGTTCATCAAGGTTATTTTAGGGCTAATTTATTTTTACTTAGTGAGTGTGAGTGCCTGTTGACTGATTGGTACTCGATATCCTGTGTGGATATTTGGTTTTCTTGTAGAACATTTAGTTCTCTCGTACTAACTGTGGTTGGTATTTGTTAGTTTTGTTTGGTGACATGGCTGTGTTGAGCAGTGGTGTCTTTTGGGGAGTTAGTTAAGGTACTGCTGATGAAGTGATACCAACCTAGCGGAAGTAGCCAGTCTCTGTCTACTTATGATTCTGGTACTTTCAGTGAGGGTTGGTGATGTCGACATTGCTATGCTCTTCGACTCTTGATGTCGTTCGGGCTGGTGATGGTCGCACATCGTATTTCAGTGTTTGAGGGTATTTTGATTGTTTTTATTTCAGGTGTGTTAAGTGCCTTCTTGGTACTTGGTGCTCAGTGTGAGTACTTGTTGTTAAGTTGGTACTCTCAGTGAGTATTTGTGAGTTGGTGCTGTTGTATTTCGTGTTGTAAGTGTTGGTACCGGATTGGTATTTGAGGTGGGTGACTGAGTGTTGTGATCGTGCTATGGAAGTAGGGTTTCTGTGTGAGTTGTCCTGGTGAAGTGCTGTTTTAATTTAGAAAATTTGTTGCTGGTAAGCTTGTTGAGCTGTGTTGGTTCGGTTCTGTGTCTGCTGCGAGCGGTCACAGGTAAAGTTTAAAGCCATGCTGAAGCCTGTGTATTAGATTGTATAAGATCAATCAAATCAATATACCAGAAGGTATTGTGGTACCTTATACCTTTAATTAATTAACTTGAGAGCCAAAGTCACCATGTCATTGAGAGGTTATGTGATTTAAGCACGTTTCGAACCCCATTAATTTATTCATCTTAGAATGTGAACGCAGGATTTTGGTGGGAAACTTGTTTTTCTTTGCCCGAGCATCGGAATGTGATGTTCCTTTCATATGCCCCCTTCTGTTGTTAAAATTTAATTACTTGACTAAAGTCTTCTGACCGAAAGCTTGTTCGGGAAGTTGCTAACCTGCTCCAGTACCAATTGAAGAAGATACTGAAATGCGACCAAGTTGTCACGGGTGTGAAATTCGATAATTAAGTTCTTCGAAAGTATGCGATTAGTGCGCGTTCTAGCGGTTGAAATGAAACGACATGGTGACTGGTGATATATCTAACCATGGTGCAATGTTTGGTGGTGCTCCCTTCTGCTGTGTTTTGATTGTGTTCTAGTTGCCTTTCATCTTGGGTGGCGGTAGCAATGAGCTCTAGCTGCTGTCACCATACACGAACTAACATCTGGTGGAGGTGTCTGCCATTCTGCTGGTCGGAGTGGAGGTGCCTGCTACCACAACGTGAAGATGCCTAGCTGTGACAGACATGACAGTCTGACAGTCGGTGAGCCCTACCCATGCCTTGCATGCGCCCTGCGGAATCAACTGCTGAACCCCTGGTTGAGCTTTCGCAGAGGAAGAACTGTGCCAATTGAAATTGACACAATATTCAAACCCTGCTGTCGGCCCTCTCCGTGGCCCGTCGGGAGCCCTCGTGTCCTGTCGGCCGTCGTCGTATTTCGTCAAAAACTTCGTTGCTTACTTCAAGATGTTTATTTTCAAACCCCGTATTAGGAAAAGAAGAAATAAAGAACAATTAGCTTCCCCTTAAATGAAATTATAATGCATGCCTCTGCATGCCACATTAATTATAAAGAAGAAGAAATTATTTGGAAACGTAAAAGTGCATGTCGATGTTTGAAGTTGCATGTAATTGAAATCGTTGTATATTTATTGTGAAGTTCTGTACCTTGTATGTTGCATGTTATTGTGAAATGAGCTGTACTGTATGTGGGGAGACCTTGCCTATTGTCAAAGGAAGGTTTTAACCAAAGGCTTCGAAATCCGTTTTATGGTAGATTCATCGCCAACATAAACGTAGTGGGAACTGTTTGTTTTCCGTATTGATATGGCCTTGTCCAGATAAAATGTTTTGGTAACATGTGAAGACGGGTGTGTGCCTTCACTTGTTTCATTTCATATTGTCGCTACTATAAGCTGATTGGTGGTTTCTGGATGATGTGCGCATGCGCGCCCAGGGACTCAGTGTTGTGGGTTGGACAAGAGCTATATCATTGTCATTCCATGATGGGGCTTTAGCACGGGCAGAAGTGTCGAGCCTTGGCTCGTAGAGCCTGGGCTACCAAGGCCGAAGGTAATGAAGATTAATACTATTAACTATTTTTATTTGTCGACGCGTCGTTTTAATATTCTTTCTTCTAAACTTTAATTAATGTTTTTCGGCGATTTCTGAGTGCCGATTGGGAACTTTGTTTTAAGTAACTTCGATGTTTGTTATTGGGCTCAAGTCAAATTGTGGAAATCTACTGATTTAAATTGATTATTATGTTGATATTTTAATGGAGCTTGATTTTATTGTGGCTTGAAATAATTTCTCTTGCGCAAGCTACATAAATTCGGGTTGGCCTAAATTTTCAGTGTTCTCCTAATTTTGGGATTTTCGATAGCCTGAGGTACTCTTAATCATGTTTGGTTTTGCGTGCAAGATGCCACGCCACTTCCATTGTTCGCCCGCCATGAATGAAATTTTGATTAACTACTATTTCCGCCTATTGGCATCTGTATCTTGTGAATTCTTACGAATATATTATATATTTTATTGGTTTTGGAAAACATTATTTCATTTGAATATCGAAGTAGTATATTTCATATACTTGAAGAGGTTACACCTATCCAACTACCATAGTGGACTAGAACGTAAGCTTGATTGATCAGCACTCAACAGAGCGGAAATACTCCCCTAAGGAAATACAGGTTATGTTAACTTCAAAAAATACGTAGCAGAGTAAGCGAGGTCTGTTAGGTTGTAGACCACATTGGCCGATGAGTACCAAACCCAGCCCTCCACACAACGGGTAATCCGGCGATAGTCTTTATACGGGACAATTATGATACAGTTTTCTGACATATAATAGTCAGGGTCGAACATAAAAATTATATCGATACTAAGCGAAACTGCAGTATCGAAACACACTTCTCGTAAAATCGTTCTGTCCGATGGATGACTGGAGTTTTTCTTTTCGCCAGCATACGCACGCCAATCTACACTCTGTGCTGTATTTTGAAACAAAGAACATGTTATAGATAGCGATTTTATATTCAGCCTGCATGTTCTACAGACCACGCCCATCCACCACTTTATGGTAGTAGCCTATCTTTGCAGAACGCGCTGCGCGGATGTTGTGGTGTATCATTGCTGATAACTTTGGTTATTTTGATTAAATATATCGTACGATGTACATGGTGGCACTCAAATCGGTCAACAATTTTCCAGGAGTTTTCCAGGAGTAATTCTCATTTTTCCAGATTTAAAAATAAGCACGAGTGCGGGGGGGGACTTTATCGGTTGCCTTCTTCAAGACCAAAATAAAGCAGTTGTGTTTGGTTTACTTATACAGATGTTGACAAACATTAGTGGTGATTGCGTTATTGATACGCAAGCCTACACACAAATGATTTAATTGTTGTTTTAAAAAAGCCTTTGTGACTCAAATATCCGCTTTGAAAAAAAGAGAAAAGAATGTTGCCTGCAATTTTATTGCGGCGAAGTTGTCTATACTCTATATGTTTTACAAAAATACTATCACGTGTTCTTCCACACAGGAACAGGTAGCCTGAGGAAATTTCTTCCGTTAATGATAGAGTGCTCACCCAAAACCGCAGCGGGAGTATGATTTAAGATGGAAAGATTTTTATAATTAATTAACAATGGCTATTTTCCAGGAGTTTTCAAATTTTTCGTCATTTTCCAGGCCTAATATAAATCCAGGAGTTTTCCAGGTTTTCCAGGAAAAATAAAATAAAATAAAAAATAAAATAGCTTATTTTTACTCTCTCCCTTTCCCAAAATAATGAATTCTTGCGAAGTTCGCGTCTATAGTATCCCCCCAACAATTTCGGAACTAAAAATTTAGGAAAAAAAGAAGTCCTATAGGCGAGTAAATACAGACCTTGGGGTCTGCGGTGATGATGTTGAAAGCCTCCTTCACTTGCTGTGCGGTGGCTCCACCGCCCACGTCCAGGAAGTTGGCGGGCTCTCCTCCGTGAAGCTTGATGATGTCCATGGTGGCCATCGCAAGTCCCGCACCGTTCACCAGACACCCGATATCACCTGCACACACATTTGGCTTTCATTCACTTCAGATAAAACTCATTGAATGAATCAAACAGAACGCAACCTATGATACGAACCGTCCAGTGCGATGTAGTTGAGGTTATGCTTGGCAGCCTCTACCTCCTTCTCGTCCTCTTGGGTCCAGTCGCGAAGAGCAAACAAGTCCTTCTGTCTGAAGTCGGCGTTGTCATCGAAACGAAATTTGGCATCCAAAGAAAAGTCTGCGAACAAAACACATGTTATATAATGCCATACTCTATTTGTAATATTATAGAAAGCTCCTTGGTGACTAGTTTCTTTGCACTCATTGTGTCTGGCAAGTAAACAGACCTGTCTACATTTCAACAGGCTAATGAAAACATGCAACACATTTAACCCTAACAGTGCCAAGAGTAGTGCTTAGTAGAGCCAGGGCCAAAGAAATCGAATATGTGCGCGTTTTCAGACATATGGCGACATCTTTTCTCAATTCTTGGAAGCAGACGGTGACGAGGAAGTTAAGTTAAGTTGGTACTCTAATAGGATACGTATTTCTGTTGTATTTACTCATAGAAGATGCATGGGCAATGGGGTCATTGTACACCAAAATGGAAACACTGCAGGAGATCTTGAGAGAATAACCAGTTTATTGGATTTTAGTGATTTGCAAGATGGTGAAATTAATAGCAGTGATTCTGAAGAAGACGATTCTAGGGATGCCCAAGGAAGCGGATTTAGGGATGTCCAAACATTTGAACACTACTGCAGTATGCCTCAATCGTATTATTAATTGTACTCCAGACTTAGAAGCCTGAAACATTGTGTGATGGTAGTTCTTAATATTTTCGACAAACTGTATATTCCAAAAGTATTTACCTACTAGGCAATTACTTTCACAAAAACACCTCAAACTTTAAATCGAAAAATAAAAAATAAATTTAAAAAGAAGACTTGTGTCAAAATGTTTTTAAATATATATCTTGTATTTATGTTGAAAATAATGCACAAACCTTCCACTTTAAAATGCTGCATCATTCATAAAAGTATGCCCATTAAAAGTGACTAAAGTTAATTACCGTATTTCCTCGCATAATCGTCACACTTTTTTTGCCAAAATTTCGTGAAAAAAAGCAGGGTGTGACAATTATGCGAAGAATATTTAATTTCAAAGAATATACTGTATCATTATTTGCTGCATGGGCCAGGCATTCGCGTGAGTCATAGCCTGCAGTCAGAGACAGGGTTCTTTCTTCTAACAAGGTCACGACAGGTTAACGCTCGCGGAATGTGCTGATGAAGCTGGCCATACGCGTCGTGGTTCATAGCCCGCAGGCATAAAGACGAGATTACTTTCTCCTGACAAGATCACGCCAGATTAGGCCTATAAACTCGCGGAATGTGCGCTGGCCGTTCGCGTCGCGGTTCATAGCCGGCAGGCATAAATACGATATTACTTTCTCCTGGCAGGATCACGCCAAATTAGGCCTACAAGCTCGCGGAATGTGCGCAGGCCGTTCGCATCACAGTTCATAGCCCGCAGGCATAAAGACGAGAGTACTTTCTGCTGACAAGATTAGGCCTATAAACTCGCGGAATGTGCGCTGGCCGTTCGCGTCGCGGTTCATAGCCGGCAGGCATAAATACGATATTACTTTCTCCTGGCAGGATCACGCCAAATTAGGCCTACAAGCTCGCGGAATGTGCGCAGGCCGTTCGCATCACAGTTCATAGCCCGCAGGCATAAAGACGAGAGTACTTTCTGCTGACAAGATTAGGCCTATAAGCTCGCGCGGAATGTGCGCTGACCATTCGCGTCGCGGTTCATAGCCGGCAGGCATAAATACGATATTACTTTCTCCTGGCAGGATCACGCCAAATTAGGCCTATAAGCTCGCGGAATGTGCGCAGGCCGTTCGCGTCACCGTTCATAGCCCGCAGGCATAAAGACGAGAGTACTTTCTGCTGACAAGATCACGCCAGATTAAGCATATAAGCTCGCGCTGACCATTCGCGTCGAGGTTCATATCCCGCAGGCATAAATACGATATTACTTTCTCCTGACAAGATCACGCCAGATTAGGCCTATAAGCTCGCGGAATGTGCGCAGGCCGTTCGCGTCACAGTTCATAGCCCGCAGGCATAAAAACGAGAGTACTTTCTGCTGACAAGATCACGCCAGATTAGGCCTATAAGCTCGCGCTGACCATTCGCGTCACGGTTCACAGCCCGCAGGCATAAATACGAAATTACTTTCTCCTGACAAGATCACGCCAGATTAGGGCTATACGCTCGCGGAATGTGCGCTGGCCGCTCGCGTCTCAGTTCATAGGCCGCAGGTCTAAAGATGAGATTACTTTTTGCTGACATGATCACGCCAGATTAGGCCTATAAGCTCGCGAAATGTGCGCTGACCATTTGCGTCGTGGTTCATAGCCCGCAGGCATAAATACGATATTACTTTCTCCTGACAAGATCACGCCAGATTAGGCCTATACGCTCGCGGAATGTGCGCTGGCCGCTCGCGTCACAGTTCATAGGCCACAGGTCTAAAGATGAGATTACTTTTTGCTGACATGATCACGCCAGATTAGGCCTATAAACTCGTGGAATGTGCGTTGGCCGTTCGCGTCGCGGTTCATAGCCGGCAGGCTTAAAGATGAGGTTACTTTCTCCTGACAAGACCACGCCAGATTAGGCCTATACGCTCGCGGAATGTGCGCTGGCCGTTTGCGTCGCGGTTCATAGCCGGCAGGCATAAAGACAAGATTACTTTCTCCTGACAAGATCACGCCAGATTATACGCTCGCGGAATGTGCGCTGGCCGTTTGCGTCGCGGTTCATAGCCGGCAGGCATAAAGACAAGATTACGCCAGATTATGCGCTCGTGGAATGTGCTAAGTGACGAAGCTTGCCGCTCGCGTCACAGTTCATTGCCCGCAAGCATAAAGACGAGTTATTTTTCGTCTGACAAAGTCGCGCCAGCGTGTGCAACTGACTGGCGCACAAATACGAACATGCTATGCGACGATTATGCGATGAAATTTTATAAACCTATTTTATTGTTTGAAAAGTGGGGTGCGACGATTATGTGGTGGCGACGATTATGCGAGGAAATACGGTATTATTCCAGCAAGTAATTTGCCTGGTACTACCGACTATTAACTACAGTCTTGTAGGGTTAATAACTTATTCTCACAGGAATGAGTATAATGGATCTAGGACTAACTAGAATTGACAAATGGGCACACTTTTAATTGGTCACCATAACGAATAAAAGCAGAATCCTTAAGTTCACTACCCAAATTTTCAACAGGAAGATCGATTTATTATTGGTAAGGAAGAATTGAGGAAAGTAGACAGTTTCAAGTATCTGGGAAGCATGATACAAGAAAATGGAAGAAACGAAAGGGAGATAAATGAGCGGGGGAGACCAGCAGAATTATTCAGGAAAAGCGTTAGGAGCCTGGTATGGAGTAAGGATGTCCCTCAAAACAGAAAAAGGGTTATATATAGGACGAGCTGACGTATGTCTCAGAGACCTGGGTTATGAAAGGAAGGGAGCGAAGCAGAATACAGGCTAGTGAGATGAAATTCCTGAGAAACAGTATTGGAGTAACAAAGGTGAACAGATCAGAGAATTTGTCAAGGAGGGAGCATTACAGGATAGGATAGAGGAATCAGGTATGGGCATGTTACGCAAATGGATGGGAGGAGGAGGATACCCAGGAAGATACACGAGATGAAAATAGAGGGAAAAAGAGCAAGTGGCTGAAGGGAGTGGAGGACTGCGTGCGAAAGAAAGGAGAAGACTGGACCAAGGTGGTGACGGTGAGATCGTGGGAAGACAGAAGACGATGGAGAGGCTTATGTTCCAAACAGACCCGGCCAGTGGCTGGAAACTGTGCAAGATACATCCAGAAACTAGGACCATAACGAGTAGAATAAGGAAGTGTGATCTCTTCTCCCTCAATAGCACGTAATGAATACGGATCGGGTTGACACTCGCCGCTACGCAGCGCTTCAGTCGATTTGTGATGGTTGATTTCCACTATGTTTATGTGTTTATGTGCGATATATTAAGTATTTAATCGGTCGGAGTGTTTTGGTGGTGTTCTGTACAAACTTTTATTGATATACAAGTGCTTACACAATTATCTCATAGTATTAATACCTGAAATGCTATTGTAGGAAGCATTAACTGAAAGGGAATTTAATTTCTTGTCGTGTGTTGAGGTTATCTTCGTGTGTTAATTTTATTGTTATGTAATGCAAGTAAACAGCAGTTTAGCCCTTACATTTTCATGAGTGCTTAATGTGAGTAGTGAAGATGCCTTGTTGTTTTGTACCAGGATGCAGATCTGGCTATGGGGACTGTAAAGAGGTAAGACGGTTTTTCAAACCCCCTAAAGATAAGGAACGTTTTATCAAGTGGAAAGGGGCCATACCAAGGAAGGATAGGGAACTTACTGAAAAGTCCTACATCTGTGATGCTCACTTTTCAGATGATTTAATTGTTAAATTTGACAAATTTGAGATAGAAGGGAAGGAAGTACTTCTCCCAAGAACCAACTGGCGATTGAAAGACTATTCTGTTCCACATATATTTCCTAATTTGCCTAAGTATTTGTCCAGTACTGTAACTCGAAGGAAATCTCCCAAAAAAAGAAAATCGTCAGATAATCTTCTGTCAAAGAAACCCCCCAAATGTTCGAAATTTGATTCTGAATCCGCTTGTGACAACAGCAATATCCAGTTTTCCAACATGCCTAAATCCGACAATTCTCAATCTGAAGTGTTAGAATTAAAACAACAATTAAGGAACTTAAAACGGAAGTTGGCTAGGGCAAACAAAACGATTAAGTTAGAGAGGGCTAAAGTTTCTGTTCTGCAAAGTGAACTTGGTAGGATGAAACACAGACTTTCAGGACAAGGTGCCTGTCAGTGTAAAGAAGGGCTATCTAGGAAACAAAAAGTTATTGTGGACACTATGTTGCAAAAGTGTCAGAAAAAGAACCCCAAAGGTATGAGGTATGACAGTGAGTTTCTTTTAGATAGTTTTTTGCTACACACAAAATCACCCAAGGGTTATAGACATTGCCTGAAACATGGTTTGCTGCCCCTTCCATCTGAGGTACATTTAAGGAGGTTGTTAAAGGGTTTAAAATGCTCATATGGTGTAAATAAAAATGCTCTTGATGCCATTAAAGACTACTTCAGTGAAGAAAGGGATGAGAATAAAAAGACAGGGATTGTCATTTTTGATGAGGTGAAACTAAGAGAAGATGTACAATTTAATGGGTCCTCTTTGTTCATAGATGGATTTGTGGACTTTGGTAATGTAACACCTGAAGACCAGTGTAATGTGTTGGCTGACCATGCCCTTGTTTTTATGTTTGTACCTCTCTTACACAGTTGGGTGCAACCAGTTGCTGTCTTTGCTAGTAAAAATGCTACTCCTGGAGAGCTTTTGGCTAAAATATTAGTACAAATTATAATCCAACTTGAACAGGCAGGGTGTAAAGTGGTAGGGTTCACATGTGATGGCAGCCAATCAAACAAACAGGCCTGGAGGCATTTACAAATATCAGGAAAGAAAGGATATGTTAAGTGTTGTTTCTCTAACCCTGTTGATGGAAGTAGGAAAGTATGGGCTTTTTCAGATGCAGTACATATTTTAAAATGTATACGCAACCACTTCCATGACAAGCGTGCTGTCGTGTTTGATACAGACACAGTGGACTATCGCTTTTATGAACTTGTGTATAATACTGACAATTCATCAGAACTCGCTGGTGTAAAGGCATGCAGTAAATTGACTTTATCACATATACATCCAACCTCCTTCCAGCGGATGAATGCCCGACTTGCCTTTCAGTTATTTAGCACTAGCATGGCAAAGGCCTTACATTTTTTTAGAGAAACTGGCATTCCAGGTTTTGAAGAGAGTGAAGCGACTGAAAGATTCACGCAGGTGTTGAATGATATGGCCGATGCTTTAAATTCCACCACACCATCATTTGCATTGAGAAAAGATTCTAAACATCATAAAATTTTACTAGACATGTCTGTAATTCTAGATAATTCAGATAGTACTTTTGCTTCCAACAGAACATTAGAATCATTGAGAGTTACTATTCAGAGCACACTGGAAATTGCTGTTTATTTGTGGAGTCAAGGTTTAAACTATGTATTGACAGGCAAATTTAATCAGGATCCACTAGAGAGACATTTTGGCATCATGCGATCATTGACATGTGATGACCATCCTTCAACAGTTGATTTCTTGCACTTACACATGTTGCAATCTATTTATGTTCCAGTAAAAAATGTTTTATCAAAAGGAGGGAATTGTGAACTAAAGACAGAATGCTCCTTAACATCATATGTCAACCAGATCAGAATTCTAGCAAAGAAGACTGAGAAGGAAAATAGGGACATAAAAGCATCAGTGTTGGGCAGTTTAGAGGAAAAGATTGTTTTTGAAAGTGGTTGTGAAAGTCTTTCAGTGCAGGGAGAAAATCCATCCGTCAGTGCCCTTGGTAGTGTTAAAAGATGTTTGGTTTACAATTTAGCTGGTTATATTATACATCAGGCCCCCAGAATTCTGAAGTGTGTGTCCTGTGTTGATGTTATCAAGACATCAGCAGTAACAACTAATTCTTTTGCCCTCTTTACAAACTTACGGGACTATGGCTCTCAAAGGGGACAAAACTATTTATGCCACCCTTCAGAGGCATTATTTAATGTCTTGCTTCAGGCAGAAGAGACAATAAGTGCCCACCTCTCATCTCCCTCTGGTTTCTGGGGTGACTTGTTTTATGATTGCTTGGAGAACATGGAGAACATTACAATTCAACCCTCAGGCTTGGGGTGTAATGAGCAACATGCAATTGAGACTGTACCAAAACTGATCTTTCACTACATGAAGTGTCGTTTCTACTTCAAGATGAAGGAACTCCGGAAGGAACTGAGATCAGGGAAAATGTCAAAATCTACCAGGAAATTTTCTAAGGTATCGAACTGAAGGTAAGAATTAAAAGAAAGAATATGACTCATCAGTTTTGTTATTATTGTGTTATTATTATTATTATTATTATTTAAAAATTTGAATTATGTGTTTCACTTTCCGCTGCGAATTATATTCTCTCTTATTGTTCCTGTTTATTTCAGGTAATATTCCTTTTGAATGTCAATGCCCTACGCGAGTTGCGTTCGTACTGTTTATTTTTTTTATTTTTATTTTTGGTTGTGTTGCAAGTCTGTTAAGGGAATGTAAAATGTGTAACAATGTGAAGAAATCCTTTCTGATAGCGAGGTTCATTTTTCCGTTCTTTTTTTTTTTTTTTAATTTACGGTACCGATAGCTGGCAAAACTAATTGCATTTTGAACTTGCTCTCTGTCTTCGCTTATTGTCGAAACTGGACTATTACAGGATACGACTTTATTAAATTATAATTGGGCACAGTAAAGTAAGTGTAGATGTCGAACTTATTAGCGCCTATGAGGATATCTTGCGGTGTTTTAACATGTAAAACAGGTCGCAAGGTTTTAAGTCTCGTAAGCGCCAATGCTAACTTACATCACAGATCGGAGCCAGCGCTGCGCTGCGGCAAACCAGGCGTACTAGGCCAGTGATATCACTTCTTATTCTACTCGTTATGCTAGGACTTTAAATAAATAATCAACATTATTATTTAAAATCCATCAATTTACTTGTACCTTTTCATGTTAACATTCCATGATCAAATTTTGTAAAGGCTTATAATATACCCATCCGTTGTATACAAGCAAGGTCTGAAACTTGTACTTGCTAAGCATTGACTAGGCGGAACAAATGTGTTATCCACTCCTCTACGAGTTGGGAAACCCATCCCACATCATTGCAAAGTGGCGTGCAGACTGTTGGTCACATAGCAATCGCTATCTCTGCAATATGCATCATTGATAGGGATTGGAATTTTTCGGTGACTTCAGAGTGAAGAAAGCAGAATTTTAAAGTGGCAAATTCGGTGGTTTCAAGTGCACTTTTCGGTACTTTCAAAATCATAAATTTTAGGCAGGATTTTTTAAATATCATGGATAACATGCATAACATAACACATTTCAGTCATCCTTTAAAGTATACTTCAGTGATAAGATCCAAATTCTCTTGTGACAAACGGTGACGCATGTCACTTAACGTGCTAGTGTAAGCTGAAAAACAAAAGTTCACAGCGTTTGAACAGGGGATCCAAATGGTTTTCAACACAGATTCTGAGAACTTTGGAAATACAAATGTCATTCCTTGCAAAACTCCAACAATGTCTGTCTTGGTCCTGTCATGCATCTGCTTCTTGATTAAAGTTTGCAGTTCTTTGTATCCTTTTAACACCTCACTTTCTTCCAGTGTTCCACAGAATGGCAACTTCTAATTTTCTTTGCAAGGTCCTCATTGATTTTCACTGGCACTATTTCTGCTGGATCAAACGCGCATATTTGTAAATCCTGTTCCCAGGGTCAACGGATCTCAAGGTGATTTATTTCCCAAGAGCATGGGACCCAGGATTTACTAAAACTGAATGTATTTTCCCTCTTTTTAACACATTTCCACAACCCTCCAACTGCTCCTTAATGAAGGTACCGTACTTTCCAGAAACAGCAAGATTAAGGGCTTGCTGAATTCTCCGTAGATGTCCATCTAGAAGATGAACAGTTGGATAAGACTGGCATTCTAATAAAGGGATGAGTTCAGTGATGTCTGCGCCAAATTCTTTGAATCTCAAGTATTTCGTCATGTGAATCATTGTTGAGAAAATAAACACCAGAGTTATCAGTCCCTACTACTTCACTCATAAATTGCAAAATATCTTTCAAGTACTCTGACAGGCACACTACAGAATGAAACCAAGAAGACCACCTGGTTAATACTGGTTCAGGAAACAGTGGCACATTTTGAACTCGATACTTGCCATCTAGATATTCATGTCTGAAAGGCGGACTATATGACGCCACGCGTCGAGTAGGTACTAGGATGAAGGGGCAGATGACCTTGCTGTTCCGGTCCTTAAAACCTCAATAACTAAGTACTGTAACTTATTAGGATGACTTCCCAGAGTGATAGAGATCGCTGTATGCAGAAAGTGAGGCCCGCTATCTACCGCTAAGTTTCCGATCATTCCGTGTTTGTTGGATGCTCTCCATGCAGTCAAGTCATGGGAGAAGATTACCGCTAATACACTCGCACAAAAACAAGCGTTTGTCGGCTTCTGTGACGACGATATTTTAAACGGACAAGGTGGTCTCACTACGATGACATTAGGGCAAAACCTGGATGAATGTCAAGATGCAGAAGAAAGTGACATCCAGTAGTTAGACTTCGATAAAAACAATCATGGTTTCAGACATGAGGATAATGTATGGAATTTGACTGTCGGAGAGGTAAACTGAGATCCAGTACATATAGAATGCAGGAGTGATGCAACGGAAATCCCGAAAGTTCCCACAGTCAAGCTAGTGTGTCTATAGTCACACTTATCTCTTATATAGAAAATCAAGATGAATTTTCGTTATCTCGTTATCATATATTGTTTTCTTCAGAATTGTACAATCTAAAATTAGAAAAAATAAACCATCTAAGAAACAAAAAGTGATGACAGTCATTTTTCTTAGTTTTTAATATTGGTAAAATCCACATAGTGTGTCTTACAATACAATGTTATGAAGTATTATATTTATGTTTTTGCGTGTTCATAAAATACATTTCAATATTTTTAACCAATAGTTTTCTCTTTGTTAGGCTTAAAAACATTACTGTGGATAATTCGCGGAAATTCGTGTATTAATTGCCGCGAATTATCGGAAGTGCACTGTAAAGAAAAAAAACGGATAAAGCTAAAATTCGAGTTTTCATGCGAAATTCATGCATAATTCGCGAAATTTGCGTCTTCATGCGAAATTCGCGAAATTTCGCGACTTCAAAAACTTTTTTCCGCCATTTTTAGGGTTATTAAAACACATTATCGTCTGTGTATTACTTCACTTAATAATTCGCGAAATTCGCAATAGCGAATTTTTCATAACCCTAATCATTGAGAGCTCTGCTCAAACTCTGGTTCTCGGCAGCTCATACAGTGTCTTTGCTAGAGAAGATCATAATCTGAAGTCAGTTACACAATCTACTCACCAATTTCCATGTTACGTTTAACGGAACTGTGCGATATGAGAGGTCTATCACCAATCAATGTCTTGGATTCTTCCCGCCATTAAAAAATCAGACTTTCTCAACTGGGAATCGAACGAGCGACTTGGGATAAAGGTTTCAGGATTGACTTACAAATTCTGCGAAGCAATGTTTCAATGTCCTCCCTGTCAATACATATTCTTTTACAGCTTATACCCTCTCAGGGTACATCAAAAGGAAACCATTATTATTCATTATGATAATACGGGAAGGATTTGGTGATGACCGTTATAGATATTGTGAAGGCATGCGATAGTGTGTCAAGACAACTGAAGAAAGTAGGTAGAGCTGAAGCGAGTCAGTAGCGTGAAGACCAAGATTGGACAAACAAACTGGTTCAATGTAGAAACAGGTCTTCGATAAGGGAGTTTCCTCACCGTCATGGATGGAATCCATAAACGAGTGAAATGGTGAATGGGAAGTAAAGGGATACAGTGATATGGGGGGACGATTACAGTGGAATCTCGTTAGTACGTTCTTCAAGGGACTGAAAAATTTGGACGTCATATGCGGGAAAACGTACTACCGAAAAACGCCATACTGCATTTACAACGTATAAGAAAGAACGCGGCGTATATATGGACGTCAAATCGCCGACCTTAGTAAGTGATTGTATGCACTACTAGTCACGACATAAACATAGGTTATCAGTAACTTTCACGCAATAAATAACATAAAAATGAATTACTGTACCTCTACACCACAGTATAATACAGGGTCATTATTTCTGCTTAGCAAGGACATTCTCGCTCTCGCGCTCCGCCAGTGACGGCTCAGTTACCGGCGACCGCGCACGCATATGTAGGCCTACGGCAGAATACGGTGCTTAAAATCAGTAGCCTACCATGCAGTTTTACTGGCCATGATTTACAGTAGATGCTGAAAATGTTCCCCATCAGCTTCCAAACACATATAATACAGGGTCTTTCTTTATATTTGATCAGCAAGGACATTCTCGCACTCGCGCTCCGCCAGTGACGGCTCTATCGCCGGCGACCGCGCACGCATATGTTTGAAGCACGGGCTTGCTTGAACCACTTCAATAAAGCGCTTTCTAGTTCAGGAAACTGTCCCTCTCGCACACGTTTCCTTTTGCCACTCACCCTTTCTTCAAATGCACGTTCAATTTCCTTCCTTTTGCCGAGAATCGTGTTCAGTGTAGACGGAGGAATGTTCCACTTTCGCGCTATATCCACACACTTCAAGTGAGGATTGCATTCCACGTCTCGAATGTATTTAATCTTCTCATCATTAGTTATCTGCCGTACTTTCTTCTTATCCATTATGAAACACGCAATAAAATAGGTCATAACTGGACGTGGACACTAAGAACTAGAAGACAATAGTGCGGAACACGAAGACATTAATGTGCCTACGTGAGAAATAAACAAAGGGAAGGGGGTGAAGGGCAGCGGGAGAGATACACGTAACCTGTGTTGCGCCATAGCTATAGCCACTTCTACGCCGTCAAACACAATAAAATCATCGACACTGTCAATAACTATCAGAGAATATGAGGCAATATCGTGTCGTGTTTTCCAGAAGCCGAATTTTATAATGAAATAAGAATAAAATCCGGTTCACTAACAAATAGTTAAACGGAAATGTGATCGTTGTAAGCTGGAATAGAGAACGTATTAAGGGGATATATCAACATGAATTTAGTAGGATTGGGTCTGGGACTTGAGAAAGGAGAGAAAGGGCAGCGGGAGAGAGACACGTCACCTGTGTTGCGTCATTGCTATAGCCACTTCTACGCCGTCAAACACAATGAAATCATCTACACTGTCAATAACTATCAGAGAATATGAGGCAATATCGCGTCGTGTTTTCCAGAAGCCGAATTTTATAATGAAATAAGAATAAAATACGGTTCACTAACATAGTTCAACGGAGATTTGATCGTTGTAAGCGGGAATAGAGAACGTATTAAGGGGATATATCAACATGAATTTAGTAGGATTGGGTCTGGGACTTGAGAAAGGAGAGAAAGGGCAGCGGGAGAGAGACACGTCACCTGTGTTGCGTCATAGCTATAGCCACTTCTACGCCGTCAAACACAATAAAATCATCTACACTGTCAATAACTATCAGAGAATATGAGGCAATATCGTGTCGTGTTTTCCAGAAGCCGAATTTTATAATGAAATAAGAATAAAATCCGGTTCACTAACAAATAGTTAAACGGAAATGTGATCGTTGTAAGCTGGAATAGAGAACGTATTAAGGGGATATATCAACATGAATTTAGTAGGATTGGGTCTGGGACTTGAGAAAGGAGAGAAAGGGCAGCGGGAGAGAGACACGTCACCTGTGTTGCGTCATTGCTATAGCCACTTCTACGCCGTCAAACACAATGAAATCATCTACACTGTCAATAACTATCAGAGAATATGAGGCAATATCGCGTCGTGTTTTCCAGAAGCCGAATTTTATAATGAAATAAGAATAAAATACGGTTCACTAACAAATAGTTAAACGGAGATTTGATCGTTGTAAGCGGGAATAGAGAACGTATTAAGGGGATATATCAACATGAATTTAGTAGGATAGGGACTTGAGAAAGGATAGAAAGGGCTGCAGGAGAGACACACGTCACCTGTGTTGCGTCATAGCTATAGCCACTTCTACGCCGTCAAACACAATGAAATCATCTACACTGTCAATAACTATCAGAGAATATGAGGCAATATCGCGTCGTGTTTTCCAGAAGCCGAATTTTATAATGAAATAAGAATAAAATCCGGTTCGCGTACAAATAGTACAACGGAAATTTGATCGTCGTAAGCGGGAATAGAGAACGTATTAAGTGGATATATCAACATGTATTTTGTAGAATTGGGACTGGGACTTGAGAAAATCATCGCGCTAAGCGGGAAAACTTCGTAACCGAGAACGTGCTAACGAGATTCCACTGTAATTGGAAGTCCAAGAACAAGTTAATGTTTGGAACCAGGAGATAGAAGAGCATGGAATGAAAATCAGTGTGGAGAAGGGTCAGAGGGTAGTGATGTGCGAGAAGGTAGGGGGCAGTAGATGGATAACCATTACAAGTTGTGAAAAGCTTCAAATACTTAGGGAGTATCGTCACAGATGATGGAGGGATAAGTGAGATATTGGTAAGAGGATCCAACAAGCAAATGGGTTTTGCCAGAGTGTGAGGGGTCTGGTGTGGAACCAGGAAGTTCCCAAGAAATATAAAAAAATCTTGTATTCAACATATTACACACCTATACTGACTTATGGATCCAGGATTGCGCAATGAAATTTCAGAGAAGCAGATTAGGAATAACAAGAAGAGATAAGAGTAAGAAATGAGAGATTGTGGAAGAGAATCCCTTACAAGAGATCATAGACAAGTCCAGAATGAGTTGGTACGGACAGGTTAGGAGAATGCAGGGGGGCGAGAGACCAAGAGACTGGTGGATTGTGGGTGTGAAGGAGTGGGACAGGGTGAAGAGTGAAAGGTGGTGGGAGGATAGAGGCTTATGTTCCAAGCAGGGGCTGGAAACTGTACAAGATGATGATACTTGACGTATGTAGCAGGCACGTGGACAACAACTGAAAATGAAAATCCACAGCCTGCTTCCAGTCTCCGACCGGGTCAGGGATGGAATGAATGAAGCCCACATTTAGCGGCGAGGATATGAACTGTGACGGCTGCCGAGGCCTGACGCACTCCTCTGGGGCAATGATTAAATGAATGACAGATGAAATGAAATGATAGTGGAGTGTTTTGCTGGAATTAAATTTTGACAGGGAGAACCGGAGTACCCAGAGAAAAACCTGACGGCCTCCGTTTTGTCCAGCACAGATCTCACATGGAGTGACCGGGATTTGAACCACGGGCCCAGCGGTGAGACGCCGGCGTGCTGCCGCCTAAGCCACGGAGGTTACGTGGACAACAACTAAACTACTCAAATGAATGGAGAAACAAGGAACAAATACATGTAATCACAAGCAAGCAAAAAGACTGTTTACATATTTAAGACACCTGTACATCCTCTTTTCTCTTAACAAATGTAACAAGGAGTCAAAAGGACAATTACCTCTTTATGCCACAAGGATTTCACAATAATGTAAGCAGAAATATCTGTACATTTTAATGAGAAGCTAGATTAGCCTACTTTGTATTTTAACAATTAAGTGCTGAAGAGGGACACTTGTAATGGTACACTGCAAGGGTATGGCAAGGTGGACATTAAAACAGTAACAGAATTAGGATCAAGAGGCAGACACTCACCACGGAAGCTAAAATGAATTGTGTTCTGTACATAAAGTTACTTACAGTTACCGTCAGGGTCCTCTGCATAAGGGTTAATTTCGATGAGCAGAGCATCCTTCTGGAGGAACAGGTCGTACATTTTCAGCAACATATCTGCTGTCTGATCCTTCTTGTGTCCCAGACCTACCTTCTCGGCCACTGCTGCCGCCCTCTCTTTCGACAGACCTGGAACAACGAAGTCATACTGACCTCAACAGTTTGGCACAAGAAAGAATAAATGTGGAGTAAACCAGTTATGAAGGGATTATCGATCATTTGTGGTAGTGGTATTTATTAGCGACTCGATGAAAACTATCAAAGCAAAAGTAACCAGCCTCCCCGAGTGGAGGGGGCAATGAGGCTTTTCCCCCAACCAGAAGAATAAAAGAGTCAACCGAGAAGTTCCTCCAGTGGAAAACTTACCGTATATACCCGAAAACCCCCCGCCCCCGAATAATCCCCGCACCCTCATTTTTGAATGGAAATTTAAAAAAAAACTTTTATTTTTATTTTTGTCACTTTTAAACAAATGTATACTATTAATACTGTACCACATATGACGAGATTTCATGTTAGCTATTTCCATCACTTGTTTTACGTTTACCGATGCCATGCTACCGTATCATGCAACTCAAGAAACTGTAAAACCCGCGCGTCTGCCCCCAACACCTGTTGACCTGGACGGCTACTCTCTCCCCCTACCACCACACTTACGAGTTTAGTGCCCCGCGTACCGCACGGCGGTGTGTAAGAAGCGTGCAGTACACAACGACTGAAAATGAGCAAAAGAATAAGTTTTACGGCATCCTTCAAGTTGAAAATGCTAGAATTTGCTGCAGAAAATGGAATCAAAGCGGCGAGTCGTAAATATGAAGTGCAGCCGTGTATGATTCGTTATTGGCGTACCGGTAACCAGAAGGACAAATTATTGGGAACAAAGAAAACTTGTTCCTTCCACGGTGTGAAAAAAGGAAAGTACGAAAATGTGGACATTAAAGTTCTGGAGTGGGTTCGAGAAACAAGAGACAATGGTCACGCTGTGAATCGCAAAATGATGCCGCGTAACATGCAACACTGCGTAACCTTGAACTCGGCGCTCGCACTGCTGTGCTGCAGCACTGTGACCAGTCAGCTGTTATGATTCAAGAGAGTGGCTATTTAAATGGGCTATTATCACTTATTTTCTAAATAAAGTATAGTTTAAAATAACTAATTTGTGTGTTGATTTAAAGACGCTAGGTACTCCTTTGTGTGCCTTTATACCACGCCATCCTAACCTAATCAAGGGAAATATTGAATCCGAAAATTTACATAAATAAGAAGAGTAAAAACGGTAGGCTATACCCGAAAAAGCACTCGTACCATCTAGCGGATACTCGCAACACCCTATATTGCACGTGGCGGGCAATTTAAATCTTTAAAATTTGGATGACTCAATTAATACCCGCACCCCAATTTTTCACGTCCGATTTTGAATAAAAATGTGCGGGGGGTATTTGGGTCTATACGGTACTAAAAGTGAGCGAGTGTGGAATGAGAGAATGAAGACAAATTAGAGATGGCAGCAGCATGCATGAAGGAGTAGCACAGATACCTTGAGAGGAGAAAAACAATGCTTTATTTGCAAGAAACGGTCCATGGGGGAAAAAAAGACGGCTCTCGAAGATTTGGACGCCTGCGTTGTACATCGGGTTATTAAGGAGTTTTTCACAATTTGGAGGGAGAGAGACAGTCTTTGATATAGTTTAGTTATTGTTGATTTAAGGGGCGGAACTACGAGGTCATCTGCCACTTGTCTTTGATATAAATCCTGAGAGTGCTAAGAGAATGTTCCAACTACACAGCATTTTCAGTCTAAGAAACATGAATCGCAGCTCCAGATTCAGCTGAAAACCGAGAAAACCACTAGCAAACCAGAAACGGCTCATTGAGAAATTGGGTGTTAGAAGTACTTGAGTCAAGTACTTGTCCAAGATTAAGATAGTACAGGCAAGGAAAATGCCCTATCGTGTACATGAAAGAGACTCATTTTCGGCCGCCTTGTGTGGTCTTGAGGTACAGTACGTAACGAGACTAAGGATCCAGAGGTCCTGGGTTTCATTCCCAGCACTGCCATGAAACAGTTTCTAAACAGGATTGTGTAAGTTTTCAGTTTCTCCAACCTAATAACATAACTTAGTACATGGTGGCCACTCAAATCGGTCAACGATTTTCCAGGAGTTTTCCAGGAATTTTCCAGGAGTTATTCTCATTTTTCCAGACTTAAAAATAAGCGCGAATCCCGGGAGGGGGCTTTATCGGTTGCCTACATCAAGACCAAAATAAAGCAGTTGTGTTTGGTTTACTTACACAGATGTACGCCGGGCCAGCGAAGATATCCTACATGTATCTGATATCGCATACACGTTTTTATGTAATCACTAACGAAATAAAATTTATGAGTACGCAAGCCGAGAGATTAGGCCGGGCAAGCGGAGAAAGATTAGGTTACCTAATACTCCACACATGTAAATCAAATTAATTACCTTGGCACTTGAACACTAACTTGACACTATTAAACACAAAAACTTCGTTTTAATACATACCTTGACATATAAACACTTCCAACACAATGCATCCAAACAGGGAGCAGGCCGAAACGTTTGTTTACAGCGACACCGTCACGTAAGGACGCTACCGCTGCAGCAGTCACCCCGCGCAGCTGCGGGGAGAAGGGTGAGGGGAGGGAGAAGGCGCGCATGACAGCCGAGCAGGGTTTGCAGAGCGACCGCTAGATGACCGTTGCTACCCCATCCGTGATATCATGACGTCGAGGACTAAGAACGGACTGGGAATTTTAGCAGTGGATGGAAAGATTTTTATAATTAATTAAAAGTGGCTATTTTCCAGGAGTTTTCAAATTTTTCGTCATTTTCCAGGAGTTTTCCAGGATATCCGGGAGTAGTGGCCACCATGTTAGTATTACGGTACATATATTACTCAAAGGATGTGTTCAATGGTAAAACATAACACGGTAACATTTTCAAACCATAAACAATTATGCTGAAATTCTAACCCGCAGAGTGCAGAATTTACAGTAATATATTATATGGTTGGAGATCCACCGATACCGGCGCAAGTGGCACGCTAAAAACTCAACAGAAGGCAGTAAACTATGCTGTTAGGTCTGGCCTAACAGGGAAAACAAAAAAACAGGTGGTGTTATCTCCCTGCTAGCTTCTCCCAAGCTGGGAGAGATTAATGTGTTTAGTCGAGCTTGCGTCGAGAGTTCTAAGAACGGCTTATTGTGATCTATATAGTTATTTTGAGACACGTGCAGTAAAAAGAGGGTCAGTGAGCAAGAGATTGCTTCAATTTTGGACTCCACGGATGTAGATGAAAGTGATTTTTCATTTGAATAGTCCGAAGATGGATATTAAAATAGTGACTCTTACGCTCTTTATGCGCTAAGAAATTGCGATAATATCCTACGCACTTCTGAGACGGAATTCATCTAATAATTAAGGTCAGGACGTCTACTAAAACCAACTAACAGATATCCCTGACAATTCCCTGATTTTTCCAGGATAAATCAGGAAATTCTCCGAGTAACAGTAGCAACCATAATGAATATATAAAACAGAGCTTGTACTCAAAGAGCATTTCAAAACGTGCATGATCAATAACTGGTAGCATGACAAAGTTGAAAGACAAAAACTGGAAAATATATTTTTCCATATTTTGCCAATTTCTAAATATTTCATCCAGAAAAACTATTGTACTTGCGAATGTTGAAAGTCGCTCGTCAAAAGCATACCTGCCAACCTCTCAAAGTGAAAAATCGGGAGATTCGACGCGGCGACGGGAGGGGGGGGGGGGGGGGCGAGGGGGGACGCTACATAAAACATACACATAGGCTAAGACATTGCACCAAATATATAAGTATATAAGTTACACCATTTATTAAACTGTAAATGACTAACATGATATGACATCCCAGTTTACAAATGTACTTAAGACTGAGTAATTTTAAATTCTCACTAGTCTATCAAACAAGCATACCTTTCATTCGACCACACTCAGGCATACAAAACTAGTGATGTATCGAAGATCATATTATTGGTCGTTGTTGCAGGTGACTGAGGCTGATTTTGCCCTCTTCAAAAAGGTCTTGCTATATTCTTGCTCAAAACACTTCCCTTTCTGAATCGACTTCAGAGTTATAAGTTTGTCAAAAGTCTTGTCAGAGAGAGATGACCTGAACATCCTCTCACACTCTGCATTACTATGCGGAATGGTCAGAATGGAAAGCATAACTTGAGTACCCCAGCACTACATATCATTTGGCCTACCAGTGCCCGCTTCACATCAATTCTCTCTTCTTCTTCTTCAATAGATGTCACATCCTCAAGTTGGAAGTTACAAAATTGGGAATGTAAAGCATCAATTTCCTCATTAAAATTGTCTTGAGTGTCTGTTAACATGCTAGGAAATTTATTTACAAAAAATTTAATTTTGGAAAATGAAATGTCCCCCTTTCCACTATGTGAGATACTGAAATCACACCTACAGACACTACAAAATGCAAATGTTGCGCCTCTTCTTGACTCAGTTATATGCGGAATCAGGGTGTCTACTGTAAGGATGAAGTAAAAATTAGTTACTTTTTAGCTACCTTTTAGTTAACTTTTAGTTAATTTTAGTTACATTTGAATTCAAGATACGTCTGCGGTCTGCAAGCAAATGGGCTCATCACGCGGTGGAGAAAGACAGCAATGAACTGTGTTTAACGCGGTAAATACAATTCACTTAGGGAGTTACAACAATTTTAAAAATCATAAATAAATACTAGATATTTATTATCAAATGAGTTGTTTCAGCTAATATGTCGTCTTGTGCACAAGGCGTTTTTATAATTGCCAAGAGGTTGCTCTGCTCTGCTCTTGACCGTGGCGAGATTTCCTTTGTCCCCGCGGTAGATCACGAAGAAATTTATGGGACGTTATATGATTGTAACCGAATTCTGTCTTCACAGTCAAGTACGGCGAAATTTCAAGATGTTACACGATCGGCGCTGGTCTCACCCGTTTGTCAAGATTCCCGTTGTATTCGCGGTAGAACACTGATAAATATCGCGATTTAATAATCGGTGTCACTTTTAGTCGTTCGACGAGATTTCCATTGTCTTTGAGGTCGGGCGCGAGGAAATATAGCATTATTATGCAATCGGCGCCACTTGCTGTCCGTTTGACAAAAATACAGTTGTTCTCGTCATTGAATGCGGAGAAATATCGCGATGTATCGCAATAGCTGCCGCTCTCAGCCGTTTTACGAGATTCAAGTTGTCCTCGCGATATTATGCATACCGCGCCGCACCCGGCCGTTGAACGATTGTTTATTCGTCCACACAGAATGGTGGATGCAAGCTCAGGGTTGGGCATGATTAAAATTCACGAGTAGTTATGGACAAGTTGTATGGCCAGCGCCGTGATTCCCGATGTCCCTATGCTGTGGTTGGGAGCTCATCAGTTCAGGGTATATCACGAGGAGAAATTAGTATCGCGACGCTACGTAGGCTGTCATTTCTAAGTGGGTAGATGCACTTCTCGCTCCCCGTACGCTTTTAAGTATACGGTCATGGGAAAAGTAGCGAGTAGGTTTCGGAATGTTTCGTGATTGGTGCCCAATCATCTTTGACGGGATTCCCGCAGACCTCGTGGTCACAAGTTCACGATAGGGGACGGGTTTTTTGATTTTACGCTACTGACGTCGATCTCGGTCCATTTGACGAGATTCCCGCAGGCAAGTCAGCCGGCCGTCTTGAGTATGAATGTTCGAAGTAGGTATCAAATATTAAGAATTATTCGGAGAGGATTGCACGAATAATACGACTAGAGGACACGTTTTCTTTCAAATGCGAATCACGAATTATAAAAGTTATACAAGTTTTCGAAATAACCGGTTAGATTATAATATATCCGATGGAACCCAAGTTAGAAGGAAAAATCGACATATAACGGAATTTCGAATTAACCATACTGGATGTCGCAAATTTACGAGACACATTTTTAAAATAAGTTACAGCCTACGTATTTCGAATCTTTTTCAAAACGGTAACATTTCGCAAGATCGCGACATTAAATTATTTAGCGTTATTTCTGGACTTCAATTTAACAGTCTCCAAATAAATGCGAAAAATGCGAGGTTTCTGAATAATTTCAGAAGTTTTCACGAATAAACGTCTCGCGAAAAGTCAGGCTTCCTAATATAACACATAAATATTTCACACAAAACTAAAGAGTCATCTTGATGCCGAAAATATACGCTGAACGGTGTATACCACTCAGGGTATCCTCAGTATGCATTTCCTCGAGGTCGGGCACGGGGAAATATAGCTTATGCAATTGGCGCCGCTTGCGTGAAACTCGCTCCTTCGCAATCTCTGAGCCTAGAGGCGCGAGTTTAAATGATTCAATCCGCCTTCGGAAAATTTTCGTTACCCGTATGTAAAATTCGTTACTTTTTCGTTACCCATTTGTAAAATTCGTTACTTCCGTTACCGGTAGACACCCTGGGAATATTATCTTTGTACACACTTTTAAATGTCACATCATATCTTTTCGCCTTATTACCGAGGAACCGACGCAATCACTCAGTTCGAAAAATCACAATAACCTACCGGCATATTAACGCCAACAACATCAAACTAAGTTATACACAAATCATATAATTTCACGTGTGAAACAGATACAATATTCCGCAGCGTACAACTACCTATCACCTACTGGTCATTATGCAACACATCTAGGAACAAGCGCTGAATTAACCTTCGACGATTTCAAACGAAGACTTATTCGAAGCCAATTTCAAACGAAGACTTATTCGAAGCCAACTTTTTATAACAGCAGGACGCGACGCGGGAGTTAGTACGCAGTTGTCGATTACCGATACAGAGCGAAACTGCGGTATCGAGATATAACTTCAAAACACGTAAAGTCGATCCGTTCGATAGATGACACATTAAATCCAAAATTACGCGTGGGGTTTTTGAAAAATCGGGAGATTTAATACGTTAAGCGGGAGGGCGGGAGAAATGGTCTGAAATCGGGAGTCTCCCGCCTAAATCGGGAGAGTTGGCAGGTATGCAAAAGTAATGCACTCAAAAATCATACAGTTACACATTTATATACAAATACTCATGTAAGTTGTGTGCTCTATCTTGCAAGAAATGAGAGCTTACTGATTTAACGTCAGTACGAACATACATCACCAGAATATACTTTTCCCCCATGAAATTTAAATGCTTAATTTCCAATTATTCAAGGTTGGGCCTTGTAAAACAAATTCCTTGAGTGTCATCAAAATACCCTGATAATTCCCTGAGTTTTCTTGGATTTAAAAATTCCCTGAGTATTCCCTATATTCCAGGTTTTCCAGAGTAGTAGACACCCTGAAGCTAAGCCATTAACATTACGTACATACGCATGTTTATAGCTAGTGTTCGAAAATTCTGGACGAGTTTTAATTTAAGATTATCTGGAGGGTTTTCCATTCTTTAGGTCCGTATTGACGTTTAAAATTCAAGTTCATATTTCATAGTTTCTTGGTCATATTACATAGTTTTTAGGGCATATTTCATAGGTTAGGTTAGGCTAGGTTAGGTCATATTGCATAGTTTTAGGTCTTATTTCATAAGTTAGGTTAGGCTAGGTTTGGTTACGTCATATTGCATAGTTTTAGGGGATATTTCATAGTTTACAGGGCATATTTCATAGTTTTTAGGTCATATTACTTGCCAGGCGGAGATTCCCTATCCCATTAACTTGAATCGAGTTTTAATTTGCCGTATTTTCGGTCCGCGTACAGACATAAAATGCATCTGCCCGCGTGGGGTTTAAACATCGAAATAACTTCGATAACCAATCAGTCCGACCCCCTTTCCTCCATGATGGTGAGAGCCTGTCAATCCCCTCTCCACTTTTCTTTAAGTACTACAAGCAAGGGAATCTCACCGCTGCACTTCCCCTCGCAACTTCACATGTAACTCCTTCCTTTCAGTCACATCACCAATTCCTATTTTATGGTTCACTCCATATGATACAAGATATGAGCAAATGGCCCGGGTAAAACATCCTGCCCAGTGAACATACCTTGCATAATGTCTATGGGTTCGTAAATGATGGCTTCAGGAGTTTTTGCAGCCACATCCTCAATGTTGACTCCTCCTTGGGACGAGGCGATGACCACTGGACCCTGTCAAACAAGGGCAAACATGGGGTGTTAGAAGTATTTCTACCCTGTGAGATGATTCTCTAAGATTCTTTGACCTCTTCAGAGGAGTTGTGGGTTAAGGAGCCTATTAGAATGTTGAAGCTGGGAAACCTTTACGATGGCCACTGATCCCAGTATCTCACTAATATCTAGTCATTTCAATCTGTTTGCTGGCTAGTACATGCTGGGAAGGTTTCTTTGGTTGCTTGATTCATTTCATTCCCTTGGCTGAAAAACGGAGAGGGGCAGGTATTCAGCTCAACAATGGCACTCGTATGCCAAAAGTAGCTTGCCACGGTGGGTGAGTGGGTATCGTGTCGGACTACCAACACCAAGCTTGCAGGTTCGCTCCTGACCGAGGTAAGTGATTTTTGAAAGGCGACAAAAATCACGACACACATGTCATACGATATTGGCATGTCAAAGAACCCATTTGAATTCAGTAGGCCGTGTTCATAATGGCAAAATTAATCTCGGGATTTTCCGCCAACACAAAAGTTTCTCCTCTCTCTACTAGAAAACTCTATACCTCTTTGACTTTCATAATGCTCCAAGGAACAAAGAAATTCGACATGCAAGCTGTCCTATGGGTGTCAAATAAAGCTCAGAGGCCATACGATATTATTATTATATGCCAAACAAATAAGGAAACTATTTGTGACTTTATTTAAATATGCTATGCATATGAACAATGGCAAACCGGAGTGATATGGCGACAGACAAAGCCCATCTATTCACAAGAAACAAGTACATTGATAAGTGACAGGCGAATTACTTGCATATGAACAGTTTAGCCTACAGCGAGCGAGCTACGAGGTCAAGGTCATTCAAACACACTGAGCACAAGGTTCACTGTCGTGGTCTTATCAAAGAAACCACTGACAAGGGGAGGATACGATGCATGGGTCACCGATTCGAACCATCTATAGTACACGTGTAGGGCATGGCTAGGCGTATATCAGGTGCAAGTAGTAAGGTGCGCTTCTCAGCCGTTTCCGAGAAATTAATTATATGCAATTACAGTGTGGCGTCTATGTGCGTTGTACGCTAGCAGGTAGACAACGAGCACGTGGTGCAGCGGTAAGAGCCCTGCTTCGTAAGCGAGGGTTCGCCGGGTCGAATCCCGCCGGTGAGCCTTTGCAGGGTGTGTGTGGTTTTGTTTTCTGGAGCAGATGACCTCGTAGTTCCACCATTTAAAACAACAATTACTAACTAACTTTCTTTTTCTTTGTAAACATTGGCAATTTGTACAACAGTAGATGTCGTGAATAATGTTTATTTTGCAGTCAATTGTAATAACGTGTTATGTGAGCGGGAAAAGAGATTCGGAAATCATTGTATGGGGGTCAACGTTTGTGACATTACATAATGTACAGTCGAGGCATTGCAAATACATTAGTATTATACACGGTCAGGTGTATTCTATTATATGTGTACATTTATACATTGAAGGCCCAGTCTGTTCCGTTCATTGCACGTCTGTGAACCATCAGACCACCCCGTACCCCGCAAGCGGTGATTCGTGCTATGGGTAATTGTTGGAAATTGCCAATGGGAGGAAAAAAAAAAAAAACCCCCACACACACCCTGCAAAGGCTCACCGGCGGGATTCGACCCGGCGAACCCGCGCTTACGAAGCAGGGCTCTTACCCCTGCACCACGCGCATGTTGCCTTCCTGCTAGCGTACAATGCACATAGACGCCACACTGTAATTGCAAATAATTTCTCGGAAACGGCTGAAAAGCGCACCTTACTACTTGCACCTGATATACGCCTGGCCATGCCCTACACGTGTACTAAAGATGGTTCGAATCGGTGACCCTTGCATCGTATCCTCCCCTAGTGAGCCCGCGGCTTGGTTTAACATGAATTAATACACTTCTGGCCTTGAGGGAAGGTGGTATAAAGATCACACCAGCTAAGAATTCAAAAGGAAGGTATAACACTTCAGTTTGCGCAGCAACGGACGGAATAACACCCATTTAGTTGTATTGCAGTCCATCAGGAATGAGTTCTCAACAATTGAATAGGGAATGAAGTGATAAAATAAAATAAATTTCATGGGGAACTTGTCCACAGGGAAAAATAGTTGGAGAATAAAAGTGAAACAAAACCGAGATTAGAGGTAAACTTTGTTTATAGCCAAAACCTCCACACAACCAACATAGAGCACCTATAGACAGGCGTTGGCCACACCTCTTCGCTAGCGTCATACGTCCGGCTCCGGCCATGCGCCAAGGGCAGAGTAGACATTGCTGTCTCTCAATATTCTATTGGAAAGAAGTTCACTAATATGTATGCACGGGGGAAGGTGCGTATATTGACAGATGACAAAAGGAGATTCTGATGTAAGATATTTAATAATAGCTTGCCACGGTGGGCGAGTGGTTAACGTGCCGGACTACCAACGCCAAGCTTGCAGGTTCACCCCTGAACGTAATAAGTGATTTCTGAAAGGCGACAAAAATCACGACATGGATGTCATACGTTGTTGGCATGTTAAAGAACCCATTTGAATTCAGTAGGCCGTGTTCAATGTCAAAATTAATCTCGGGATTTTCCGCCAACACAAAGTTCCTCCATTCTCTACTAGAAAGCGCTGTAGTGTCAAGGAGCTTAGATATCTAACCTCCTTGACTTCCATAGCGTTCAAAGGAACTACGAAATTCGACATGCAAGCTACCTTCTGGGTGTCAATTAACAAAGCTTGCACCCGGCATCCGAGGCCATACGATATTATTATTTAATAATTAGTCAATAAAATGATAAAACTGATAAAATTACTTCACATAAATTTAACTTAGACTAAAACATGACTAGAATCAAATAAATACTTCATATAAGTGTTAACAATTTTAGTTTCCTACTTACACTTGAAGTAGGCCTATTCAATGCGTCCGTCTATAATAATAATAATAATAAATAATTTTATTTATTTATTAAACACTATTGATATTACATTAATGTGATATGTCTCACGAATCTGATGGCAAATCCAGTACAGATTATCTGTACTACTACAACTACTAATATAACAATAATGATAATATCGACAGGGGTAGCTACCCACGCTGAGGCGCAAAGCCCTAAGACCAGTGGGTTCGAACCCCATCGTCAACCGTTCTTAAAATGGTTTTCCGTGGTTTCCAATTTTTAGCTCCAGGCAAATGCCGGCCACTGACGCTTCCATCCAATTCTTTGCCCAGTTTCAGTCATTGTATCTCTCATTAACTATTCTGGTGAGGCCGGCGTCAGGAAGGGCACCCGGCCGTAAAATCCATTCACCTCATATTAAAATATCATCTTAGTTCAACCCCAACCCCGTAGAAACGACAATAATACGGGTTGGAAATAATAATAATAATGATAAAGCACCATTAGACTGGACTAAAGCAAGGAAGTGTGTTGCCACCATTATTGTTCTTAATGGTGATGGATGACATCATGAAGGCAGCAATGAAAGAATATAGTAGGGCAAAGATGAAGGTAATGTTGTTTACAGACGATGTTGTAATCTGGGGCGAGGATGAGAGGGTGGTACAAGAACAGTTAGACGTAATAAATTAAAACATTGAGCAATGGGGATTGAAGATAAATGTGGAGAAGAGTAAAACAGTGGTGATGAGTAGAGGTAAGAAAGAAGGAAAAGGAGTAATCAAAGTCGGAGATAAGTAATTGGAAGTAGTGAAACACTTCAAATACTTGGGAAGGGAACTGACTGAAGATGGAAGACTAGATTTGGAAATTAGCAGAAGAATACAACTCAGGAGTGCTTTCTACCAACAGGTACGGGGAGTAGTATGGAACAAGGCTAAAGAAGTTATGTACAAAGCATATTATGTTCCTATAATGACATATGCAGCAGAAACTTGGACAATGACTAAGAGGGATGAGAGCAGAGTACAGGCAGCGGAGATGAGATTCCTGAGAAGTATGGTCCAGAAAACGAGGAGAGACAGAGTGAGAAATGAAGATATACGGAAAGAACTGGGAGTACAGAAACTAAATGACAAACTGGAGCAAAACAGATTGAGATGGTTTGGACATGTCAAACGGATGAATGAAGTAAGGCTACCAAGACGAGCACTGGAACGACGGATGACAGGAAAGCGAGGACGAGGAAGACCAAGAATTCATTGGATGGACTGTGAAGAATAGCATTAGAAAAGGGAACCTGGATTGAAACACCGTATCAGAAGAGGAATGGTGGAACGACAGAACAAAGTGGAGAGGAACCATATTTGCCCCCACCCAGTGTCAACTGTCAACTGGAAAAGGGGAAATGAAGATGATGATGAAAGCACCATTAGACTTCTCGAGACATATCTTGCCTCTTCTCATTACAATAGATAACTCGATAGGCTGCCTGCCCGTCATTCATATCTGCCATTTCCAGCAGGCATTCTGACATCATACAAAACAAAAATAGACGAAGGTAACTTTCTCATGAAATAAATAGCTATCTATGTTTTAGTAACTAATTAGTACGCCCATATCAATGATTTATGTGTATCTGTTTTACTTACACTGCTTAAATGCCAACGAAAACATGTGAAAAGTAGCTATCGTAGGTCATAGTCGATCGAAAGTAGGCCTACTGATTATTGACGATCGAATAAAGACTCCGCTAGTATCAACGTACGATTGTTTTTTGAACACATTTTAATTTTTACTAGTGTATGAAGCTTAAAAATCAAAATGCATGAAGCTTTGAAACAATGCAGAAGAGGAACCACGAGTGATAGAATTCGAGAGCTTACTATCATTTAATATTATAGAATAACGACGTTGTGTTAGGAGCTGTACTTACGTTTCCCAGATGATTAGCCTTCGCTCTCGGGTCTACCTTAAACACTATTGGAAAAACAGCGAGCGATAAAAGAATATATCCAATTTTATGCGGACTCGCACGTTCAGCATGCATACTGCTCGCCACACAGACGAGTGTGTGGCGTTGCCGCTTTGCTGTGAACAAGGCCTGGTTATAGGAAGCCATGATGTAACTTAATGTTCGCTAGTACAATGCTTTGACACGAGTCCATATTGATGTTATAATACCTTCAATTTGTGGTCCACTTTTAAATACAAATTTATTTTTTTACTACGAAAGAGTAGTTTCGGTTCCACTAAGAGCCTTCATCAGCCATCGTAACATTATACAATCTATGATACAAACATGAATAAAACATTGGTGTATAACTAAAGTTGAAAAATATTAAAAAACTAGGATTTGTTTCTAGCCATACATTGTCTTCTGTTTGGGTAAATTATTTTCACTTGTTACATAATTATTAGGATCTTTGTTTTTTTGAAAACTGTTACAAAATGCACTAATTTGCTCAGATTTCTTCTTGGCTTGTGTTGAAGAAAATGTTTAAAGTTGTCCTCTTTGACTTGGTCCTATTTTTCTCTTCTTCTATTGATCTGTGGATGTATGTTCATCGTGTTCTTAATGTTAATTGTTTCTTATAAGTTTGTTTATCTTATATTCTTGCAAGTGTTCAGCTCTTTGATCAAATTTCCAATTAGAAAGTTGTGCGAGCTTATGCATATTAGGTAGCATCTTAAGAGAATAGAAAATGTATATTAATGTTCTGTGTTTAATCTCATGAAAGTTGAAACTAAATTAAAACTCAGCATTTTGAAAGCCATCATAAGGAGGTTATGGCTGCTTGAGCTTTTAGTTCTCGCAGCAAAGAGGTGAAGGTATGCTTCATAAAAATGGAGGTAGCGCGCAGTTCGCTACTCCTGTGGGGGTCCGGGCGGGGACACCAAGAGCCCACTGATGAGCCAGCTTGGTGTCCTAGGCGAAACCCCACACAAGAAATGGCACAAACCTAGAAAAAATTGCTCTGTTTTAATTCACTGGCCATGAAAGCCAATATACCAACTTTTTAAGCTAAATATTTTAGAATAATTGGTAGAGTACCCGCAAGAAGAGCTTGCCGAAACTCAACGATGTGCAGAGACCAATCTCAATCGACGTAGTTTAATGCTCATTGCGGGGTTCCTGCGTGTCCCCCAAATGCTGATTACCGGGCTCACTGCGAGACGCGGTCTACAGCCGTAATTCAAGCGTAGAGTGCAAGGAAGCAGCAAACAGTATAGGCTAATTATGGTATAGGTTACTGTGTCCTGGCTCAGGTAATAACTACGCGCTGAGATCTCACTTAAACCCCAGTCACAGTTTAGCATGCCAAGCCTTTGGCTGGGCAGACGGTCTGACACTACCGAGCCCAACCGAACATTGCCGAAGATCTGCGCAGGATTCTGTGGCAAGCTCTTCTTGCGCGTATTCTAAAATTAAGTTTATTTTGAACTTGCATGAGGAGGTAGAACACGCTATGCAGCCTGATCTGTAATTCCGGAGTTGCTCCCTTAATGCAAAAATTGCCTGGCAGATCAGATTGAAATGAACCGTTTCTCGGAGGATCTAGGATATTGTGAACAGGGAGAGATTTTGTAATTTTGCTTGAATCACTCCAAAAGTTGTTTCTACTTACTTTGTGATGGTTATTGTGCCTAAATGCATTCGGGGAAACACCTCAAACACATTTAAATAACAAAGGTTTTAATTTTGGGCAGTGGCATAGATCACAACTCCTAAACAAAATGGTGGCAAGCATGAGCCCGAAACATGCACCGACACTTCAAAACAGAAGCGCATTGATGAGGCGCAAAATTTATACTACTTTATTTTATTTGAATATCATTGTGACTTGTCTATACTGGTCAAGAGAAAAAATCATTTTTTTTATTGAATGTTAACTTACACAAAAATATTTGCAGTTCTTTGTGATGGCAAGTGATTTCCCATGCTCTACTAGTTTTCACAACTGGGCAATCTTTAAACAGTTGCTATCAGGTTTCAAAATTCTCCTTAACAGTTATTTGTCCAATAGAGGGGCAACACAAGGATGCTGGTAACAACAGGTTGTCAAGAATAATACTCACGGCAAAGGCCCGCTCCATCATAATAGCAAAGTAGTACTCCTTTTTAGGGAATTTGCGTTCCGTCACCATCACCGAATTACATATGCGGCCCTTCTCACCGGTCTGTTTCGTCACCAGATACTGCCCGATCATCTTCTCAGCGATAGTGCCAGCTTCCTCGGGACTGAATAGAGAAAAAGTTATTGGCCTCGCCCCAAGAACTTACAATTTTCTAATCACTTATATTCAACCTTATTTAAAAATATAGCCAATCAACATAGTGCCTAAACCTTACTGCTTCTTCTCATTAAAACTCAAAACTTTTTTACCTTTGAGCTTCCTCAAGTGATAAGTACAGTTCACGCCACCGTCTGGCTGGGCATCGGGATACCATCTTGGAGCTGTATGCTCCACTGTTGGCCAGCAGTGTGGGCTGTTACTAAGACGGTATCATCTAGTAGTGCTATCCTAGATTCTACACTTGCACAGTATAGGCCTATTATGATTTTTATACCTTATTTCATATTTTGGGAGTCATTACCAATTGAAATTACTGTCCATTATCACTGGAAATATGTGCTAAATTATATAAATATGTGTTCTTGTTTCTTGCTCATTCAACGACAATTGCCATGTTTGTTTGGCGCATCAGGTCTCTTCAACTGTTACCCGTGCGCACACACTGGCATTATATTACTGTTACCAACACGTAGCATACAAAATACACCAATATCATTAATTGGCAAACTGATTGGTCTAGATAAAGAATATTGAGGAGTTTGTCCCATAATTCACACATATTATGGCACACACAACTGGAATTTTGATATATAGGTGGTGATCTAAAAAGGGGACGGTAGGTGGGTTATAGAAACTGAAGGAGTGAACTACATAATTTCCAGACCAATCACTAATCATTACAAAAGGTATTTCGGTGGTAACAGTTGAGGAGACGAGAACATACGGAAAAATCTACTAAAATATTGATATTGACCATAAATACCTCCTGTAATGATTCAAATATAAGTGGAAAGGATGTAGTTCACTCCTCCGTTGTCCATAACCCACCACCGTTCCAAATTATATCACGACTTACATAGAAAGGTTCCAGCTGTGTCAGCCATTAACCCCGTGAATTGTACAGTATTGCCAACCCGAAGCAAACCCCACCCATATGGTACTAATTGTATAGGCGGTCTAGATTGCGTTCTGTGAGAGGTTCAAATGAAAGAAACAGTGGTTTCGCCAATGGTTACAGCCTAACATGTCCAATCCAATGGTTTTTTGACAATGGTTACAGCCTAACTCGTCCAGTCGTCAACAGTGTCCCACTAGCACCTCAACCCGACCATTCAAACCTTCGTTTTGACCAATCCAATGGGTTTTAACAATGGTTTTAGCTTGAGGGTCGTTTGGCCATATACGATCTCCTGGTTTTTGTCACGCAAGGTGGTGTATTTTATATCTTACATGTTGGCAATGCTACCGTGACGTGAATGTGTCATGTCTCCGCCTATCTAAAGGTTGAATCCTCAGAGCTTAAGGAACATGGCAGCTGTCATTCAATGAGCAAGAAACAAACACACATATTTACGTAATTTAGCACATATTTCCAGAGCACTAGAGGTAATAGACCAAGGCTTATAAACTACAGAGGATGCCTCAATTTTCACTCACCAATCAGCGCTCACAAGGCGGATGACGTCACAAGATACCAAACGCGCCATGTGGGGAACGTAACGAAACTGTCAACATCAGCTGTTGAGTACGCAAAGAACAGTTTATTCTCATGAAATTATTGGTAAATGGGTGATGAAATAGCTGAATGTAGCCTACTTACATTTTTTGTTGTGATCTTGAATTTCAAGGAAATTCGCCTGGTTACGGTAGCTGTATCGTGGGTGTTAGTGACTTCCAATAACCACTTCTCATGCAAGATAGAATTGGAATGTTTCATTCTGATGAAGAAAATTGTTATCACAGCTGCCTCAACCCCACCAGACGGTACGTCAGGAACTTCTCTCTACACAAAATCTTTCGTTCTTCTTAGAAAGTTCTTGCCTCATTGAAATCCATATTTTCCGTGAAATGTGACGAATTTTGCTGAAATGTGCTGGAACTAGTTTAGCCAAGTTTATGAGGGATCGGTCATACCACCGTATGACAAGTGTTTAATCCAGGTTGGTAATGCATAATCGTGTTGAGTTTGCATTCCATAGGTTAAGTTCCCAAGTTGTGGAAATTTATCTTGGAACTTGTGGGCTACATAACCTGCAACATAAGCCTTGCCATCTTCCTCACTTTGTTCCATGATATTGACAATGAAGGACTCTGGTTGCACATTGCTCCTTAAGGTTCGTTCTGGAAGCACGTTACTTGATTCAGACACTATGCCAGCTTTGTTTAGTGCTTTAGCAACTGCATATTCATCTGAATCTGGATCAGCAGCGTTTGTTTGCTTTTGAACAACTTCTGGATTTTTTCCTAAAATTAATCATCCTCAGTCTGTAAATGCAGTTAAGGGAAGAAGGTTGATCGTGTAAGCCACCACGGGTTCGCAATTGTGAAAATAGGGTTTCCAGTACATATTGATTTAGCCTATGTGTGAGAATGTACTTTGTATTATGCCTACGGGCCATATCTTGGTACAGAAGTTGAAGGGATTTTATTGAAATGATGACTGCTTTCTGGAATATTTGCAAAGAATTTTTACCAATGCAAAGAGAATTACTCATGAAATTTTCCATCTAGTCCAAAAATAAAATACCATGCATGGGCATATATAAGGGGGAAGGGGGGGGGGGGGGGGCTGAGGGCGCTCCAGATGCCCCCCACCGAGAAAAGCCAACTTGGGTACAACATACAATGTATTTCACAGTAGTCTACTTTTAAGAAATAATTATCAATTTGTAAAAGAAATGAGTGTTGACGTTTCTGCTTTATAAATTGACAAGTAGCTTATTTAGATATTTTCCATTCATACTCCATAGGCTATAATAGAAAATTCATTAAGTACACACAATTTTCCACGATAGTCAGCCCCCCCCCCCCCCTCTAAAAAAATTGTATATACGCCCCTGATAACATGTACGAAATATGACAAAAATATTAACAGCTTTAAAATCATCCTAGCAGGTCATCAAAACTTAAAGAGTAGGCCAGCTAGGCTCACTTACCATTTGGTTTTAGATTCCTTGGGAATCTTTGCTTTATATTAAGCAATTCGGCCCTGTAGTCTAATTCGAAGTCTTCACTCTTAAAGTGGAGGGAACATAATTATCCTACTTGTTTGAGGGTTGCAATGATATTTTCGCTTACATGCAGCAATCCACCGATTGCGAATGCATGCGTCTTTAGGCAACGTGAAAAACGACAACTTTATAATAACTGTGACAAACTGCCACAGCATATCTTTGACCTGGCATGATTATAAACAAAAGGGCTTAAAACACGTGTTTAAACCACTGCAATCCATAGAATATAATGTGTGGGAAAGCTGACTTCTCTTGCATATCGCGCGCTACGAGGAAACGTGTGACGTCACGTCCTTTCCCTTCCCTCCGAGATCCCCTCGCCAAAGAGCTCCATATTGAGTCAACCTCTGTAGTTTACTAGCCTTGGTAATAGACAGCAATTTCAATTGGTATTGTACCCTAGAAACGTACGAAAATCATGTACTGTATTATCTATATTAACATAGTTTTGAGTGCCAAAGGCATGTTCTCTTCTCCTCAAATAGTAATATTTTGGCTGACTTCAGTAGTTCGTAAAATGGATCGGCACTCTTGAACTGTTACCACGAAGACTACTATACTCTCTTTGATGCGCTAGCTCTCAAAGACACCAGCATTAATTGGTGACGTAAACTGTACTGCTAAGATTCTGGAGAAAACTGTGGGCTAGGCTTACATTATAACTTACGTGGAAACCATGAGGACTCCTCCCTTCAGGCCATTCTTGAAATGTCCCTTCCCTCGGCCACCAGCCAACACCTGAGCCTTCAGGACAATATCCTTCACATTCAACTTTTTTGCTATTTCAGTTGCTTCTGCTTTAGTTTTGGCAACTCCAAAGTTTGGCACTGGGATTCCTGCTGATTTTAAAAGCGTGTAGCTGATATGTTCATGGACGTTTAAATTTCGTCGTTGTTGCTTTTGCCATTTAGAGGGAAGTGCGGCAGCTAGGAGCTAAAGAAATAGTTTTCTTAAATTGACATCCATAAGTAGGCTATACAGTATATTTTACAAATTATTAAATCGACACACATTTATAATACCAAGTGTCTCTTCAAAATGTATCTTCATTTATATATAACATATATACGCAAGAATAAATCATGTCACACAGCGAAATAAATACTCCCCAATTTGGCAGGGATCCTAATAAGACTTGGCCATTGAAACTCCCAATGGAGAGCTACCTTAATAAATCGCGCTCAGTAAGGCACCTAGTGCCGTGGGTACTTCAAAAACATATAATTTATATTTACGTATATGTCTTACATTAACTGAACACAATAAATTTCATTAAAAACCTACCTTTGGGCCATTCTTTAGGGCAATAGTTTCCGTAAGACCAATCCCTCTACACAGCATAGTTGCCATCTTAGAATTCAGACGGGATGGGGCCTGGACGGGACTACTTGAATCAAAACGAATTACACGGATATATCGTCGAAGGTCACAAGAAAATGAAATCACTTATTGTAACTGAACGTCACATAACATCGATAATAAGCGTGATAAAGACCACAATTAGGAGGCGTGATTAAGACGTGGATTATTTCACCTTTGGCACTCTCAGTGTACGAGTGTAGAGAAAAGAGGCGGGAATACAAGGTCGTTCACAGTCGCAAGATAAGTTGACCACATCTAAAGATCAAATTCCAGAAGCAGGAAGTTCAATACAATGAAACTTAATTGTTCACTTAATAAAAATAGATTGTGCTTAATGGATCACAAGGCGTTTCTTTCTCCAAGCTGGACTTGAAGCCACTGCGGTAAATAATGTTCAACGCAGTGAGGTCTTCATTAGGCTATAAGGAATCCACTGCAGAGTTATTTCCGATCAAAGAAAATGGGTACCGATTTATGATTAGGACGCGCATTAGTTTCCTTATTGCCTCAATGAACACCAGTGGCCATAATTCTTTAGGCTACATTTTGTAATGCTTAATTGTGAGGAGTTTCCATTGTCGTCAGCATATCAATTCAGTTTTTTCCCCTCTCATTGCACCCAATGACCATAGAAAATAAATATATAAATCCGTCTATCATTCTGTGCTCAATTCAGACAAAAATATTAATTTTTTTTTTGCACGAGAAAATCCTAGTTAGTTATTGTTTTAAGGGGAGGAACTACGAGGTCATCTGCCCCTAGAAAATCCTATAATACATTAGTTGGTTACATATAAATTATGTTCATGCAAAATTTCAGCTAAATCGGCTGAGTAGTTTTTGTTTAAATTTTGCGCAAAAAAGAAACAGAAAAGACACCACTAGAATTTTACAGTATTTATTAGTATAGATGTATTAGCCTGCCTGTTTGAGATATGATTGCTGACGGCACCAAGCGTTGCTTATAGCAGAGCCGAGCTTGCACAGCCAAGGTCTGCAGCACTCTTATTTCAAACATGCAATACAACCTCAAAGAACAAGAGTTTCCGGGCTGCCATTCCTCTTCCTTGGGTGCAGATTCAGAGGTTTGGGGAGGGTATTTAGCACCCCCATCCCACTCGGTCACATCTTAAATCAGGAAACTACATCAACACCAAGTCTTTTCAAGGATCAAACATAACTATTTATTTATCGTACATTTACAAATCAGGTTCCCTGCGGAGCAGATCTCGCTGTTACACCCCTTAAAACAATTATCATCAGGTTCCCTGCTGCCCCAAAATATTAAAACTCAACTTCCTCACAGTGTAGAGGTTAGTGTCAAATAGCACCACCCCACAGGCCCTAGGTTCAATTCCTCCCTCTGTCCAGAAATTAAATGGAATATATATTCAAAACACATTGGGTTAATGATCACAATGTTCCAAACCCTTAAATAAAACTATTTTATTTTTAGGGGCAGATACCTCGTAGTTCTTCCCCCTTAAAACAATAACTAACTAAACTAATTTTTTAAGCATTTGAGATCGGTCGTGAAACTCTTTCCAGCCAGTCTATAGGAAAATATTCTTAAGCATCCAGTGCTCCAGGCTGTGGGTTCAACTCCAAGCCCAAACCTGTCTCAGTACCCTAGCTATTAAAAAAAGGCTCTTGAACCCATAAGATATCATTTATTGAAAAAATAGAGACCCATCCATGGGAAATTGCAGCAGGTCCAGACATCAAATCCTGACCATCCTGAATGTGATTTTTCCACACCCTCTTGACCAGTTGGTTCCTTAGTTTAGGGGCTGCAACAACGCGGTCGTGTAGCCCCGTGTACTTTGGGTGTGTTAATTGTGATGACTGTATTAGTGTGTGTTATCTGTTTTAATTCAAGTAACCACTGCACACAATAATTTCAAGTAGCTCCTACTTTTGCTACCGTCCACGACACGGCATTGCAGTCAGCACCTGGCGGCAAACATTGGAACTAATAGAGCATTATCAATCCGAACCTACAAATTTTGAATTCACACAAGTGTAGTTAGTGGAAGATTCTGTTTCATGCCATAAATCTATGACATGGGACTGCCGGCTTTACTTCCCCTCCGAAGGAAGGCATACTGAGGAATTTTTAACGCTCTTAAAAAATCCGACTTGGGCCAGGTTTGAACCCGCGACCTTGGGCATAGAAGCTCAGCATGTTACCCACTACAGCACCGAAGCTGCCCCCTCTACACCAGGGGCTCCAAACTACGGCCCGGTATGGCTTATATTGTAAAATTCAAGTAAATCGCCCAAATTATAATCAGAGGTTTGTAGCCTATTTAATGACTTATTAAGAAACATAACTGACATAGGCTACACAATGAAATTGGACATTTTAACTGTAATTAATGATATACAGTAGAAGTCCGATAATCCGGTACGGTGCCGGACTACCCAAAATTCCGGTCTATCGGGCGGTGCCCCTTCTTTTTAGTGTAGGCTATGCCTTAAAACAAATGTACTTTGTTTTCTTAACTTCATACATAAATCGTAATTATAAGAACAATTAGGTTAATACATAATTAAACTAAAAATGAAAATCCACACCCTGCTTCCAGTCTCCGACCGGATCAGGAAAATTCAACTACAAATACAGTACAACAAAGTTTATTTTGCATTTCATAAAATGTATGTACACGTACTGTAAAACATATTTCACTTAGATTTAAAAAAGTCACGAATGTCTTTTTGTTTTCTTGACTTTTGGTATTAAGTATAAAATTTATTTCTAATGATATGGAAATCAATAATTTCTGAAGCACTGTAGCTAGTGAAAGGACACAAAACAACAACGCACAAAAAAATGGTGAAGATGCTTCGTGATTGATTAACTGTGCTGCACTGCACCTGTATTTGTTGCGACAGCTGAGACTAGCCGGCCGCTAATTGTTTCCGAACAATACCGAGCGCTTCCGGATGATCCCGAACTACCCCAAAAACTTCCGAATAGCTCTCGAGCGTTTTTATTTGCTTTAAAGACACACTTTTAGAGAAAACCAAAATTTTTACAATTTTCTGGAGCGATGCCGGACTAATGGACTTCTACTTTAGTAAGTTTTGAGGATAAATCTTGTATGTGAAATACATAGGTAATACATATTTGATTGTTCATTATTATTACTAATGCTTAATGAGATTCATGTAGCTTTAACTGACAATTGTTTGCAGTGGGTCAAGTGTGGAAATTATTGGCAACGACTTCAAATGCTCATCAGTTAATATTGATCTGAAAATATTTTTTGTACATTTCATTTTGGAATTCACTAAAGTACACGGGGCTACATGACCGCGTTGTCGCAGCCCCTAAACTTAAGAACCAACCAACAGCATTTCAGCCATTGTTTTACATGATGTTATTAGACATCTATATGAGGGGTTTTCATTTAAAATTTCGCTGCTCAAGCTCTAACACTTTCGGAGATGGAATGTTTTACCTTTTTTTTTAAACCCCTGATGTTCCAGATTAATTGGAGGATTATCCATTTATGCCCTGATGTTCCTCCTAATGTTTTTTTCCCCTCCAATAACTGCTAGTCCTACAGCTATGAAATGTTTACTGCAGTTTTACTACAACATATCAAATAAAAATAGAATTACAACCTGGGAAAAAAAAAAAACGTCTCATTTGGATGCCTCTCAAACAAACTTTCTTCGGTGGTAATTTCGTTCCGCGATAACTTCTGATTGGCTGCACTTCGAGAAAGTGACCACAGCGGATCCATCACAAACAAGACATGGAGAACACAACTGCATAGTCAGAATAGATCGAAGTGTTGCCAATCAGAAATTATCGCGTAACGAAATTGACAAATTTTGCCGCCAAAATTACCATGGAAGAAAGTTTGTTCGAGAGGCGACCAAATCAGTAATTCTTTTTCCAGGTTGTATTTTTACGATGGCTATATTGTAGTAAAACTGCAGTAAAAATTTCATAGCTGTGGGACTAGAAGTTTTTGAAGAAAGAAAAAAAAAAAAAAAAAAAGTAGGAAAAACAGTTTTTTTTTAAATCATCATCATCTTCATTTCCCGTTTCCAGCTTCCTGGGTCGGGTTGTGAATTAAGGACCTCCATCGTTGCCTGTCTCTCCACCACTCCTCTCCTGATTTTAGTACACCTTCGGGTTTTCCTCCCTTCTTTTCTACACACTCCCACACTGTATCTGCCCATCTCTTCCGGGGCCTTCCTCGTGGTCTTTACCCTGTCATTTTTTCACAGAAAGTTTTCTTTGGTACTCTCTCCTCTCCCATTCTCATCATATGTCCATACCACTTTAACTTTGTTGTTTCTATCCTGTCCTGCAGCTTCAATATTCCTGTCCTTTCTCTAATCTCTTCTGGTCTTGCCCTCTATACCTCTTAGGAATTTCATCTCTGCGGCTTGTATTCTACTCTCCTCTCTTTTTGTAGTAGTCCACGCTCCAGCTGCGTATGTTAGTATGGGTCTGTAGTAGGTTGAATATAATACTTTTTTGCATTTCTTTGGGACATCTCGGTTCCACACAATACCCCTTACACTCTGGTAAAAACTGTTCGCTTGTTGTATTCTCTTTCCAATTTCCTCAGTTATCTTTCCATCTTCTGCGATCACACTTCCCAAATACTTGAAACTTTTAACGACTTCTAGAATTTTGCCATTCAATTCTATCTTTCCTCTTCCTTCCTCTTGACATTACCATTATCTTGCTCTTCTCTGTGCTTACTTTCATCCCAAATTTCTCTATCTCTTGGTTCCATACATCTAGTTGTTTTTGTACATCCTTTTCATCCTCACCCCATATAACTATATCATCTGCAAACAGCATGGCCTTTGTTGCTTCTTGTCCCAATCTCTGTTTGACATTCTTGTGGAATTCATCCATGACTATGATGAATAGTAATGGGGACAATACACTTCCCTGTCGGAGACCCGTTTCCACTTTAAACCATTCTGTTTCTCCTATACTGGTCTTCACGCTACTGACACAATTTTTGTACATAGCTTTTAACATTTGGACTTCTGCTCTGATAACTCTTTTTCTTGATACATCCCAAACCACCTGTCTAGGCACACTGTCATATGCTTTCTCAATGTCAATAAATGTCATCACCATGTCTTTTCCAAATTCCCATCTTTTCTCCATCATTTGCCTTAATGTAAAGATTAGGTCAAATGTTGATCTGTCATTCCTAAAACCATACTGTTCTTCTTCCAACTCTCCTTCTATCTTCCTCCTCAGTCTACCTTCCGATACTCTCTCAAAGATCTTAGTTACATGAGCAATAAGTGATCCCTCTGTAGTTATTACATTCCTTTTTGTCGCCTTTCTTAAAAATTCGGGATAATTAAACCCTTTCCCCATTCTTCTGGAATTTCTTTCTTCCAAATTATTTTAAATAATCTATACAGCCACTGTACCCCTATTGGTCCCGCTGCTTTTATCATTTCCGTGGTCACCTCATCCACTCCTGCTGCTTTACCACTCTTCATCTTCTGTATGGCTTCCTCTATTTCTAGCATTGTTATCTCCTTTTCTTGTTCTTCTCCCTCCATTGTTTCTTCTTGTTCCCTTTCATCTTCCAGTTCAATGTATTTTACATTTAGTAGCTTTAAAAAGTATTCTTCCCATCTATTTAATATATCATCTCTTTGATACAATATCTGCCCTGCTTCAGTTTTTACAAATTTTGTATTTTCCCTACCTTTTACACTGTTTTTAACGAATCCATATAGCACCTTCTTACTTCCTTGGATATCCTCCTTCAAAGTTTCTGTGAATCTTTCCCAACTTCTCCATTTTTCTTCTTGTACAATTTTTTGGCATGCCTTCTTTGCTTCTCTATATTTTTGTAATTTCTCTGCATTTTTACTGCCTATCCACTTCCTCCATGCCATTTGCTTTTCTTTAACAGCTTCCTTTACCCTGTCGTTCCACCAAGGAGTCCCCCTTTCCTTTTTCTTCCCTGATAATCTTCCACAGGTGTTTACTGCACACTTCACAAAACCATTCCTAAAACATGCCCATTCCTCTTCTACACTTTTTTAACTCTGTTTAAAAAAGGTAAAACATTCTTTCTCCACAAGTATTAGACCTAGAGCAGCAAAATTTTTAAGGAAAACCCGTCATATAAATGTCTAATAGCATCATGTAAAACAATGACAAATGCTGTTACTTCAGAGACAAACGTGCATCAACCCAAATTTAGACCTGTCCCTAAACTTTCAGCGAGCACTTAAGTAGTTCCAAGAGCTGAAAAGTACATTTATGCAACTGATCAAATTGTGCGAGTGAAAGATTTTCACAATATATCGCTACACTGCAAATTACCCCCACCACGCTGCGCCATAGATATCTCATTCGTTGGCCAGTCGTGAAACGAAACTTTGCGTGTAATTTGAAACGTTCGTATGAGCTAGACCAGTCCTGGCTCTTAGGATAAAACGTTTGGACACACCTACTCCTATCATAGACCCTAATACGAACAGTTACAGACTATATGGATAGTGTTTGTCTACCTTCAGCAACACGGTACAGTATATTTGTTCAATAGTTCTTGTGCCAGTCCAGTCTTGTCTTGAAGATTCTGAAGATAAGACGTCCTTTTCCTGCCTGCCAATTTTGCCCTTTATTATTATTATTATTAATCTTGATTGGTCACATTGGACCACTTGAGTCGTTCCACAATCACTTCTTCTTTGAAGGTAGTACTGCTTGGTTCTTGCGCTCTTTCCAGTACTTTTTCATTCTTTCAGATCGGGATTTTCTCAACTCATCTGAAATCTCCATAGGCTTTTGCCCTTTAATATATGTAATATAGCATATTTTGCACCACATAACACATGACCCAGGTACCGAATGCAATTTCCCTACATTTGATGTTAATAATGAGCTCCCGCTCTTCGCAGTACCTGTTCATTAGTGATGTGGTCCATCCAAGGGATTTTCAGCAAGGAACCACATTTTCAGAACAATGCAACACTACATTCATTTGGCAGGAAATACATAGAAAACATGTTTCTCGATTCTAAACAAGGGACAGCCAAAACAAGTCGTTTGCTTCTGGCCCTGAGAGCATCTGGAATAGAAAAGGCAAGGTGGGAGAATGCATGCATAATGCCAATATGGACGAAACACTTCACTTTATTGTATTTCAATGTACTTCCACATTTATTTATTTAAATAAAATACATTCAAAGTAAACATATATTGCATTTCAATGTACTGTACTTCCATATTTGTTTATTTAAATCAAGTACACATTACAAATTAGACATAGATCAACATCAATTATGAGTTTCTCCTCGGCAACAATTTCTTAGTTCCATTAGAAACAAAGCAAAAACAAAGGTGGAAGGGAAAATGAAAGTAATTACATGCAGATGAAAGTTCCACATCCTAAACGTCAGTGTTCGCCTGGAGCACCTCTTTAGTGTCTTTGGGCAATTTGTCAGATCCCCACAAACGTAATGCAGCAGCGTAAATTTGTAGGTGGGACCTACTCGTCGTTTAATAGCCTCGACTACCTATTCTTTTGGCGTCCTCCACTAAATTTTTGATAGTCTCCTTGGAGGTCTGGGTTAGATTCCCAGCCAAAAAATTTAATTCTGATCTTAGGGCTGGAACAGGGCACACACAGCCTCGTGAGGCAAAACCATCCTGGAAGTGGTTCTCCACTTCTACTCCAGTTCCTAACTATGACCATGGCCGCCTCCTTACCATTCCCCAATTACTTACACACACTACAGCCATCACAATAATACAGGTTATCAGTAGGAACCCAAATTTATGGTAATATAAAAGGCCTCAAAGCAGCAAAATAAAAAAGTGAGGTGTGAGGATTTGGAGGAATAGCCAACAATTTATACAAGTTTTTTTTTCTCCCTAAAAATACTCTCCAACTATCATAGACACTAACTCGCAAAACTTGTGTTGTCCCCAAAGAATAAGCAGAGCATTGTTTTTATGATTCCAAGACTTGTGAAGTGACTGTTATCATGTATCCCATGAAATATTTATGACATTACTTATTTTCAATCCAACGACAAATAGTGGAACTGTTTCAATTAATTTTAAAGTAAATATTAAAAAAGAAATCTTATTACCAATTTTTTTTTGGTACTTAGCACTTTAGGGTGAAAATAACGCATTTCGCAAAATAACTTTATTACGCGGCTTCAATGAAGAAGAAAATAGCATATTTGGAGTAAATATTGTTGCTATCCATAATGGTCCATATTGAAATGAAATTCCACTAAATATACTGTTGTGATAACATATGCTGAAATATTTCAGGGATATTGTTAAAACGAGAAATCCGGGACTCTGGTTATCAGACAAACTTCACACACACATCCAAGCATACGGAGCTAAATAACCATGATGTCCAAGCTCCTCAAATGAAACAACAAACCAAATAAATTTTTTAAATCTAAATTTGCAGTGTCCACCTCGTGACATCCATGTACAGTTATATAAGCAAGCAGCTATCATTATGGTCGCAGGCTCTCGATTACCAAACGACAAGGTAGTCTCATGAACAAATTTACACTGTCGCTAATAGAAAAATTTCAATGCTGCATTAAGTTTCTAAGTATGTGATGACTGATATTTCTGACAAAAAACCATCGTAACCTATTTTTGCCCTGACATGTAAATTAGAATTTGACGACTTATCTGCACTTTAGTATGGGATGAAAAGGATTTTTTTAAATGCTATCATTAGTTAGGAATCAGTGTCTTTTTATATGCACTAGCCAGAGAAAGGACCTGAATCTTCATGAATTCCATCAATCGTATATCCCCCCCCTTGTCACCAGCAGTGGATGCAGTCAGCAGTTCCACGTCAAGACTACAATAATCAAGCGCATCCTCTGGATATTTACACAACTCATACATTATTTATTAATGTGCTGTACGACTCTTTTATTATTTTGTTTATAACCTGCCTATTTACTAAGTAAGCTACTTATTTTTCAATTCTTCTTCTTCTTCTGAGACCACATAGGATCACTTTAACAAACCCATTAGTTTGTCGACTTCTTGGCAGGAACTGGGCGAGCCTTACAGTCCTCCCAGTACTTGTTCATGTGTGCTGATCTTCTTGCCCTTTCTTGTGTGCAATATTCTTGTTCAAGTTTCTTTTTTGTAAGGTCAAAATGAAAAGTCATAGTTTTTAAGTATAATGGTTATTTTTTTCTTATTTGTAGTGTCTTCTGGTGTTAGGCCAATTGCTTGCAAGTCTTCTCTTATGCATCTACAAACAGTTGTAAGCAAGATTGTACTGTACTGACTGTTTCAGAAGTCATGAACCTGGCATTTTCATGATGTGTCCAATTATGTATACTTATCAAACTTTCTAAATTTGTACACAAGAGTGTTTGTTCCTTAAATAAATTATAGACAGAATAAAGTGCATTTTAAGTAAGCATTAAAAATTATTAGTATGTCTATGTGAAATGGATTTTATTTACCTATTTAAATCATGCTCATAGTATTTTCTTCACAGCTACTGGAATTTGATCTTTTTACAGAAATTTTACTGGACACTATGAGGCAAAACAATCTTTAATGAAAAATATGGATGTATTACAGAAAATCGACGTACCCTAAAAAAAAGGACCTGGAATGCCCACAGAGAAATGGATTGCATTTCACAAAATTCATTTTGAAGGCTATCCTATTCAAAGCTTCGACTAAATGTGGATGGGATTGCAACAGTGCTAATCCGTTACATGAAACGAATGTTTCCACAAGGCACGATTTGTTTTTGCATACAAACAAGCCGGAAGGGAGACAGCACTATCGAGTATCCTCCTCCTGGAAGAAACCGACTACACCACGGTTTACCGATCCTTGGATCAGGTCTCTTGTCTTGTGGCGGGCCAATGTCTGCACCCCTCTCGTCTTGCCAGAGCTGGCCCTTTGATGTGCCACCACATTCTGCCAGGGCCGAAGCAGCTGTTGTCAGTTGCACACACAAATATAGTCCATGACACGAGCTACCACCGACCTGTTGGCCGGAGATCCACACGACATACACTAGTTAGTATTTTACATTCAACGTCCCTGTTTCCTGTCATTCTTTGAGCTCTAGCTGTATGGTCAAATTACCAACAAGACATGTGTTTCCTTCTCCAACTTGTGATTGATTAGTGATTCAGTAAGACAAATCCTGTATCATGTGCTGTATTGTCACACCAGTTCTCCTCACGGCCAGTTTCCCTTGTTGCCGCTTCCCCTACCATGGGCTAGTGAGCTTGTAAGACTTTTGGATGAAATACCATAGCAAGATTACGTTGCTGATCACGGGAGATATATTCTACTTGTTCATTTTTGATGAAGTTACCAATATGCTGCAAACACCACCAGTCCAGTCACGTTAATGAATAAATGGTTGGATTGGCCACTTGCAATTCATGATTATCTCTCTTTCTCTTTCAACCTCTGGGAAAAACATTCACGCAAACACAACATTCCATGACCCGGCTAGGAGATTAATTCGGCACGGCTAACCGGGTGGACCCTAGGGCCTATGTTTTGTGTAGCAGATGAGTGAGCTTTTAAGGCTCAATCATGGCAGATAAGTTACTGGATGACAACAAATTGTGGGTTTTCTTTACAATCTTGATTAAAATAAATATTGGAGGGGCTTATCACCGCTGCACCAGCACGGATTAGTATTGCGATTAGCATTGTGGGTTTTAATAGTGATCTGGTATGATGATGACTGACAAAGTTATAAATCACAGAAACACCCTTTTGGAACCACAAGGTGTGCTCCCAGCTGACGCACTTGGCACCCAGAAACAATTGAATCGGTCGGAGCTAAGAAGCATTAAGTCAAAAATGGTCATTTTTTTAAGAATTAGTATTCTGAAGTATTGACCCAAGGGCCTTGGATCGGCATAGGAAAGAAGTCAGCCTTCTGTTTAAGCCAGAAACCACTGCTACAAGCAGTGCGATCAGAGGAGAAAAGCATTAAGTCAATGACTTGCTGCCTTTCAGCACCGTATTCTGTACTTAATGTTGGCCGCATTGCAACATTCCCGCATGTTACAGTGCCTTGTAAATTACACTTGTACAGGGTTTAAGTGATTTTTATATTACAAATCCATTTTAAAATAAAATATCATGTGAAATATTCGGCTTTATGCCGCACTAAACTGACCACGGAGCTGAAAGGTATTAAGTCACGTTTACAAAATATGTTTGTTAAATTAAAATTGATATTCCGCTAACACAAATATAACCTGAATAGTTGCTTCACAACATAGATGACTAATAATGACATTTTATCTGTCTCCTGAAAAGTAGTGAAAACTGACTCAACCCTTACCCCTCGAATTAAAATTCTCTTGGCTCTCCCTACAGCTCATATTTAATTTCTGAACTTTTACCTTCTATTACTTGTATTTATTTAGCTCTGCTTTAGAACTATAACTAGCTCTTAAATTACATATATATGCCTACACTCTTCCACTTAAGTCATTATTAAGCAAATAAAAGCAGTATGAAAATAATTAATTAATTATTGTATAATTTTATTAACAATAATAATAATAAATTGGGTCTCAGGAATCAACCTGGGAGGAGTCCTTGTGGCTCTGGGCAAATGGGAGTGAAATGCGTCGTTGCATGTCACCTGCAACTCAAACATATTGGATTCAGCAAGAGAATCCAACTTAGCCTCTTTCACTCCAACTCCAGCACGTAACCTACCCGAGGTGTCCCCTGTTAAGCCGAGCAACCCAGTGGAAGGTTGGGTAACCACTCCCAGCGGGAAGCTGGGTCGGCGAGCCGATCAGTGCTGGTGGCTCCAAGGCTCACAACCTTGGTAGTACTTTGGCCGGTGTGAAATATCACCGACCCCAATTACAGTTTTTCAACTGTCTCAAGAAAGCATGGAGGAAAATTCAGCAAAAGCTACTACCCCAGGTGGTAACCAATCCACCATCGCTTTCAGCGATGCATGCAGGCCTTCGGATTCTGGGGAGCCAGCACCAAAATGCTTGGAGGTGTCGGAGACTCCACTAAAGATCAAACACAAACATAGGAACTTCTTTGCTACCGTTAATATGAACTCCCTTTTGAAAACTGGTAAACTTAAGCATCTCAATGATACTCTCTCCCAACATCAAATTCTTATTACGGCAGTACAAGAAACAAGATTTACAGATGAACATCCTTTTGAGTCTCAGGGGTACAGAATATTTAAAGGCAAAGTTGGTAAACGTGTTGCAAAGAACATCCCTCACCTTGGCACGGGATTCATTGTAAATAGAAGAATTTTGGACTCGGTCGTAGATTTCAGTTCTCCTAACAGCCGAGTAGCAATCCTCACTTTCCGATGCACGAACAAAATGTATACTATGGTTAATGTGCATGCGCCAATTAATGAGGCAAACAAAAAAGACAGAGAAGGAACAGATGAATTTTGGGAAGAACTGGAGGATATAATGGCTAAAATTCCGGACAAACATATGATTATCTTGCTTGGTGATTTCAATGCTCAACTTGGCCGTGAAAGAATATTCCGAAACATTGTAGGAAGTTACCCAGCTCATTACAGAACCAACCGCAATGGAGAGAGACTTCTGGAGCTCTGTAAGGCGTTCAACCTTGTTATGAAATCTACTGCTTTCAAACACCTGCCAAGAAAGCAGAAAACGTGGACTTCTCCAAATCCAAAACTTGGTGAATTCCAAATCGATCATGTCGCTATTTCACGGAAGGCACACCGAGAGATCCAGAATGTAAAAGTCCTGAGAAGTGTAAATCTTGATTCTGATCACTACCTTTCCAAAATCAAGGTTAAACTTCTTCCAAGAAATACCAGGAGGGTCTGCCGAAGAGAGATCAACTGGTTTGACACAGAGAAGCTACACTTGAATCACGAGTTTACTGAGAAGCTTGAAACTTTGGATCCACAGAATTGGGAACAACTACGAGATGGCATGGTGAGAACAGCTAAAGAGATAGTCCCGCTAACAAAAAGAAGGAAACATCTCTGGTGGACCAGTGAATGTGAAGCAGCAATAAGGCAGAGACAACTAGCATGGCAGAGATGGAACTCTAAGAAGAATTCAGATAACTGGGAGAGTTTTCTGTTAGTGAGGAAACATGCTGCAAAAACCATACGTGGGGTAAAACGTGCATACGACAAAAGTCAATTGGAAAAGATTCAACAAGACTTCAAGAAAAACAACACTCGAGATTTCTACAGAACCTTCAGACAGAATCTCACTAAATACACTCCACCTAGCCTACATTTCAAAGATCCTGAGGGAAAAACTGCCTATAATGACAAGGACAACTGCACTATCCTGGCAAATTATTTTGAGTCTCTCCTTAACTGTGAAAGCCCAGGATCCTCATTCTTATTTGAAGACAATCCAAATACAAACCCGGACTCTACACCACCAACCAAAGAAGAAATTATGCAGATCATTCAGTCACTTAGAAACAATAAGGCACCAGGCGAGGATTCAATAATCGCCGAATTATGGAAGCATGCTGGCGACGTAGCTATCGATAAACTAACAGAAATAATTAGTGAGATATGGGAAAAGGAGGAACTCCCTATTGATTGGACATCAGCTCTGCTTCACCCTCTTCACAAAAAAGGTGATAGAACGAATGTGAACAATTACCGTGGCATCTCCCTCCTTGCAATAACATACAAAATCCTTTCAAAAGCCCTTCAAACTAGAGCAGAGGAACAGTTGGATCCACAATTAGGGGAATATCAAGGGGGATTTCGGAAGGGACGATCGTGTGCCGAACAGATTTTGAACCTTAAATCTATCCTTTCATATCTGAAGCTTAGAAACAAACAGTTTGTAGTGACCTTCATTGACTTCAAAAAGGCTTATGACTCTATCGATCGACCCACCCTATTTGAAATACTGAAAGAACTGGGACTGGACAACAAAACAAGAGCAATCATTCAGAAAACCTTAACCAACACTGCGTCCAAAGTGAAATTCAGGGGAGAAATTTCAGAGCCCTTCGAAATCAAGACTGGTGTAAGACAAGGAGATGGACTATCTCCTTTGCTCTTCAACTGTGTGCTCGAAAAAGTCATCCGGCAGTGGCGAAAAGTAATGAACATTAACAAGTCTGAAAATGGAGTCAGATTGGGCTACAAAAAACAGAACCTGATAGTTGACTGCCTAGCATTCGCAGATGACCTCGCAATTTTTTCAGATTCCCTCGATGCAGCCGCAGCACAAATTAATGAACTCCAGATTCAAGCAGCAAAAGCGGGCCTTAAGATCTCCTTTGAAAAAACAGAATTTATCACTAATATCAAGCTAGCGCCAAAAGAGCTGGATGTAGGACAGGGGAAAATCAAGCAAACGAAAGCGTTCAAATATTTGGGTGAGTGGATAGACCCCAATCTATCTGAGAAGGCAGCTTTCGAGTCACGAATCAGGAAAATGGAAATGGCATACAATCTAACAAAGGCCATTTACAACAAGAAATCCATATCAACAAATGCCAAGTTAAGACACTACCAAACAGTCATCCGTCCAGAGGCTTTGTATGCTGCAGAGTGCCTTGCAATGCATCGCAAGGGACTAACAGAGAAGCTGGAAGTGAAAGAAAGAAAAATTCTAAGAAAAATCTTGGGTCCGGTAAAAGAAAATGGGGAATATAGGAGAAGACACAACCACGAACTTTACACCCACGTGGAAAAAATAACTGATGCCATGAGGAAACGGAGAATTACCTTTTACTGTCATATAACAAGAATGAACCCAGCACGATTGACAAATAGAATTTTCACCTACTTCCTCAAAAAGAAAACCAAGGGAGCTTGGTTCATTGAGGTGGACAAAGATTTGCAAGAAGTGGGAATAACAGGCAACGATATTTGGGAACGTGCCACACTTAAACAAAAACTAACAGCACACCGATGTTTTCAAGAAAAGCCAAAGCTTCCAACTGGCAAGAAGTGGACTGCAGAAAGAAAACAACAGCATCGAGAACTAATGCGAAAGTACTGGGAGGACGTTAAAGCTCGATGCAACAAGAAACAGTTGAAATGACGTGGTCCTTAGATGGCCGAATCGAAAGAAGAAGAAGAAGAAGAATAATAATAAATTATACTTGTCAAATTCAGCAAGCTATGTTTACCTAGATATTCCAACAATAAGAACACTGTCAGTCACCATCAATATGTATACATGGAGTAGTTTTGCCATAAACATGTAGGTCATCAGCCCTAAGTGAAAACAAACAAAACCTACGTGAAAAAAAACCAATATCAGAGACATTCTGATCACTGTGTGTGTTTTATCACCTTCACTGCTTATTACGTCGCATTCATCAAATTCAGACTCAGATATGTCATCACTATCATCAAAATCTTGCCGTATTTCATCCTCCGTCAATGTCTGATCGGCCAGGTTTGCTTACTATCAGTTTGGCGGTCGCTAAGTAACAGCTGACAGGTTGCACGGCCTTCCAAATAAGAGTTTTACGGTTGCCTGCTTCGCAATATCGAGATTTCACGACGTTCTTCACGCAACCAACAGATCGCAGCACCAAATAGGAATGGATAATTTGTCGGGGCAGAGACGACAGATGAGCTGTAGAGGACACAATTATGATGTCGGGGCTGGCCCGTCACACGACTGGAACGGGAAATTCGTTATGTCGGGGCTCGCCCGACTGACGAGGGGTAAGGGTTAATGTTTTTCAGCTCCGGCCGATTCAATTACTGCTACTCTGTCATATTCATATTTTGTAATGACCATATTCTCGCAACAAGGACAGGTTATCCTTCAATAAAACTTGTACTAAATCAGTGTGCCCAACATGACAGAATTAAAATACACAGGAACTAAGGAACTGCAAGCGTGAACAATGATGTGGAACAATCCGGCCAATATATATATACTAAAATAAAAACAAACAGCACATGCAACAAATGGTAACTAGCAACACAACGTAACATCTCGACGAGGGAGTGGCCAAACGCCAGCTCGGTACAGGTTGTCCTCCTTCAGCTATCAATGTGACAGATGTTATATAGCTGAAGGAGGACAATGTACAGAGTCTTATAAAAATATATTATGGTGCTTGACAGGCGGAACATTTTACAATATATGAGCCGTCCAGTTGAAGAACTCGTTCCACTTGTGAATCAAAATGATCCTTACTCACAAGTTCTTCAACTGGACGACTAATATGTAGTTTCAAAGTCAGTACAGATGTCGGACTGCAATTATTCCTACACGTCCTGTTGCAACGTGCAATACAGTTTCTCCCCTCTCGATCACGCTGCCATCAGGTAATAATCACAGTCCAACATGGTGTTTTATGCCACTTGCAGTTCGATAAGGATGATTTGTACTTCAAACCACAGACATCTTGTTTGTACAATAGATCAAATGCTCACCTAACTCCACATAAACATAAGATATGTCACTGGCTCCAACTCGGCCACTGTACGTTTAATCATCATTTCGGAAACAAAACCGAGGCTAATAAATACAGCTTGCGTTATTAGTGGTAGCGGCAAGTTCCTGAAGCAGCACAGGGGACTGTGAGGAAGTGGAGACAATGGGGAATATTAAAGTCAATGGCAATGTTGCCTAAGTACAGGAACATTCAGGAATAACTCAGTTATATTTTACGGTTTGTTCAACTAATCAATTACATTCCCATTACTTAACACATTGGTGCCTGGACATGTCACATTTTCCTGTGGACCAGACATTTTTCTGCAGAGGATACTCGAGTGCCCTACATATTAAAAACATACAAAATTAAAGCCTATGCAGGAACAAACATCTGTTACATTTTGAGTAATTTGAGACATTCACGGAACAAACAACTATGACGCTTTCTCAATATTTGCAAGTAGTTCGAGCATATCACTTAAGTATTCCCGAAATTGTGAAGCAAAACACACTTTAAAAATAACGGAACAAAAGTCTATGTTACATTGCTTCCCGCTCAAACACTGTAATAATGTTATGAAGTGAATGGATATTTCTTGTCAGGAAGCTATTCTGGTGTTATCAGCTGTGTATTACTGAGCTTATTATTGCAAATTATTGTGTTGAAACCAAAAGGGAAAGCACAATAGTTGTATTTTGAAACTTGACCATGGCAAAGCAACAACTTCATTCGCGTTTAACATTTAAAGGAACATTATTTTCATGGACCAATACGTTATAAGTAGATTCAAACAATAACATTCAAGTTGAAATAACGCTATTCTATTCTGTACGCTTCCATGATGGGAGAGTGAGTGAGCGCGCGCACTGTTGTGTGTTGATTTACGGAACTAAAGGCTATGTTACGTCTTAACGCGTAGCCCTGTTCCACGGACAACAGTCACCTTTGTTGCTGTTTTTCTCAATAAGTAAGAAATTTAACAGACGTTTGTTGCCGCATACACTTCAATTGTTGAAATAAGCCCGATATTATCTTTGAAGTTGGTATGAGTATGCAGTTCTCGAGACAGCGCATCTATATAGCATTGAGGCAACCATCATCGCTCATCTACTGAGATGGTAAGGTCATGTTCTCCGTGTGAGTGATATCAGGCGTCCATGACAATTCCTTTATGATGAACGGCACTAGACTTCGTGGGGCCACTCTGAAGCGTTTCAAAGACTAGCTAAAACACATCATGGCGACGACTGGTATGAATATCCACTCATGGGGAGCATCTGCTGCGGACCGTTTACTGTGGTGGAACACTACATCGTCCGCGGTCGACTCCTCTGAAGGACGTCTCAGACATGGAGAGGCAAAGAGACAAGCAAGCTCCATCAATTACAACCCCACCCTACCCCAACCATTTTACACCGGCACATGTCTTATGCCAGGATAGAACTGTTCAGTCATTGGAAACACATTGCTATGCTGCTCTTTTATAGCAGTAAGAAGTTATGCGTATTCGGAATCTAGTATATACTAATATTCTAGAGTGTGATGTACCTTATTTACTCGCATGTAAGACCTGTTTTTTATCCTATTTTTAATGCTCAAAAATTGAGGAGGGTCTTATACACGCATATCTCAAACATTAATAGCGTATCAAGATATCCATTAAAGAACTATACATGCCCACATTTCAAAACAGAAAATGTATTATTCAGTTTTAAAAGATACAATTACGGACCATTATACGATATTAGTCTGATATAAATCACCCGCGATCGTGGCAAGTACCGATATACGTGCGCAGTAGGGTAGGCCTAATTTAGGGTTCACTGCGCCTGAAATAAACAGAAAATACCGTTAAGGATATTCTCTGTTTACTTTAATTGCCAGCATTACTGTACAGCGCAATTTCTCAGCTCCCATGGATTTTCCAAGTTCGCAATAATGGTTGAGCAGGCATATCAAAATAATCTGGAGTCTGATCCGAGTTTCCTATCTGCGATGGGAGAAACTGGTGTTCTTGCCGCTATTGAGGCACGAATCGCTGAAATTCCAACACAATATCCATATATTCCTCCGGCAGACGCTGACACAATCGTGTACACATTCGTAAAGCCAGGTTGTTTCTTCCCATGAAACGCACAGCCGAACCTCTCCTTACTAACTCGTTTCTGATTCCTACACCGGAATGCGGCCTTGAGGCAGGGTTTTCCGGGTTATTTCTGTTACAACAGTTAGCCCCAAACTTTCTGCATGTAGGAAAGAATGAATATGCTTATACTGTCAAAGTACCATAACAGCAATTGGTACACTCCTTATATTTACGGTAATGCAGGAGCGTCCACATCAAAAATTGGAATATCAGGAAGTAACCCGCATCATTAATTACCCGTATTTCGTTAATCATCATCATCATCATCAACTAGAGCAGTTTCCAACCGCAGGTTGGGTCTGCTTGGAGCACAAGCCTCTCCATCCACCACTTCTCTTCTGTCACTGTTGTCCAATTGACTCCTTTTCTCTAGACACTTTTCTTCATTCCCTTTATCCACCTATCCCTTGGTCTTCCACTAGGTCTCTTTTTCTTCCACCTCCATTTCCAATATTTTCCGTGGTATTCTCTCTTCTCCAATTCTTTTCACGTGTTCATACCACTGTAGCCTTGATTTTTCAATTCTATCCTGTAAGGGTTCTTCCTCTAATATTTCTCTGACTCTGTCCATTCTAGTTACACCTATACGACTTCATTTCCACTGCCTGCATTCTGCTTTTATCGCTTTCCCTCATCACCCAAGTTTCTGATCCATACGTTAGGATCGGCACAAATTATGTCTTGTACATGATCCCTTTACATTTCTGTCGCACATCCTTGCTCCATATCAAGCCTCTAACACTCTTGAAGAATCCATCAGCACACCTTCCTCTTTCATCTAATTCAAAGGCATTTCCCCCATTTTCTTCAATGACACTTCCCCGATACTTGAAGCTCTGCACTCTCTTCAACTGCTCTTCGCCTAACTTTCGTTAATAATGGGTCCAATATGCAAGGCAAATTTCTTTTTTCCCCAACTTAAAAAAAAAGAGGGGGAGGGTCTTATATGCGAGCAAATACGGCATGTGGAAACATGACACAATGTGCAGTGGCAGCTCACAGAAAGAGCAGATGCAGTATATTTGTGAGGTTAGAATGGTACGATGTGCCTAGAGACCTGAATATCACACTGTTCCACTAATTCACTATAACGTCAGCCATGTGCTAAATAGGAATAGTAACAGTATCAGCAATACAGTTTCAAAAGCTTGCTAAGGTGGAAGTTAATAATTCAAAGAGTTTTCAAACTTAACACATGCAAAGTACTAAACAAAAAACTCTACACAAATGTAATAGACTAACGGGGAAAAAATAAAAGGATTTAATTGGTAAAAAAATATGACCTGTTACAAAGTTTAATTTAAAATACTGCTGTACACAAGTGTTATATACATATCCACTGAACTTAGCAAGTAGGATCTGATGATGCTCGCTTGACCAACAAAATTAGTCATCCAATTAAACTCCCCATTTGTCTGAAAAGCGACAACGGGGAAACATTCAGAAAGGAAAATCTCCCTGTAGCACTGATGCAGCAACAACAATAGCCCAACTTGTTATCAGTCAGTCCAGAGTGTGTCGTGTTTTGGGGAGCTCACGAACCGGACAGGCTGTAAAAAGAGGTCATCTACCCCTCTTAACACAAACCAAAGTATACACATTTAGAATTTAGAGGTTGACACCAAAATATCGAAAATTAATATTTACAAAAATAACCTAATAATAATCATAAACAAAAGAACAAGTCTTTGAGTCAATGTACACAGGAAAAAAAATTGTTTGAAAGAATTGTGGCATCAACAAGTAGTTCCACAAAGAACTGAACAACCTATTTTCACATTGTGGGGTTTGAAGCCATATATTCCACTGGTCTTTTCCATTTTCCAAGCTGTTTATAGCTTTTGGTACATGACCTCCACACATTCAGAACTCAACATAGTTATTACAGACAACAAACAAATATATTTTAAGGTCTGTCTTAAATCATAGCTTTCAGTAACACACCCTCAAAATGAGGATTATCTACAATACAAGAATATAACACAAAAGAATTATGTACACTGGCTTAATTTACCAACAGATCATTTCTAAAGAACATCAGTAAAATATTCCTTTTCAGATATAAACAAGTGATAACAATAGAAAATCGGAACAATGACCTCTGTTCTACCCGTTAAAACAATCGCCGCCACCACCACCACAACCATGGAAATTGACATTCTAGGAAAGACTTGATCAGAATCGCTAATTTTAAGAATAGTAAAAATGCACGGCTTATAAAACGATTTTGCAGTAAATTAGAAAATATGCTACTTTGATAGAGATTAATGTTCTGAATAGTCAGATTTTTAGAATAACATCTTGTTTTGACTCAATTCCCTTTTTATTGTTATAACCTCTTCCACTGTTGCCAATGTGACACGAAAAAAACACACACCTATTTTACTTTGTACAGCAGAAATGTATTTTCCGTTTTGCAAGCCAGGCCTTCATGGGCCATGTTTGTTTATTATTTATGATCACTATTGACCGACTTGGTTGAAGTTAAGGAGAAACGGACCATACTTTATTCATCAGAGCAGAGGAAAACCATATTTCTTGGACACATCTCCAGATTGTCTTCGAGGGCAAGATCTTAGGAAAGAAATCAAGAGGAACACAAATCGCACAGCTGGGATTTGCTTCCTACGTCTTGATGGAGAGAGCTGCTGTTGCTGCAGCGAAAAGGTTAAGTCTTTAGATAATGATGATTGACCGAATGAAGAGTTACGACGATTAGATTGCCAGAAAATTAATTTTAAATATTTAAAATATGCACGGCGGCCATGTTGTTTTTGGGATTATCAGGTTATTGAAAGTCACATACTGCATATGTACATAATCAATAGTCCTGTATTACCATGCAAAATTTCAGTTGGATTGGTTATATTTACTTATCAGGCCGATGCACGGACAACAGCCGAGTGGTCGTGCGACTGCTGATAAATAAATATAACCCTGTAGTTTCGGAGATATTGAGCACCGGTGAAATATTTGGGTTAATAATTCTGACCAAATATTTTATGAGGGAGATGAAAAAACGTGCATATCATTGAATAAATAATTTAAGTGTCATTATTTTGACTTATCTTTTCATATTTACAGAAGATGGTCTAAAGGAACCAAAACGTACAGAAGAGTAAGATTTGTTTACCATCTCTTGATGAATGCAGTACATTTGCATTTTGTCAGTTGGCACAGGCTAGAGTAGAATGTGGCTTTTCACCGATGTCACAGTCCCATTCATGGCTGTGATTATAGGGATGCTACTGAGGGAAGGTGGTGCTGAGTAATGGCCTCAGGACATAGCCAGTGGCAAGGTTCTACTCATAGGGTCAGTGCTCTTGTTCTGACTCAGTGAGTGACGAAAGCAATGACAAACTACCTCACTCCTCATTACAGTGCTGCTTTCAAGTTTTGTGGGTAACTACCAACCTAATCTTCGGTGGTACTTTTTGAGGATCAAACCAGCCTCCGGGCTGACTAACACACAACAGATATTGAAGATCAATTGAATGTGAAGACATCAAATTAGACAATGGGAACACAATTTCAAAATATATTTTAAACATTTTAGATTTTAATATTGAGTGTACTTTCATGAATTTTAGGACATTTCATCTCACTGTTTTTATGTTAATCGTATTTCTTGACTTGCACCACATGGTGAACAATTGAGATTGCTATTGGCCGATGAAGGTTTAAAAAAACATGTACTGGCATTAAATGGGAACATAGGTTGTTTTGAATTCAATAGTGGGCAAATTTGTAACAGTTGTAAGATATTTTGCATCGTCAGGATTTTGGACAGTTTTCTATGAAGGCCATACACCAGTACATTCACTGGTATTTATACTAACTTTCTCTTTGATCGCTTGATTAGGACACTATATAAAAACATGATTTTAAATTTTCAATTGCTCATGAAAACTGAATTTAATTAGATGCCAGTGCATTCAACCTTTACAAAGATTTAGTGTTGTAAGTTTCACTGTGCTCGGGTGATTGAATTGCGAGAAAAATCCATTTAAATACTTGAAATTTGCACGACTGTCTTGGCTTTCTACTCATCAGGTTTTTGAATCCTCAATCACTGTACAAAATTTCAGGTTGATAGAAGTAACCATTTCACCGGCATTCAATATATTATATTGAAAGCCGGTGAAATATTTTGCGCAGCCTCCTTGTAGAATGGACGACACTAAAATGTCAAGGGCACGGATGAGGTCCTCACCAATCGCTCCAGCCATTTAGTTTTAATTAGGGGAAAACACACACACATGGACAAAAGGTTATTTCATAAGATGAAAATAGGCTCAAATTGGCAGTGTTCTGATGAACCTATGTTCTGCATGATTGGAAGTGTTAATACATACACCTGTTAATATCTGTGTTATTCCAGAGACCATTCAACAGTAAGCAGTGTATGAATTCCCAATTTAGTTAAAGGCAAACGGTTTAAGTGACTCGCTATTGTTGGTTTCATGTTATACATGAAATGAAATGTTGCTATCAGGTGTGACCTGCGACAGATTTATATGGAGTGTTTTACGAGAGATTCAGGCAGGAAACTTGACGTGCGTGTTCCCACAGGGTGGCACAATTAAATTCTAAAATGCTGTATCTACGAATCTGTACATTTCCTGTTCCTCAATGTAGTCATCATCATCATCATCTTGTACAGTTTCCAGCCCCAGGCTGGGTCTGTTTGGAACATAAGCCTCGCCACCTAGTTCTTTCTTCCCACCACCTCTCCGCTGTCACTCTGGTCCAGTCCTCGCCTCTCTTCTTGACACATTCCTCCACTCCTTTCAGCCATCTATCTCTTGGTCTTCCCCTTGGTCGTTTCTTCTGTATCTGCATCTCATGTATCCTCTTGGGAATCTTCTTCTCATCCATTCTCTTTAAGTGTCCATACCACCTCAGTCTTGATATCTCAATCCTACCTTGCAAGGGCTCCTCTTTCACCATTTCCCTGACCTTTTCATTCCTCACCCTGTCTCTTCTTGTTACTCCGATCCTACTTCGCAGGAACTTCATTTCACCTGCCTGTATTCTGCTTATGTCTCTTTTCTTCATTGTCCACGTTTCTGAAGCATAGGTCAGTATCGGGATATAGTAGCTTCAGTATAACACTTCCTTGCTTTTTTGTGGGACATCTTTATTCCACACTAAGCTCCTAATGCTTCTCAGAAATGCTTCTGCCTGTCTGCCACGTTCCGTAATCTCTCTGTCATTTCTCCCATTTTCCTCCACTATACTTCCCAAGTACTTGAGACTTTCCACCTTCTTCAGCTGTCCACCTCCAAGTGTTATCCCACTCATTGGTCTGTCCTTTTTCCTGGTCGTTAACAGGATCCCACATTTACTGATGTTGAACTTCCATCCGTACTCTCCCACTGTTTCTTCCCAAGCCTTCAGTTGCTCCTGAATTTCCTCCTCCTTGTTTCCCCAGACCATGAGATCATCTGCAAACACCATTGCTTTCATCTTATCTTCTCCTATCTTTCCTGCTATCCGTGTCATTACCTCGTCCATAACCACAATAAAGAGAAGGGGTGACAGTGCACTACCCTGTTTCAGGCCACTCATTTGTCTGAACCAGTCTGTTCTTTCCCCTCCAACTTTCACACAACCCACACTTCCACAATACATCTCCTTCACTCTGCCTACAGTCTCTTTTTCCACTCCCATGTTTTCCATTGCTTTCCAAACCTTCTCCCTACACACACTATCATAGGCCTGTAGTGCTGGAAAATATTCTTCATACACTAAATCGGCACTGAACTATCGTTATTCTTGACGACATCAGATTGTACAGGCAAGGAATTCTTGTCGTGCACAACACACACACACACTGACATGGGGAAGGCACGTGTAACAATGACCCAAGGATAGAAGAAACTGGAACAGATGTGTACCATACAATTTGATAACTTCTCTGGATCTTGAGGACAACTTTCCCGTAGAATTTGGCCTAACATTATGTTCTTATGGAGTTTTATTCTCACTTTCTTTACATATTCCTTTGGTTATTACCAGTTCATTAAAGTTTATCAACATGTCAACCTCATTTTGACTAACTGACTTTTTAACTCCACAGGCTCTCTCTTAAATGATCCACAGTAGCTCAACTTCCTTCTCCTGTAAAAACATCACCTTCTGAGACTAGAGACTTTCTCTGTAGTCAGCATATCCTCACAGTATCTATCAGTCAGCTTGCAAAGACATTCCTTGCACGTCACCCGATGGATATGGGACAGCAGTACGTAAAAAAAAAAAAAAAAAAAAAAATTAAATAGACGAAATGCACCAACAACATTTCTTGTTTTTATTGAGTCTTTATCCAGGACATGTCTCGTAACATCATTCACCAAACCAGAACGAAGAACTTCCATCAGAACAAATCACATTCTCAACAAACAAAACAAAAATCCTTGAAATATAATATGCATATGATAAGGTCGGGAAATTTTGGGTTCGATCGCCCTTGTGACTTGGTACTGTCACAAGTTCATGGCACAAACACTATTTTAGCACTGTAGCCCACCACTGCCAGAAAAAAAAAAAAACAAACACAAAAGTTGAGTCAGGTTATTTATAACGGATTCTACTGGTATTTCTAGGAAATAGATCCAACTATACCCAAATGTTGCATACCCTACAATAAGGAAACTATTTCCTTTATATATGTATCGGCTAATCGTGTGCCACCCTATACTTTGATGATGGTGGTTTAACATCTAGGTCATCTGTCCCTTTGTTCCTCCTCTACTCGTTCCTCCTATCCTGGTTTCGTCCAGTTTACAATCCATCAAGGTGGGCAATAACATCGGCTAGTCTTTCTCCGTGTTCCTATCCTCATACTCCTTGATATTGTCCAATATTAATATCTACAAGACATGTAACATATACTCAAACGATTTGATTCCACCTCCAGCAAGCAAAACCTATTCCCTCCGACTCTACGCCACCACAACCAAATAATACAATTCAATACCACACAAGACAATTAATCAAGTTTAATCAAGATTTAACACTTGATTTGTTTGCAGGGTGGTGATGGTAATCATTTTGATGGGTGAAACACAAAGGTCACAACGTAGAGGAAGTGTACTGTAAAGGTTGTTTCAGACTTACAACAGGGCGAGTTTGATGCTGGAGGGTGCCCTTAGGCAAGCTAGCTCAAGCCTCTGTTCATGCCATACTCAACAAGACAGAAACGTGGTCCGCTTGGCTAACGGCAACCAGTCGGCAGTTTGCAATAGTAAGCATCGCACAAGTGCTCCAGAAAAAACACTTTCCTTAGCAACCACTCGACTCCAACCTATACATTGAAAGCAATTTGCTAAGAAAGCTGTTCAACAACAGGAACTCTGAGTCTTTGTGAAGAATTGAATTTATTTAATGAAAATCAGAGGCCAATCTCTAACCGCCTCCAAGTCGCACCCACACACAATGCCTATATTAAAATATGATCACAGTCGAGTATTCAAATGTTTTCTCCTTCGTTGGGCCACCTTGCCTGGGGTTGTCTTGGCAAGTGGCATCGTTCCTGTATGGACAGGAACCTTTCCGTCAAGCTGACCGCCGTGCCAACTGCTGTAGGTCGACGCACATCCACCAGCAGCTGTTGGTCAGGTGGTGGTGCAGGGCGAACAAAGCCGTCGTCCACGAGAGCCCTCCCCTGGATGAGGGCAATCTCTTGCTGGATGGCAGGGTCGAGACCGTTGGTGGAGGTCACTGACCAAGCTTGGCCCGCTTTCGGACGACGCCTGTGGCGTGCCGACCTTCCGCTGCGCCGGCTGGCAGCCGTCACAATGGAACCATTAGATGACATGCTCCTTTGGCCCGAAGGGGTGCCCTGGGCGGCATTGTGGCGAGCAATATTAGCTCGATTCAAATTGCCTAAAATAAAAATTGTGTTTCTGAAAAGTATGGACATAAATTTACGGAAAGAATACAATACAATTGAGTCACTATTATTAGAGGTGGACTACAATAGAATGCCTCAAACTACAGAAATTTTACTAAAGGAATCTTCAATGGCAAATAAAACCAAGGTGGCATACCGTATACAGTAGAACCTCGATGCATCGTTCCCGGAACTGTCGTTTTCCCGTATGCATCGTTCAATTAATTTAGTCCCGAAAATTTTCCATATAAACTAATGTTAAATTTCCCCGCATGTATCGTTCCTCGAACTATCGTTTTTTCGCATGGATCGTCAAAAAATCACTAGTCCTTGGCCACAATTTTCCCGCATTGATCGTTTATGAGAAAAATATATGCTAAAGTTCTTTTGAATTTGAAGCAGCATAGCGGCAACCTGTTACGCGAGAATGTACGAGGTACGAACGATTAGGAGTTCCTAGGCTTGAGCAAGTTTCTCGGCTGAAGCAAGTTCAAGTAGGCTGGACTGCAGTGCGCAGATTGTTTACGCGCAACTACACTATATAACCACGCCTACGAGCCTTCAGGCGCCAACGATTCTGCTCGAAACGCCAAGCCGTCATTGTGCTGTTTCATTTCATTCTGAGTGGTTCCGTGTAGTATCTTGGTCGTGTGCGGCGATTACAATTTTATCTGTAGTTCGTAATGAAAACTTTACTTCACTGACGACGCAATTCTCGTAATCTCAATAATGTTACGCTGCGTTTGGCAATGCTTGGCTAACAAGTTAGATCACACAGAACAGCAATGAAAGCATTTAGACGGTCTTGAGCGGGTGTCGTCATAGCGTGACGTCATTTAGCCTTGAAATAGCTTGCCCGGTCAGAGACCCGCGAACACTCGGAACTGCTGTATTCTTTCATTCGGAACACCGGAAGTATCTCCCGCGGAGATTGGCGAGCTGTGCGATGATGGCGCGGGGGAGAGGAGTGATGAAGAGAAGACGATCGTGAGCCCCAAGTCGTCCCGAGTTTCGCCGAAGCGCATGCCGTCATAGCGAAGATGAAATCCTTCATGTACTCGCATGTCCATACCTGCCAACTTTTGAAAAGGGCTATCAGTAAAACTCACGCGCGACAAAAAATTTAACGATTTTCGACATACCCCGGCTTGACGAAAATAATAATACTTCTGGGCTACAAAATACAATAATTCATGCTTTAAACAGGATATTTCAATGAAATCATATCTACTTACATGATTTGTAGATGAACATAACAATCAAGAAGAAATCCATGTTAATCAGCAGCAGGCGTGGTGAATATTGGTTTGGAGCATACATAACAGGACTTCCTTGATAAATTAAGCCGATATACGATATTTGAAAAAGGTTTTACACAATAAAACTTGTTTAACGTAACACAGGCAAGAAATAATATAATACACACTGCAAATCACATGCTAGTTCGACTTTAAAGTCATGGTTGTGGCCTTTTTAGCTTCCAGCAAAAAGTCTTGAGAAAATGCTTTGTCATAACAGGGACCAGAACTCCTGGTCTTCAAAATAGAAATAGACTCCAGAGATTCATTGGACATGGATGACCTGAACTGTGTTCTATTTTTCTTCACAAGGCTGAAAACACGTTCACATTCTGCATTGCTATGGGGTATGGTGAGAATAGAGAGCATTACTCTAGAAATTCGGTTATACTTAAGAAGTCCATCGGCTCCACGAATTCTTGATATTTGTGCCCAACTGGAATCACTTGCAGCATCTTGATGTGCAGCCAAAGTGTCATCTACCTGAAGAGCTGTAAACTGCCTCTGAAGCTCATTCACCACCTCATCGGTAGTTTCATTCTCTTCCTTGCATAACATGATAGGAAACTTTTCCAAGAAAAAACGAACGGAAGAAAACTGTGCATCTTCAATTTTGTCTAACCTAGCAACTTGAGCATTCTTTAGCACGTCATCCTTGAGTGGAAACTTGTTGATGATGTAGTCACAGGCAGTACAAAAGTAGTTTCTCACTGATGAAAAGAAAAGGGATTTATCTGTATCCTGGAGATCATTCACTATGTTCGAAGTTTGAATGCCAATAACTAACTCATCATCACTTCTTTGATTTTGAATCAAGTTGTACTCAACTTCAAGCAATGAGGAGCTTTTGACAATTTTGGGCTTAACAAACTTGGTGAACAGCTGCTTTAGCAAATCCATTAGAAGTTCTAATAACAAGTGAACTTGTGGGGAAGAAGTCTGAAGGGCAACATTCAATTTGTCAAATACAGGAATAGTCACATGAAGAAAAGTGCAAAAGGCCTTGTTCAAGTTTGAGGACAGGAACATAAACAATTTTTCCTCACGAGTTGTAGCAGAAGTCTTACTTTTTAGGATGGGTTTGTCACATTTGGAAGAATATGCTATTCTTTTAGGGGCATGTGTAGTAGCAGAATCAAGAATTCTCTTCTTCTGATACTCTTTGGATCCACTTTGTTCAACTTTAGGTATTCTGAAAGATGTCAAGCTTGTGGAAATGTTTTGGGTACATAATATTACTTCCTCCTTGAAGAAAGAAAGAAGAGGATCCCACTGGTCCAGTAGTCTATCCAAACATCTGCCTAAAGATAACCACCTAGTACATACATGCTTCAGAATTTTCTTTGCTTCCTTATTGTGCAAGTTCTGAAATTTCTGAAGGCGTTCTTTTCTCTTTACACTCTTCTCTAAGAAATAAAATATATCTACAAGGATCTCATCCACTTTAACTGGTAATCTTCCAGCACCTTTTTCAGCTGCTAGATTAATCAGGTGGCAAATGCACCCTATGATGGCAATACCTGGTTGAACTTCCTTCAGAACTGCTGAAACCCCATTTTTGTGTCCTATCATAACAGGAGCATTGTCGGAGCAGAAAGCCACACAGTTTTCAATTGGTATATTATGAGAACTCAGCTGTGATAACATCAGGTTACCTATGTTTCGCCCTGTTGAGTCCCCGTCCAACGCTGGTATGGATAGCACAGTGCTCACTACTTTTTCCTGCCGAACATCATAGAATGTAACAACAATAGGATACAACTTGGCATTCGTATCATTGCTTCCATCCGTTGCCAAAGAAAATGGTCCGTTCTGAAGGCACTTAACAACTTCAGATGATGCATTTTTTGCCATTTTATTTACAATGCACGTCGTTTTCGTGCGACCACAACTATATTTCTTTGCAACTTCTGATGTGGGAAACATCTTCTTAAATAAAGCGCCAGCATGATCAGCCGCACTTAAGGGCACATTGTGTTCCACCAAAAAGGAAGTAAACAGACACTCGGCCCTAATTACGTCACTGTCAACGTTACCAGCCTTGGCAAAAAAGGTGTTGATTTTCTTGCTATCTTCCTTCGATTTAACATAACTTATGTGTTTACCGCACTTCACATGATTACTTAAATCGTTTTTTCCACCATGAGCAATATTAATATCACACGCACATACCGTGCAAAAGGGAAATTTTTCTCCCTTTCTTGATTTTAGTATGCACGGAAAATCAACCGAGTATGATTCTTTAAATGTCTGGAAGTACTGTTTCTTGTTGTATTTGTTCATTCTCGATATCTACTAAAACATCGAAAGGAACCTGGATCACTAAACGTCACATAAAATTATAACATAAATCGCATAAAACACAGCCCACACTTCATTAAAACAAGTCAAAGCACACAAGTCAAATGAACACGACGCCAACCTCGTAAAGAAAGAATATGCACATGGTAGAGAGAAAAAAACACACACGTGGAACGAATGTAATTAGTCCAAGGAATACAGGAAACTGCGAAGCACGAAGATATAGCACAAAAACTCGAACACTTCATTAATATATGCCATAACCTTAAAATACGAAAACATTCAAAGAACGCCAACTTCGCGAACAATAAACAACTCACGTGGTCAAAGAATATCGTTTAAATCGCAACGAGCGAACGTAGGGGAACAAAGAATTTGCGAAGCAGAGCGTGTTGACACCTAAGATTCACATGGAAGAACGGTTATCCCGGCTTCAAATTCAATTACAATGACGACACAAACATGACACGGTCAAAAGTACGAATCAACTCAAAGAACGAGTTATCGACTATCGCGGACTTGCCTTCGACCCACGCAAACAATCGATTGTACGGAAGTGGGAGGGATTATCGAATGTTAATTATCGTTTCAAATTTTTGTCCGCGAAATCGTAAAATGACACCGTTCATCCGTAAAACCGTAAAATGCTGCAATTTCCGTAAATTTTACGGATAAACCGTAAAAGTTGGCAGGTATGCATGTCATCAGTGATCGTGAAGAAGAGAACATTATGCAAGTTGAGAAGGCTTTGTTTCGTCTGAAACGCAAAGCTTTGACGAAACAAAAAACAATTAATGACTTTTTAACTAAAAAGAGCAAGTGATAAAATGACATATGAAATATTGCGTACATTGTGGTTGCAATATTTTGACGTCTCTATGAAGTTTACATGAAGAAATATGTCCAAATACAGTACCCGTACTTTCTTTATTTTTTACTCAATTTTTTTTATGTTACCCGCATTTATCGTTTCCCGCATCCATCGTCATTTTCCCCCTCCCCCTTGAAAAACGATGCATCGAGGTTCTACTGTATACTCGAATACCACCCGCACATTTTTAAACAAATTCGGACGTGAAAAATTGGGGTGCGGGTCTTATTTGAGTCAACCAAATTTGAAAGATTTAAATTACCCGCTGCGCGCGATATCGGGTGTTGCGAGTATCCGCTAGATGGTGCTAGCCTTCTTCCGGCTATAACTTTGTTTTACAGTAAGCACGCGGCGTCATACAGTCACACGCATGTTCTCCGAGTGTAAACATGAATGCTACGAAACGTTTGCGGTCATTTACTGTGAGTGAGAAATTGAAAGTTGCGAGGGAAGCTGAAGTTACTGGAAATCGTGCCCGGTAGGAAATATGATATTGACGAGTCATGTATTCGTGATTGAGAGGGATGACGTCTATGCTGCGTGAACCGCCCGTTCAAAGCAGGCTTGAAACAGTTGTATACGGAGCGGATGCGGCCGATAAGCACACACCGACTCCAACTGGTCGTATTCAGCGCCCGAAAGTTCAGCTGCTGTGTTTGTGGATTTTGACGGCATGGAATCGTATCTCTGGAGATCTCATACGGAAGAGCTTCAAGAAATGTAGTATTTCGAATGCTATGGATGGCAGTGATGACAACAGTGGGAAAGTGATGGAGATAAAAGTTCCGAAGTTGGTACTTCTGATGACGATGAATGAAGGGTTTGTGTACTTTTATTTGTATTTTTAATCGTTTGATGTGTGTTATTTTAGGACGACTTCAAAACTGTTGGAAACTATTTTGGATAAATGCTATTCTGTTTATTTAGTTAAGATAGTAAATAATTTTGAGTAAACATTTTTTTTTTTAAATTTTGTTCTTCAAAATCAGGGTGCGGGTCTTATTCGGGGGCGGGTCGTATTCGAGTAAATACGGCATATCAAAATATATGTGGTCATTCAAGCACAGAATGAGAGCACTTTTGCCACTCGGGGGTCAACTCATTCCATGTCAAAACATCACAGCTCCCAACCCGGCCAAATCAGATTTACAGAAAATTTGGTAAAAAGTTAAAAGACATGAAGTTGTACACACACGCAAAATTTTACCCCTCAACAATTTACGATATTCATACATAGGGGCTGTAGTTTTTGGTAATAGCGATACGTAGAGATACGGGACATTCGCAATAGTGATAAAAGCGAATTTTACTTTTTTCTCGATTTTTCAACCACAGTATATAATTTTCAAAAGAAAAATATGTATTGTCCGTTGAGCCATTATATATTTAAACACAAATTGTGCTAAATGTTCTGGCATAACTCAACAAAATGACAGTGTTTCGCCCCGGTGTGCAATTCGACTCCCATAGTGCACTGGCTTTGCTCGTGACGTGGATACACATGTATCAAATACGTCTTGCAATGGCCTTCCCAGTGTGTACTAGACAGTGTCTTGGTGAGGTGTGCTTTAACCAACTGAAGAGCCCAATTGCACACCGGGGCGAAACACTGTCATTTTGTTGAGTTATGCCGGAACATTTAGCACAATTTGTGTTTAAACCACAGTATAACCGCTCTTTAACTCTTTTCAAGGGTCTGGGATGAAAAAGTGTAAATTGTGGGAAATCATTAGGTTACATTTTTTTATACAATATGAGCAAAAAAAGAAAAAAAGAAAGTAATGTAGAGCAAAACATTATTTTTCTCACATAATAGACCTATCAATATGAACATTACATCTTAATTTCTGAATCATTTCAGTTTTAATATTTAGTTAGGTTTTTATAGGCCTATTAAAAAATATGAATTTTTCAATTTTTTTATAGTGCTGGAAAATACAATTAAAATAGTTTTCATGCAAGGAGAATGTTTATTTAATTATTGATTTTTATGAATAATAATCCAAAAAATTAATTATGTACAATTACCTTACTGTATGAATGAAACCCCCCAAAAATAAATCTTGCATACGCCACTGATCTTAATCACTCCACTACTGCCGTTGTTTAATCGTTCCGTTCCAACGATTCTAAAAACGCTATTAATGGTTCGGCAGGAAACATCCAAACGCGCCGCAATATGAAAAGATAGGTTATGGTAGTAATTGACATGTAACAAGGCGCGCCTGTAGAGTTTTCGATGACAATTTGACAATTGTACAAAACCGGCTGTCATATTCATTAGTTCATGAAGAAAAACTGGTGGTATATGTGACATTTGTCAGATTTCTACCAGTCAGCTTTACAAATTGAATCTGTCATTGTTAGAAGGCATTAAGTCATTTTTGTAAGAATTGAGATAATTGACAAAAACTGTTTCTCTCACTTAATTGTAAAGCACAGTTGCTGTTAGGTGTAAGTATCATTGCCCGCAATAATACTGTTCTACAGAGTTCTATTTGAATGGATTCATCCGTTTAAAAAGGGAGAAAATAGAAAAAGAAATGTATGACTTAGTTCCCTTTAACAATGAATCAGATCTTTAAAAAGTAGTTAGTTCACTTTTATGACAAATATACTGATCTCTAGATACCAGTATAGCATATTACTATATTTTCAATGCTAGCAATACAGTAGTTGGCAAATAGAAGCAAAAAAGTCTGCAACTAAGTCAATGACTTAGTTCTCGTTAACACTGAACGTTAAATTCAGCTAGTAGTGATACAGCATACTGAACGGGCAGACTTAGTTCCTTTTAACATAGCTAGATGCGTCGACATTCATACTATACGTATCCATGGAAATCTCAATTTGGACAAACAGATTTCCGACAATATGCCACGGCATTTGACAAAATTGTCGCGACATGTTTGTCGATTTGTCATGCTTTGAGAAACGTAACTTATCGAACGATCGAATTGTCGGACATTTTATGTCAGTCTACATGTCAACTTGTCGAAATAGGGCCTAGTCTGAAGCGCAATGCGAAGAGAAAAACAAAGAAAACAAGCCGCCATTTGCATCAAAGAACATGTTGCCGAGTGTCAGTTAGCAAAGAGAATATAAGTGAGTCAGTTATTACCAACCTACATCTGCATAACTTAACTCGTCAAGTAATTCGCTCTTCACTTCTTGGTAAAAATGGGGGTCACTGCTCCCTGGGCGCCTACCTGCTGAAGCTGAATGATCAAGGCCACCGGAGTACCAACTACACACGCGTGGCATGTCCAGTACTTTGGAGTTTAACCGAGAGTTGTTCTCAAACAAAAGTGTCTTTTCGGTGACAGCGTCCAATATTGATATCTGTTAAGACACTCCCATACCTGCCAACTTTTGAAAAGGGCTATCAGTAAAACTCACGCGCGACAAAAAATCTAACGATTTTCGACATACCCCGGCTTGACGAAAATAATAATACTTCTGGGCTACAAAATACAATAATTCATGCTTTAAACAGGATACTTCAATGAAATCATATCTACTTACATGATTTGTAGATGAACATAACAATCAAGAAGAAATCCATGTTAATCAGCAGCAGGCATGGTGAATATTGGTTTGGAGCAGACATAACAGGACTTCCTTGATAGATTAAGCTGATATACGATAATTGAAAAAGGCTTTAAACAATAAAACTTGTTTAACGTAACACAGGCAAGAAATAATATAATACACACTGCAAATCACATGCTAGTTCGACTTTTAAGTCATGGTTGTGGCCTTTTTAGCTTCCTGCAAACAGCCTTGAGAAAATGTTTTGTCATAACAGGGACCAGAACTCCTGGTCTTCAAAATAGAAATAGACTCCAGAGATTCATTGGACATGGATGACCTGAACTGTGTTCTATTTTTCTTCACAAGGCTAAAAAAACGTTCACATTCTGCACTGCTATGGGGTATGGTGAGAATAGAGAGCAATACTCTAGAAATTCGGTTATACTTAAGAAGTTCATCGGCTCCACGAATTCTTGATATTTGTGCCCAACTGGAATCACTTGCAGCATCTTGATGTGCAGCCAAAGTGTCATCTACCTGAAGAGCTGTGAACTGCCTCTGAAGCTCATTCACCACCTCATCTGTAGTTTCATTCTCTTCCTTGCATAACATGATAGGAAACTTTTCCAAGAAAAACGAATGGAAGAAAACTGTGCACCTTCAATTTTGTCTAACCTAGCAACTTGAGCATTCTTTAACACGTCTTCCTTGAGTGGAAATTTGTTGATGATGTAGTCACAGGCAGTACAAAAGTAGTTTCTCAATGATGAAAAGAAAAGGGATTTATCTGTATCCGGTCCGTTCTGAAGGCACTTAACAACTTCAGATGATGCATTTTTTGCCATTTTATTTACAATACATGTCGTTTTCGTGCGACCACAACTATATTTCTTTGCAACTTCTGATGTGGGAAACATCTTCTTAAATAAAGCACCAGCATGATCAGCCGCACTTAAGGGCACATTGTGTTCCACCAAAAAGGAAGTAAACAGACACTCGGCCCTAATTACGTCACTGTCAACGTTTCCAGACTTAGCAAAAAAGGTGTTGATTTTCTTGCTATCTTCCTTCGATTTAACATAACTAATGTGTTTACCGCACTTCACATGATTACTTAAATCGTTTTTTCCACCATGTGCAATATTAATATCACACCCACATACCATGCAAAAGGCAAATTTTTCTCCCTTTCTTGATTTTAGTATGCACGGAAAATCAACAGAGTATGATTCTTTAAATGTCTGGAAGGACTGTTTCTTGTTGGATTTGTTCATTCTCGATATCTACTAAAACATCGAAAGGAACCTGGATCACTGAACGTCACATAAAATTATAACATAAAACACTTAAGACTTCATTAAGACATGTCAAAACACACAAAGTCTTAAACCATTAAATGAACACGACGCCAACCTCGTGAAGAAAGAATATGCACATGGTAGAAAAAAAACACACACACGTGGAACGAATGTAATTAGTCCAAGGAATACAGGAAACTGCAAAGCACGAAGTTATAGCACAAAAACTCGAACGCTTCATTAAAATATGCCATAACCTTAAAAGACGAAAACATTCAAGGAACGCCAACTTCGCGAACAATGACCAACTAACATGGTCAAAGAATATGGTTTAAATCGCAACGAGCGAACGGAGCGGAACAAAGAATATGCGAAGCAGAGCCTGTCGACACCTAAGATTCACATGGAAGAACGGTTATCCCGGCTTCAAATTCAATTACAATGACGACACAACCATCACAAGGTTAAAAGTACGAATCATATCAAAGAACGAGTTATCGACTATCGTGGACTTGCCTTCGACCCACGCAAACAATCGATTGTACGGAAGTGGGCGGTATTATCGAATGTAAATTATCGTTTCAAATTTTTGTCCGCGAAATCGTAAAATGACACCGTTCATCCGTAAAACCGTAAAATGCTGCAATTTCCGTAAATTTTACGGATAAACCGTAAAAGTTGGCAGGTATGCACTCCCATGCATAGTCATGTGACGAAGAATAACACATGGCTTCATCCCGCACCTGCATTCAATACGTCGTATAATTCGTTTCTGTTGGGGTAGCGATGAGCCGCTTGGTACGGCCTGGCGACATTGAAGGTCGTCTCATGGGTATTTTGTTCGCTTTGTTATATAAAGTAATTATTGCCGTCATTTCGTTATGTTCGCTGATCTACGAGGTGTAAATTGTGGGAAATTTAAAATTTCGTTAACGTAAAAGCGTGCACCAGATTGCATTGAAAACAAGGAAAATTGAAGGGACCGAGGAAAACTGTTGTAAATGGCGGGAAAACGTTAATTGCGGGAACATAAAAGTGGGGTTATACTGTATTTGGTAACTATTATGATTCGGTATGTATAACCAAAACTGAATGTGCGACAAAATGCGATAACTAAGGGTTCTTGTGAATTATTCCCATAAATGCGATAAATGCCAAAAGTGCTCAAATTACCAAAAAAATATTAAATATAATGCTTTATTGCATTTTCGCGCCGCAACTTTGAAATTTTCGAGTTCCTAGCAATAGAAATTTCGGCTAAATAATTGATATTTACGAGTAATAATCGATATGTACGAACATCGATTATTGTCGTGAAAACAATCGATTATGGTAAAAATAAATTTGAAAATGGCTGCTGTTATTGCCGCATAATATCCACCGTTTATCGCCAATAAAACGATGTTTCTGGAGAAATTATTTCGTAGTTTCATTTGGTTGTGCTAATAAAAGGAATATTCTAATCGATTGTACCAATTCTTTTTAAGAAATTAGAGTAATAAGGTTATGCTTATACCGGTATTGGATTATATCGGGCCGGCCCTCATTTCTAGTATTTGACAATTATAAATAAAACTGTAAAGTATGTATCGTGATATGAATAGACAATGTTTGTTAGGCGTTCTCCTCGCTTTGAGGAATGTTGTATAATATGATGAAAGTATTCTCTACAATGTGAGAATTATAGGTTATGTTACATGTCGTCCAGCGATATCTCCTTGAATTTGGATAGGCCTGAGGATTTGAATGAGTTTTTGAATGGTATGGACTCCGTCTTACGGAAAGAATTCATGATGAAAATTAATAAATGTAAAACAAAAATACTGGAATGCAGCCGAAATAAATCAGAAACCTCTATGGAGATCAAATTGGCAGGTGAAAAGCTGAAGGAAGTAGGAGATTTCTGTTACTTAGGAAGCAGAATAACCAGTGATGGACGAAGCAAAGAGGATATAAAAAGTAGGTTGGCTCAGGCAAGAAAAGCATTTCTACAAAAAAGGAATCTGCTGACATCGAATATAGATTTAGGTATTAGGAAGTCATTTTTGAAAGCCTTTGTCTGGAGCGTGGCGCTCTATGGAAGTGAAACTTGGACTATTGGTGCAGCAGAAAAGAGGAGAATTGAAGCATTTGAAATGTGGTGCTACAGGAGAATGATGAAGATCAGGTGGGTAGATAGGGTTACAAACAAAGAGGTATTAAGACGAGTGGGAGAGGAGAGATGTTTCTGGCGACTGCTAATGAAGAGAAGAGATAGGTTGGTAGGACACATACTAAGACACCCAGGAATAGCAAGCTTAGTTATGGAAGGAAGGGTCGAGGACAAGAACTGTAGGGGTAGACCAAGGTTAGAATATGTTAAACAGATTGCCTCGGATGTAGGGTGTGGTAGCTATGTAGAGATGAAACGATTAGCTCAGGACAGGGAGGCATGGAGAGCTGCATCAAACCAGTCAAAAGACTGAAGACTCAAACAACAACTGGTTTACAGATTGTCAGTCAAGAGCCGCAAAAAGGTATACCAGTAATTGCATGTTTGCATATTCTGTTTAACTCCGCCAAGGACGGTCCCAAGCCCGGATGAAAAAGGAGGAGGGTTGGAGTGGATATCTCATCCCACTCTGGAAAACCAAACTAGAGAAGAGTTGAACATCTAACTCCACATCTGTGAGCATGGACACAGTGAGGAGGCAGCCCCTCCACCACGATAGGGTGCTGTGGGCCAATCCCTCACACATCTGAACTTATTCAATTACTGAAACTGCAACAGAAAATAACCGGACTGATAAACAGTTGACGATTTTTGGCATGAAAATGATTACGAAATTTGGATGCTGGAATATAAGAACTTTACGCCAAACAGGCAGGCTAAAGCAGGTCTGCGCAGAAATGAGAAACTACCAGTTGGACATTCTAGGATTGAGTGAAGTACGTTGGAAGGACTTTGGAGAACAACATGGAGAAGAAGTGTTGAGGAGGAGAGGAAGGCGACTGGCAAATCCTGGACAGACCTCTGCAGAGGCTGGCTGGGAGAAGAAATCAGTGGAGGAATTTTGTTGCAGCCCTTTGCTCCAAGAGGGGACATAGGAATTAAGTCAATATTCTGTTTAACTTAAGAAAACCTATGAGACTGATAAAATGTGATCATATAAATCTTTGGAGTAGACATGCAAGGTGCACAACAAAGTTCACAGGATTGTCAACATTCGTTTATACAAGTTGCATTGGCAGCAGTGTTAAGTCTCCTGTTGTGTGTGTGGGTTTTTTTACTGAGGGAGTGTTAGAAGTACTAAAATCCCAATATCAATATTAAAGAAATGTAGAAATTTGACACCATACATTTTTCAGAAATGTGAGATCTCTGAAAATAAAGGCACCAGCCTGGCTACTTGGCAAGATTGAGCTCAAATGTTGTTGGTTGGTTGTATGACGTGAGACGAAGGCACCCGAGCTATGCTGAAAAAAGGTCCAAAGGTATCATCATGCAATCAACAATATCAGGTGTTACCCTGAGCTGGTATGGTTCTAACTGCACAAGCGAGATGGAGATAACGTCGAGGGCCGGCGGAGAGTTGTATTAGTTCACTGATACCAAGGAGCCAATTGTTAGAATAAGGCGAACTGTGGTCAGGCGACAACGCTTGTCTTATGAAGTCTTAGCAGGTGGAATAACGACAATACCGGGCTGTCCTGAACTCAGTGGACGAATTGGTTCAAATTCTGTGAGATGTCTATGAAATCCTTGTGTGTGGTTTCCCTACTAACTCCTTGCCAAGTTCCATTCATTTCTTTTAATAACTTGTCTTATGAGGTTGGATTCAAGGAGTGGCATTTGACCATTAAACCATCCGGCAAATAGAAATTCAATGAACCTCATCCCTGGCCCTCATTAAAAAGGGAATAAAGAGGGAGTAAATGTGCATTTCATTATTTAGTTAATTATCGGTTGTATGGTATTTACCTAAAGTTAAGTAAATGTACGATTCACATTAGTATATCAAATGCTTATGCCGTTTATAAGAAACACCCATATTTCCAATCCTGTGCTTGTTTGAATTAGTTTCTGTACATATTAATTTTTAACCTGTTAAATTTTTATCGTATCTGGTGACTAACTTTTAAATTCTACAAAACGCTAATTTTTAAAATTCAAAATGCTCCAAAATGCTATCTTTCAAAATGAAAGTGCTACATAGTGAATTTCAAAATGCTATTTTCTCGTATCTTTAGCTATACGTGTAAACTCATTTCATATCTTCTTTCTTGCCTATATATGATCTTCTAGGTACTTAAAGTACCCTGTTTTAGCAAAATGAACACTCAAAATATCACGAAATATACTCCACTTGGTACGAAAAATGCTAAATATTATCGAGAAAGCTCTCCAGTAAACATATAAATGCTTCTGATGAATTGAGAGTCGTGGTTTCCTTATCATTTGATTGATAGTGCTGCATATTCTCTACACAAATGCCCACAAAGCCGGTAATACGTGAATTCAGTTCCGCGATCTCTAAGGCCATCGATGAAAATCGATATCTGCCATCGATTACATCAAATGGGGTTGTGGACGTTCAGTAGATACAGCAGTGCGAGTTCGCGACTGATAACATTTTGTATATTTGGTTGACTTACTAACAAGAATACATTAAAAGAGTGCTCTTTAAAACCCCTGATCACATAATTTGTTAGATTTACCCCATAATATAAGGAAGATTTTAAAAGAAACAACGATCATCATGACAATTTATTTCGCGTAACACCCACTGAAATAGCGTCAGTTTTAACACCGAAATCAACAGTTTTATTTCACCAAAAAATAAGACCCTTATTCATAGAGCAGGGTGGCAAATATGATTTTAAAAATGTAAAATTATTCTTCGCCTGCTCTGCAAAAATGTATCATAACTTTACTTCTAATTGAGGAAGAACCTTCATGTTGGTCTTAGTTTGAAGCTAAAGGGACATAAGTTTCAATTAAAAGTCGTTACATTTAAAAAATAACGATTTTTCATTCCAAAGTCAAAAGGTGTGACCTTTGACCTTGAGTATCTAAAAACGTGTACCTTTAGTTTCATTGGCAAAAATCTAATTAAGAATCAATGTTACGGGATAGTTTGTCTGTCTGTCCTCTATGCGTTCACATACTATTCATCCGACTGCGATGAAACATGGGTGAGTTGTTGTGTGCACTCCAGGGGAGGGGGTTTCTAGCTACAAATTATTTATATAACACAAAAGGGTGAGGGACTTAGGAACCCTTAAATCCCACAGTAACCCAATTGCATACTCTGTATACTTATCACACCGCAATGCAAGGTGTGAGGAATGCTTGCTGATTCATCCCGAGGTGACATGAGGAGGCTGTCGGCAGCCCGTCGTGTTATCTGGCATCACTGTATGTCCATTACAGTCCACGCCACAGTTTTTGGCCGGGGTTCGAATACCGTCATGGCACGAAAATCGTTTCAAGTCCCTTATGCTTTCAAATACCATCACCGATTGCGATGAATCTTGGGCGAGTTGTTATGTACACCCCAAGGAAAGTTTCTGGCTTAGTAAATCCATTTTACAATAGGTAGCACACAAGTAGATTCAACAAATCAGAAACGGTGCACGAATCGTTTCAACAAAGTCCTGTATGCGTTCATATACCATTCATCAGATTACGATGAATTAGGAGAGTCGTTGTACACACTGACACAAAGGTTTCTGAATTAGAAAAACGATTTGATAATAGGCACATGAGAGTAGTTTCAACAAATGAGTATTGGCCAGCTAAACGTTTCAGGGGAGTTCCGTAAGCGTTCATATACAATTTCGCCAATTGTGATGAGACTTTAGTGAGTTGTTGGGCACACTCCCACCAAGGTTTCAGAATAAGCAAATCCATTTTACTTTAGATGACGCACAAGTAGTTTCAACAAATGCTCACATGGTCAGCTGTATGTGGCGTGCTCACGCGTCGGAAAGCCTTCGGATTTATTTATATATGCACGAGACAGAAAAACAAAGAATATTGTATATCCAAATGCACTTCAGCAAACAAAATTACAATTCCAACCCTTCTTTTTATTCTTTCTTGGGCTGGCTGCGTGGCTCAGCGGTAACATTCTCGCCTGCTGTGACCAAGGTTGCAGAATCGAATCCTGGCGCAGCCAGTTTGCATTTGAGGGTGCACAAATGCGAGGGGGCCAAGTCAGTAGATTTACTGGCACATTAAAGATCCCCTTCGGACCAAAATTCCATCACGCCGGCGTCTCTAAAACCCGCCGTTGTCAAAAGTGACGTAAAGCCAATAAAAACTTTCTTCGGCTTATCCCAATTAATTGGGGTTGCCGGAGCCATCCTGGCTCATTTTGGTTTTGGGCAGGGTTTTAAGACCGGATGCCCTCCCCGGCACCACGTGATTATTCAGGTGTCACCGGGATTCAATCCCCGGCCGTCTAGGTGAAAGACGAACAGCTAATCCACTACTCCATCACACTCTCCAATAACATTCTTATTATCTTCCTTTGTGTCTTTGATTGGCATCGCAACGCATGCCGGGTATAGCTAGTATATGATAAACAGTGAAGCGCCTTTACTCTTTGGTATAAATTTCATTTTGGGATGGCTTTAGGAACAAGAGTAAAATATCATGAAATCTGCGATGGACTTGACAAATGTCTGAAGTGTGCATATTTGTGATGTAAGCCACTGATTGAAGATAACATTCCCAATGACAATTGTCATCTATCGAGCATCCAGCGTTTAGAAAAGACAGTCTTGCTAGGTCTAGTCATACGTTATGTTCACCCGCTTCGAGTACTGGCCTTTCATAAGTTAGCGAGACAACACAACCCCAGCAGCTACCTGAAGTGGAACAGGCGCAGGAAGGAGCAGTTTTGCAAGTGTTAACGGATTGGACCAATATTAAGGATACCGTACGCGAAGAGAACCAATAACGACATTCATTTCGTTGTGATATGACGCATTACTGATTGACAGATGTCGAGAGAACAACCCTCCTTTCCTTCTCGGATGTATGCTGACGATGTTAACAATTTTTACGTCAACAATATTGTTGATCATCACTTTTTTTGTTATTATTTAGGCTATAATTTAGTTTCTTTCAATTCTATTCTTGTTGTTTTGTTTAGATTAATATTTGTAATATCGCAGTGAGTTAGCCATGCGGGTAGGGTCGCGCAGCTGTGAGCTTGAGATAGTGGGTTCGAACCCAACTGTCGGCAGCCCTGATTCGATTGAACAGAAAATAAAACAGACACACAACAATAACACCAATGACCGATAGTGCTTCAGAACTTATGTTACCGGTGGAACTGAGCACGTGCTCCACTCCGGGCGAGCATGCAGCACTGGACGAGGCTCTTCTTTCCAGCATGCTAACCTCGAAAATGTTTAAATTACTAAGACGTAATATAAACGATACTTGTATGCAATAACAAAGGTAATCAATTGGCAGATAATTGTGACGAAAAATATATATGTTCCGAGTTCCTTCATGATAAAAGGTGAGGTAACAAAACCGTGTAGGGGGAGGGGGTTTCCGTTAAAAGTAAAAGCCCATAAGACCCACAGTCTTTTCTAAACGCTGGATGCTCTATAGCAAGTTTTCCAACATTATTAGATACTGCACAGTTGGAACCAACATTGTACATCATACTGTATTTGCCAGAGAGTGGTGGTACTGTAGTGTTAACACCAATATATGCCTTACAAAAAAGATAACGACATGTATAAAGCTACATGAAATAACTGTATTTCACTATGCAATATTATTATTCTGTATGTATGTTTAGAAGGTGATTTTTCAACAAATGTTGACACGTACAGTATATTATTATTTGTAAGGAAACCATTGGGCATTGCAAGTTCTGCCTGTGTTTAACCTCCAGGCGCTCGCGCATGCGGCATTTGGACCGCACATTTATAATTTTCGATACTGCTGCTTCACGGCAAGAGGGAGACCAACGAGCCCCACAGCTAATCCTCAACTACGATGTGGGCCGACAAATGGCACTAGCAGCGAATCTCTATATTCACGGCAATCAGTGTGAATGTTAGTGAACTCACGAGTGGACGTTAGGTGCGGTCCGGAAGCCGCTGCGCGAGCACAATTGCTTTACAAACAGCAGTGCGAGCGACAATGTAAGTACATATCTCTTGCTTAGTAATTCCATTTTCCTGAGGACTTTAGTGCTGACTTTACTGTTTAGATGGTAATTACATTAAAGGTGAGGGCAGGGAGAGCTGTGGGGAGTTTAGGATTAGTATGTTAGATGGAAAACATTTTTTTGGTAGCTTAAATTTATGTTTCAAATGAATCGAGTTTCTTCATTTTTTAATAGGAAAAGATTAACACATCCTGATGAAATTTTGCGAATACTCAATGATTGGTCAGAAGAGAGGGAAGAGGAAATATTGGACGATCCTCATGACATTGATTATGAACCAGAAGCAGTCTAAGAAGACATCCACAGAAGTTGTTCTGATCTTTCTGAGTAAAGCTATGAAAGACACGGTTGATAGTAACATGAGGGTCTATATGGGCAAGGATAAGGATACACTGTGGTGTAGTGAAGTTGTTACTAATGCATAGGGACCGGAAAAATCGCATTTGCGATAAATGCGATTTTTTGTAATATGTGTTAAAACCATTTTTTAAATAGTTTTAAGGTGTTCTGAAGCACTGTGGTACCTAAATTCAAAATGCGACAAAATGCGAATTTTGACCAAAATGCGAAATTAGCACAAATATGCGACTTTGGTGCGAATTCTGCGAAAATTTGTTATTTTAGTGGCGAAAACCACATATTTCGGCGAAATCATGAAAAATACTGCAAATATGACGCATATCCTTTTCAACCGCTCTAATCGATATACCGTATTTGCTCGCGTATATCTCGCCCCCGCGTATATCTCGCACCCCATGTTTTTAATTGAAATTTCAGGGGGAAAAAGTACTCGCATATATCTCGCATTCATTACTGACACCGTCATATAAGTGACCGTAATAACCTTCAGGTAGAAACACGTTCGATTTAGCGCGCCACATCAGTCGTCATTGTCCAAGAACTTACCCGAAGCGATACTAACAGGAAGAGCGAGCAACAACGAGTTGATCCGAACTTCGATACGAGCCGATTAAGGATCGAGGCGCCGCGTGCAAGCATACGGCGCTGCGTTAGTGTTAGCACGCTGTACATCGTTCGCCGCGTCTTCGGCCAAGATTGGCTAAATTTGCCGCCTTGAGACACGTTCGAATTAGCGATTAGCAGGCCACAACAGTTGTGCAAGTAGGCCTACTGTTACATCGCAGAGAAACGCAGTTCAGTCTTCTCGAATCTCAATGATTTCGTCTTTACGCATTGCGTCGCATCAGAGCTCGGCCGCGTGCAAGCATACGGCGCAGCGTGTGTTAGTACGCTGTGCATCGTTCACCGCGTCTTCGGCCACGGTTGGCTAAATTCGCCGCCTTGAGATACGTTCGAATTAGCGATTAGCGCGCCACAACAGTTGCGCAAGTAGGCCTACTGTTACATCGCAGAGAAACACAGTTCAGTCTTCTCGAATATCAATGATTTCGTCTTTACGCATTGCGTCGCATCAGAACTCGGCCGCGTGCAAGCATACGGCGCAGCGCGAGTGTAGCACGCTGTACATTGTTCGCCGCGTTTCGGCCACAGTTGGCTAAATGCAATTCAAACCCAGATGAAAGAAAGTGAAAAATGTGATATCATGCTTGCATTAACTGCAGTTCAGACAGAGTTCAGCATATTTGTAAATACTGTTTTGTGGACCCCAACGAACAATGTTGATAGCGAGCGAGTGTTGTCCCATTACAACACGGTGGTTACAGACAGACGGTGCAATTTGAAAGAAAGCAATGCTGAACTGCTGACAATGCTTTTGTTTGAGGACTATAACTGCACTTCATAACCATGAAGTCGTTAAAATAATATTACAATGTGATGATTTTTAACTTTGTAAATAGACGCTAATTTTGAAGAAAATAGATGCTAATTTTGAAGAAAATAGATGCTAATTTTGAAACAAATAGATGCTAATTTTTCCGGTCCCTACTAATGCACAAAAAACATAGTGAAGACATTTCCGGTCCCAAAGGGACTTTCTCGACAACCGTTTTACACATATAACCTGGAGATATACTGTGGGAAACAGACTGTGGTGTCATACATCTCTTCAAACAAACCTTTCAATGTTGTCCACAGATCGACTGAGCCAATTAAAAGATCAAATTACCCAATTTACACGATAATGAAACGTTAAATACAGAAAAAAAAAAAGTTTTCTTAAGCGGACCAGTTGCCGCAGCGCGAGCGCTAACGAGAAATTTATAGGCGCGAGCACCTGGAGGTTAATAGCATAACAACATTCATCATTCAATTAAAACATTTTTTTATTAAGCAATAAATATATATTCACTAGCTATACCCAGCATGCATTGCAATGCCAATCAAAGACAGAGAAAGAAGGATTGGCTTTTAGAGACGCCAGGGTGACGGACATTTTGCCCGAAGGGATTCTTTAACGTGCTAGTAAGTTTCATTGCAGTCGGATGAATGGTATATGAACCAGGCGCTGATCTAGAGTTTCGCTTTGGCGGGTCAGAGAATCGAAATTGTTAAGAAAAATGGTATCACTAAAAACGCAATCACAAAATAACCAAACGTACAAAACCAGACCAATTTTTTTTGCAAGCTACATGGATAGAAATTTGATGCGTTTAGCGCACCAAAAATATTCATACAAATTTCAACGGCGTGTTTTGCGACTTTTACTTCGAGAAAAGTATCAAGGTACGTTACAGTTTCGGCAAGTCGAGTTGGTACCGACAAAGGGAGAAAGTCACAGCTTAAATTGCCAACCAAGCTTGCAGTTTGGACGTCGGCAAAATTTTTTGGTGCGAAAAAAGCCCCAAATTCCTATCCGTGCACTGCTGCACATTCATCGTGACTTCACTATAGACATCGATTCGGTAATCACAAGATTTGCTAAACAAAATAGAAGAGTTGATTTTGTTATATAAATAATCGTTTTTATATAACAGGTATGAAGTTTTAAATATGTACAGTTGTAACAGAACATAATAATTCCAATAAAGATATTTCAGTATTGAATAAAATGGAAAAAACTCTTTTTCACTTAAAATTTGTTTTATTTGTCTGGTTATTGTGTTTGAGTTTGCAAATAAATGTGGTCTCTGTGACTCTCCCCCCCCCTTGAATCCGCGCCTGATATGAACGCATAGGGGACATTGTGACTGTTCCGGTCACAATGTTCCCAAACCCTTATTTGGTTGACTGCAAGAGAAGTCAGGTTAGGGTAATTTGTTCATACCATTTCTTTTCTTGTTCATCATCATCATTTAGGTTGTAGAATTTCATTTTATTTAGTGTATATATATCTTGTGTATCTCGGGGACTCGGTCAGGAATATTTCATTTAATTTGTATGGGAGATGTCAGTATACAAGACAGCGGATTGTGTAGGTAAGCTACAAGATGTTGCAACAGCAGGAAACTCTAGGCCAAATTTAGATTGGGCCGAGAATAACTTCCCTTGTCTTGAAGAAAGCTTTGTGTAAATTGTGTAAGGTTCTGACGTCAGAGAAGAGTTTCGCGCCACGAGTTGTAAGAAATATACATGGGTTCGAGATTATTGGTGTATTTTGTATGGGTTGGAGGGTATCATGACCCTGGCGGAGAAAGACGAAAACATGTGTTTACAAGATGAGAGGTGGGATTTTCGTGTATAGCGGGGCTTCACTTCTATTGGAGCGTCTGATTGGAAAGGTCGCGTTCTCGTAATTTGGCGTAGGCCTATTTGGAGAAACAGTTTTGTTGAAAGCATGGCTTGTGAATGTACTCGAAACGGCTACATATCACAACGATGTTATCTCTGTTAGCACAATTCAAGTTGGGTACGGAAGCACATTCATTTCTCTCGCAGAGATGTGGCTATGTAAACCAGTAAACATCTCTAACCTCAAACCACGTGTGGAAAATCTTAGAAATGCTGGGGAGAACTGATCTATCGAGCATGTCTCGTAGATTATCTGCTAGATCGTCGATGAGTGAGTAACAAACATCTTTATATTCCAACATTCATTTTGGGTCACATGTTTTCGTCATTGCCGAGGAGAGAAGATAGTAAACCATAGTCTGTTCGACGAGAGTCCCCGCCATATGTTTAAAGTTGATATTAATACACATATTTTGAAGGTTATAATTAGTTTTCTTTATAGGGAATTACACCTAATAGTTGAACGCCCAAATGATACCAGTTAGGTTGACCAAATGTGTGTCCAACACTCCACGACCCTGCCATTTCAATTGTGTGGTATATGATGAAGTACTTCCGATCAAAAATAGGAGGATGATTTTGGGAAGTTTTAAATCAGTCGCCCAAGAAGGGCTGGTAAAAAGTTACAACATAGCACCTCAACGTGGGGCAAGAGTAGGGAAACCTAGCAGGTATCATTAGGGCACATATGCACACAGCCGATAGACACCTTAGGAGTATTAGGGTTCACAGTAATTTGTTTTGTTTTAAGGGGTATGTCCACATCAGACAATTTAGAATTAAGGTCAAGGGTTGTGTGTAAATCAAACAGTAAAATGTCAGGTAATCAGGAAACTGGGGGAAGTGGCAGTGAGGAAGATGTGGAAAAGACAGTGGGAACATATGTTACCATTGTTACTACTGAGTCGCAGCTGATCGCTGAAGGTAGTAACTTAAATGTAAATGGGGGGGTTATGAACGATAGTTTGATCCAAATGCTACTGAGTGAAATAAAAGAGATTAAGAAGCAAGGAGAATCTATGAGTAAGGAAATTAAGGAGCAGGTAGGCTCTGTAAATGAGAAGGTAGAGTCAGTGACCAAACAGATAGTAGAAGTGAAGGAATTTGTAAGTAAGGAAATTCAGGAGAGCAACAGGGCCACGAACACAAGGATAGAGAGTCTCAGCAAAGAAATACGGGACCATAAGTCTGTCCTTAATAGTAGAATGGAGAGTATGAACCTGGAATTAAGTGGGAAAATTAGCAAACAGGGAGAGGAAATCAGGGCAGAAATGCAGGGGAATCAGGCTGGGATCACAAGTAGGCTAGAAGGAATGGAAGGCCATCAGAACCAGCAAGATGTGGAAATAACGAAAATTAAGTCAGAGATAGCTAGTTCAAGGGCAGAAGTACAGAATGTAACGGGAAAGTGTGATGAGATATGCAACACTGTAAGTGGGAATAAGAGGGAATATTTAGATAGAGTAGGTGCCGTTGAAAATAAGTTGGGAGAGATTGAGGGTCTGAGAGGGAAGCAGGTGGCATTGACCGAGAAAAACGAAAAGCTGCAGGAAGAGCTGATAAAGGTCAGGAGAGAGTTGAAAGAGCGACCGATGAGTCAAAGGGTTGTGATGCCATCTAGTTTGCTACTCAGGGACCCTGGTCTGCCACAATTTAACTCAAGGCAGTTCAACCCTATGGAGTTTTTAAAAACCATTGAGAAGAAATTCAGCAAGGATCTAGAAGACGGGGTTGTCGAATGGGAAACAGTGTTGGAGATCTTGTCTAACTCATTTCAAGGGGATGTGAAAGCATGGTTCCAAATATACAGGCCTAACATGAATAGTTTAAGGGAATTCAGGGATAAATTCAAAGCTAAGTTCTGGGGGGAGGGGGTACAGTCCAGGGAAAGGGAAAAATTAACTTTTGGGAAATATAAGGAGAGAGAAGGGGTATCCCTGACAGAATATTTTTTGGCACATGTACTTATTTGGAAGAATTTGGATGGGCTGACCTCTGACAGTGATGTGGTTAGGGTCATGTTGAAGCACTTCCCACCTAGAATTCAGGAGGCAGCTTGTATGCAGAAGGTAAGGACGGTAGAAGAGTTGGAAGAGCTTCTTACGAGCTTTGACGTTTTAGGCAAGCAGCACATGGAGAGGCCAGAGGTCAAACAGGAATTTAGGGGCAATAGGGGGAATAATCAGGAGTTTAATAGGGGTAGATTTAATCAGGAGCAAAGAGATTATCAGCAGAGGCAGGAAAACTATCAGAGAGGTGGGGGGCGTCAGGATAATTCACAGCGACAGGAAGGTAACTATCAGAGAGGTGGGGGGCGTCAGGAAGGTGGTAACGAAAGAGTACAGGTGAACCAGAGGAGACAAGAACAAGGTGGTCAAGGAGCTTTAAACTCCGAACGGGCTGTGCAGGGAGGTCAGTCAGGCAGTCCGTAAGAAATGAAGTCAAGCAGTGTGTTATTGTGGGTGAGGAGGATTTTATGCCTATGAGTCGGGAGGATCTGCTAGCTGACCAGCAGGAGTTCTCATGTATCAGGGAGAAGGAGGCTTTTATGTCAACTGTTGAGTTGAGCATACTAGGTAAGAGAGTGCAGGCATTGGTGGATTCGGGGAGTGAGAGAAGTGTCATCAGTAAGGGATTTTATGATACTTTAATCAAGGACGGTGGTAAGTTGGAAGAAATTCCAGTTAAGTCGACATATGTGGTAACTGCTGTTGGTAATAAATCCCAAAGAGTGGGAAAGCAGGTATTGTTGCCCATGAGGTTTGGTAATGAAGTTGACCACAAGACTTGCTTGGTAATTCCTAACCTAATTTATGAAATGATTTTGGGGATAGACTGGCTTAACGAGCATAGTGCTGTTATTGATTTTGACCGGGGTGTCATCAACTTTGTGAGGGGGAATATAAGCCAGGAGATGAGAATGAAATGCAGATAAGAGTGTAGATAAGACAGTAAAGGCATGTGTTACTGAGGTCACTGTAGGGGATATGGCAGAAGGTAAGGCTGACGATGAGGAGGAAGTTGTGGATTTATGTCACATTGCTGTGGAGGGTGATAAGTGTGATCAACTCCAGCAGGCTGTGGATAAGAGTGGTTTAAGTGTTGAGGAGAGGGATAAGTTGTTAGAGGTTTTAGAGCTAAACCAAGAAGTTTTCAGTGACAAGCCAGGGCTAACACATGTCTATACGCATCAGTTCGAAATTGTAGATCATTCTCCATTTTCAGGACCCAAGTACCCGATACCTCACAAATTTGCTGATGCTGTGGAGAAAGAAATAGGCATTATGCTGAATCAGGGTATTATTGAGCCTTCAACTAGTGCATATCTGAATCCCTTAGTTGTGGTTGGGAAGAGTGATGGCTCGGTCAGGTTGTGTATTGATGCCAGGCAGCTCAATTGTAGGATATCTGGGGACCAACAGAGGCCAGAATGTGTTGAGGAACTGGTTCAGAAATTCAATGGTAAGCAATGGTTTTCCACTATGGATCTGAGTGCATCATTTTGGCAGGTACCGTTGAGAGAACAGGACAGGAAGTTGACTGCGTTTAGCTTTAAGAGTGGTTTGTACCAATTCAGGGTCGTTCCTTTCGGAACAAAGACCAGCAGTTCAGCGTTGATTAGGGCCTTAAATCTAGTGTTAGGGAGGGACACACACGAGTTTGTGACAATGTACATAGATGATTTAATTGTTGCATCTTACACATTAAAGGAACACCTGGATCACTTAGACATTGTTTTGGGGAAATTAAGGGACGGGGGATTTACAATTAAACTTAAGAAGTCTCTGTTTTGCACAACATCAATCACATTTTTAGGGCATACTATCACAACACAAGGGGTGTCTCCCGAACAGTCACGATTAGACAAGATTCACAACACTGCTACACCACGTAACGCCAAACAATTGAGGTCAATATTAGGGGTTTTCAATTATTTTCGTAGATTCGTAGTTAAATATTCCTGTCTTGTAGAACCGTTTAGGGAATTGCTGAAGCAGGGTACTAAGTGGGTATGGACCCAGGTGCACGATGAGGCTTTTAAGGAGTTGAAGAGAGGCTTTGTAGAGACTGTCATGCTTAGGTATCCTCGTCTGGATTGTCCCTACATTTTGATGACTGATGCGAGCATGCAAGGCATCTCAGGCATTTTGTGTCAGGAGGATAGTGAGGGCAATCTAGGGATTGTCTCATTAGCAAGCAGAGGGCTAAGCATGGCGGAGAAGAGATATACAATTACTGAAATAGAGATGTTAGCAATCGTATACTCTCTAGGGAAGTTTAGGAGTTATGTGTTGGGCAGTAAGTTGCAGATACTGACTGACCATCATGCATTACTTTTTATTGGATCCTGCAAGCTCACTTCGAACAGGATGTCAAGGTGGATATTGGCTATAAGTGAATATAACTTTGAGGTAAGGCATATTAAGGGTACTGAGAACATTGTGGCTGACTTCATGAGTAGAAACATTGGGGGTGATGAGGGTCATCAGGTACTGGAGGTACAGGAAGGTGTTGTTATCTGCGTAACCAAGGTAAGCGAGTGTGATTATGAGATACGCTGCTTAAGGAATCTGCTTGTAGAGCAGGAGAAGGATGAGGTCTTAGGTGATATCTTGACTCAGTTGAGAGGTATGGATGTGGATAGTAGAATTAAGGTTGGAAAGTATTGGTACAAGTTGGAGTGTGGTTTCTTGGCTAGGCTGTGCCATGAAGGTGCCTGGAGAGTGTGTGTGCCAAGCTCATTGCAGGTAACGATGATTTGGTATCATCACAAGGCTTTAGGGCATTTTGGATCAAGCAAGGTTCTTTTTGCTGTTCAGCAGCATTTCATTTGGAAGAACATGGGAAGGCAGATTAGGAAAGTTCTGGCAAGTTGTGACTCGTGTCAACGGTGTAAATGCCCAACGAGGTTTCTTGAGGGACCTCGGCAAATGGTGATCACAGAAAAACCAAGGGATTTACTCTGTGTCGATCTGTATGGTCCATTGGTTAAAGCTCAGTTTGGATATCAGTATATCTTCGTGGTTGTTGACGCATTCAGTAAACTCGTCAAACTGTATCCCCTGAGAAAAGCGACCGGGAAGGGTTGTGTCCTACAGATCACTGATAAGTATGTACCTGAGTTTGGGGTGCCTCTCAGGATACTATCAGACCACGGTAGTCAATTCACCTCAAAGATCTGGAAAACCAAGTTGAGTGAATTGGGTATCAAGCACATATTCTCATCTATTCGATATCCTCAAGGGAATTTGTCCGAACGAGTTATGAGAGAATTAGGGAGAGTATTTCGCACCTATGTGAGCAATCGCCACAATGCGTGGTTCTCCAAGTTAGGAGATATTGAACGATGGTTCAATAGTACGTTCCATGAGAGTGTAAAATGCACTCCCTATGAAATTCAGTATGGTAGGAAGCCTACCAATGAGCTTGCTAGAATGCTAGGTTTGGTCACGGGAGAGGAGATTGGGAAGGATGTTTGTATCCAGCTGGCTAGGGACAACTTAATCAAGGCAGGGAATAAGCGTAGGCGCCAGCAGAAGCGGGTAAAGTTTGATTCTTTTGAAGTAGGCGATCAGGTGCTTCTGAGGGTTCCATATCCGTCTTCAGCTGTAGATAAGGAGATAGGGAAGTTTTTTCATCTATTTCAGGGGCCTTTTAAGGTGGTTAAACGTATTGGTGAGTGTGCCTATAGTTTAACGGACCAGGATGGTAAGTCTGTCAGTACACATAATATTAGGAATCTCCGTAGATATCACTCTGTAAAATAATATGGCATGGACTCTTAGAGAATCAGTCAACATAACGTGATGGCATGACAAAACTCAAGAGATGTGACGAAGAATGCTAACCAGCAAAGTGGCATCGAGTGTTAGATGGATAGATGGTATGATAAGGCCTGTGCAGGCAAATACCATGGCTTGTGAAGCGATAGGGTCTCATGATGAGACGAAGAAAATGAAGTGGTAGACCTAAGACACTTGAGAGAAATCAGTGAGGCTAGGAAATGGACACAATAAGACATTCGAGAGAGTGAGAATGTGTGAAAATTTGACAAGTGTGTATGTATATATGTCTTCCAGGGTTTATTTATGTAATAGTGTAATTCTTTGTGTTTTCAGTGCGTTGCTTGTTTGAGTGTTTGTGATCCACACTTGTTTCACCCGTGTGAATCACATGGGGGCGTATTGTGACTGTTCCGGTCACAATGTTCCCAAACCCTTATTTGGTTGACTGCAAGAGAAGTCAGGTTAGGGTAATTTGTTCATACCATTTCTTTTCTTGTTCATCATCATCATTTAAGTTGTAGAATTTCATTTTATTTAGTGTATATATATCTTGTGTATCTCGGGGACTCAGTCAGGAATATTTCATTTAATTTGTATGGGAGATGTCAGTATACAAGACAGCGGATTGTGTAGGTAAGCTACAAGATGTTGCAACAGCAGGAAACTCTAGGCCAAATTTAGATTGGGCCGAGAATAACTTCCCTTGTCTTGAAGAAAGCTTTGTGTAAATTGTGTAAGGTTCTGACGTCAGAGAAGAGTTTCGCGCCACGAGTTGTAAGAAATATACATGGGTTCGAGATTATTGGTGTATTTTGTATGGGTTGGAGGGTATCATGACCCTGGCGGAGAAAGACGAAAACATGTGTTTACAAGATGAGAGGTGGGATTTTCGTGTATAGCGGGGCTTCACTTCTATTGGAGCGTCTGATTGGAAAGGTCGCGTTCTCGTAATTTGGCGTAGGCCTATTTGGAGAAACAGTTTTGTTGAAAGCATGGCTTGTGAATGTACTCGAAACGGCTACATATCACAACGATGTTATCTCTGTTAGCACAATTCAAGTTGGGTACGGAAGCACATTCATTTCTCTCGCAGAGATGTGGCTATGTAAACCAGTAAACATCTCTAACCTCAAACCACGTGTGGAAAATCTTAGAAATGCTGGGGAGAACTGATCTATCGAGCATGTCTCGTAGATTATCTGCTAGATCGTCGATGAGTGAGTAACAAACATCTTTATATTCCAACATTCATTTTGGGTCACATGTTTTCGTCATTGCCGAGGAGAGAAGATAGTAAACCATAGTCTGTTCGACGAGAGTCCCCGCCATATGTTTAAAGTTGATATTAATACACATATTTTGAAGGTTATAATTAGTTTTCTTTATAGGGAATTACACCTAATAGTTGAACGCCCAAATGATACCAGTTAGGTTGACCAAATGTGTGTCCAACACTCCACGACCCTGCCATTTCAATTGTGTGGTATATGATGAAGTACTTCCGATCAAAAATAGGAGGATGATTTTGGGAAGTTTTAAATCAGTCGCCCAAGAAGGGCTGGTAAAAAGTTACAACATACATACAAACTATCCCGTAACATAGATTTTTCTAAGATAAGCAATAAATATTTAAACCCTACAGGTAAACTTATAATGTGCAAATATTATGATACATAGTTGAGTGGAGTCCCCCACTGCTAACATGTTTGGTCTGCCTTACACCACCCCTACATTCCTGTTTTCACGTTCCGTTGGAGAAACGGAGCACGGATTCTCCGGCCGGTGACATCACAGAGCACTATGCTTGCAGGAGTGCAAACTGTAGATGGCAACGAGTTTTGCAGTAAACACAGTACAGGCCTCAGGCAAAGAGATCTTGGTATTTGCACCATCAACAACATAAACACAACCCACGTTCTAGTCCATCATTGAACCATCCGTGTAGAGAATGCCAGAGTCGGGAAATTGGTGAATTACTCTGTAGAACTGCCTCCGATAGACGGAGCCATCACAGTACCAAATTCCGTAGCTGCCTAAACTGTGTCCTAATGTTAACTGGGAGAAAGCTTGCCACGGTGGGTGAGTGGGTATCGTGTCGGTCTACCAACCCTAAGCTTGCAGGTTCGCTCCTGGCCGTGGCAAGTGATTTTTGAAAGGCGGCAAAAATTTACGACACGCATGTCAAAGAACCCATTTGAATTCAGTAGGCCGTGTTCATAATGGCAAAATTAATTTCGAGAGTTTCCGCCAACACGAAGTTCCTCATTTCTCTACTAGAAAGCGCTATACTGTTCAAGGAGCTTAGATATCTAACCTCCTTGACTTTCATAGTGCTTCAAGGAACAACGAAATTCGACATGCAAGCTGCCCTCTGGGTGTGCACCCGGCACCGAGGCCATACGATATTATTAACTGGGAGAATCAAGGCTCGCCGTGAACCTTAGAGTTAAGAGTTTGTGACTGATCTGACCTTATTTCTGGGCATGTTTGTACAACCACAGAAACTGGGGCCCGGATGTTGATGTGGTAAAAAGTTTAATAAATGCACTTAACATTTTCACAAATGACTGTAATAAATGACCTAAACATTCGAGAAATGCACTATAAAATGGAGAAAATCATCTTATAATAATGAACTCACCAATAATTCAAAAATGACATCTTAAGCTCAAACTGAAAAGTCAATCAAAATAGATTTCTAGCACTTAACAAAAGGTTTATGTTCATTTTAATCTGAGTTGCACTGCACTACGAATGTCATTCTGATGTTGTCAAAATATGTAAATGATCTGCGGTTATCAGACAACAAGTATTTATATGTCGAAAAGCTGCGTTTAACATCAACTGATGTGATTGGAGCGTACTTGAAGTGAGGAAGGTCGTTTGCTGCTAACTCTGAGGGACGTAACTCCCTCATAAAGCTGTGACATGACTAAATTGGAATAAAATGACCTTAGAAGGCCGATTTCTCTAAAATATGACAAAAAAATCTGCCAAACTTAAAAATATGCTCTTAAAATGGAAAGATAGCAAAAAATGCAAAATCAAAACGACATATTTGAAGACGAGATGGCCCGTCCGGAGTTTCTATGTACTTCAGCATTGTTTTAGACAGCTCAGTAAAAAGATGACATGTCAACATCCGGGCCCTAGTGATGACTGTCACAAGGAGGACGCAAATCCTATGGGCTGTGAAGTTCGACTAGCCCGAGAGTAGTGTCCCGTTGGCTTGGGAGCAGATTCAAAGCATTTCTCAAAACCAGGGTGCAATACTGTGACATCGTTCTGGAGCAGGGAGGATCACTTACCAACATTACGGCGTGGTGTCGCGGAGTCTACGAGAGGGGGCATTCCATTGGGCCGGTGCCTCTGGTACAAGTCGTTAACAACGTTCACAGACAACATGCTGGCAGCATCGTCTAGGGCCATCCTACGGTCCGCCCTGGGAACACAAGCACAATCCATCATTGGCACAGGTTGAGGTTTAAATCATTTGTAGCAAATAAGGATTATGTAATTTAACTCAGTAATACTGCTCTTCATGTAGTTTTGCATGCAAACAAATTAGCATTTGGTAATGATAAAAACATTTTCATTCAAGTATCACCATCATCAGCTTCTAAAGGCTAAAAGCCTTGTCGTTGCAGCCATTTCTTACGGTCTTCAGCAGTTCTCTTCATGTGGGCATACTAGAGCTCGCGTCAGCCCGGAAGGCGGCCGGCTCTCTGGGATTTGCACAGAGAGAAAGAGATACATGTCCAGTGTTGCAACAGGTCCACCATATCCGAGCCCCACACCGCAGGCTGCTGCCATTGAGTTCCTGCAGTATGGCAACACTGTCGCTTAGCACATCGAGCCTGTCTCTTTCATGCTGCTATATTACACTTGGCTTTCCTGACAACACACTAGCTCAGATTCTTAAGACAGACTGACTGTGATTGGTGGGATGGAACTGAGGCATGACGTAATGGTAGCGTTGTGTTCTGCGCACCGCCTTCTCGGCTGGCTCGAGCTCTAGTCACATTCCATCTCCTTGACAACATTCTTGAGATACGATCGTCTTGGTCGTCCCCTTGTTTTTTTCCTCGAAATTTATCCTTCAAAAATTACCTGGAGGAGAATGTCATGTCTGAGTATGTGTCCCATGAATTTTGCTTTCCTATTCTTGATGGTGTTCAACAGGCATCGATTCTCCTGAATTTGGTTCAGAACAAGCTCATTTGTCTTTCTTCCCATAAAGCTAGTTCGGGTCATTCATCTCCAAAACCACATTTCAGCTGCCTCAAGTTTTGTTCCTTTCTTTTCCCAAGTGTCCATGTTTCGCAACCATAGGTCAACACTCTCCAAACAAAGGTCTTGAGAAATGACTTCAACAATAAACAATTTAATTTCACAAAACTAAGCTATCCACAAACAAGGTGGATATAAAATCAATTGATGGACAGGAAATGAGGCCAAGAAACATGGATAAAGGACGACATAATCGCAAGCAGGTGCGGGCGTAGGAAGAGGTATAAAAATAAAATTTAAAAAAATTATCAAACAGACATCATCATCATCATCGTTTTCCAGCTTGGGCCGGGTCAGAGCAAATATGACACCCCTCGACTTTACTCTGTCCAGTATCCTTCCTGAACCACTGAACTCCACTCCACAGTGTGCTTTATCCATCGTACTCTAGGTCTTCCTCGTTCTCCGTCTCTCCATCACTTGTTTCGGCAATCTTTCATCACATGTCCATACCATGTCAATCTGTTCTGCTCCAGCTGCTCTACATTCACTTCCTCTCTCTCCTAGTCTTCTGCACCATACTCCTCAGGAATCACATTTCGGCTGCCGGTATTCTACTTTCATCTCTCCTCGTCATCGGCCAAGTTCCTGCTCCATAAGTCATTATTGGTAAGTAATAGGTCTTGCAGAAATGAAATTTCAAAGGACAATGGTCCAGAAAACAAGAAGGGACAAGGTCAGATGTGAAAGTAAGAGGGAAGCAACACAGGTACAGGAATCACTATTAGGAAAAATTGAAAGTTCAAGGTTGAGGTGGTTTGGACCCAACAGGATAGCAAAAGTATGGCTGTAGAAAACAGTTAAAGGCACTCGATCCAGAGGAAGACCTAGAAGTTGATGGCTTGATACAGTGAAGTGGCTCATAAACCACACAACGATGATGATGAATAGGTCTTTATCCCACATCCAGCAGTCTACATTGGAGATTTCAATAGTCACCACCAGAATTGGAAATACAAAACTAATGAAAATGGTGAAGCAGCAGTGGAGTGGATAGACAGAAACAACCTCTTCCACATCTTTGATGCTCAAGACCGAAGGACGTTCAAATCAGCAGCCTGGAATAGAGCGTATTGCCCTGATCTATGCTTTGTGTATAGAGATGAAGGAAACAAATCCCTACCAACTATTCGAAAGGTGCTTAATGACATCCAGGGTGTCTACTGTAAGCATGAAGTAAAAATTAGTTACTTTTTAGCTACCCTTTAGTTAATTTTAGTTACCTTTGAATTCAAGATACGTCTGCGGTCTGCAAGCAAAGGGGCTCATCACGAGGTGAAGAAAAACAGCAATGAACTGTGTTTAAAGCGGTAAATACAATTCACTTAGGGAGTTTAAAAAAAATTGAAAATAATAAATAAATACTAGATATTTATTATCAAATGAGTTGTTTCAGATAATATGTCGTCTTGTGCACAAGGCGTTTTTATAATTTTTATAATTTGCTCTTGACCGTTTGCGAGATATCCTCTGTCCCCGCGGTAGATCACGAAAAAATTTAAGGGACGTTACGTGATTGTAACGGAATTCTGTCTTCGCAGTCAAGTACGGAGAAATTTCGAGATGTTACAAGATCGGCGCTGGTCTCACCCGTTTGTCGAGATTCCCGTAGTTTTCACGATAGAACACGGGTAAATATCACGATTTAGATAATCGGTGTCACTTTTAGTCGTTCGACGAGATTTCCATTGTCCTTGAGGTAGGGGACGAGAAAATACAGCATTATTATGCAATCGGTGCCACTTACTGTCCGTTTGACAAGAATCCAGTTTTCCTCGTCATTGAATGCGGAGAAATATCGCGATGTATCGCAATCGCTGCCGCTCTCGGCCATTTTACGAGATTCACGTTGTCCTCGCAATATTATGCATACCGTGCCGCACCCGGCCGTTGAACGATTGTCTATTCGTCCTAACAGAATGGTGGATGCAAGCTCAGGGTTGGGCATGGTTAAAATTCACGAGTAGTTATGGACAAGTTGTATGGCCGGCGCCGTGATTCCCGCTGTCCCTATGCTGTGGTTGGGAGCTCATCAGTTCAGGGTGGATCACGAGGAGAAATTAGTATCGCGACGCTACGTAGGCTGTAATATCTAAGTGGGTTGATGCACTTCTCGCTCCCCGTACGCTTGTAAGTATACGGTCATGGGAAAAGAGGCGAGTAGGTTTCGGAATGTTCCGTGATGGGTTCCCGATCACCTTTGACGGGATTCCCGCAGTCCTCGTGGTCAAGAGTTCACGATAGGGGACGGGGTTTTATGATTTTACGCTACTGACGTCGATCTCGGTCCATTTGACGAGATTCCCGCAGGCAAGTCGTGCGGTCAGCCGGCCGTCTTGAGTATGAATGTTCGAAGTAGGTATCAAATATTAAGAATTATCCTGAGAGGATTGCACGAATAATACGATTAGAGGACACGCTCTCTTTCGAATGTGAATCACGAATTATACAAGTTTTCGAAATAACCGGTTTGATTATAATATATCCGATGGAACCAAAGTTCGAAGGAAAAATCGACATATAACGGAATTTCGAATTAACCATACTGGATGTCGCAAATTTACGAGACAGAATTTTAAAATAAGTTATAGCCTACGTATTTCGAAGCTTTCTCAAAATCCTTTTTAGAAACAGCAACATTTCGCAAGATTACGACATTAAATTATTTCGTGTTATTTCTGGACTTCAATTTGACATAGTCTCCAAATAAATGCGAGGTTACTGATTAATTTCAGAAGTTTTCGCGAATAAACGTCTCGCGAAAAGTCAGGTTTCCTAATAACACAGATAAAAATATTTCACACAAAACTAAAAAGTCATCTTGATGCCGAAAATATACGCTGAACGATGTATACCACTCAGGGTATCCCTCAGTATGAATTTCCTCGAGGTCGGGCACGGGGAAATATTGCTTATGCAATTGATGCCGCTTGCGTCGCTCCATCGCAATCGCAATGAGCCTAGAGGTGCGAGTTTAAATGATTCAATCCGCCTTCGGATAATTTTCGTTACTCGTATGTAAGATTCGTTACTTTCGTTACCCATTTGTAAAATTTGTTACTTTTTCGTTACTTTCGTTACCGGCAGACACCCTGATAGCCAGCACAGACCTGTGATATACGAAATTGGTATCCAAATCTCTCCGATCACATCCAGCCCTCGACTACGCTGGAATTTCAATAAGGCTGATTGGCCTGGCTTCACAGAAGAACTTGATAATAGCATGCGTCGGATACCAACTACACATGAAGCTTATGAACGATTCGTAGGAGCTATAATATCCCTAGAGGCTATGGCAAAGAATATATTCCTGGGTGGAGTGAGGAAAGCGAAACCCTTTACCAACAGTTTATTGAGAGCAACAACCATAACGTTGCAGATCAGCTTTTACACAGTCTAGATGCAGCCAGGAGGAAAATATGGGAAGATAAAGTTAGCTCACTCGATTACACAAAATCAAGCCGAGAAGCATGGTCTCTTCTAAGGAAGCTTGGAGATGGAAAACCAACTGCACGTACGTCAGAAATCCATCCAAACAAGATTGCCTCGCATATAGTTATGACTTCCAAAAGCAAAAGGAGCAAAATTCTTAGTAAGGACATAAAGAAAGAAATGAAACTCCTTAAACGTAGTTCCGCGGTGGCACAACCCAAACCATTCAGCGTGGAAGAAATAAACACCGCCATCAGTGACATTAAATTAGGTAAATCCCCTGGTGAGGACGGTTTACACCCCGAGTTCTTTGCTCACTGTGGAGAACAGGTTCGTGCCTGGCTAGCCAAATTCTACATTGATAGCCTTGAAAGAGGGCAGATACCAAAGCTCTTCAAGCAGACAAAGATTATTGCCTTACTGAAGAAAGGCAAACTAAGTGAAAAAACAGAAAGTTACCGCCCTATTGCTTTGCTCAGCGTTGGATATAAACTCCTACTCAAGATAATTCCAGGGGAACAGGCAGGCTTTAGACCACAGAGAAATACAACAGATCAAGTTATGTCTCTTACAACTAGTGATGTAAAATGTCTGGGCATTTATAAGTCGGGGCAAATGCCCAGGATAAATGCCCGGACAAATGCCCAAAACCCATAAATGCCCAGGCATTTTGGGCATTTACCTATTTTAAAAACATATTCATAATGCAACGTTTAAATGAATATTGTTTTAGCCATATATGTATCTACGTATACGTATTCTATATATTTATCCATACAAACAGGTATATATATGTAAACAGTATACATATTTTATAAACAAAATCATTTAGTTTATATTGATGGAAAAGTAGTTAAGTAGTCCTAGTATTTTTCTATAGCCTCTCAACTCGAGTGGATTTTTATACATAATAATTATGCGTATGCCTATGAATGTTGATTGTGTAATTGACGGAAAATAATTCACTTAACACATCAACACATCTTTATAAATGAGTTTGATATTTTACTGACAAATGACTAATACTGAATACATAATGTATGCTATTACATTAACTGTATAAGTTAAAAATGAAACAAATAGGACATGAGGTACAGCATACTACATATATTTAAATATGAAATTAATAATAAATGAATGTTTTGTGTTCTTGGGTATCTTAATCACTTCCTTCTGTTTCTGTATCCCCTTCATCACTTCTTTCTATTGAACGTTCAAGTAGTTCTGGCTGAGATTCTTCTGACAGTTCTGCAGGCCGAACTCAGCAATAAAATGTTTTATTCAAACCAGATATACTTAATTCCCATTTAGATGTTATTGATATCATTGACACAGGATAAGTAAATTATTATTAGCAATATTTGCGACTACTTGAGGGTACAGTGGGAAACATTATCATGGTTTAATGATAGGCAACATGGATTTCGGAGAGGTTACTCATGCAAGAGTCAGATGCTATCACGTTATCAGGATATTAGCGAATCGTTAGACGATGGAGTTTCAGTCGACGCCGCATGACATGCTACTCCATAGATTAGCTTCGACGAAGATTGATAGAAGAGTAATTTTATGGATCCAAGAATTTTTGACGGGTCGTTCCCAGAAAGTGAAAGTTGAAGGCTGATTCTCGGATGAAATTACCGTAACGTCGGGTATCCCTCAGGGCAGCGTAATCGGAACTTTGTTATTTATGGCGTTTATAAATGACTTACCAAATGGGATTCGCAGTGACTGTCGATTGTTTGCGGATGATTGTGTAATATATCTAAAGATACATGACTCGCAGGACAATGCAGTACTTCAAGATGACCTGAACCTGGTCTAAAATTGGGCGATTGAAAATAAAATGAAAATAAACACAAGAAAATGTAGTCTAATAAAAATAGGGAAAGTGCGAAGGCAGGAATCTCAATATAACATTGGCTCGGAAATACTTGTAGAAGAAGATTCTTGCAAATATCTGGGCGTTCACGTAAAAAATGATATGAAATGGAGTAGTCATATAGGATGTGTAGTTTCTAAAGCTTACAGATCCCTGCACTTTGTAATGAGGGTATTAAAAGGAAGTAGTACCTCTGCCAAAGAATTAGGATATTTTTCACTTGTAAGACCTATTCTGGAATACGCCTCGGCGGTTTGGGATCCATATCAAGTAGGGCTCATACATGAGTTGGAAATGGTACAAAGAAAAGCCGCTAGATTTGTGCTCAGTGACTTTAATCCCTGGAGCAGTGTGAGCCATATGTTAAAGAAACTTGGGTGGGAATCACTTGAGGCTAGGAGGATGAAATCTAGACTTTGCGCTATGTACAACATTTATACAAATCAACCAGCATGGGTCGAGCTTAGCAAACGTATGGAAAAGCCTACTTACATGGGTAGGGGCGATCATCCTTTCAAAGTTAAGAGCCGACCACAGCGAGCAAATTATGGTAAATATTATTTCGTAAACCGTGCCATTGATAACTGGAACTCTCTACCTGCCGCAGTCTTAGAGCCTTTTCCCAAACATATAGGTGTGTTTAAGAAAAGACTGACTATTTGTGTAAATACTCCAGTTTAATTGTTATTGAATTGTTATGTACAATTATTTATTTGTTATGTTTATATATTTTGCCACCGGGGGACACACCCCCAATTGCAAATAAACGAATGAATGAATATTCGGGCATTACTAGTTTATCCACGAAATGTACCTTTAGTTAATGGTTTTTATTATGTATTAGAAGCTCTAGTAACAATCGCAAGTAGTAAAAAGACCAAAAAAAAAATTTTTAAATGCCCAGATTTTGGGCGCCTAAAACTGCTTTGGGCAAATGCCCGGATAAATGCCCATTTATAGATGTCCTGCCCACTGGGCATTTGCCCGGCCCACATCACTACTTACAACCTACATAGAAGCAGGCTATCAATGAAAACTGAAGACTTCAGAGGCATTCACAGACCTAACAGCGGCCTATGACACAGTCTGGACAGACTGAGTACTCTTCAAGTTCCTTAAAGTTATCCCATGTACAAAAACTGCAGGACTTCTGAACACCATGTTGAGTCAAAGACAATTCCGTGTGTACAAGGGGAAAGATGTAAGCAACCGAAGATCATTGAACAATTGGCTGCCTCAAGGGTCGGTTCTTGCTCCCTTGTTGTTTAGTCTGTACATTGCAGACATGCCAGAGACACATTCAAGGAAATTCGGATACACAGATGACTGGGCAATTGCTAGCAGAAAACAAACAGTTGAACAATCGGAAGAGATCCGAACAGAAGACCTTAAGAAGCTGACAGACTACTTTAAAATGTGGGGACTCAAACCAAACACCAGCAAAACTGAAGTTTGTTGCTTTCATCTAAACAACAAAATAGCTAATAAGGAGCTAAAGGTGTACATGGACAACCAGCAATTGAGACACAATAGATACTCTAAATATCTGGGGGTCACATTGGATAGAACTCTGTCTTACAAACAACATCTCCAGAATGTTGCTGCAAAAATAGGAACACGCAATAACATAATTCATAAACTATGTGGAACAACTTGGGGATCCTCAGCTGCAACTCTGCGATGCTCAGCTCTAGGTTTGGTGTACTCAACTGCCGAATACTGTGCTCCTGTCTGGCTCAATAGTGCTCACACAAATATTGTAGATACCCAACTGAACAGCACAATGCGTCTCATCACTGGCACAATCAAATCTACTCCAACACATTGGTTACCAGTGCTAAGTCATATTCCACCTCCAGATCTCAGACGTAAAGATGTTCTCCTAAGAGAATTCAATAAAATAATGAACAATCCAGGACTGCCGATACATGATGACATCAGCGTTGCTATTACTGGTCGCCTGCGTTCCAGAAAACCATCAACACGAGATGCCACGAACTTGAGGAACAGCAACTACCAAACTTTCGTTGAGTGGCAGAAGAGATTCAACAACAAATGTAGTCCAACATTGTCTCCTGTGAAGAAGACTCCGCCACCTGGTTTCAACCTCCCTCTTAGACTAAGGTCCACATTGAACCGGATACGAACCAACCATGGGAACTGTGCAGCCTTCCACTACAAATGGAACAGAATTTCAACGCCTGAGTGTGACTGGTGCTACAGAACAGACGATCCAGCACATCATCACCGAGTGCAGCAAAAAAAAAGTACAGTGGCAGTACTAGTGACTATGCTCTCGTGACCCCAAGAGACTATTGGCTATATCCAGAATTTGGATATACGTATATAAATTCTCCTGTATCTCTAGCCATAAGCTAAATAAATAAATAAATACAACTTGTTACATTATCGACGGGATATTCTTGTGTCTCGACAAAACCCAAGTGGATCAAAGCCTAATGCCATAACGAGGTGTGTGTCTAGACATAGAGCGGTCACATCTCCTGCTGTATGCGCCGGTGTGTGAATAAGCAGTGACTTCTGGAATATGATCGAGACCTTGTAACCTGCTCATATCTACGTCTCCTCCTTAAAATCTTGCAAGACGACACACACTCGACTAGGAAGAGTACTTTATATGCAACATTACATAAAACCAATAAAACTGAAGGATATTAGGTTGCACTGAATATTTGAGTGAACGTTCTGGAATGCACTCACATGTCATCTTGCATTAACTGGTGACGGACCAGTTGCAGCTTGGAGGGGCGCATCTGCATGTTGTGATGGTACGCCGGTCTCCTCTGGATCATGTTGCGATATGCACCTCGGGGCCTGGGCTGGTACCATTGTGGTTTCATGTACTGCAACACACACACACCAGTATGAAACACATCCCTCCATTTCTGAAGAGAAACATGTCGACATATTCGTATTACAGGGCTCAAACACCTCTCTCTTTCAAAGTTGTAACTTATATTAACACAAAGTTCATGACCGAGGCAGATCACCTCACTGGTGCTCCTCTTAAAACAATCAACATTATCAACATCAACAACCACCAAATTTCAATATGTGCTAGTCAGATATATTTTTGACGGTGGTAACATCAAATAAATTGTTTGAAAACAATGACGTTTGTGAAACAGAGTTACAGTGAAAGGTGATGATATCGTTTTATCTCTCTTCTATTGCTGCGCTCGAGTGTCGCCACTGTCGTTTTTGGATGTCACGGGTGAACCTCGGGATGGATTTTGATGCGGTTTTCACCATTCTGTAAAGGATATCTTGAGGAAGATTTGTGGGCTTATGCTGGGCAAACCGTTAAAAATATCAATATACTATGAGTGTAAGAATTGTGCAGCATGAAAAGTTCTACAAAAATGTCCGCAAGAGCGTATATCTATCTTCAATACATTGCCCACTATAAGTGTCTTGACGTTTTCATTTCTTCCAACAATCTCCATTCAATTACTGAGGCGACAGTTTACGAGCTAGCTAGGGGCGAGTCTCTCACCTCAGTTACAGCCTAGCTAGCGGACGAGCCTGTAACCCAAGATACAGCCAGCAGCAAACTGTCGAGTCATGTTGAGTTAAAACTTCAGAGAAGAGTGGTTGTGTTTGGAGTTTCCCTGGAAGTGCAACTCAGCTTTTCTTATTTCGCCTGTGAATGTTTCGTTCCGCAAAATACACAATTAAAAAAGATACGAAGCAGAAATTTTGCAAGAGCGACAGTTTAAAGAAATCAGTCTGAGAATATGTTGTCTCACTCAAATATCGTCGCACATCGTAATTGCACACACCCAATAATTTTTTTGTGTATATTTCAAGTTTCAAAATTTTATCTCCAACACAAACAACAAAACATTCAATTATGTGAAAGGCTCTCATTTCAATAGTGGACTCCCATAGAAGTTCGTTCTTTTGTGCGTTGTAATCCACATAATTAAGAGTTGACGATACGTAACTATCCATCTGGTCCAAATCTAGTGCGTAAGCTCCGTTTGTCCTCTGCCCAAACTATCTCAGACGGTGTTCCTGCATTTCCTTCCCGATTGGTACAACACCAAAGGGATTTGTGTTATCATTTGAAATAAGATCCAGTCTAGTGAAACCTGCTGACCATGTAAGCATCTTCGTCTCGATGACACATAGGCAACGTTCTACTTCCTTAGTAGTTGGCCAGCATCCGTGCTGTAGAGAGTGACAGTCCGGTAGATATTAGAGATATGTACAGAGAGTCCAGTTTGTATGTATCGGAGATCCTCGCTAGCCCGTTCGCCCGCGGCGCGAGCCTGTCTCCCGCCAGGCACTTGGCCGTTTTGCGGCGCTCGCGCGGCATTGAGTATAGGAATTTGTACTTAAATCTGTACTTCAATGTGATCCTTGACCAATTTTTCGACGAACTGACTTACGGAGAGCGATTGTCGACTTATTTTCAACAAGATTCTGCCACTGCTCACAACGACGAAGCATCCATGACAATTGCGTCGCATTTTTGGTACTAGGATTAGAAGTCGGAACGTGTGGCCCCTGCGAAGCCCAGACTTTAGAAAGAGTTAATACTAAAACATTTATCGACTGAATTGTTAATAACAATTCATCAAATGATTGAAAGTAAGTAATGGTCTCTTAAACCATTTTATAGTAATTAACGTTTACTTTTGATGAAGAAATTAGTTAAAAAAATAACATTAGTATGTCATACTAAAATCATATCACCATGTGACTTTTATTTGTGGGGGACGCTTAAAAATAGAGTGTGTGCGAGAAACCCTCACACTATAAATGAGCTTAAAAGACTATATTACAGCTGAAATACAGTCTATCGGTGCTGAGGAACTTCAAAGACTAAATGCCAGTTTCATAAAAAGGTGCCAGCGATGTGTAGCAGTGAATGGCGAACATTTTCAGCACCAGCTGTGAACTAGGTAAGTACAAATTCCTCTACTCAATGACTCAGAGCCTCGCGGGCGCCGCATAATGGCAAAGTGCGTGGCGGGAGACAGGCTCGCGCCGCGGGCTAGCGAGGGTCTCCGATACAAACAAACTGGACTCTCTCTAACTATCCATAAAGCAAATAAATGGTTTAGATTATATGGATTGCTATTTATTATAATTTTGGTGGCTGTTGTCTTGTACACATAAAGTGTCCTGATTGTATTAATCTCATGTAATTCTTTTTCAGGATTAGGGAACCACCCACTACAGTTGCGTTGACCGACTGAAAACAGCAAGTTTTGTTTACCAAATAACACTGAAAAGTGGGTTCCAACACGATAATTTGCCACTAAAGAACATGAAATCGTAAATGCTAAGCACCACAAACACACTGTTACCACACTTACAACAGTTTATTATTTATCGTGTGGCTTTTAGTGCCGGGAGTGTCCGAAGACATGTTCGGCTCGCCTGATTCTGTAGCTACTTCCAGCAGACACCCTTAGGGTGAGCTACAAGTTCCATTTAATTTCAAGTAGTTCCAACTTTCGCCACCAGATATCAACGATTCCTAGTGGTGAACATTGGAAGTTTGATAGAGTGTTCCGACGAAATCTAACCTAACAATTTAACTTCACACAAGTTTAGTCTGTGGAAGGATCTTTTATATGCCGGTTTTACGTCCCCTCCGAAGGAAGGCATACTGAAGGATTTTTTAACGCTCTTAAAAAATCCGACGACTTTGGCCGGGTTTGAACCCGCTATCTTGGGCGCAGCAGTTCAGCATGCTACCGACTACGCCACCGAAGCCGCTACTTACAACAGTTCAACGATAGTTAAACAAAAATAATGTTTAAAAAATTCAACGTTAAAAAATGGTGAGACATTTAGAGTGAAAAAACACTAGTCAATTAATTACTCACCTGGTAATATGGGAACATCCGGTTGGAGACGCGGTTGAGGAAGAGAGCGGCGCGGCGGACTCGCTGCTGCGCGAATATCTGGCCCAGCGTACGGCGACGAGGCTGCTGGAAGCCCCTCCACATCGGGTACCGACCACCTCCCTGGCAGTAGCAAAGCAAACTTACATACTAGAACAGGCATGCACAACTTGGAACACAAAGTGGGCCCTACTTAATAATGCAGAATATTTTCACAAGAATGTAGTAGCCACATTCAATGAAGAAACTCGTTCATCACAAATTAACATCATAAACACACGTACAAGTATACTATAACGTTCAGTAACCAAGCATTTGAATTACTAAAGGAAACAAATAGTTTCATGAAGAACTAAAGCCTATTTTCATAAATCCTACTGATGTTAATTGCCTCTTCAACAGACAAAATTCCAGTTTGCTGTATGCCTGTATTAGATTCGTAGATATTGAGAACCATCTAAATTTTTTCAGATGGACGGCATGTTGGATTCTTATATATGTAGGCGATAGAGTAATGTACTGTTGGAATTGCCCCTATTCCAGCCAAAATGAGGGAGACTCGGTTGCGTTGGTACGGGCATGCAGCCCGAGCAAATACTGAGTCCATTGTAAGGATGTCACTCTCGAGCCTGATGGACAAAGACCTCCAGGACGACCAAAGGGGCTTGATTGGGTACCCTACACGACGATATGCGCATCGTAGGTCTTCGCCCTATAGATGCAGCAAACCACAACAAGTGGAGAGCGAGATGCAGAGTGGCGGACCCCAAAATATAATTGGGAACTACGGCAAGAAGAAGAGTTATGTACTATTAAATGAAGATTATTGCATAGGTTTATTATTCAAACTTCAATCGCATGATTAGGACACGAAATAAAAACGAGTGGTTATCGTGTCAGTCTGCCACCCCAAGCTTGTAGGTTGGCTCCTGGCCGTGGTAAGTGATTTCTGAAAGGCGGCAAAAATTACGACACCATGTCATACGATGTTGGCATGTTAAAGAACCCAATTGAATTCAGTAGACAGTGTTCATAATGGCAAGATTAAGCTCGGGAGTTTCCGCCAACACAAAGTTCCTCATTTCTCTACTAGAAAGCGCTATAATGTCAAGGAGCTTAGATAACCAACCTCCATACTTTCATAGAGCTTCAAGGAACAACTACATTCGACATGCAAGCTACCCTTTAGATGTCAAATAACCAAGTTTGCACCCGGCACCCGAGGCCATACGATATTATCTTCCACATCATCTTTTATTTGGGAGATCCATCGTGTCCTTGGTCTTCCACCAGGTCGCTTTCCTTTAATGTACTCATCAAACCATTTCCGTGCTACTCTCTTTAGATCCATCCTCTTCAAGTATTGGCCCTAAAATAAGCAGCAATTTTTATTAAAATTATTTGGCTAAAAAAATCTGGGTGCGGCTTATATTCGCTACCTACACTTTTATATGTCATGTACTATTTATAAAGGAATGGTCATTAGCAAGAACACAACAACAATACAGTCTGTAAGAGAAACTAGCGGCATTTAATGACAGCAATGCGAAGTTTTGTTTTTGAGGCGACGTTATTATTCGGTAACATGGTATTGTTTCGTAAGCTAGAATAATCTACACTAACTCAGTATCGGTAAGAAAGCCTGTTTAACGCAAAAATTAGCGATCATTTACTGGTGGAGCAAAAAGCTTCATCAAGCAAGGGAATTGGGAGTGCTTGTGATCTAGCATTCAAACTGGCATTTGTGCGTTATGCACAACCAACAGAGGGGCTGGAAGAAAATACGGATGTCAGAAAAAAATATTTACATGTTGGTAAGTACATGAAAATAAATCGAGGGTGAAGTTGCAACATGACGTAACATATCGATATCATAATTTCCGACACAATGGATCTGTGGGCCTCTTTCTAAGCTACAGCGGTAGTAGAGCCAGAACAATCAACATGACCTATCGCGGAATGGCAATGCAACATTGCCAATCTCAGTTGCTGAGCATTTATCTACATTGCCATGGCGAGACTTCTGTTGCCGTTCGTTATTTCCTAGGTAAATTTAATTTTGATTCCAGTAGCTGGTGGAGAGTGATAGTGTGTTCATAAACACATTCTGGATGCGGCTTATTATTTTCGGGCATAAACTTTTAACCCCTTTTCCTGTTCGAATATTAAGGGGGTGGCTTATTTTCGGACCAATACGGTTTGTTCCAGAAAATCTCAAGGAAGCATCGTAAATAATGGTGAGTGCTAGACGCTTCTTGATCTGTCCGCCATGTTTCTATGGGATGAAACAGAGTCTAGGCATGTGCAAGAGCTGTAAAGCGTATTAACCTTCATCCGGGCACATGGGCGGTAACCCTGCTCACATAATGGTGGTAAACTCTCAACTGAGCGTCCGGGTGACAACGGGAGGGGCTAGAATTCTTTAGTTACAATGTTCTGCACCAGATATGACAATTGTCACAATGACTGAATGGACACAGAAGATGAGGACTGATTGAGGAGGAGATTGATTCACCTATGTAATTCCTACCTATGTTATTCAACCTAAGTTTTTGAATGAAGATGAAGACTGATTGCTAGTCAAACTTAATTTTTTTTCCAATGTGATCTTTGCAATAACTTCAATGTCACTGTAGTTCGGCCTCTATTTTCAGACTATTTTTTTAACTAAAGGCCTTTGATCTGTTCAAGTTTTAATACATTCTCATTTCTTTTTTCAAACATGTGTGATTGCTGTTTATGATTGTTGACCATTTTCGCTGATGCGTTGGATTAAAGGGACTGAAAAAGGTGAGGGTGGTAGGTTACCGCCACGCGCCCACCTACGCCATGTAAGGTGACGCCCGGATGAAGGTTAAATACACACTGAACGCTTGGAGAAAGGGATCGACATTTGGCTTGAAATTCCACATCAGTCATCACCTCTGTGCCTGTTGATGTCATAATACTCGCATTGAACACCACAGCACAACTGCTCTGGGAAGCAGTGAGTGCACAACTCGGTTGCGCCACGCTACACGATCACTTCCCCTCCACGAGATATTCAAGTCGTAATCTATTCCAACAGATGTCAATCGCTTTATCATAACTTCAAGAAGATATTTTGATGAAGTTTTGACCACGACACAGTGGGGCTTTATGGTTTCACTTGGACTCAGATTCACTAGAGGGAGAGTAATCCACACCGATCCAGTATTAATTTCGAACTAAAGAATTTTTCATATTCCAGACAAGCTGTTCCAGCCAATCAACATAACAAAACGAAGCAGAGTAGTTTTGATCACAAGAGTCTAATGTCTAATGGGGCATTGTTTCATATTACACCAACATATCACCATAACGAATAAGTGATATCACTGGCCTAGTACGCCTGGTCCGCCGCAGCGCAGCCTCCGATCTGTGATGTAAGTTAGCATTGGCGCTTACGCGACTTTTAAAACCTTGCGACCTGTTTTACATGTTAAAACACAGCAAGATATCCTCATAGGCGCTAATAAGTTCAACATCTCCACTTACTTTACTGTGCCCAATTATAATTTAATAAGTCGTCTCCTGTAATAGTCCATAGACAATAAGCGAAGACAGAGATTAAGTTCAAAATGCAATTAGTTTTGCCAGCTATCGGTAAATAATAATAATAAAAAAAAAGAACGGAAAAATTAACCTCGCTATCAGAAAGGATTTCTTCACCATTGTTAAACATTTTACATTCCCTTAACAGTCTTGCAACACATCCAAAAAAAAGCCGTACGAACGCAACTTTCAACTTTACCGTAGATTACTATAAAATTCAATAATAACAATAAATTTCACACCACTAACACCAAAATCAGTAAACTACCACTTTTTCAGAAGAACTTAACATTAAACAGACTTAGAAGGCATAGTCATGACCCCTTCATAGAGTAGGCTATTGCCTAAACCCGATCACAGCTCCTTCAACTTTACCTTAGAATATTGCAAAAATCAATTATACCCATAAATTTCACTCCACAAACACCAAACTCAATAAACTACCAACATTTCAGAAGCACTTAACATTTAACAGACATAGAAGGCACAGTCATGACCCCTTCTTAGAGTAGGCTATTGCCTAAAACTGATCAAGCCTCCTTCAGCATTATGGTAGATATATATGTTTTTAAACTCATTGTCTTTTTATTCTCATCCCTTTCTTCTCAGAGGTAGTCTTTAATGGCATCAAGAGCATTTTTATTTATACCATACCGGACAAATACTTAGGCAAACTAAGAAATATATGTGGAACAGAGTAGTCTTTCAATCGCCAGTTGGTTCTTGGGAGAAGTACTACTTCCTTCCCTTCCATCACAAATTTGTCAAATTTAACAATTCAATCATCTGAAAAGTGAGCATCACAGATGTAGGTCTTTTCAGTAAGTTCCCTATCCTTCCTTGGTATGGCCCCTTTGCACTTGATAAAACGTTCCTTATCTTTAGGAGGTTTGAAAAACCGTCTGACCTCTTTACAGTCCCCATAGCTAGATCTGCATCCTGGTACAAAACAGCAAGGCATCTTCACTACTCACATTAAGCACTCATGAAAATGTAAGGGCTAAACTGCTGTTTACTTACATTAAATAACAATGAAATTAACACACGAAGATAACGTCAACACTCGACAAGAAATTAAATTCCATTTCAGTTAATGCTTCCTACAATAGCATTTCAGGTATTAATACTATGAAGTAATAGTGTAAGCACTTGTATAACAATAAACGTTTGCACAGAACACCACCAAAACACTCCGACCGATAAAAAAACTTAATATATCGCACATAAACTCATAAACATATGTGGAAATCAACAATCTCAAGTCGACTGTAGCGCTGCATAGCGGCGAGTGCCAACCCGATCCGTATTCATTACATGCTATTGAGGGAGAAGAGATCACACTTTTTATTCTATTCGTTATGATATCACATTTGTGCCTTTCCAGCTTCCAAAGCAGCAATATTTATAGTGTAGATTTTATGAATGTTTTAGACTTTTAAGCAATTTCAGCATGACTAGGCTTGTTGACACCCATATCTGGCACAATCTTCACCAGTTCATTGGCTTCCACTGCTAACCGGTATAATGCCACTTGATCTACGCTGTTCTAATGCCCTCATGAAGGAATTCCACAAGAGCTCCAGGAATCCTAGTCTACCCGTGGCACTTTTGAACATTAAAAGACTAAAATCACGCCACCCAACCCTGCGTGATGCTGCTGACATGGATGCTAAGGATTTAAATCTCTTGATGAATGGAAAGGTCGTTGGGAAGCAGCAACAGATAAGTGCCTGCATACCTTCTTCTCAGGTCCCAGATTTCCAAGTATATTCCACCTATCACGCAAGACCTGGACTGCCCTGAACAGAATCAGAACAGGACATGGTCGGTGCAGAGACGCTCTCCACAAGTGGGAAAAGCTACCTAATCCAGACTGTGACTGCGGAGCTCCACACCAGACTATTCATCACATTGTCAGAGAATACAAGAATCCAGCTTATCACGGTGATGAAGTGGACTCCAGATGCTGTACGCTGGATTGAAAATCTGGATATTCAGTTCTGAAGCACAAATTACTTTGTTTCTCTTCTGTAAATCATCATCATCATCATCAAATTCCAGCTCCAGTCGCCCGGGTGCTGTTAACGAGCCCTCGCCACCTTTTCCTGTCCATGAATAGTTGGTCTTCATGGGTGCTTCTCCAGTCTAGCCCTTTGTCTTCAAGATCATCCTTGATTTGGTCCAACCATTTCTTCTTTGGTCTTCCTACTGGTCTTTTTCCTGGGATAAACTTGTTGAAATAAGCTTTTGGTGTCCTCTCATCTCCCATTCTTTGAAGATGCCCATACCATCCTAATCTTCTGTAAATATGTATATATATATATATTTATTTTACTGATGTGTGTATAACCCATACGCTAAATAAAATCCACCATGTCATAGGTAGAACTTATAGCAATAAGTCAGGTTCTGAGACATGAACACAGTGTTTCATATCATGTAAGGTAATGTTTTAATGTGCAACAGTGTTTTAAATGGATGTTATCACTTTGTATTTGCTGAAGCCTGAGGAAGGGAGAATTGATGCCCCACAAAATATGTCCCTAATTAAAGATTAATTATTTGAACAAACATTTGATTGGGCAGAAATAATATAATGGTTTCAAGTTAAGTCGTAATACTCTGCGTTGCACATGCTTCAGTGCCTGGTCAGCTGTATCTCTAGCCACATCGCATTCTCCCAGCTTACAGAGTATAATTAGGAACCTAAATGGCCTAATGAAATGCATCAGCGATAATCACGCATTAAGGGCCATTTTCACCAACGTCAATTATCTCTTAATTCATCAATAAAGGATATTTAACTTAGCACGAGCATTTCATCAAAGAGAAATGCTCGTTAACTTACCACTAACAAGGAATTACGTTAAATGGCCAAATCTGACCACTTAACTCTCTAAAGCATCTTTCAAGTGGCGGGAAACAGTTGAACTGTGCCTTGCGCATTCCACAATGGCGGTTTGTTTCAGAGTTTCACACGAACTTTCATCTATATCAATATAAAATATGTTTATGACAATGAAATTATAAAAGTTAACAGTCATTACTAAGTCTTAATACCAAGAAAGACGAATAGGGAAATTAAAAAAAAAAAAAAAAAAAAAAAATCGAAGGGGGGATTCGAACCCCTTCCAGTGCTGCATAATAAATCGAGAGTTTGCACCTCAACCGCAAACGCTATGAAGACAACTGGGAGAGTACGTCCTATTAAGCTATGTATTCACACAACTGCTAAATACTTTGTTCATATCATTTTATGCTTTTGCCACGAATAAGGTCTTGTGTATTTCCCTTCCTTTATAATTATGTTCCAGAAAGTCTCAAGGAAGCATCACAAAGAACGATCTGTCCGCCATGCTGTCCAAGATGAAACCGAGTCCACGCATGCGCGAGACCCGTAAATCTTATTTAAGTAATTGTGAACTCGAATGGTCTCGTGAAATGCATCGAAGATAATCACGCATTAAATCTCTTATTTAAGTTAAATGGGAATTAACTAAATAATCATTAGTAAAGAGTTGGTGAAAACAGCCCTTAGATATTAATGTTGGCATAACCCACACGTGTCTTAAGTATGATGTTGTCGTGTTGCAATTTTTTTCCGGTGTTCACAAAATAAAAACTCTGCAATTTTTCTAAGTTTATGCCGTGTCTTGTGAGGGGGGGGGGTTCGCCTAGGAACACCAAGATAGGCCGTGAAAGCCAATATACCTTCTTATTGGAAGCCTTCATAGGGAGGTTAAGGCTGCTTGAGCTATCAGCTCTCGCAGTAAAGAGGCGCAGGTGCGCTTCATAACAAGGGAGGCAGCGCACAGCTCTATTCCTCTGGGAGTCCGGGCACGGACACCAAGAGCCCGCTGATTACCTTATCTTGGTATTCCTAGGGGAAATCCCACACAAGACAATGGCATAAACCTAGAAAAATTGCTGAGTATTAATTCAGTGGCTGGGAAAGTCAATATACATTCATAAAATACATTTCAATATTTTAACCAACAGTTTTGTTTTCACTAAGCTTAAAAACATAATTGCGGACAATTCGTGGAAGATCGTGCATTAATTACAACAAATTATCGGGAATGAACTGTACTTCCCTACAGGGATGTAAAGTAAGCCTACCTGTAAATGGTTCCTCTGCTGCCTTTGCTGGTATCCATACTGGCGGTTGCTCTTGTTGCTGCGGAGCGAGCGGAAGCTCCTCACACTTCCGACCACACTGGGAGCCCTGCTAACGCTGCCACCACCGCCGCCACCTTGACCCTTCCTCAACTTGATGATTTCGTCTGCAATTTGCAAGGCAATTAGGAACTATAAGCACAGAGGAAACCTCACGAGTGACCACAAAACTCCATGCTTTACGTGACCAGCGTTAGCCTCGCCTCATGACGTTGTGTCTTAGCTTGCCCTACAAAGTATGAACCATAAATACTCTTAACATTTAAAAACAAGCTCTGTAGTGTATTTATACTCAGCAATTCTTCTAGGTTTGTGCCTTGTCTTGTGTGGGGTTTCGCCTAGGACACCAAGCTGGCTCATCGGCGGGCTCTTGGTGTCCCCGCCCGGACCCTTCACAAGACACATCACAAACCTAGAAGAATTGCTGAGTTTAAATTCACCGGCCGTGAAAGCCAATATACCATCTTTTTGGAAACCTTCATAGGGAGGTTAAGGCTGCTTGAGCGTTTAGTTCACGCAGCAAAGTAGTGCAGTTTTGCACTCTATATAAAGGGAGGTGGCGCGCAGTTCGCTTCTCCTGTGGGGGTCCGGGCGGGGACACCAAGAGCCCGCCGATGAGCCAGCTTGGTGTCCTAGGCGAAACCCCACACAAGACACGGCACAAACCTAGAAGAATTGCTGAGTTTAAATTCACCGGCCGTGAAAGCCAATATACCATCTTTTTGGAAACCTTCATAGGGAGGTTAAGGCTGCTTGAGCGTATAGTTTTCGCAGCAAAGTAGTGCAGTTTTGCACTCTATATAAAGGGAGGTAGCGCGCAGTTCGTTACTCCTGTGGGGGTCCGGGCGGGGACACCAAGAGCCCGCCGATGAGCCAGCTTGGTGTCCTTGGCGAAACCCCACACAAGACACGGCACAAACCTAGAAGAATTGCTGAGTTTAAATTCACCGGCCGTGAAAGCCAATATACCATCTTTTTGGAAACCTTCATAGGGAGGTTAAGGCTGCTTGAGCGTTTAGTTCTCGCAGCAAAGTAGTGCAGTTTTGCACTCTATATAAAGGGAGGTAGCGCGCAGTTCGTTACTCCTGTGGGGGTCCGGGCGGGGACACCAAGAGCCCGCCGATGAGCCAGCTTGGTGTCCTAGGCGAAACCCCACACAAGACATGGCACAAACCTAGAAGAATTGCTGAGTTTAAATTCACCGGCCATAAAAGCCAACATACCATCTTTTTGGAAACCTTCATAGGGAGGTTGAGGCTGCTTGAGCGTTTAGTTCTCGCAGCAAAGTAGTGCAGTTTTGCACTCTATATAAAGGGAGGTAGCGCGCAGTTCGTTACTCCTGTGGGGGTCCGGGCGGGGACACCAAGAGCCCGCCGATGAGCCAGCTTGGTGTCCTAGGCGAAACCCCACACAAGACACGGCACAAACCTAGAAGAATTGCTGAGTTTAAATTCACCGGCCGTGAAAGCCAATATACCATCTTTCTGTAGTGTATGCTCATTATTTATGTGTATATAAATGATGATAAAACATCATTCAGCAATACATTTTTGTGTACCAAAGGAAAGTTACCTGGTGTAACTCAAGAAAGTAAATGTCCCCTGAGTAAGGAATACTTTATCTTTCTCGAAAACTCTTACCCTAAGCCCACAAACATTGAATAATCAAATCACACACTACTCAGCCCAATGTGAACACTATCTTTCTGTTTTCCACACTATGAACTCGCCACCATTTCCGGGCTTGCACTCATCACCAGGGAAGAGGACATCATCTCTTCTAATGTTTTATAAAATTGCTTGTTCGAAAGGTTTCTTTACTTCTCTAAATCTTGTGTGCAGCATTGTCAATGTCAACCTTGCTTATACTGTATACAGCACTTTCTATTGACATAAGAATAGGTTTTCTGTGATAAATAATGTCGAGGAACTCCGTCAATCAATACAATCTGTTTTAACAATTCTACACTTTTGGGTAGGCTACATGTTCTGGCTCTGGAAGCCCTTCTTCGGCCCTTTTATATCTCACACTCATAAAAAGATCACCAGAATTATCAACATTCAGTTCATCATATGACATAAAAACTATAAAACACTGTAAAAAAAACTATTAAAACAAAATCTGTTCATTCATTGGAGTCATGTTTGAAGACTCAGAATATCTTATGTTATTAAAAAGTCCCTTTAAAAATACATTGTTTGTTGCAGTGAGCTTGAAAACAGTACACAACATCTCGGAAAAATCCAGATGTTTTCAATCTCCGTTGAATAAGATGGGCCTGGTGTCATGTGTTGACGGAGATCCTCGGCTCATGTTGAAATAAAATTCCATCCTTGAAATTGCCTGACATTACATCGTCCAAACAAAAGTACCATATATACCCGAATGTAAGACGACCCCGAATATAAGACAAGGCCTAGTTATCAACTGCCTCTTACAGATTTTTTCAAAAAAATACTCGCTAACCCATAACAATATGCACAATATATGCCCTTAAGGTCATGCTTTCATTTTTATAACGTCTTGTGTAATCGGAAATCACTCGGCCCGCTTTTCCAAGACATACTCTATAATTTCTTTGTTCAAGAATGGGAGATGTTATTAAATTAAGATACGTTGATCACTCAATTACTGCTCGTAAAACTGAATGGTTGATTTTGTAAAGGTTGTTTTAAAACCTATTTCCGTATGCTTTCGAACATATAATTTATCCACTTAAAAAGGCGTGTATGTGTAAATCGTAACCTCAAAATGTACGCTATTCGTATATGCATGGTAATTCAACATAAACCATATTTTAATCTTCATTAATGCATTGATTTGTTGCGAGTTACAAGATGCCAACACCACATACTACTTTGCAAATAATAATAACAATTTAAAAAAAAAAATTATACCCTGAATATAAGACGACCCCAAATTTTTATAACACAAAAAGTGGGAAAAACGTCGTCTTACATTCGGGTATATACGGTATATCCATTATGAACTGCATGTTGATGTTTTTGGTGATCTTTGTATGAGTGTATGATATAAAAGGGCTGAAGAAGGGCTTCCAGAACCCGAAACATGTATCCAAAAGTGTAGAATTGTTAAAATAAGATTGTATGGATTGACGGAGTTCCTCGTCATTATTTGTCACAGTTAATCTTGTAAACACAGACCTAAAACGATTCCAATAAGGAGTCAAACAACATTTCACTTCACTTCTGGACTAACTGCACCAGATATATGTGCTTAATTACATAAATATGTATTTTATTTATTGCTCATTTCACAACGGCAGCCATGTTCAACAGTGCAAGTGGGCTGGTCAACTGTCACCAAAGCGCAGACATTGACGTCACAAGTTGCCAACATGTGGGATACAAAATACGCCACACTAATCAAAGATTATTGATGAGCGACTACCTCACTGTGCGTGACAATAACCAGGGGTGTATACATGGCTAACGCGGCCCACCTAACAGTGAATTATTGGTCTAGACAAAAGCAATTGGTCTCGATTCAACTAACTTGAATATTGCAATGAACACTGATCATAGTGGGGCGCTTACATACACAGTAACTTAGTACCGTAAGCGCGGGGTAAGCAATGCTGTATTCGACGATAATTCAAGGGCATTATTTGTGGCAATTGTGCGTGCGTACAATGGCGTTCCTTCTCGAGAGAAATGGGGGATAAAAGATCCACCGCATTGTAGTGTGATCTTTGTTTATGATCTGTGAGCTACCAGAATGGGATTGACAGTTCTCGCCTCGCCAAGTGGTCTGAGAACGAGGTTGCCAAACTGTACAAGCCAGAGATACAGCTGACCAGGCACTGAAGCACGTGGGCTGTAATATTGCAACGCAGAGTATTATGACATCAACTATGCGAACATGGATTGGTCAAGAGGCAGAGGGGTGATGACTGACGTGGAATTTCCGGCTAAATGTCAATCCTATTCAGGCAGCTCACCGAGTTTATGAGAATTTAAGAGGGGAAATATTGTTTACGATGTCTCACGATATATACTGGAATAAAATCATGAAAGGGAAATATTGAAGAACTTTAACTGGCAGTTCAGTGCGTTTGTTGTTTACGTAACTTAATATTGAATTTGAATTCCATTGTCTGGGTGGCTCAGCGCCTAACATTGCGGACAATGAAATTGATTATGCATCGTGGAAGAAGTTCGAATCCCACCTCATACATGTATTTTTATTTCCCAATTATTCTTTCTTGCAATTGGTATTACATTGTCTAAACTTATGTTACTTTTATTATTCCCGTAAGGTAAGGAATTCTCCACGATTTACGTTGCCATATACTTTTAAAATATTAAATAAAAATAGCCACAATCGCTTTCGCCACGAGAGACAATTGCCGAACATAATTCATTTGATGGACTCAAAACATCGTGGTCATTCAGCCCCATCTACTTTGGTGTGTGAGTGAAAATTTTTCTCTGATAACCTGTGTAATGTGATGGCTGTATTGATGTGTGCATTTGTAGTTAATGTGAGGAATGGGGAGTTGACGACCGAGGCTTTAAGTTAGGAACTATCCCGGTATTTGCCTGGAGTGGATGTGGGAAACCACGGAAAACCACATCCAAGATTGTTGAGATGGGAATCAAACCTTGCTCTTCTTAGTTTTGCCTCAAGAGTGTGCCCGGTTCCAGCCCTCAGACCACAATTAAATTTCTTGGCAGAGCAGGGATCGAACCTGGAATCGGGGGAGGGGATAGCTCAGAATGTAGCCTTAAGAGTGGGCTTCTCTGTGTTAATACGATTTTTGAAAAGCACTGAACATGTAATTCTAAAACTCCCTCAATTACAGTGGCTGGCGAAGTGATTCTATGCTCCCTTGCATAATTTACTCTGTCATGGAAATGCAAAAGATTGTACCTTCAACAGGTGATGGAAATCTATCATTTAGAGCAGTTTCATTCGGTTCATTTCAAAATGAAGATCGCCATCCTGAGTCGAGTTTGCAAGCAAATTGCAAAAATTGCAAGGATTTCATAATTGGCGATCAGTCTCATCGCATTCTCATCAGCAACCAACTTGAGAATGGAAGTCTCTGAACTGCATTTTATAAGTGAATATTATTGTTTATTGATTATTATTTAGAGTACATAACAATGAGTCCAACCATGCTGTTGATTTTCGCAATGGAAGTATTATTTGCCATTTAATATTTGGTGTCTGCGTTGATGCAGGCCACTTTAGTGTGATTTAATATGACGTTAATTTGGGGAGAAATGCTACTACAGGGACTTTGTTTTATATGCCGCTGAGGTTTTCGCTCGCCCGCGTTGAGAGCCTGTCTCACGCCACGCACTTTGCTGTTATGCGGCGCCTGCGTGGCACTGTCATTGAGTATAGGAATTTGTACTTACCTAGTTCACAGCTGGAGCTGAAAATATTCGCCATTCACTGCTACACATCGCTGGCACCTCTTTATCAAATTGGCATTTATTTTAGTTTCTGAAGTTCCTCAGCACCAATTGACTGTATTTCGGCTGTAACATAGTCTTTAAGCTCGTTTATAGTGTTAGGGTTTCTCGCATACACTATTTTTAAGCGTCCCCCACAAATAAAAGTCACATGGTGATAAGTCTGGGCTTCGTGGGGGCCACACGTTCCGACTTATAATCCTCGTACCGAAAATGCGACGCAATTCTGTCATGGATGCTTTGGCAGTGTGAGCAGTGGCAGAATCTTGTTGAAAATAATTTGACACTCGCTCTCCGTAAGTGTAGCAGTGAATGGCGAACATTTTCAGCACCAGCTGTTCACTAGGCAAGTACAAATTCCTATACTCAATGACTCAGTGCCGGGCAGGTGCCGCATAACGGCAAAATACGTGTCGGGAGACAGGCTTGCGACGTGGGCGAGCGAAAACCCCCACGGCATATAAAACAAAGTCCCTGTATAAATAAATCCATTTGACGAAATAGAACATTGGCCTCAAAAAAGTGGGAAAATGGAGAAATATACGAAGCCACTTTTAAAATCCAATATAAATATGGCATTTCAGAAATAATTCCAGATACTACTATCGGATTTTTTGTTATGGATACTCTAGTTTAGGCCTTAATTACAACCAAACCAACAGACCAATTGAAAAACTAGTTATACCAATATTTTCCTTGTTTAATTCTGCGTTAGACTGTCTAAGCCAATTATTTTCAAGGTTATTAATTAATTATTTATGGTTGTATGAAAAATTGTCCGTGTTTTTGACGTCTTTTATAGGAACCGCTCACTTAAAACTATATACATGGAAAACTACTTGGCGGAGGGTAATGAAATTTTTATATCTGATAGGCACAAGTATTGGTAGTGCAAATCTCAAGTTTCAATTTTTTTGAACAAAAGTTCTTATACTTTTTCTGACAGTGTTTTATCAGCCCAGGATAAACGTACAGCAGGAAGCTCTCATTCGTGATTATCGGAAACTACGACCACTGTAAACGTACAGTGTGATGACGAATTTATGAAGAGTAATATTAATGGTAGGTTTTGTGCGTTCTGGCCCGTGCGATTAAAATCGGGCGAGCCGGTGAATTCGAGTGCAGCGTTGCCGGGCAGTTGTGTAATGGAATGCGACTGACCTGGCTATGTCCACATGCTATTTTCAGTCTTCCTGTCTACTACTTATAGGCCACATCACATCACATCCAAATGCCTTAGAGACCACCATTGTCTGAGGGCAAACTTGCGCTAACATATTACAAAATGGTGGAAGTATGGAAGCAATGAATGTTTTATGCCGAGAAGCCTTGCGTACCGTTGCTCCTGAACTCTGGAAACAATGTATTAAACACGCTAAAAGAATTGAAGACCACTACTGGGAGATAGTGTCTGAAAATGTCCCTCATTTCGAGCCGGTCATAATTAACATGAATGACAGCAGTTCTGATTCATCGGAACAGAGCCATTCTTCAGACGAAGAATACTGACTGGATTAAATATTGTAAATATATTATGTAAATGATGTAAATAGTCCATATAAAAATTATGTAGTCTGACATTTCCAAATTAGGAAGACAAACCATTTTTAAACCTGCCATTGAAGGTCCAAAGCTCTTATGTGAAAAAGGTGATGGAAAATGAAATTTGTACCAGGAATGAAAATAAAAGGTTGATAGGAAATTTAAAGCAGTGTTCGTTCGTTGCGACGACTGCAACTTAATGCGGCAACGCTGTACCGGATTTCACAAGCCCGCTCGCTTTTAATCGCACAGGCCAGAACGCACAAAACCTCCCATTAATATTACTCTTCATAAATTCGTCATCACACTGTACGTTTACAGTGGTCGTAGTTTCCGATAATCACGAATGAGAGCTTCAAAATGAGACCAAGTTTCCTGCTGTACGTTTATCCTGGGCTGAGAAAACGTTACGTCAGAAAAAGTATAAGAACTTTTTATCGGGTGGTTGAAAAAAATTGAGAGATTTGCACTACCAATACTTGTGCCTATCAGATATAAAAATGTCATTACCCTCAGCCAAGTAGTTTTCCATGTATATAGTTTTAAGCGAGCGGTTCCTAGAAAAGACGTCAAAAACACAGACAATTTTTTCATACAACCACAAATAAATAATTAAAAAACTTGAAAATAATTGGCTTATACAGTCTAATGCAGAATTAAACAAGGAAAATATTGGTATAACTCATTTTTCAATTGGTCTGTTGGTTTGGTTGTAATTAAGGACTAAACTCGAGTATCCATAATAAAAAATCAGATAGTAGGCTATGCCGTTAGTGTACCGGTAGGGTCCTTGACGAACAAATGTTAAAATTGTTCTGCACTGTATTTCTGTAGCGAGAAATCTACGCTTGGTTACTTTGACCTTTGCTGTTGTAACAGTAAGATTGATCTGACTAAATATAAAATATTTGACAGGCTGCAACAATTATTTTCCACTGGAGATGATATCTCAAGGAATTTCAGAGAGAATAATCGGCAGTACAATGCTATGTCCTTCGTTTCATTTGGTGCCAATGTTACTGGGCCACATGCATACTGTCCATATTGTTTTATAATGTATGGAATTGCACATCATCGCATTTCTTAGTTATATTCCAAAATTATAAGCGACGGTTTGCCGCCAGTTGTATTAGACTCCTCAAAATTCTTGAATTCCTTGGAATTAAATGATTTGCCTCCACATACTCCAAACGCTTGACCCATAGTTATTCTGCTTAGAAATCTGAACGTTTCCCAAGGGCTCTTTCCGGTGTACCCAAGCTTAGTTTTTTCTTTTTTATCTTCTTCGTGTAGCCTCCTGAGAGGCCGAGTGCAGGTCTTTCTAGTCGACGCCCGTGGGCGACCTGCGCGTCGGGATGAGAGATGGAATGGATGAAGATGAATGAAACTGGGCAAGGATGTGGAAGAAAGCGGCCGTGGCCTGCCAGAAGGTACTGTCCCAGCATTTGCCTGGTGTTGAAAATGGGAAACCACGGAAAACCATTTCAAGGACAGCCGACGGTGGGGCTCGAACCCACGCGTCTACCGAGTCAGCAGAGAGCTTGGCCCCTTGACCTAACGCAGCGCTTTAGCCCGCGCAGCCACTACTGTCGGTTCCAAGCCTAGTGATGTGGGCCGGGTAAATACCCAGGTATATACTCAGTGGTCATTTAAATACCCAAAATGAGGGTATTTTCAGCTTTGTACAACACTTTTTGATGTGTTGATGAAGTGTTGGACAAACAAGGACTGAAACACAGGTATTTCATGCCTTAAATTGAAATCAGAAACAATATTGATCCTTACAAACTAAACGAAAAGGAAAATGGACGTCCAGGTATTTGAAGAAAAAAAAATGCTTAGTAAAAGTGCTTTAAGTTATTTTTCATTCAATTTTATAGCCTATATATTAAAATATTAATTTTTAAAATCATACTCTAAATAATATAAGTGCATGTCAGGAAGTTTTTGTAGTATGTGGGCTCTATAATTGGTGAAGATGTATGCCAGCAACCATGTGAGTTGGCAACACTGCTCAGCTCATCCTACCCAGAATTCAAACTCACACTGTACTTCCCTCCCATTCTCTATTCTTTGTTTGATGCCTACTGTACTTTACCTAACTTTTTCAGTGTAGTGGAGTTGTTAGTGTATATCTCCTGATCTAATTCCGAATTCTAATTCTGTTTTTAAGTCCCAATTCTAAATAAATTTAATTTTATTAACTATCTAATGTTACATTTCTAAAAAGTTATTGTAGAATAGTTTGCATACCGGTACCCTTTTTTAAGCTTCAACTTACCACGACACAGGATTTTTGATGAAAAATTTAAAATACCCGGGTATTTACCCAAATTGGGTATCTACCAGAGTATATACCCTGGGTATTTACCCCGATTTATAAATACCTGGGTATTTTACATCACTACCCATGCCGTATGTCACCACTAGGGTTATTTTGGGATAATTTTCCATTGCGATGCGGCCGCGATAAAATTCCCCTAAAACAAAATGGCGTCTACCATGACGTCACTCCTCTAGCAAGCTTACGGGAAAAGCCTGGGTAATAGGGGTTTTTGGGTGGGGAAACACAAAAACCTTCAAATTCGTGAGATTTCGAAGCGTAGAAAAATTTCGCGATTTCAATTGATATTTTCAATTTTCCGCATCGAAATCTACAATTGGACTATATAGATCAACTGTAGATTCCGATACACATCATAATTCTTACAATTTCATAATTGAAAAAAAAAAAAAACGTGCATCGAATCTACAATTCACCTACATAGCTCAATTAAAGATTCCGATGCGTATAAAAATTTCGAGACTTAAATTGAGAATTTTTATTTTCCGCATCGAAATCTAAATTTGGCATATAGGCCTATAGCTCAATTACATATTACGATATATATCGTAATTATTTGAAATTTTTAATTATAAAATTGTCGGCTTCTGTGATATTATCAACGACTTTGCGAAATGTTTCTCTGGCAAGCTACGGAAAAACATTGATTATATATTATTTTGGGTGGTGACAACTCAATAACAGAAGTAAGCATTATAAAAAACTACAAAACGAATTGTGTATAGCAAGATATGGTTATAACGTCTAGCATGGCGGATGTTGTCCTATCCCTAACATGTCGGGTAAAGATGATCCCTTGTGTCCTAGGTAGCTGAAGTGATTTACAACTGGTCTCAGTCAGAATTAATCCATTAATGTGTGGTCATCAGTGGCTAGTTTCCCACATTTGCGGAAGGCCAGGTCTGTTTTTGTATGTAAAACATCTCAAATACATAATTTTTCATTACATTACTTCATCGATGCTCTTTTGTTTACTCGTTCTATACCCGATGTGAAATAGTACCAAATGCGTGGGGTTGGCATTCCGGAATTAGTGAGCAACATGGCGCCGAAAGACTTCATTTCTGCTATATAAGTCGTGTATCTATTTGGGACGGTTGGGTGGGTTTATGGCAGCGGACGAGTCAACATCTATTATATTAACGTCTCCGGATACCATTACTAAAGGTACTTTGGCAAATTTCATTTCCTATAATTTTTTATACCTTTGGTCTCCTCTCCTGTAGCGCTACCTTACTGTCTTGGTGCAGTTGATAGTCATCTGATTTTGTTGAGCCCACATAGAGAGTTTATTGATCGACAGTTGCAGGATCTCCTCTGATGGTGATGCCACAACCATAGTGTCTATATAGCCGTGTATGTTCACTCCCTAGAGGAGAATGGCATCGACGATGTAGCAATGTTGAACAGTAGCGGGCTTTGTTTGCTCTATAGGTTCCGAATGGACTATGTTATCTATCTGTAGGTTGTTCATGTGGAGGATGTTCTTAATTGCCTTGATGAGGTAGTGGTAATTTCCGAACATGTTTTCCAGATTCCTGATTAGTGTTTCTACTAACTAGATCGAATGCCTTGGTTTAGTTGACGAACACTGCATACAGCTTTCTCTTAGCATGTCTCAGTGCGCCGTCTACATTGTTAGCAGACAGCTTGTAGCGAGTTGCTTCCTTTCCGAAAGCAGAACTACCCTTCAGGGATCTTATCAGCGAGTCTTCTTGGGAGATTTTTCGTTTATATCTTAAAGAGTGTGTTCTCTAGAGCGATGTCTAGGTACGAGTTCGGGTCTCCTGTATTAGCCTTTGTATAGCATTTTCTAAGTCGCTTCTCTCATTGCATTGTGTTCAATTTCAAATGGAATAAACACAAATCCCGGCCAAAGTCATCGGATTTTTTTAGAGCGTGAAAAATCCCTCAGTATGACTTCCTTCGGAGGGGAAGTAAAGCCGGCAGTACCATGTCATCGATTTATAATAATAAATTTATTAGAGCACAAAATATGCAGTATGAAATTACAACTAGTTTGAACAGAACTGAGACAGAGATAACCTCCTCTGCCCACACCACATCACGTGGTATCGATCACATCTTCTACCACATAGGGCACATACACAATTTAAGTCTGGCTGATGAAATCTTCTGTTATTACACACTTGGAAGTGGAAACCATGTACCGAGAATCTCGTTACCAGGTGCCTCAGCTCGTAGGAGCTCTCTGTCCAGTCCCGTGATGTCATCGCATCAGTCGCGTAAAATTCTAGCCAGATGCTATCTTTCTTAGACTTCATTTCCTGAACTAGTGTCTCAAAACCATGTGTTGTTGGCAAAAGCATCTGCAGTCTCAGTTCTTCAACAAAGGGGAGCTCACTTGAGAGTTCATAAACCAAACGAGAAAGAGTAAATCGGGAGAGGCATAAGACTTTCTTTAGGTAGACAGCCTTGACCTTCTCTATCTCCACTAGATGCTTGTACTTTAGGTGGGACCAAATGTTTTCCAGACCATATGTAATTATCGGGGCGATTTTCAGCCAGAAGAGTTTCATTGCAGTCTTTAAGGAGTGTGTTCTGAGATGCCGTATGTCACTCATGACCTTTATAGCCGCGTTTGATCTGTCCTTGATGTGGATTGAGAAAACGTTGCTATGCATCTGAAAAGTCACCCCAAGATAGTTGAAGTGTGTCACACACGCCAGTGGTTTATCTCCGTAAAGAATTGTTGCTCCTCTTCCTCCTTTCCGAAAAGACATGGAAACTGTCTTCTTCTCATTCAACTGAAGTTCATTTGATTTCGCCCACTCCGTCACTTTATTAAAAGCCTGTTGCAGCGCCACTTCACTGGTTGCCGTTAGGACCATGTCATCTGCGTAGATATATAACTTCACGTTTGAGGGTAATACTTGTACAACATCTGCCGTGGCAATAATAAAAAGAATAGGGCTGAGGGGATCCCCTTGCACAACTCCTATTGTCTGTCGTATTTCCTTCGATTTTGCGATTTCATCCGAAATGACAACGAAATTTTCACTCAGTAATGACCGAACGAGCCTCACCAAATAGTTTTCTGTACCTATAAAGTTTTCTAACTTCCTCACTAGTAATTGCCTATTGATTGTATCGAAGGCCTTGGCATAATCCAGGAATACTGCATGCAGTTTGCCCCTTTTCCGTGACAAGGCTTCCTCTATGTTAGTTTGTAAACAGGCTATGGCTTGCGTGGCAGATCTTCCCTTTCTGAAGCCAAATTGCTCCTCCGGTAATTGAGCATCAATGATTTTAGACAGACGATTACATAAAATAATGCTTAGGAGTTTCAGAAGAACCGATTCCAGGGCAATGCCTCTGTATGAATTGGGATCTCCACAGTCTCCCTTACCTTTATAGAGCATTTTTACTAAGGAAGTCCTCCACCTGGCCGGTATGGACCCCTTCATTAGACACTCATTAAACAGTGCAGCTAGGCAGCCGCTTAGTTCCGCCGATGCAATCTTTAGGTGCTCGTTGTAAATAAGATCAAGACCACACGCCTTATGATTCTTCAAATCCTTTATCGTGGTCATCACCTCCTGTTCAGTGATCCTTTCAGAGTTTATTAGGAAATCGAGATTTATGGCATACGGAAGAACCTTTCACTAATTACACCTGCGTGAGCTAAATCATAGGTTAGGTTAAACATTTGACCAATAAACATTTAATGCAGCCAATGGCCAATGCTCCTAGGTTCCGGCGTTCATCGCAAGGAGCCGACTGCAATGGCATCTGGTAACCAGTTCTGAACTAGTAGTCGTTGACGGTAAAAGTAGGAACTATTTGAAAAAAAAAAGCAATGTCTGCAGTCCTTGCTTGAATTGAAAACAGATAACACACACTAATACAGCCATCACAATTAACACCAGTTATCAGACAGATTCTACTCACACCCAAAGTACACGGGGCTACATGACCGCATTGTCGCAGCCCTAAATTGAGGAACCAACCAAACACAAATCGAGACAACCGATGGAATGTATATTACCATCTTCGAATAGAGACTGGGCTACTCGTCGTCGCGTACATACTGTCAAGTAAGATATTCGATACTAGCAAACCAACAGAATATCCGGGTGATCAAATTATAAGGAAATGCGCACCATATGCATGTTATCAAGTTATGAATTACAAATAAGGCGACAATTAGAATATAAACACAGTATTATGTATTTTTTTACAAAAGAAAAATAATGAGCGAAAGTGACTCCGAGCACATGTGTGGTCGAATTCAAGCAACCATTTTGTTAAATCACATTACTTGCACATGTACAAGGGAAGGACTTACCAAGTGAGAGGCATAAAGGGTCCTCTACAAGAGCCATTATACCTAAAAAGCAACAAGCAAGACAAAAAGGCTACGGTTTTAGACCAAATGTTCACGTTCATCCAAAGCCAAACAAAGCTATAAATCATAGAGGTTACACGAATTACATGGAACTTCGAATTACATACGGAGAATTACAGAACTTGGATGATTTAAGTAATAACTTTGAGAAACACCGGACGATCGCGTCAAGGCACAGCTCCAGAAAAATAGCTATGTGATAAGACATCTAGCGGCAAAAATAAAAACCAGCTTGAGTAGGTCACGGCCGACAGCACAGATTACGGCCCTAAAAGGCAATAATATAGGCTTTGGGCTAGACCTACTAGACGTGTCCTATATCAAAAATGTATTGTATACATGTATTTGATCTAATGGAAATAATAAAAATCTATTTATATCTATCTATCTAGAGAAGCGATCATGCCAGCAAAGGAGATAAAATCACAGCCATGGTTCGACAGTGAATGCTACAACAAAAGAAAGGGAACCTTGAAGTTGTTACACGAGGCAAGGTCAAAGGACACGAAAAGGGCGCTACAAGAATACGCCAAGCACAGGAAATACTACAAAAACCTCCAGATACTGAAAAAATCCAACTATATGGAAATGGAGGCACAAAAATTAGCGGAGGAGGCGAAATCAGACTCCTTCCTGCCACTCAGAAGAAAAATCGCAACCAGACCAAAAGAAATTCCAATGGGCAGGTGGGAGACACGCTTCAAAAATCTACTGAACCAGGAGAACAAAACATAAGCGATGTCCTCAAAAGAGCAAGAAAAACAAGACGTCCAGGAACAAAAAAAGCAAACCATGCAAATAACACCAGCAGAAGTAACACCGGCGATACATCAAACGAAAAACAAAAAGACCTCAGGCCCGGCTCAAATACACATGGAACACCTAAAACAATCACGAGAGACCTTGGTACAATTTGGACAAAATTATTCATTGAATGCCTTAAGTCTGGAACGATCCCGGACTGTTGGAGAATATCATCCATCAGGACTCTGTACGAAGGGAAAGGAGATACGAACGACCCTAACTCATACAGGGGAATCGCACTGGAAAATAATATATTTAAGATCTATACAAAAATCCTAGCGTCATAACTCGAAACATTAGCAAATATTCCTGAATGCCAGTTTGGTTTCATACGAGGTAGAAACACAACACAATCACTCAGATACCTCCTGGAAGATATAGAAGAAGCTTTGAGACATACAAACGGAAAATACTGCGGTGTCTTTATTGACTATACGAAGGCGTTCGACCTCCTAAACAGGGAAATACTGATGACGAAATTGAAAGACGTGAATGGGACAACACATCCTCTTGTCAGAGCAATTGAAAACATTTTAAAAGTCAATTGTGTACAGACTGAGGATACAGTCGACGTATCAGACACGTTCGAACACACAAGTGGAGTCCTGCAAGGGGATCCAAAGAGCCCCTTGTTGTTCAACATCACCACAGCAGACATTACAGACATCCTTCAGCGCACATCGATACGAAACTTATCGTATACGCGGATAACATGGTGTTGGGATCAGCTAAAAGAAATGACATGCAACGAGCCCTAACAGAGCTGGAGAAATGGGTACTGGAAAACCACCTCACTATAAAATAGGAGAAGACAGTCCAAATGGCATATCGGACAGGAGGAAAAACTGCAGATAGTGACTCCCTTACTCTTAATGGAGAACATCTGAAAATTGTCAATTTAGGCATCTTGGAATTACCTTGCAAAGTCATTTAGATGCCATATTCAAGAAAGAACTGCGGCAGCCACCACAAGAGCAATCTCAGCCACAAAGAACCTTCCTGCTCTGTCCCTAGTTACAGCAATGAGACTTTTTAACGCCGCCATATCCCCTATAGTAACGTACGGATTAGAACTGATCTGGGAACGTCTAAAACTCAGGGACTTTGAAAAAATAGAACGAGTCAAAGCCCGCTTCCTCAAAAATGCACCGAGAGTGGGAAAAGCAGCACCAACAAGAAAGGTCTATAGATTAACAAAGGAGACCTTCTACGCAGAAGACCTAAGGACACAACTGCTTCTACCAGCTACAGAACATTACTCTAAACATCTGGAGAGGAGGAAAGCCAAAAGCAAAGATATAGATCCGGACGCATTTTTTCAGCCCGAGCCTAGCCACAGTATGTACTGTCATCGCGGCAGGAGATGGCAGTTGAACACGCTGTGACGGGGTGCGAGGGGTCTTGCAGTACGCATGCGCGGCCCGCATATTCCTAAGTTAAATATATCGGCTTGTCGCATGCCAATGGTTGTCATTGCAGCAGGCGACACTCAGCAACTGAAAGAAGGAATGTGCTGAGTGAGTGAAGCAAGTAGTGACCAACTGAATGTTATTGGAATGCGCGAGACGCAGTGAGCGGGAAGACCCCTGCAGTTCAAACCCGACTGCCAACTCCTGACGCGATATCAGTATTTCCGAGCCTCTTATTGGCTGTTATGTCAAGCCATTCTCCGGGTTACGAATCGAGACGGTAGATAGTAGCAGGGGTCACATCCGATTGCATCCGATCAAACATGGAGGAAGGTTATCGAGTAAGATGTGGATAATATTCGATGTTGAATTGCATTATTAGCGTGAAACAGACATGAAACTTGCTTTATATCAAGTTAAAAACAACCCACGCAGTAAATGAACGCGTTCCAATCAACATTTTAAGGTCTAAGTGAAATCATTCGACATTTAACCAATTGTATTAAATAAATAAATTTAATTGCAGTCGAATGGCCAAAATACAATATTCACGTTGGTTATTTGTTATTGATCTTTGCTATATTCTAAAATTGATGTTGTCCTATTTTTGCATCGAATGATGTGATATAGTCCAGGACATCTTAAATAAGTTACTAGAAAACCAACATGGCCGCCACATTTGGTGTTGCCAACTTACATCATTTAACACCAAAAAGTCAGCACACACATCCATGTAACACGTATCGCAAATGATCCAAACTAAGTAAAGGCTCTTTTACGAAAATACGTTTTACATGAAGTTGTGAAGCAGTCCTTGCTCAAGTTAGGGACATCTTGGTCTTCAGTCCTCGACAGTAACTCTTAAGCAGTATTATGGTAGTGAAGTTATCTTAAATTATCTCTTTTAGATTGATTTTTAAAGCATCATATAAAATGCATAAGAACAGAAACATTAATACTTACTCAATTATTTTCGCCAGGGAGCTAAAGATGAGCATGTTCATTTCTTCTTATAGGCTATATTTTTATAATTAGTCCAAAAATGCAGACCATTCTGTTTTAAGATGAGTGTTCAGAGAAGGATTTAGGAGTTGGAGAGAAATATAATAGTAGGGTACATATTAGCTTATTATTTCTTTATTTTTGATAAGTACCGTACTCATTTCTTGCATGTATTGGCAACTCAAACTAACACTTGGGGCGCTGCGGTCGGTCTGGATAAGTAGAGTAAAAATACTCAATAACACGCGTTTGATATGGAACACTTTTTATTTTTCGGTTACAATCAGTAAATGTGGTCCCTAAAATAATGACAGTGTTATTTTTGATTGTATATATGTATAACTGTGCGATACACGTGATCTAATTTGTGTGTTCCACTGGATTTTATGTGTCAATTGCATATTATCAAGCATCGGTTGTCTGCTGGTATCTGTTTTTGAGCAGTTCGAGTCATGGTGCTGTTACTTTAAAAGCTATATTTGAGTTTGCTCACTGTACCATAGACTGTAGAAATTATTTGCTGCTTGGTAGGGCGAAGGGATGAGTTTAACTTGTATTAAAGCTCGGGGGACACAGGAATCGCTTGATTTAGATGGTTAGCTGGTGGGTTTGGTGTAGAATATCGGACTGGTAGCAGGTTCTCGCAGAGTAGATATTTACCCTGCGAAGTCAAATTAGGCCTATATGACTCGTAGTGGAATGGCTCGGATATCGCAGAGCGAGGTGATGGCGATTGGTAGGGTAATTGGAAATGAACTAGGGAGGGGGAAGGATACCTGACTGATGAAGCTTGGCTGTAGTCGGCTGGTGTAGGCCTAGCTGTTTTGGTACGGCTTGGCTCGGCGTAAACAGTGAACAACCCGTCCTGTCGTCAGTGAGTGTAGTGGTGAGTGGTCCAACCCGCTCCTGTTGCCCATATTTATTTGGTATCGTCACCTTTTGGCTATTGCTATTTACATCTTTTGGAAAGTGATGAAAACTTATATCCGCAGCCCTCTTTTATGCATCGACTTACAGCTGTAAACTGAGCAATATACGTTGCTTTTACTCATTTACACTCCATCAACGAGTAAAACTTATTACTTATGTATAAAGACACGAAGAAATCACCTCGATCTGCTTACGAATACAAGAAACCATATACAAACAGTCACCACGTGACAAATGTACCCTACTTGGTAAGTTTCTAATTTTTACCGCTGGAGTTGCCAATAGGCCTACATATATGAAGGCAGAATTGAGACAAGCTGTTGAAAGCCTGTTGGCAAATCCCTATTGAGATGCAAATAGGATGGTTGATCCAATGCTTAGGCCTAAAACCATTCGAACTAGTCGTGGATTTTAGGGGCATTAGACTAATGGCAACTCGAAGATTTCGTCTTGGAATGGTAGAAAGCAGCAGTTGGTTGATTTTGGGGCTTTGTGACATCATGGTCATGTAGATCTGTGTACTTGGGCATGTGGAATTTGTCTGATAACCTGTGTTATTGTGATGGCTGGATTAGTGTGTGCATTTATTATTCAGATGAGGATTGGGAACGAGGTGGCCATGGCCTTAATTTAGGAACCATCCCGGCATTTGCCAGGAGTAGAACCATGGAAACCACTTCCAAGTTGGCTAAGATAGGAATCGAACCCTCCTTTTCTCAGTTTTGCCTCATGAGGCTGAGTGTGCCTTGTTCCATCCCTCAGGCCAAAATTATAATTTCTTGGCAGAGCTGGAAATTGAACCTGGACCAACTGCCAAAAAATGCTAGCCGCACAACGCGAGATGGTTGGTAGAATAGTCTCCTGACCTCTCACCAACCGGCACATTAAAAGCCACTTGTAGAAAATTCAATGAATTCACTGAGAAATTGACGAGTTAAGTACAGGCGTTGAAAGGCAAGCTTTATAGACGGAGTAATATATTGAAAATTATAAGATACCAACACAAAACAATTTTCTGTGGAGAGATGAGTTATTTAAATTGTGCGAGAGGAATATATGAGAGGGAATTGAACTGAGGCAGCGTTGTCGCGAATGGGTACGTCCTCTACACTTCCACTAATTTCTACATGATCATAATAATAGCATTATCATGACGAATACAATACATAGTGTTATCACTGACCGAGTTCAAGTGCGCCCCGCTGTTGGCCAGCGCGAGTGGTGCAGATCCCCAACGCTACAGTCAGCCGCAGTCAGCTGTTCAAAAATGGGATACGCGCTGGCCTGCGTAAACCTCTTTACGAAGGCTGCGGTTACGCTGATTACATCAAATTTTCAGTGCATATTCTAAAATAAAATAATAGCCTGCCTTCAACCTAAAATGTTCAAGGCAAAACGACATATGTAATAGAGGTAACACTTCAGGAGTGATGAACCAAGTAGAATACTTAACTTAGCCTAAATACCTTGTGTAATGATGAATAATAATTATGGAAGTGATGTCCTAATAGATGCTTTCTCCTTAGCTGTCTGTAACCCACCAGCTATGCCCGTTTATAAAACGACATATACTGTAGTGAAATTCCAGATTAATTCTGTACCATGTATCACTCCTTTTTCTTTTTGCTTTCACTTTGATAATATATCATTTTCATACCTTATTTCATCTTCTGGCAGGAGGGGGGGGGGGGACATTATCAATTGTAACTACTAACCTTGATCACTTCTGCACCGGATATATGTGCTAAATCACTTAAACATGTGTTTTTATTTATTGTATATTTAACAACCGCAGCCATGTTCGACAGCATATTTGGTATGTGAAACTGCCGCAGTGAGCGATCACATTGACGTCATTAGTTACCAACATATCCGATACTAAATAGGCCTAAATTAGACGACACATGTAATGTTGTAATTATGTGAGAAAAAGAAATAAACGAGCTCTTCTTGGTTAGACGACTGACTGGACGAAACCATTGGTCTCTACTTGTTTAGTCGACTGTCTGGACGAAAATTACCGATTGCACTACAAGCAAGGCGGTCTGGGCATAAGCCCCAGGTTAGGATTGTTTTGTATGTAGAACAGTATTTACCACTGTAATGAACGCTGATCGCAAGAATTTCATGTTTCGAACTAATCGGGAAAAAACCAGCGCCTCACTGCCTAAAAGTTATTGGTCTAGGCACAAACCATGGGTTTGGATGAAAATTATTGATGCGTGTCTACCCCTACTGTGCGTGACAAAATCCAGGGGAGTTTGTATGGTCTAATGAATTAACAATTATTGGTTTAGACAAAAACAGCTTGCACAATCCATTGCGAACTGGTTCAAACTTGGCGCTATTTTGTTTCATGGTACCGCGCTTATACAAAGTAGTCCCGTAAGTGTGGGATTGGCAATACTGTACTTGTGCATAATTAACAGCGAAAATGGCAGACTCAGCTGGAATTCCATCTATATAAGTCGTGATCCTATTTGGGAATCCTGAGTTCTGAAAAATGCACACTTTATCACGAACCTGGAAGTAAAATGGATAAGGGGCACCTGCCACATTGCAACAAACTTGATGTGACTGCTAGAACTTCAGGAAACCTCACACAACTCTATTGGAATGCAAGAAAGCTGATGGATTGGAATCTGGGCTAGCCATAAGAAACAACAACAATGCTTTAATATGAAAAATTGAGGTAACGCGGGCCGCGTTAGCTAATATATAACACCCCCGGCTTTTGTCATGCACAGTGGGGGTAGTCAAGCATCAATAATCTTTATCCAGACCAATGGTTTTGCCTTTTATTTCATTATTCACGTCCAATGTCCAAGCTGTGTAGTATAGGGCTACGAGATCTATGAAATTTTTAGTTTTCTATTACCGTATAATGTATAGCCTACAAATATCTTTACCTGTGTGCTACTAAATCTAGCGCAGCCATCACAGCATACAGTCACAATCATGTCCGATGCAGGTGTATAAGCTACTTTCTACTTTCATTCAGAATTAATAATACAAGTAGGCTATAGCTGCGACCAATATTTATAACTTATTGCAACCAGTGGCTTCGCCCAAACCGTGTCATGTAACCAAGTAGCGAACAATGACTTTGTCTCACCCAACATTAGTACATCATTAATTATCACCCAGACATTCAGTGGCGTAGTAACTTATGTCGAAAACTAAAAGAGAGCTATGAGATATTGTTGGTATTCTCTGAAAATTTGCATATGTGACTCTAGCGCAGTACATATACCATGCACATGTGCGTATATGGCTCTTCAGAATGATGACTGATTCATGTTGCACAACCCTTGAAGTTCGTTGAAGGGCATCACACTACTCTGTCGCAACCATGACTGAAACAAATAAAAATAGGCCTAATATAAATATTTTATCTGCCTACTACTAAGTAGGCTATAGGTCAGTAGCCAAGTACATAAGTTATAAGCTTCATAAATAATCACGAATACATTCACTACCACCAACCGAGTGCGAATCATAGACTAGGCCTACTTCCAAGCTTAAAGAGTTACATTTGCAATGTATTATAATATTAAGGCTGACGGCATTTGGAAGTCGAGAATAATATACATTACTATATTAGAAGGCGAATAGGACCTAATAATACATTCCCGAGAGAGAACTTACATAGGCTATATTTTAGGTTATGTTTGAATTAGGCCTATACGGAAAATGCAGTCTGAAGACTATTTCTTCCACAGACCATTAAGGTTTTTTATTACGTTATTTGTGCTCTGACTGAATATAATACTTACTTAAATTGTAGTGATCTTTGTAGAGTTACTCCAATCCATCTCCAATCTTGTTCTCGTATTTTTTAGGCGTCATGATGAAATCTAAATAAGAATTTATCCAAAAATTAATTAAATAAAAGCTTCGAAACATCTCAGACAAGTGGATTTGACACACACATATCAAGAGTCTATAATAACTGTATAAACTGTTTTAATCGATGTATATTACTAGTACTTACCTTGTACAACTTGTTACAACTTCATTAGACTTGAATTTCCAAAGAAAACTGTGAAATTATTTAAATAATAAGTCATTAGTTACAGTCGTAATTATAACGTTGGCTGACTTTGTGAAAAATGCATTCTGGGAGTTATTGCCAGAAACATGTCGGCAACTGTGTGGTACGGAATTTCACTGGTATTATGGTCTTTGGAGATCGCGGGATTTTAAGCAGGGTTGGCGACAATGTGCTCGCACCTGAAAACAACTTACCTTCAAGAAATGCAACCATAAACCAACATTTACGTAGGCATAGGGGACGGCTGTTAATGTTGCCTACCCTGTCTTGATCTAGTGACTCATTTAAGCTGTCCCAGACTTTTTTTTTATAGCGTTCACATCCTTCACCACACAAAGTACACACACACTCATTTCCTACTTCATGGTGTTGGGATCAGCTAATAGAAATGACCTGCAACGAGCCCTAACAGAGCTGGAGAAATGGGTACTGGAAAACCACCTCACTATAAAATAGGAGAAGACCACATGTATTAAGACCTATGATAATATACTTATATTGCGGACGCAGATGTGCACAAGTGGTATCGTGCGGACTTCGTAAAATTGTGTTCGGGGTTCAAGACTGCCCTAGGGCAGAAATTTTTACTTCTTTCGGATTATTTTATTATATCCTCCCTGCCTTTTACATCATGTTTTATGCCTTGTTTTATTGAAATTATCTGTATGGTTGATTGAAATAATAAACATTGTTAGGCGGAATTCTTTCCTATTCTCACTTGAATTTATATTCCTCAGCTTACTGTTCAACGCGGCTAGCGTTCTTGGCTGTCTCCCCAGAGGTCTGGGTTCGATTCCCAGCTCTGCCGAGAAATTTCAATTGTGATGTGAGGGCTGCAACGGGGTACACTCGGCCTCATGAGCCAAAACTGAGTAGAGGTGGGTTCGATTCCCACCTCAGCCATCTTGGAAGTGATTTTCCATAGTTTTCCACTTCTACTTCAGACAAATGCCGGAATTGTTCATAACAAAGGCAAGGCTGCAACTTATCACCCATACTTTTCAATCTTTACATTCAAAAGCAATGAAGGAAATTGGTGAGAGTAGGGGGGTAGTGCCGATTCTAACGAGTGTCATGGCCGCTGCGTGAGTCCAAGCCAATATCTCGCGAACCCATGGTCGGATGTTGACAAATGAGGTGTCGTTGGACTCGGGCTGACGCCCTCCTTCCAATGGACCACTCATTTCAACCCCTAAATAAAACCAACCCCTACTAGGGGGTGAAATTGTAATTTTTAGTGAAAGTCTCTTTTCAAATGCGACATGTATAAGGTGCGCTGCTAAAATGAACTAAAATGTTGTTGCTCATATAGCGCATGCGCTTTGTTGGATGCCGATATGGATAAAAATTTTGGTTTTTTGTTTTATACGCATGCGCACTTGGGATTTTTGTAAGAGGGAGAGCTCTTTGAAAAAAAAAAAAGATTGGTAAGAAGGGGTTTTGGTGGTGAGGAGAGAACCAGACAGTCGCCTACTTTCCTACGAAGTTTGCTGATATCTCTCGAACGCAAGGTTGGATTTGGACGTGTGACGTGTCAAATCGCTTGTCTCGAGGCCCTTTATATGTTATTAATAGGTTAGAGATTTGAGAATGAGGGAAACAGGCTTTTTGGGGGTAAAACCGTGATTTTAGACTTTTTCCGATTATTCACGAATGCATGGTCGGATTTGGTCCTATGACGTGTCAAATGGCTTGTCTCGAAACCCTCTTTATTTTTGTAATAGGTTAAAGTTTTTGAGAATGAGGGAAACATAATTTGTTGTTGTAAAACTGTGATTTAAGACTTTCTGTTATATCTCACAAACCAATAACGCCAGAGACGTATACGAGGGGTCGTGGGACTCGGGGTGACCCCCCCCCCCTTTCGAATATAGTATTTATGTTTTAAAAGTAATGCGAAAGGGTCTAACGACACTTTTGTTGAAAACATTTTAGTTTTTAAAACTTTTTTTTAAATCCGTCTAAAATGTTTATGAAGCGTGGTGGTTGAGAGAGACGATACCACTGGGCGCGTGTTTCAACGAGGCTATTACTGGTCACGGTGGTGATATACCAATACAGTATTCGCTATTTCGATGAGACGGCGGGTCGAGGGTTCGTTTTCCGATTTTTCCTATGATGGAATTCCTAATTCCTAAACCCCCCGAAGGGGGTCTTTAACGTGTAAACCATTATGAGTGACATGACAAATGATAATTCCTTGATCAGATGAAGCTGGCTTTAGATAGAACAAACAGAACTTGGTTATATGTTGCTTGAAGTGAGTATAGAAAACAAACTTGCTGGGGCAGACTGACAGGATGTGGATGTTATTTGAGCTTATTGGAATGCATTGACTTGACTTGACAACAGGCAATGAAAAAAAGCACAAAGATGCTGAGGACACTTGAAGGTCAAACGATATGGCAACCATGGTGGGAGGGGGAAGTGAGGATGATGTCGCCGATCATGTTCAATGTTCAATGGATGAATTTATATTTTGCGAAGCATTGTTCGGAGAGGGTCATGTGACGACTTGTTTTAAGGGTATTTATTTTTCTGATATTTCCTATGGTGGACTCATTGATTGAAATAATCCAAAACTGCTAGGGCATGGCCTTGAGATTTTATAAACTGATAATGGGATTTTGACATACAAGGTCCCCCCAGAACTTGACATGATGTCATTCTTTTTATGGCTTATGAATTTCCCCAAAAAAGACCCAAAACAACAAGATCATGGACTTTTGCTTTTCTTAATATATTGCAAACCCATAATATAAGATGTTTACTGTGAGTGACGAAACCTAGCTAGGTAAAGAAAGAATTATTGTAGGCAACATGTGTGGTGACTGACACGTCTTTGACCATTGGAACTTGTTTTCAGATCTGACTGTAGTACATAGGGAGTATAGGTTGTAGGCATGCCTTGACAAACGGTGCACCCAAAATTCAATTTATCGATTCAAGAATTAAGAGTAGACTCTCATTAATTAATTGGTTAAAGAATGTAGCTAAAAATAAAATAAAATGGTGACTACATTAAACTAAACTGAACCAAGTCGAATCAAACCCAACTGAACCAAACCAAGCCTAAAGCAAACCAAACCTAATCAAGAACAAGCCAGGGGCTTAAGTGTAAAACTTGTGGGGGAGTGCAGTCATTGGCAATGTCCAAAGAAAGGGATAACGCTCTACCTCTAGAGGGTAAGGTAAAGCTAGCTCATGGTGCTAATGCATATTCACAAGTACATGAACCACACACACACAACTATCCTATGCTGTTTTTATGAGTTGACTGTTAAAACTTACTCAATGGTTACTGAGCAAGATGGTTGCTACACACAACAAGCTTTAAATGCTTGAGGCTAATAATCTATACCCACACACACACTCGCTTGTTCTAAACTAAACTGTCTTGCTGGCAGTGCTCACACAGTAGGCAAATGACAGAAATGCTTGGCTTACAGAAATACAATCTTTTTCGGTTGTCTAATGTTACCAGCTAACCATTACATGCTATAGTGGTGAGCACATGTGCCTCTTGCACTGGAGATCGTAACTTGATTTCTAGCTCTAAGGCCTAGAACGAATCAAACTAAGAAAGATGGGTATGGTGACGCAGTGGTTAAACTGTTAGCCTTTCACTAAGGTAGACTAGGGTTTGATTTTAGGTTAATATACATGTTATAAACAAACAAACAAACAAAAAAGCAGAGATAATGTTTAAAACTGATTACACTTGTCTCTTTTCAAATTATTACTTAGATTACAAATACAAAGGTGGACTGGGTTTGATATACAGTTAATGCTGCCTATCGCATACTAGCCCGTAAGAAAGCCAAACAAGCAAAAGGCGTAGGTAGAGCAGTGGTAAAATCGCTATGTGTAGAGAACTACCTAACGGTTTTATGAACTGGCAATGGTATGTCGCATAAACAGTGCAGGATACAATCCAGCAACCATAATTGTTATCGTGTGGAGCAGAGAAAACATATATATAGAGAGAGAGATATAGAAAGCTTGTGTATGTATGGGTAGCATTGATTGTTTGACCAGAGAAAATACGATGAGGTAGGGTGGGGAGAGGGAGAATTAACACTTATATATGAATGAATGGTAAATAGTATTTTTGTTTTTTTCAATAGTTTTGTTTTTCAAATGCAGTGGTAGATAGCCGTTATTTTGTAAAACATTCTTACTTGCAGTAGTAATAAGACTCGATGGTTCCGCTAATACATAGATAGACTGTATTATTGCCATGGTCAAGCACTCACATTAAGATCATTTACAAAATCATAAAATGAAAAATAAAAAATCTTGTTTTGGAAATATCGTTTTTCAACATACACAAAATAAATATATAAAAAATTTGTAAACAGCAAAATGGAAAATCCATGGTCAAGCACTCACATTAAGATCCTTTACAAAATCATAAAATGAAAAATAAAAAATCTTGTTTTGAAAATATCGATTTTTTTCAACATACACAAAATAAATATATAAAAAATTTGTAAACAGCAAAATGGAAAATCCATGTTTCCATATAGACAAAATTTAAAAACCTTAAACGGACATTTAAGAAAATATATGCAAATGGGAAATTGACAAATGTGTAAATATGAAAATGGAAAAATCCATGTTTCCATATCATGAAATTGAAAAACATCAAACAGTCATTTAAAAAAATGCAAATGGAAAATTGACAAATGGCAATGTGTGAAATGTGAAATTGAACAAATGGCTATCATTATTTAAAAAAAAAAGAACATAGTGCTCTATGGTTGAGGTGTGAATCAAACCCTCTCTACTTATTTGGACCACCCGAGACTGAGTAGACTAGTTTTAGTTGTCATACCGCTTTTAAAAGTTTGTGTTAAATCTAGGAATTGAACCCAAGAGCTTGTAGGGGAGATCCAAGGTTATAATATGTTAAACAGATAGCCTTGAATGTAGGGTGTGGTAGCTATATAGAGATGAGACGTTTCGCTCGGGGGAGGGAGGCATGGAGATCTGCATCAAACCAGTCAAAAGACTGACGACTCAAACAAGAACATGTAGAGCTCACCAAAATAATGTTGTGTAACGGTAAATGTTAGTCAACGAACAGTAATGCATTACTAAAACCCATGACACGATACCTAAGAGCTTTTCTAAAATTATTTTAAATATGCCTTTAACCCTATATTAAACACCCAGTTCACAAGACTCATAACTGCAATGTTATGGTCAAACAAAACAAAATCTATATTTCAAAACAAACAAGTGGTTTAGTCAATGTATACTGGAAATAGTTTTATAAACACTCAAGTCCACAAAAATAATTAAATTAGTAACTGTCAGGTTGACCGAGTGGTTATGGTGTTTGACTTAAGTTCAAATTTTCTGTACAAGAAAGCAAGGGTTCGAATCCCTTACCTGATATAACTATTGCCTCAACATGGCTTGACCACACTGTATTATTGTGTACTCGGTACACAAACCATAGATAGAGTGTATTGTTTAAGGTCACTCTCTTTGCGAACATAGTCAGAGACCTGTTGATGGTTAACAATTGCATTAATAGTGGGACATAGGGATAGCAATTAAGAAAAACAGACAATACACATACACTATTTTTATTTATTTAATGTAAGTACTTGTACAATAGTTATATACAAACTACAACTCTCTTTTGTCTATAACTATCTAGTCCTTTTCGATCCACTTGCATATCAAGGGCAGATGACTTTGTAGTTCAGCCCCTTAAAACAACAACAACACTACTTCTTGCATAGTCTGTGATGTCGATGACTCTTGAGGCGTGGAAGATGGATACAACATAACTTTTACAACAGGGGTTAAACGTTGCTCAACAAACAATGCACTATTTTGAGTAGCAACATCTTTCTCTTGTACTAACTTTTTAGCATTCTGATGATTTTTTTGTCAACACCATTAGTGTTTTGTCTGGAGCACTACATTGATGATCACTCACACTTAAAACCACACCATTTCTACTTTTCATATTGCCTCGACATTTTGTTGACCTCTGTTTTGAGCATTGCCAGAATATTATTCCTTTTACATTTTGTCGTCTATAGTTATAAGAGTAGCCTTTATAGAGTACACGTTGTTTACCTCGGTTAGTTGTAGTAAGTTCCAAAGTAGTAACTAACCTGTTAGTATGATTTGCACTCTACAAAGGGTATCTCTGTTCTGGTAATAGAATTATTTAGCGTTGGCTTTTATATTTAATATGTACAGTTTAAAGTGATAGAAAAGTGGTAGAAACGTGGTAGCAAAGTGGTAGACAATTGGTAACATAGTGGTAGAAAAGTGGTAGCAAAGTAGTAGAAAAGTGGTAGCAAAGTGGTAGAAAAGTGGTAGCAAACTAGAAAAGTGGTAGAAAAGTGGCAGAAAAGTAGCAGAAAAGTGGTAGCAAAGTGGTAGAAAAGTGGTAGCAAACTAGAAAAGTGGTAGCAAAGTGGTAGCAAAGTGGTAGAAAATATTACATGTATTGTTAAGAAATAGTTTAAGCGGTTACATGGATTCATTACACTATAATTTTAGCATTACGAAGCTCATTTTCCATATCCAAAAGTTCTTCCTCATATTTAGTATGACCAGCCTGTTTACAGGTATGCAAGTACTGAAGCCGCTGGATTAGCTTACTGGGATTGTTCCAGTAAACAAATTTAACAAATGATTTTTTTGGGTGTAAACCATTATCATCATCATCATCATCATCATCATCATTATCATCATAATCATCATCATCATCATGGTTATCATCATCAATATAATTATCATCAATATAATCATCATCACTATTACTATCTAATCCTTTTTGTTCATCTTGCAATGCAACAACCTTTGGCATAGTTTGTGTTGTCTTTGATAGTGTTAGAGGTTTCTTAGACGTTAACGACTGTCCTAACATGTCTTTTTCAGGAGATAATAAATGCTCTTTAACAAACAAAGCACTATCTTGAGCCACACTATTTTTTTCTTGGTCTTGCTTTTTTACCTTGGTTAGAGTATTTTGTCCATTTAAATGAGTATTATTTTGAGATTTACAATGATGATCGATTGAAATAAGTATGTTGGAGCCTTTTGTCTTAATCATTCCTCGACACTTTTTAGATCGTTGTTTCGAACAGCACCAAATAACCGTTCCATTTTTATTAGTTCTTTTTACAATATATGCATATCCTTTATAGTAAGCACATGGCTTACCATAGCTAGTCGTTGATACTTCCATGTCAACTGTTAAGCATAAACTAATCTCTAGTAAAGTTAACTCGATAATAAAAATGATTGTTTGTAGTATGTGCAGTTTAAAGTAAGAGCAAAAGTGAGAGTCAAATGGTAGAAAAGTGTTAGCAAAGTGGTGGAAGAGTGGTAGCAGTTTACAGTAGTCATGATCTTTTTTACCAGAATGTGATTTGAGTAAATGTAATTTCTAATCCTTAGCAGTGCGTAGTCAGTTAGTCTTGGTTCAGACAAGCGTAAACAGTTCTCCAATGAATCAGAGATCAAGATTTTCATTATGAAACAGTTGTGTAACCAATTAGGTATCGGTACTTGATAGCTTTACACATGAACAAAAATTCCAACCTATCTGACATGAATTACATGATTTGAAAGTTGACAAAGAATATCCAATCAACCATTGTAGTTACAATGTCAAACACACAAAGACAAAATCAGCATGAACATATAAGTTACAGGAAAATTCTATGAAATAGACTATGCAGGAAAATTGGAAATACACATCAGAAGTTTGCAACACCATCCTTCTAGCCTATATAAATTATCGACATGGAAAGTGTGCACTGCCCCTAACATTAAACCAATTTATCAATAACACAAGTCAACAATCAAAACATTTTGTGTTGAGTCTATCATTTAATGCATATATTCTCTCTACATTGAACAGTAACAAAAAAAACGCCATTCATAATTAATTATGTTTGCTTTAATTCTTTATCTAATGATATATACATATTTAAAGTTTTGGCTGACTGTTCAGGGTGAATCGACTTTGAACACATAAGAGAGGGAATATTTTCAGACTTAACCTCAGCTCACCTAACATAACCTAAATTTACCTAACCTAACCTTGTCATATAGGTAAGAAACGGGTCAAGCTATGCTTTCGACTACCGAGTTTCAGCTACTTTTCAAGGTTACTCTCCCGAACATTGCCGGAGACTACTGATAAACACCTATGTTCCCACGGCGGCGGCGCGAAACGACTTACATGACGCGCTTTCCCCTTTTCATTGATCCCTGTTGATTTGTTTTAATAATGTTACCAGATATATATCAATTTTGTTATTTTTCTTCGTACCTTCTGGAGACACATTTCTAGTTTATTTTACGTTGTGAATATTTATTTATTTAGTTTTTGGCAGTCCTTGGGATTTCCCTATTATTAATTTAATTTACGATCTGATGCTCCAGCCTCATGTCAATAGTGTTAAAGCGTAAATCCTTCCTCCTTTTTTTAGTTTTCTCTGGTGCTTTTAAAATTTAATTTTGCTAATTGTTTGCCGTAATTCGATCGGTCATGCGGTCTCCTTTTTTAGTGGCCATGTTTGTTTTTTGTTTTGCCGGGGTGCATCCTGGTCTCGAAAGCATTATCTTGGCGTTGAGCGGAAAACTCAAACGTGTTGTGGTGTTAGCTTAATATGTTTTTTATTAACCTTGTTGGTTTAACTTTGTGTTTTGGTGTATGTTCCTGTGTTTTTCTCCGTCATGCAAATTATGGATTTATTTTCTGATCCAATTTTATTTTATTAATTTAATTTTAAATTTTTCCTTTTGCGTCGTGGCCTGGATCTCTGCATGTCGGATCGGTATTGCGTTCTAGTACATTATCAAGCCCTTTCTCATTTAATAATGCCTGTCTACTAATTTTCTTCCTTTGGGCTTAATTAATTTTTTTTAAATTTAATGTTTTCGTTTTGGTTCTGCAAGCAAGCATGTAAAGCCTTATCTAGTTTTCTAAGATAATTGTCTTATTTTGGCCTTAAGCCACGTGCATCTTCAGAGGGTGTCTTGGTCATAGAATTTCTTCCTTTTTTAAAAGATTTTGTTAAAATTTCTATTTTCTTGCATCCTTCATATAATTAAATTTTATTTTAAATTTTTAAGCAACAGTTGTGGCATTATTTCGTCGGCGACAGTTCTCTTAGTTATTGGGGGGTGTCTGTAGTCGAGCCTGTGCGTTCCCCTTCTCCACTTTCCTTCTATCCCTTTTGCTGTTCTTCTGTTGGGGCATGTCATCTGGAGGTGATTTTGCAGTGGAAGCGACGCGGACCTCTAAATAAAGGTAAGTAGGCCCATCCCGTTCCCATAACCTGACCCGGTGGGCGGCGGCAGTTGGTAGCAGACCGAGCTCGTGTTCGCTTCTGTCACTATCCCCTCCTCAATACCTGCAGGCTCGATTTATGGACCCTTCTGATGCTGATGGAGCGGTTGTTGATGGGATGTGTCATGTCAGTGCACTTGATGTTATGTAAAGCTAATCCTTGTCGTTTGTTTAATTTCATGTTTGCCTCTGAATATCCATGTGGTGAGATGTAAGTGACCGGGTCAAAGCGAGGTGTTTGCTGCTGTATTTTATCCTGTTTGTATGCAACATTCCCACTGAAAAAGAAGCTCGGTAAGTGGCTGGCATGTGTTCTTGGCATGGGAAATGTGGATTTGTTAGTATTCTGATAGCCTACATGCTATGAGTGAAGGCATCGTGGAGCCCTGTCTGATGCTGTTCGCCATGTGCTTTGTGGCAATTTTTGTAATTTAGCTTCCTGTTCTCGAGCCAAGCAGACGGTGACGTATGCAGTTCTGGGCAGCACTGTGCATGATTTTGTGTAGTATGGTGGCGGTGTTCGAGTGTCAACCTAATCTATGGTGTTGGTAATTGGTAGTTATGGTATTGTTGTGAAAGTGTAATCTGTCCTCGTAATTCCTAAAATTTGTTCCCTTCTGTATTGTCTGTCTGCATTCTGTGTTTTTCAAAATGGCCGACAATAATAGTGCTTTCGATTTAAGAGATAACCTTGTGAATTTGGAGAGTTCTTCTGGGGTTGAACGTGAATCACCTCTGTTTACTAGGTCTGAGGTTTTGGGATCGATTACTAGTAGTGGTTTGCCTGCCCCTCTATTGTCTAGTTCCGGCTCGCCCAGACCACTTAACCCAGCATACGGTCATTCTTCTCATGTTAGGTCACCTAATGATTTCCTGGGTCCTGCCGACCCGTTGCATCCCAGTTCTTTCTCTAGCAATGTAAATGTTTTGTCTCCTGTAGAGGGTGTGCGAGCGGGCTACCCTGGTAACAATGTCTCTTTTCCTAATGCTACATACTCGCCTACCGTTAATTATGGGTCGATTCCTCATCCTATTTCTGGTTTCTTAACTAAGTTGAAGCATTTCAATCTAGATGACGTTACCCAAGTGGTCCTATTTTTAAAGCAAGTGATCGAATTGGGTAACCATGCCTCAATTTTTGGGATGTCGGAAAATCAGATTTTCCAACTGTTATATCCTGTTGCATCCGGTATGCTGCGCGATAAGCTGGTTGAAGCTATCCATCTCCGCATGTCATTAGCCATGTTTATTAGGGAAGTGTTGTGGTTTTTTGTCCCTGCGAGTGCCCTTAGTACTCTCGAGCAAAAGTTTTTATATCGTGTCCAAAGGTTGGACGAGTCACTTAGCGACTATGTCAGTGACATTAAGGTGTATGCCCAGGTATTTGCGTCCCCTTTAACTGAGCGACAGTTGGTGTCATCTATTGTAAATGGGTTTTCGCCTCAATATAGGTCATACATGACTATGTGTACCAGGCCTTCGTCATTTGTCGAGCTGAAACAGGGCGTTATAGAGGCTATCGCTGTGAAACATGCAGATTCCCTTCGTGTAGCTAATGTTCCTCCTCCTTCCTTGATGTCTCGTCCCCCTCATTCCTTGATGTCTCGTCCCCCTCCTAAGGTTATGTTTCATCCAAGCCCCAATTTTAAGTGCCACACGTGCGGTGGCGTGGGACATGTTAAGAAGGTGTGTCCGAGTAACCAGGTTGTGTATCGCCAATGACGGGATGTTGTGGAGACCAATTCGGGTGTTACTTCTAAGGATATTTCTGTGCATGGGAGTTTGGTAAAACCCTGTGAAGTTTCTGGTCGCCCTACTAGTGAAAATCTTGGTAACTCTTTGAAAACTAATTCATCACGTGCTAATTCTGCTTATGTCGCTGACCTACCTAACCTGTCGGTGAGCAATGTCGTGGCAAGTCAGCCTAATTCTAAACATAATGTGAAACCTGTAGTGCGGGTGTCCTCGTCATCTAATTGTACTCGTTTTAGAGTGAGTAATGATTTTGGAATTTCTGCTGTGGCTAAAGGAATATCGCCGTTTATTGAAATTTGTGTTAATGACGAGCCCGTTTCTGCATTGCTTGATTCTGGTAGTGTCGCATCCTTTATAAGCGAGGACTGGTTTTTATCTATGAAGAGTGTTTGCAAATTTCCTGAGTTAGAGCCTAACAATGAATCTTTTATTTCGGCAAATTGTTCAAACTTAAATATTTTGGGTAATATGACAGTCAAAATTCATATTCTAAATTTTTCTTGGACGTTTAAATTTTTTGTTGCCAGAAATCTTTCCTGTTCTGTGGTCATTGGAGCTAATTTCATGTCACACGTTGGTATGCTTCTTGATTTTGGTGCTCGCAGCCTATGGTTTAAGTTTAATCCGCAAAGTAAGTTATCGTTCAACCCGGTTTTATCTTCTCCTGCTATCAATTCAGTTAGTGAACCTATGACTATTGAGGATCTCGATCTGAAAAATTTAACGAGCTTTCAAAAGGATGCCATTAAGAGGTTATGTCAGGAGTATAGTGATGTATTAACGGACAAGTTGGGTGTAACCCATTTGATGGAATACAAGATTGAGTTAACTGATTCTGTGCTGGTGCGATCCAGCCCGTATCGCCTTGCACCGCCCAAGATGGCTGAACTTCGGAAGATTATCGATAAGATGTTGGAAGAAGGTGTAATCCAACCTTCTATCTCTGCCTACTCATCCGCTGTATTCCTTGTGCCAAAACCTAACGGTGGTTTTCGGCCGGTGGTCGACTATAGGGCTCTTAATCAAAAGGTTGTTTTACAATCCATTCCTTTGCCGGACCTTCATACACGCTTTAGTTGGTTTCGCAACGCGAAGGTGTTCACGATCCTCGATTTAAATTCTTCTTACTGCCAAATTCCCCTCTCTCCGGAATCCAGGCATGTTACTGCTTTTTCCACTGACTGGAACCTGTTTGAGAATGCCCGCGTCCCGTTTGGCCTATCCACCGGAGCCGCTGTGTTGAGCAGACTTCTGGACAAGGTGTTTTCAGAAATTAAATTCAAATTTGTGTACCACTATCTTGACGATGTGGTGATCTATTCTGAGTCCTTCGAGGAACACGTTGATCATCTGAAGGTTGTACTTGATCGATTGCGTGACGCTGGCCTTACCGTCAAATTGTCCAAGGTTTCCTTTGCCAAGCCCAAAATTTCCTTCTTGGGTCATATTGTTTCCGAATCTGGTATCTCCGTGGACCAATCTCGTACTCAGGCCATCAGAGATTTTAAACCGCCCAAGAACGCCAAGGGTGTTGCTCGTTATATTGGTATGGTGAACTTCTTCCGTAAGTTCATCAGTAACTTTGCCGACCGTGCTGCCCCTCTAAATCAATTACTCAAAAAGGCTGTGAAGTTTGAGTGGGGTCCCTCTCAGCAGGCAGCCTTCGAAGATCTTAAGCTTGCACTCTCTAACGCCCCTGTATTAGCCTTTCCGGATTTTGGGAAGCAGTTCATTGTGCAGACTGATGCGACTGGTCGTGGCGTTGGTTGTGTCCTACTGCAAGAGTCTGATCTGGGTAGGCAACCCATTGCATACGCTTCTCGTACCTTAACGGACGCAGAGAGGAAGTATTCCATATACGAACTTGAGGGTTTAGCTCTGTTGTTCGCTCTGGAAAAATTCCGTATGTATCTTGAGCACACTAAGTTTCTCCTTGAGACCGATAACCAGGCCTTGAGCTGGGTGTTAGGGAAACCCCGTAAAACTGGTAGGATTGCCAGATGGGCAACTAGGATTCTGTCGTTCCAGTTCACTGTCCACCATATTCTTGGGTCCGAAAATGCGGTAGCTGATTCATTAAGCCGCATGTATGAGGAAACAGCCGAAGAGGAAATTCAAGGATGTGAACCCGTAAACCTTGTATCATCCGTAAATTATGTCAATGTCGTTCTCAGCAATTCCCCTGTGCTTTTTGAAGATGTGAGACGATTCCAGAAAGAAGATCCCTCCTTTTCTAGCCTAATTGACCGAATCAGTTCTGGTGAAGTGATCAAGCCCTACTCTCTAAAGGATGGTGTATTGTGTTGTTCGTCTCGTCATGACCGTCTACCTAAAATTGTGCTCCCGTCGGTCCTCATTCCGGAAATCTTTCGTTACTACAACGAATCTCCTATTGGTGGCCACCTAGGAATATTCAAGTCCCGTGCTAAGATCAGACAGTTTTTCATTTGGCAAAGTATGGATGGCGACATCAGGAGGCTCATTAGAAATTGTGCTGCATGTAGTATTAGCAAACCTCCGGTTTCTATTAAGGTTGGCCTGTTGTCATCTGAACCGGCATCTAGACCCATGGATAGGCTTTTTATCGACCATGTTGGTCCGTTCCCTCGCTCTGGTCGGGGAAACTAATTTGCGCTTGTTTGCACTGACGGTTTCACCCGGTTTACTTGGATTTTCCCCACCAGACAGGCTACGACCAGTTCCGTCATAAAGTGTCTTAATTCCATCTTTTCATCTTTTGGGCCATGTCAGTACCTGGTGTCAGATAATGCCAAGTGCTTTGTATCTCATCAGTTCCGTCAATTCTTATTTGATTATGCTATTTCGCATGTAACCACCACTCCCTATTTTCCTAACCCGTCTCTCGCTGAGCGAGTCAATCGTAATCTCCGTTCTGCTCGGATTGCTTTCCACCACGACGACCATTCCAAGTGGGATTCTAATTTGCATTGGCTCAATTTTTCTTTCAACACCGCCGTGCACGAGAGCACGCAAGCCACCCCTTTTTCGTTAATGTTTTCCTTTTTGGCTAATTCTCCGTTATCTAATATGTGGAACCTGCACGATCTCCTTCCAGACAGTTTCACGCCCGAGGATATGAGGGCGAAATTCGACAAGGCTAGAGAGAGTATTAAGGTATCACATGACCAACTTGCCAAGCGACACAATGTCTGTCGCAAGCCAACTGATTTGGAAATTGGAGATGTTGTGTACGTCCGCAATTTCGAGCCCAAGGGCGTCAGTAATCTAGTTTCTAGCAAGTTGATCCCTCGTTTCAAGGACCCCTGTTATGTAGAGGCATTCCTGACTCCCGTTACTCTTCTTATTAGAAACCCTAAGGCCAACAAAATTTCCAGAGTGCATCTGTCGCACATTAAACGAGGTGGAGAGGTTTGTAATGAGGAAATGCTACCATAAAATTTGTAAAACGATTTTTGTATAATGTAGAGTATCCCTAACCTTCATTGAAGCCTTCAGGCATCTGTTCCTTTTGAAATTTTGAATTGGGTTTTAAAATTCTACTGGGATACAACTTGTAACTGTTGGGTAATTCCCATTTTATAGTAAAATTGTAAAGTTGTAACTAATTTTGATATTTTCATAGAAGATGCTAACATGTAAGTTGGACTCGGTGGGAGACCTAACTCATGATATCTTGTATACCTGTTTCCTTGGGAATTTGAGTGGTCATTCCTCTACCGTAACTCCTGCTAAATGTATAGTCGTTCTACGCGTGTACTGTAAAAAGGTAACTCTGTTTAATGCAAGATTGTAAGCACGGATCTAGGTCATGGTCAGGATTTTCCTTCTTCATTTAAATTTAACTTTGTTTCTCTTTTATAAAATGTAGTAAGAATTAGTAATTTCTGTAAACTTTTTTTGAAATAAGATTAACTTCTGTTTTGTAAATGGCTGCCCATTCGACGCATGATATCTGGCACATTGCTTCCACCTACTTCGTCTAAAGCTAACAACATTGGACTTTTTGAAAATTTATCTAACGTGTCTCGGATTCTGAAAGCACCGCAGGTGCTGGTGTTCTGCGTTTCTGAAGACTTATGGACACAGTGAAGCTGTTAACTAAGTGGTTTGCGAGGTGATCAATTATCCCTTCACTGATAATCTGACCCTGCAATCTTCCTAACCAAAACGATGCTGTTTCGTCCATCAATTGGAGTTAACTGGTGAACATTATCTTCTGGAAACATGATTGGTGAATCGACTAGTTGTGGAGTACTGCCTATGCCCAGGCATATTCGTGAACGGTGTTCACGCTTAAGGGAGGGAGACTGTTACGTGCAATGCCCGTTCCAACGTTTTTAAATATGTATCTTCCATGGATGTGACTTCACGACCTTTGAAACGACCGCCTGGTGGCTTAGTTCCGATTTTGAACACGAGATGGCAGCTGCTGTCGGACTTCTAGCCGTGGTTCCTTCTTCTTCACCACTAGAGTGTGTTGGTGGTGCCTTATAAACTCGTCCTTGTCCAGTCATATTTGAAGGCTATTATTATTATTATTCTACGTCATGAAACAAGGACTGTGTATACATGATACCGCCAAATTAATTACTTAATAATCACATTGTTGCTTGAGGTGTCATGCTGTGATTGGACAATTACATTAACATGAATGCAATGCTGTTTTGACTCTGATTCTCCGCCATCTTGTGGTCTTCATTGTCTGTCATCAAGAAGCAACTAGCCTGCTGTTGGTGAAAGAGGATCTCTCCGTCGCGCTGGGGGCGGTGGCCCCCAGCCTCTACGAAACATGACTTAATTCAACTAAGAAAATGCCTGTGCTCGTAAGGTTTTAACTTTCATCGTTTCGCCATGAAGAGGACGTATGAAATGAAAATCGCATCTAGATACAAACAGGAGTGCTTGTGACTTCAAACGAAGCATGTGCTGGGTGGGCAATTTTTGAGACACATTTAGTGCCGTATAATATTTTATTTAAATTGTGTGTTGATTAATTTATTTTTATTGTGTCTCCACTGAGAAGTTTTTTAAGGTACGTAATGTTATTCTAAAACTTATATAGTTTATTATGGGAGCTCCAATATTGGCCTTGCATGTATGTTGTGATGCTGTGTTTTGTTTCGCCTGGTAGGCCTAATTTTTTATGTTTTAATAATGTTACCAGATATATATTAATTTTGTTATTTTTCTTCGTACCTTCTGGAGACACATTTCTAGTTTATTTTACGTTGTGAATTTTTATTTATTTAGTTTTTGGCAGTCCTTGGGATTGCCCTATTATTAATTTAATTTACGATCCGATGCTCCAGCCTCATGTCAATAGTGTTAAAGCGTAAATCCTTCCTCCTTTTTAGTTCTCTCTGGTGATTTTAAAATGTAATTTTGCTAATTGTTTGCCGTAATTCGGTCGGTCATGCGGTCTCCTTTTTTAGTGGCCATGATTGTTTTTTGTTTTGCCGGGGTGAATCCTGGTCTCGAAAGCATTATCTTGGCGTTGAGCGGAAAACTCAAACGTGTTGTGGTGTTAGCTTAATATGTTTTTTATTAACCTTGTTGGTTTAACTTTGTGTTTTTGGTGTATGTTCCTGTGTTTTCTCCGTCATGCAAATTATGGATTTATTTTCTGATCCAATTTTATTTTATTAATTTAATTTTAAATTTTTCCTTTTGCGTCGTGGCCTGGATCTCTGCATGTCGGATCGGTATTGCATTCTAGTACATTATCAAGCCCTTTCTCATTTAAGAATGCCTGTCTACTAATTTTCTTCCTTTGGGCTTAATTAATTTTTTTTAAATTTAATGTTTTCGTTTTGGTTCTGCAAGCAAGCATGTAAAGCCTTATCTAGTTTTCTAAGATAATTGTCTTATTTTGGCCTTAAGCCACGTGCATCTTCAGAGGGTGTCTTGGTCATAGAATTTCTTCCTTTTTTTTAAAGATTTTGTTAAAATTTCTATTTTCTTGCATCCTTCATATAATTAAATTTTATTTTAAATTTTTAAGCAACTGTTGTGGCATTATTTCGTCGGCGACAGTTCTCTTAGTTATTGGGGGGTGTCTGTAGTCGAGCCTGTGCGTTCCCCTTCTCCACTTTCCTTCTACCCCTTTTGCTGTTCTTCTGTTGGGGCATGTCATCTGGAGGTGACTTTGCAGTGGAAGCGACGCGGACCTCTAAATAAAGGTAAGTAGGCCCATCCCGTTCCCATAACCTGACCCGGTGGGCGGCGGCAATAAATAATGCGTATGGGATGAATGCGGTCATTCGGGTCCATGCTCACATAAATGGATGACAGCGGGTCTCCAGAGCTTAAATGGTAACGCAGCGAGCGGCCAGAGATGTAAATGAGGAATGCGGCGGTCACCTCACAGCGGCCTGGGCCACCGATTAATAAACATAAAATGGCGAATAATACCAATATAAGCATGTATAAGACCAATGGAAAGGATATCCGCCCGAAGCGTTTGCTCCCTAGCAACGCAGACACACAGGCCTATATTAGTTATTAGGGGGGTAAGTCGACTATTAGCATTAAGGGCGGGGAATGCAAAAGGGTTTTTAACCTGGCAGTTTTGGAGGCAACCGGTGCTACCAAAATATGCACGTGTGGTGCCCTGAGGGAGGCAACATACCTCAGGTGATCGCGCCGATCAAAATTCTAGTATGTAAGGCAGTTGCATTTGAAAGGCAACTTAGATTTAAGCAAATTTAACAAGCACTGTTGTAAAACAGTAGCTACAATATATTTCGGCATTAGGTTAAGGACTATTTCGGCATGTATATACAAACATTTTTTATAGCATTAATTAATATAATCTAGGTTAAGCACTTTTACTTATCGACAGGGCGTTCGGCACCGTATAGGGTAAGACCGACACCATATAGATTTAATTGATGGTACTATGCGAACGCAATACAGGGCGTTCGGCACCGTATAGGGTAAGACCGACACCGTATAGGGTTAATTGAAACTGGCATGCGAACGCGACACAGGGCGTTCGGCACCGTATAGGGTAAGTCCGATGACATGCCAACAATGAACGGTACAGCAACCGAGGCTGACCGACCGCCGTAACATACGAGACGTCCGAAGAGGTCTCAAGGGAGGTGGCACCATCTAAGCCGACCCTTAAAACAGCGCTGCGCGACATAGGCGCGTATTGGTAATATTTGGCCAAGGGCATTGTTACTAATCAGGTATTGTGTTTCAGCAACAGCTCCAACGATACAGTCAACCGCAGAAGAAAAGCACAAGAATGAGCATGCTAAGGTAAAGGTGACGTCACCAACACACACACTTATACACTGAGATACACTGGGAAGACGGACAACTACACATCAGCACAAATTGTAGAGTAAGATAAACTAAGGGTTAGCCGGCATAGAATAAGTTAAATTTAGACGGCGCCATACAGAAATGTACATGCAACATAGCAGACATGAAGGGTATTTTGGTAATTGATATGTGATAACGATAATCCACTACATATTTTTTCCAGATTAACAAGGAGGCGACATCGGTGGCACAATGCCACATGAAAGTGCACTAATGTATTTACTTTACAGAGAAAAGGAGACATATATGTGCACACCCCTTGTATATAATTCCCCAAACACAAAAGAAAACAAATCAACACATAAATTAAATGTCACACAAACATATACACTTTTCAGCAATTTCAGTCGCGCCGATAAGTGACGGTGACGCATCAGTAACGCGAAGTGTTCGTGGGACACTGAACGATACTGGCGCAAACAAAATTAGAAAAGGCTTAAATAAGGAGCGACTTACGGTGGCCAGGGCCAGCGCAGAGTTTGTAAGCGCTCTCCCTCGCCTCCAAGCGGAAATTTTCTCACCCACGGGAGAAAATTCACGATAACTAGGAATTAGCGGCACAGCCACTAAATCACAGCAAAGCGCCGAATAGAATATGGCCAAGAATGGATGGAGAAGGTACGTACGAGGCGAGGTAAGAGAACGGCCAGGTGAAAGGAGCGAGACAAGGTACCAAGCTCATGAGAGAGAAGGAATAGTAATAAGTATATAGATTAGTATTTTATATTACAAGATAACTGTACAAACCTTGTAAATTCAAGCCATATACGCAATACCAACCCACAAGTGTATACATACTTACATGGCACACCATTTAACATGAAATATACAGTTTTTCTTTCCTTTCTTTCTACTAAAATTAAATTTTGTGAAGGTGTCCCGTTTCATCCCAACAACAGTAAATCATTTTAATATATCCCTTTAACTTATACCCTGGGGCACCTGTTTTTCTATTTTTCTTCCACCTTTTATTCAATACTTTGCCTATATTTATAGACACAAGGTACATGCAGGGAGCAATTTCTTTCCCACACAGTGGCGGACGACACAACCACCCGTCCAACCAGGGTTCTTTTTCCTGCCTGCATGGCACCAATATGCACATACCTATGTATTTTTTCTTCGTTTTCTTACTAACAGCATCAACATCAAGACAATAATATTAATCAAAATTCACTATGTATATGTTCAACACCCAAAACCCACCCGCTCTGAGCACACGCTAAACTCACATCACCAGAAGGACAACACGACATCTACACATCCACACGACATCGAAGAAGAAGAAGAAGAAGAAGAAGAAGAGGGACAAGAAGAAGAAGAAGAAGAATCACTACATCGATACACCTACTCTATTTCCCGTTTGCGAGGCCGTGAACAAAGGGCGAGGAGGTCTTGTACAGCCTAGGGGCAGTACCCCTAAGACCCACCCCCTCATCTTTTCATCAAAACCACCCTCATAGGCATGCCATAAGCCTCACATACTTCTTCAACACCAGCAGGCCCAGCAATACTGCTGACAGCCATGCTTACATAATACACACATAAACACACTAACTGGAGCAGCGACGGTGAGGAAACGCTGACCGAGCAGTGGGGGAAGGCCTTAAAAGCCAGACCCAGAAGAGCCCCATTATCTGTTCGTGGCCAGCGGCCCTGCTCCTCCGAGGTCCGTTCCAGCTCTTCACCAGGTGAGAACTAGCCGTGTGCTCAGATTCCTTATCATTGTACTCGAGAAAGCAGCCAGACTGCAGAGTGTCAAGTTGCCAACTCTGCACGTGAGCTCGCTAAAACGCTCGCTCTACTTAATTGGCAGGCTAGGTTAATAGCCCACTCTTGGACATTCATCCCCTAGCAGGTAAACGCATCCTGTAGGGACGCCCCCAATAGATCACGTACTCACACCAACACAATACACTGGTAGTCTCCCCCAATATCGGGAAACTACCCTTTTTCGGAAACATCCCTTAAATTAATACATCTACACTACTCTGTTTATCCCACCCCCAACAGTGGGATAAAACAATAGGGTTACAAACAAAGAGGTATTAAGACGAGTGGAAGGAGAGATGTTTCTGACGACTGCTAATGAAGAGAAGAGATAGTTTGGTAGGACACATACTAAGACACCAAGGAATAGCAAGCTTAGTTATGGAAGGAAGGGCCGAGAACTGTACGAGTAGATCAAGGTTAGAATATGTTAAACAGATTGCCTCGGATGTAGGGTGTGATAGCTATGTAGAGAAGAAAAGATTAACTCAGGACAGGAAGACGTGGAGGGCTGCATCAAACCTGTCAAAAGACTGAAGACTCAAACACACAGTCTCGCGATCACTAGACACGGTACCTCCAATTTAGTTAGAAACCAAAACTCAGAACGTGATAATTCCCTTCGTAAATCTCACGTGAATTGACCGGGAATCGAACAATGTCCACCTTGGGGAGAGACAAGCGGTAGTTGACGCTGATGTTGCTCTTGTTCATTTGAGCAAATTGGACATGGTGGTCATTGAGCCCACCTACTTGTAAATAAATAAATAAATAAATACAATTCTCTGATAACCTGTGTTAGTGGTGTCTGTAGTATGGTGAGTATTTGATATTCAGGTGAGGATTCCCAAGGAGACGGTCGTGCCTTTGTTATGAACAATTTCGGCATTTGTCTGGAGTAGAAGTGGAATACTATGGAAAATCACTTCCAAGATGGCTGAGGTGGGAATCGAACCCACCTCTACTCAGTTTTGGCTCATGAGGCCGAGTGTACCCCGTTGCAGCCCTCACATCAGAATTGAAATTTCTCGGCAGAGCTGGGAATTGAACCCGGACCTCTGGGGAGAGAGCCGTGCTAGCCGCGTTGAACAGTAAGCAGAGGAATATAAATTCAAGTGAGAATAGGGAAGAATTCCGGCTAACAATGTTTATTATTTCAATCATCCATATAGATAATTTCAATAAAACAAGGCATAAAACATGATGTAAAAGGCAGGGAGAATATTATAAAATAATCCAAAAGAAGTACAAATTTCCACCCTAGGGCAGTCTTGAACCCGGGACAGAAAGTTACCAAGCTCGCACGATACCACTTATGCACATCTGCGCTCGTCTATTTAGTATATTAACATAGGTCTTAATACAAGTGGTTAAATGTCGATTTCACTTCGACTTTAAAATTTTGGTTGGAACGCATTCATTTGCTGCGTGGGTTGTTTTAAACTTGATCTAAAGCAAGTTTCATGCCTGTTTCACGCTAATAATGCAATTCAACATCGAATATCATCCACATCTCACTCGATAACCTCCCTCCATGTTTGATCAGATGTGACCTCTGCTACTATCTACCGTCTCGATTCGGAACCAGGAGAATGGCTTGACATAACAGCCAATAAGAGGCTCGGAAATACATACTGTCCTATTATTCAATCACCACCTTTCCCTATTTTATTAGAGGAATCAGAGCTGCTCTCGGACATGTAGGTCATGATGGCTATACGAAAATCAAAGAATAACAAGGCGTGTGGGCCTGACCTCATATACGAGCACCTAAAGCTTGCATCAATAGTACTGAGTAGATGCTTAGTCGCTCTTTTTAATGCATGTTTAAGATATGGGACAATCCCTCACAGGTGGAGAAAATCGACAATAAAAATGCTGTATAAAGGAAAGGGAGATTGTGGGGTCCCTAACTCGTACAGAGGAATTGCCCTAGAATCGACAGTATTGAAATTCCTCAGCAATATAGTTTGCATTCGTTTGACAAAGGCAATAGAATCTCAGATACCGGAAGAGCAATTTGGTTTTAGGAGGGGACGATCTGCAACTCAGGCTATACAATGTCTGCAGGCTGACATAGAAGAAGCCTTGAAACCACCCGGGGGAAAACTACATGTGGTATTCTTGGACTATGCAAAGGCCTTTGATACCATCAATAGACAAATGCTACTAAGGAAATTAGACAACATGATTGGTGAAGGCAACTACTTGGCGAGATTTGTTAGGACCCTGTTGAGGGAAAACTACATCGTTATTTCGGACAACATTACAACTTCCAAGGAAATACAGCAGACAATTGGAGTACTGCTGGGGGATCCCTTAAGCCCCATCCTCTTCGCTCTTGCTACGGCAGATGTGGTGGAAATATTACCCCCAAATGTAAAAATATACATTTACGTGGACGATATGGCTCTAATTTCAACAAGTGAAAAAGATTTACAACAGGCGTTTCACAGAGTTGCGGAGTGGGCGGAAGAGAACTAACTCTATCTGAATGAAAGGAAAAGAGTTGCAATGACTTTCAGAAAAGGGGGAAGAGGAGCGACAATTCTCTACAAAAATAGACCGCTGGAATGTGTTACGCACTTCAAGTATCTGGGGGTGACGTTCCAGACTCACGGAAACGTCTTCACTATTCACATCAAGGACAGAACAAACGCGGCTATAAAGGCCATGAGTGACATACGACTTCTCCGAACACTGTCATTACAGACAGCGATGAGACTTTTCTCGCTGATGATCATTCCTGTAGTTGCATATGGTTTGGAAAGTATTTGGCATCACCTTAAGTATAAGCAACTCGTAGAGTTGGAGAAGGTTAAAGCAACCTAGCTGAAAAGGGTAATGTGTCTTTCGAAATTCACACTTTCTCGGTTGGTGTATGAACTCGCGAAAGAGCCTCCTTTTGTTGAAACCTCAGATTACAGCTGCTCCTGCCATCTACATCAGGTTATGAGAGACTAATGCAGGAAATGAAGTTAAAGAGAGGAAGCATATGACAGGAATTTTATATCACGGATGCGATGACATCGCGGGATTGGACGAGGGGTTTCTATGAGATGAGACACTTGATAACCAGATTCTCGGTGCATGGATTCCACTTCAGGGTGTGTGCAAACAAAATGTACCATCAGCCGGATTGCTGGTGCGTGTGTGCCCTCTGCGGCAAAGCATGTGACATCTATCATGTAATGCAGTGTGATCAGAGGAAGTTATCTCTGTCACAGTTTTGTACTAGTGATAAGTAATTGATGATGATGATGATTGTAACTCCCCCCTCCTAACAGCAGAATACGACCGAGCCCATTTGCGATATAACCCAGATGAATGTACCGAGACTACAGTATCTAGCATAGGCCTAGAAATAATACACTGATACAAACTGCGGTAACAACTTCTATTAACAATAACACTTACATACATTACATGACATTTAAAAGACATGGAAAAATACAACATTCTTTGGTACTTGCCTTATATTCTAAACGACAAACCGACGTTCACAGTAATCCAAGTTTCCAATCAAGCAGTGACAACGGCGTATAATCTTTCACAACTTTCCTTCACTTTCATCGACTCGCCTTGTTAATAATATTCCTCAAATCGTCGGTACTTCCAATATAAAGCTCATTCGTGTTCCAACACATGTTAATAGCCCTGAATACATTTATCTCTTCCGATAATCCAAGAGCCTTCAAAGCAAACATTGTCAATCCAACGTCCACTCACTCTCATAAAATACTCAACTTCTTCACAATATCAATATCAGCTGCTCGATACATATACATGCTTAAACCCATGTCAAGATGTCGTAATTCATATCTTTTAATATAATACTTGACTATCCTCGGCAGCAAAAATTTATAAACGTCTAAGCCCTGTCATGGCTTCCTGAGAACTTCTCTTGTTCACTCCTCGGCTGACGGAAGGAAGACTACTGTTACCGATTGCCAACAGAAGATTCATCAAACAAAAAACCAACAGCAACAACTTCAATACATCATCCAATGTTAAGGCTACCAAAACAACTCACCACATGTATCTAGTCCTATTTTATCACTCCCGGCTAACATGATTCTTACCCGACAAGTCATATTTTACATCTCAAAGTCAAAGCAGGTTGTACCACATAATACAGTACAGATATTTACTCTCGGAGACATGAACTATCACCGTATCTCAGGCCACTTTGATACATAACAGGCCTAGCAGCAACTCAACTACTGTCTTCTTCCATGGAGATCCAAGTCTAACCAAAATATTACAAGATCTCGTCACACTTCGTACTTGACATGCAACATAATAGTTAGACAAATGACAACTAACTCGGCGTTCTCTCACAGGACCGGAACAACAGCTATTTTCAGTAGAAAGTCAAATATAAGTTCTTACCTTTCGGTGTAGCTCTCTAGCGGGAAAACAGAGAACCGAAGTCATCACACCAGGCAATCAAAAATAAACATATCGAAAGACGTAGCAATCGTAAAATAGTGACGTAATACCGGCACATCCTCCCTCTCCACAAGCCTTAACTCAGGTTTTTATGTAAACCGCGAAAACATATTCGGACAGTATATCAAGTCAACATGTAACATGCAAATCACAATACCCTGAAGTTTTTTTCACAATACTTCCAAAACTCCATAAGGTAAACTCTTCAAAGCATACAAGTTCTTTCACATTCCAAACTCTTTGTCGCTCACACTAGTCGTTCCAAGATTTGACACCACGTCAAAGACAATATCAGTTGACATCATGTCTATACAAAACTTTACAATGATGCTTTACTTAATGAGATCCAATATAAATACATTCAACCAAATCGGAGTAGATTTATTGCAAATTAGGAGAAAGCTTCATTCCGATTCCATCCTACGATGCTTGTTCAATATCCGGGCCCTGGATAACTTCACATAAACATCGAAGCCACATCCATCGTCGAAGCAACCACTCCCACAATTAAGCTGAAAGCAAATGTACTAGAGGCAGTACCATGTAAGGATTAACAACCTACACGATAACATAATACTTACAACCAACATTACTCATCCTTACAAGAAAATCAGGCAAGATACCAAACCGAATAATCACATAATAGATAAATTTCCATGTCCTTCACAAACAAAATTAAGTTTGACAAATCATACATCACAGGTTTACCATATAGAAGTTGCTACTATCCAAGCAATAATTATATTCACAATTAAAAATTCAAAGATACAGAAAATAACAGACAGAAGTTACCACTTAAAAATGAAATCTGAGTTCCTTGCCTCAAAAAAAATAAATAGGGAAAATTGGATGTCGGCATTAGTCCTCCAGAGTCCATCTATACTTACACTTAAGAAAACATAAACCAAAAAACCACATCCCAAAAAAATTACAAAACGAAGACAGTCCCAAAGAAAATAAAAAAACGGAAGTATACCTCAACACCAAGAAAATATAGCACAGATAGTACATATGAACAGACCAACAACATACAACATCCGTAATCATTCATCCAAATCACACAACTTCACGTCACACAGAATATAATAATAACAAGTTACTACCCACAAATCTTCCCCAAAATTGCCTGAATATAAATAGAGTCCGTTAAAACATCTTCTCACAAAACATTAAAAACCATAAAATAAAATCCGTAATTCATCATATCATGCTCACCGCATAATTCCCTGGTGTAGCATGAATACCCGTCACCGCATAACAAATTCGGCCAGTACTTACTTTCCAACATCAACAAGCCACCAAAAATGAACAAGTCACCACTTGGAGACACAAAGGAACGATTTGTAAATACTCACCACACAATATAAGAACACCTTATGTCACCTAGTCAAGTCCCATACCTTGACAACAAGTTAGGATCGTAAGACGAACTAAGGTATCCTAACGCAAACCCAATTTATATATTCGGCTTTACCTTTTATTTTATTTTAACCCCATAATATGAATAAGACCTAACCTTTTTTTATTAACCCAATACAACAACAACATTCTATTACAAGAATAAAACTAAATAACAATCACTCACACTCACACACTCAAATACATTTATACAAGTTTGACACTTTAGACCTAACACAATTTAGACAATACATACAAGACGAACCATTACTGATTTACACGTTTCAGATGAAAGTGCATCACCTGTGTTGAGAAATAAAAATTTCCCGAACACAATTTAGAAAAAACAACAACATTATTTCAAATTTCCATTTCCATTCTTAATAAAAGACAGATGTACCCTAAAAATCTTCTTTTTAACCGGATCACTAACTAGGCAGGAGTTAGGAAACTAACAACCTTAAAAGGTCCACAAAACCTTTCTCTCAATTTCCCTGACTCCTTTGGACCCACTTCTTTCAAGGAAAAATTCTTCACGTATACAATATCCCCTATTTTAACAGAAGTAAGTTTACGACCATTATTGTACTTCTCAGCCAATCTCTCATGGGCAACCTTCATATTTCCTTTTGCTGTCTTCCAAATTTTCCTGATATCGTTAAAGGTATATTTTTCCGGAAGTAATTGATTCAAGGTCCACAGGTTTGAAATAGGAGAGTTAGGACGAAAGGAGAACATAAGATTGAAAGGCGTGGTTTTATGTGATTCGTGAACAGCGGTGTTAAACGAATAAGTAAGCCAAGAAATGCACGAGTCCCACCGACTGTGGTCTTTATGATGGTAAGCTATAAGAGCGGCACGCAAATTCCGGTTTACCCTTTCGGCGTAAGACCCTTTAGGGTAATAAGGAGATGAAGTGGTGTGAGAAATTGCCAGCTCAAAAGAAAATTTCTAAAGATCCTGGATTTGAAACATTGGGCATTATCCGTCAATAAAAATTGACAGGGACCAAACCATGCAAAAATGTATTCAAGACACTTAATCACCGTTTGAGTAGTCGCCGACCTAGTTGGTAAAATCCAATTGAATCTAGAAAAGCCGTCGGTGCAGACCAACGCAAATCTATTTCCATCTCGCGACCTAGGAAACGGCCCAATAAAGTCAATAAACAACTTCTCCATTGGTCTCTTGACTATATCAGAGGCTAACATTCCAACTTTCGTATTTAATGAAGGTTTTGCCAATTTACACACATTACAATTATTTACCAATCGACGAATGTCATTGTCCATACCTCGCCAAATAAAATTTTCCCTAATTCGCTGTCTGGTTTTAAACACACCCAGATGTGCCCCAATAGGTGACTCATGAAAATACCTAAAGATTTCAGGAATTTAAGACTGAAGGTAATACAATTTTCGCGAGTTGATCGGTCCTAGCAGTACAACATAATATGTTTCCTTTCATTAAATAAGGTTTTATCACTTCACCTTTCTCAATTCTGCCTATTATTTCTCCTAAAATTGGGTCTTCTTTCTGATAACGAGAAACATCACCAAAAAGCAAAGGATAGTTTGACAAAGTTACATTACACGACTTATCTGCTATATACGCTTTATCAACTTTACCCTCTTGATTACAATACTCAGAAGCTTCACCATACATCCGGCTTAAACAGTCGGCGATAACATTGTCGCTCCCTTTAATGTGCTTTTCAGTGAACGTAAAGGACAAAATGCTAGTAGCCCAGCGAGCTATGCGCCCTGTCTTCCGTGGTCTACCCAGAACCTAACTAAGCGCTTGGTTGTCAGTCTCAAGTTGGAACTCTACATGTTCAACATATAGCTTGAACTTTTCAAGCGCGAACATCACAGCAAGCCCTTCTAGTTCATACACCGAGTACTTCATTTCAGGATCAGTAATCGTTCGGGAAGCATACGCAACAGGTAACCTGTCACCTTGATGTTCCTGTAGAAGTACAGCTCCGATAGCCCTATTCGACGCGTCAGTTTGCACTATAAACGGTTTGCTAAAATCCGGTATCACCAATATTGGAGCTTTGATCAACGCCATCTTCAAGTCCTCGAATGCTGATTCCTGGGACGAACCCCAAATAAACTCAGTTCCTTTTTTCCTAAGACTATTAAGGGGAGCAGCTCTATGGGCGAAGTTAGGAACAAACTTCCGAAAATAATTTAACATGCCAATAAAGCGGGCAAGTTCCTTTACATTCTTTGGGGGCTTAAAATCTCTGATTGATTGAGTTCTGGAATGATCGACCGAGATAACATTAGAAGAAACAATATGCCCTAGAAATGAGATCTGAGATTTTGCGAATGATACCTTAGATGGCTTTACCGTTAAATCCGCTTTTCTAAGACGAGTTAAAACTTCTCTGACGTGTTCAACATGTTCATCAAAATTCCTACTGAATATTACAACATCATCCAAATAATGATAGACCCTCTTGAATTTGATCCCGTCAAAGACGTTATCCAACAAACGATTAAGTACTGCCGCTCCTGTCGATAGTCCAAATGGAAGCCTCTGAAATGCATACAAATTCCAGTCAGTTGTAAAAGCAGTTACTGATTTAGAAGACTCGGCCAAAGGAATTTTCAAATAGGCCTTGTTTAGATCTAACACCGTGAAAAGGTTCGCCCCCTGAAACCAGCCAAAACACGACTGTAAATCTGGTAAAGGAATTTGTTGTAGAACGACCTTTTTATTTAAGGCCCGGTAATCAACAACCGGCCTAAACTCTCCATTAGTCTTGGGTACAAGAAAAATAGGCGAAGCGTACGCAGATGCCGATTTTCTAATTACCCTTTCATCCAACATATCGTCAATAATTCCTTTTAATACTTTCATTTTTGGAGGAGCTAAACGATAGGGTGACGACCTTACTGGAATGGAGTCCGACAGTTCAATTTCATATTCTATGACATTGGTCATTCCTAACCTGACAGTTAACACATCTGCAAACTCATCACACAACTCTCGAATACAATCAGCTTATCTACATTTACATCTTTTTGTGCAGAATTCACATTTACCCAAGAAGCAAAATCCTTAAACTTAATCTTTAACTGTGGTTTAAATTTAAACCAACAAGTTTGATTTCTTAAATCAATCATCAGCCCTACGTGTGATAAAAAATCCGCCCCTAAAATTACCTTACATGAAAGATTCTTGACAACCCATAATCTGATTTTCCATGTAAAGTTCGAAATCCTAATCTTTCCTCTAATATACCCCTTTATGTCAAAAGAGGACGAATTCGCTGACGTTACATGATTCTTTTCCTCAATCAAGTCTCCAAACTTACATACTGACTTCATACGAGTAAACCATTTAAAATCCAAAAATGAGCTTACACTCCCAGAATCAACAAGAGCGACAACCGGTTCATTATTTATATCTATTTCAATACAAGGCAAAAAAACTTTATCCACTTAAGAAACCCAATTGCACATTCTTTTACTTTTAGTGAGCCCTCTATGATAATTAGGGTCACGTGAATGTCTAGATTTCTTTTCCTCTTTACATGACACTAAAATATTATTATCCTTAGATGCACCATTATAATGGTTACGATACTTATCAGAGAACTTAGCATTACACTCACGACGTAGATGATCGTAAGATCCGCAACAATGACATATTTTACCTTTATAGTTGTTACCCCTAAAATCTCTCTGAAGTTCACGCCCCTGAAACATATCCTGCTGAGAATCAGCAGGCATGATAGTACGTTTCTCCTAAACAACATCTCCCTGAAATACATGACTACCAGATACAGCATCATTATAGTTTCCAGCAGGTAGTACAGCTTCACGCCACTGAAAATTGTTAGAAGTACAAGCTTGCACAGGTGGACCATAAACAGAAGTGCAAAACTTCGACGAATCATGCATGCGTCTCAAATCAGCTTACTTTACCTTCTCAGCCTCCGAGATGATGTCATTAAACTCTTTGTAAGACTGGGGTTTGGCATTCATAGACAGGAATGGCCTATAAATGGGGTTAATGCCTTCTACCATAGAAGTAACAATTTGTTTTTCAGTTAATTGGACAGCGAAAACCTTGGCATACCATTTAACATCTATAAAATACTGATTGAGAGTTTCGTCCATCCTCTGTACTCTAAATAAGTGATCACGATGCAAGTCAGATAGGGTTCTAGGAGTAAAGAAAAAATCTAAAACTTCAAGATGGAAGAACGCCAAGGAACGATGGTTACTCATACTCTCCAGTAATCTCTCACGAAGTAACCCACTAGTGCACCGGAACACAATCCGATAAATGTGCATCTCAGATAATCCAAAAACAGTTCCACTTTCTTTAAGCTCAATGAATTTCCTAAGAAATTTGATTAATAAAGCATTATCCGTACCATCACACACATTAAAATCCCTTAAAATTACATTCAACGGATTGGGCACGGTAGAGAACTTAACATCATACTCAGACATGTTACGACCCAATCTGTCACCCTGAAGCAATGCACTATTATTCTCACCCAAATCAAATGCGTTCCCCTTTACCACATCATTTTCGTCAAATAAACTGTCCCCGGTCTGCACAGATTTAGGCACCAGAGACAAATTAGATTTTAGGTTCGTTTGAGAACACATCGTATCACTATTCTGAACCGATTTAGTAGTGAAAATACATCTTTCAGTGGAACTACTCCGATTAACAGTTTTAGACCTGACCGCACACAACACATTACGAGGTAAATCCGTAGATGACCCTATGTATAGCTACTCTCTTTCGAAGGATTTCTATTTTCACTAACCCTTGCACTATCCTGACGATTATCTGCCAACGTAATTTCCAAATTATCAACTAAATTCACACGATCACTCAATTCACACGCAACATCACCAATCACACTATCACAATGCGAACCTTCAATGGATTCAGTCATATCACAATTACTTACCTCAGGAAACTTCAGATCAAATAATTCGACAAGTTTGGAACGTAGGCCTAATAACTCATTCGCAAAACTCACATCACTCAAAGACCAAACACCAATTAAATCCTGTAGCCGATGTACCCAATGAATAGACCTATACTTAATTCGTTTCCGTTGAGAAGTAGCCGTTTTCCCCAGAACATTCACAACATTTAAAGAATCCATTAAATTAGAAACAGTGGACACTATGGTGGACTTACCGGCGCTCCAATAAGAATGTTCATGGTCAGGAATAATAATAGGTTTATTCTTTACTCTCATCAGTACAGCAATATCCAACTCCCTATGATAATTAGGCTTTTCACTTCTGACCATCAATTCATGGACCACCTCATCTCTGGTCAGATAATAACAAGTAGGCAAAGGTCTCACTTCCATTTGTGACAATATTAAACATGAAACAAAACAACATACATATATTAGAAGTTATAAACATATGCATAATCGCACTTCACGTAAGTTAAGGTTAAGTGCATACCTCCACGCCCACACACAACACTGCAATCTCGATACAATAAGAAAATGTGGTAAAATAACGTTAACCACGCTCTGCTACCAATGTAACTCCCCCCTCCTAACAGCAGAGTACGACCGAGCCCATTTGCGATATAACCCAGATGAATGTACCGAGACTACAGTATCTAGCATAGGCCTAGAAATAATACACTGATACAAACTGCGGTAACAACTTCTATTAACAATAACACTTACATACATTACATGACATTTAAAAGACATGGAAAAATACAACATTCTTATATTCTAAACGACAAACCGACGTTCACAGTAATCCAAGTTTCCAATCAAGCAGTGACAACGGCGTATAATCTTTCACAACATTCCTTCACTTTCATAGACTCGCCTTGTTACTAATATTCCTCAAATCGTCGGTAGTTCCAATATAAAGCTCATTCGTGTTCCAACACATGTTAATAGCCCTGAATACATTTATCTCTTCCGATAATCCAAGAGCCTTCAAAGCAAACATTGTCAATCCAACGTCCACTCACTCTCATAAAATACTCAACTTCTTCACAATATCAATATCAGCTGCTCGATAGATATACATGCTTAAACCCATGTCAAGATGTCGTAATTCATATATTTTAATATAATACTTGACTATCCTCGGCAGCAAAAATTTATAAACGTCTAAGCCCTGTCATGGCTTCCTGAGAACTTCTCTTGTTCACTCCTCGGCTGACGGAAGGAAGACTACTGTTACCGATTGCAAACAGAAGATTCATCAAACAAAAAACCAACAGCAACAACTTCAATACATCATCCAAGGTTAAGGCTACCAAAACAACTCACCACATGTATCTAGCCCTATGTTATCACTCCCGGCTAACATGATTCTTACCCGACAAGTCATATTTTACATCTCAAAGTCAAAGCAGGTTGTACCACATAATACAGTACAGATATTTACTCTCGGAGACATGAACTATCACCGTATCTCAGGCCACTTTGATACATAACATGCCGAGCAGCAACTCAACTACTGTCTTCTTCCATGGAGATCCAAGTCTAACCAAAATATTACAAGATCTCGGCACACTTCGTACTTGACATGCAACATAATAGTTAGACAAATGACAACTAACTCGGCGTTCTCTCACAGGACCGGAACAACAGCTGTTTTCAGTAGAAAGACAAATATAAGTTCTTACCTTTCGGTGTAGCTCTCTAGCGGGAAAACAGAGAACCGAAGTCATCACACCAGGCAATCAAAAATAAACATATCGAAAGACGTAGCAATCGTAAAAGAGTGACGTAATACCGGCACAATGATGATGATGTTCGAGGAAAATATAAGTCATGTTTAATTCAAATGCATATTTTGTGCTCTAATAAATTTATTAAAATACATACTGTGGCTAGGCTCGGGCTGAAAAAAAATGCATCCTGCAAGGATAACTCAGAACAAGTGAAGGTAGTAGGGAAAGAAGTGTCGAGTTCTGTAAAAAAGTGACCTAACAAAAAAGGTGAATATTAATCAGTATATCAGGTAAAGTGACGAAGGATCACCAAATATACGCATTGACATAAAGTTTTGGGTAGATCTTAAGAAATTATAACAAAAAGGTTTTAATTTCATAGTCAAGACGTAAGTTTGTCACGGCCACTAAAATAATATGCCGCGCGGAAACACGCAAGATGCAATGAATCCGATAGATTGCACAATTACCGGTAACTGCCCCATCTGCAAGCAGAAGGTCGAAGACGAAACAGCTGTCGCATGTGATGTTGTGTGCCAAAGATGGCATCACCTCACATGCGCAGAGCTTCAGCAAGGGCAATTCAATGCCCCAAAGACAACGCTCAAAAAGAAATCGAAATTGATGTGGTTGTGTTATGATTGTGAACAAGACTACTTGAAATATAAAGCAGGAAGATCAATGCATATGGTGCTTGAGTTATTAAGAAATGATGTTAATGAAAAATTAGACAAAATGGAAATAGATATTGGTAAGCTACGGGAACAGATGGTCGATAAAGGCCGAGGTACTGTTATCAAGAGGTTGGCTCCACAACCAGAAATTAAACCACGCATGCAGACAAAAATATCGAATCAGGAAAATATGGATATGCAAGGAAATGAAAATGATAATCGTCAGCCAAAGGATCAATTATTCATAGAAATGCAATACGATAATAAAACAGATACTCAACTCCAGGACAATATAGAGTTTGAAGAGGTATGGAACAATACTTACCGGTATGCAGAAGTGATAAATGGGTACAATAATAATGAAAACAAGGACACTGAATGCGAGGTAATGGAATTCAGAACCTGTGGTATGGAAGGGGAAGAAGACAGCTCCCCAATGGATCAAGTGGCTTCATCTACTAGCCAAACAGAGGTGGATACAAACTACAGCCTACGCCGGCCGGAAGCTGCCAGAAAATACCGGAACAAGGACGGGAATCGCAACGAACGATTTTCGTCAGCCGAGCTCACCGAGTCCATCAGTAACCAGCACCCTGGAACTTCTACCAGCCGCCCTCAAAATATGATCACAAAAGCAGATCTGGAGGAGAGAATCCTTGGAAAAGTGAACCAACAAATGAAGACCATGATGGAAAATTTCTCAAAGATAGTTAAGACAATGATAGAAGTAGAAACCATAAAGCAAAAATCACCGGAATCTCATCAAATTTCCCAAGAGAGAAATATAGTGAGACTAGTAGACACCGGTACCAGACCACAGAGACGAGAACATAAGGAGCAACAGGATCTACCCCAAGGGAAGTCAAGCGAAACTAGGGAACAAAAGACCACACATTTATCCGGTGACGAAGGAAAATACGAACTAGAACCATACCCAAGCAAGTACCAGGGCAGACGAGAAAACGAAAATGAATGGCTAACGGTGGTGAGAGGTAAAAAGAGGCACACGAGAGAACAAGGTCCCAAAGCGGAAACAGATTCGAAGGGAAAGATAAGGGGGACAAGACAAGGGGAAAACAGAATAAGGGCAGCGGAAAGAAGTGTCATAAAATAATTAGCAAAAAAGGTTTACTAAATACAGTCCTAAACTCCAAAATTGATGGGAGAAGAAACAAACACCGACATCCATTGGTCATAACCGGAAACAGACGGTTATATTCAAAAAAGTACATTTGACTTGTACGGTATACAAAAACAAAAGAACACTATTAGAAATACAAAAACAAAAGAAACACACTATGAGAATTTGTGAATGCAAACTCACACTTCCCCCCATTCACAAATTGCAAAAAAAAAACTTAAAACAAAAAAACAAAAAAATACATATCTAGCCTTACACTAACAACAAACATTTGCATATCATTCCTTGTATGGTAGCAAAGGGCAACATACAGGTCATGATCTAGGCTAAAATACAGACATGGATCACATTTGCTTTGATTTAAGCCAAGCTTGACAAGTTGTGCAGTGATACAATTGTGCCAATCTTTACCAGCCTGACATAAACCGCAAATACTCTTGTTGAGTTTTAGCACATATTCTGGGTATTCTACACTGCGAAAACCTTCTGGTTGATTTACAAATACAGTTTCCTTAATTTTGCTATTAAGGTATGCCGATAAAATGTCCAAATGACAATTATCCCATTCACGCTCTACTCCTATGGCTATAAGGGTCCTAATAGTTTTCCTTTTTACCACAGGACTGTAGGATTCAAGGAAATCTGTACCCTTTATCTGACTGAAACCTTGAGCTACTAAATGTGCTCTATACCTAAGTACTTCACCTTCTTGGTTTCGTTTAGTTTTATACACCCATTTGGTGCCTATGACAGTCTTGCCACCTGCATCTTCTGCAAGTGTCCACACATTATGTTTTTCCAAGAGGGCAATCTCTTGGTTCATTGCCTGAAACCATTTATCTTTGTCATCTCGTGAGGTGGCTTCTTGAAAAGACACCGGATCGTTATATTCTGACCTCAACATGACAATGCGACATTTGACCTTGACTTCATTACAACATACACACTTGCTGGGAAGGTTTCTCTCTCTACTCGACCTGCGTAATACTGTGTGTTCAGGCTGTAATGGAGCGTCTATTACGACATCAGAATCTGACAAAGAGGCATCACTATCACTTGTTACAGAATTTTCATTTCCTGATTCGGCTACTTCGTGTTCAAACACGTCACCTCCACAATCTTTCTGCTCGACAAACACTTCTCCAACTGTTCTAGGTTCACAATCTATCTGAGTTACAGGTTTTTCCTGGGCTTTTACAAAAAACGGAAATACATCTTCAACAAATTCTACATTCCTGGATTTAATGACACATTTCTTTTCGATGTCCCATACACGGTAGCCCCTCGAGTCATCGGGGTACCCTAGCATTGCACCAACATTTGCCCTTGGCACTAACTTTTCCACATTACGTTTATGGATCCAAACTTTACAACCAAATGATTTTAACATATGCAATTCCTGGTCTGACAACTTTCTACTCGTCCACAGTTCAAATGGGATGTTCTTTACAGTTGATGACACACACCTATTCTTTATATAGCAGGCTGTGCTGATGGCTTCCCCCCAAAATTGAACTGGCATGCCTGACTGAATGAGCATGCACCTACTAGTGGTGAGAAATTGCTGGTTGAGGCGTTCAGCAACGCCATTCTGTTGGGGAGAGTAAGCCATTGTTAACTTACGAACAATACCTTCCTTTTCAAGATAGTTACAAAACTCTGTACTTAAATACTCTCCACCGTTGTCTGAATGGAAAGATTTCAACTTGGTCCCTTGTGCTGTCTCCATTAGGGCTTTAACCTTGAGAAACTCATTAAATGCATCACTCTTATGCTTAAGAAACCTTACATATGAGAATCTGGTACAATCATCAGTAAATGTAATAAAATATTTGCTACCTCCAATCGATGGGTGCTCTAGCTGGCATACATCAGAGAACACAACATCTAATGGCTTCTGAGATACATGATCTCTTTCATTAAATTTAAGTCTTTTCATTTTACCTTGTTTACAAGTATCACAATCAAGATTCTTTTCTTTGGGTATAAAATCACGATCTGGAATGTTCAGAGCATGGCCAAAACGCTAATGCCATATTCCGCTAGTTACAGCTTTGTTGCTCTTAGCATACACAACCTCCACCTCGTCATTACAAGCAAATTCTTTCCCTTGTTCTACCATAAAATAATCACAATTTACCTCATACATATTTCCAACAGCCTCACCCGTAAGGAATATACCCTCATGATCTGACAATACAACTTTGCTATCTTTAATGGTTACGACTGCACCTTTCCTGTCAAATTGACCTACAGATATTAAATTGTCTTGAAGGGCAACATACAAGGAATGATATAGGCTAAAATACAGACATGGATCACATTTGCTTTGATTTAAGCCAAGCTTGACAAGTTGTGCAGTGATACAATTGTGCCAATCTTTACCAGCCTGACATAAACCGCAAATACTCTTGTTGAGTTTTAGCACATATTCTGGGTATTCTACACTGCGAAAACCTTCTGGTTGATTTACAAATACAGTTTCCTTAATTTTGCTATTAAGGTATGCCGATAAAATGTCCAAATGACAATTATCCCATTCACGCTCTACTCCTATGGCTATAAGGGTCCTAATAGTTTTCCTTTTTACCACAGGACTGTAGGATTCAAGGAAATCTGTACCCTTTATCTGACTGAAACCTTGAGCTACTAAACGTGCTCTATAGGCAACCGGAAACAGACGGTTATATTCAAAAAAGTACATTTGACTTGTACGGTATACAAAAACAAAAGAACACTATTAGAAATACAAAAACAAAAGAAACACACTATGAGAATTTGTGAATGCAAACTCACAAGAAGCGCATGGTTATACGTGGGCAAGCTAGGCCCAGATACGACGGAAATTGATATTAAAGAATATCTTGAAGAAAACGGTGTTGAGGACAGAATACACTGCGACCTGATCAATGAGAGGGCGGAAAGTAGAGCTTTCAAAATAGGTATCCCTATGAAGAATCTAGAATTAGTCCACGACGGTGATTTCTGGCCAGCCGATGTTGTCTGCCGGCCCTTTCGACAAACATGGAAGTATAGGGGCCCGACATTTAGGGATTAATATTCTTACATGGAACGTTGAAGGCCTGAGGGGAGCTCTGAACCTACTACCGAAGGATTTCCTGAATAACTGCGACATAGGAATTTTAACAGAGACTATGGTTAAAGAGGACACGGTATTTAACGTTCCGAATTTCTATAATTTTCACGCATATGCGAAACAATGCGAGACCCGAGGAAGACCCTCAGGAGGTGTAGTTTGTGTCATTAAACCAGATCTAGCTCCTTTTAAACTCCTGCTAAGGGAAGAAAACGTTCTGGTCATACAGACAAAGATTGGAGTCATAGTGGCAGTGTATTTTAACCCAGACTACACCGCAGCAGATATAGTTGATTGTCTAGGATCAGCTCATAGCCAATGCAGAAGAAGTGACAAAATAATAATTGCGGGTGACCTGAACTGTGCAATAGATAGGCAAGATAGAAAATAGGAAGAAGTGATGGCCTATCTACGAACAGAAGGGTTTACAGTACGCAACAAACGACAGGATTGGACATACATAGGTCACAATGGGGCTAGCACAATAGATCTAATTCTGACACGAGGTTTCGAATTGTGTGCAGACGCTACCCCAATCAAAAAAGAGGCAGCTCTCATCCGCAAACATATCCCAGTAAATATGTTTATAGAAACCACTGATCATAAAGCCGTAAGAGACAGGAAACGTCAAACACTCAGTAAGAAATTCAACATGGATGTAATAAAATCAAAAATGGTAGATAGAGATCAGATAGAGAGGAAAATACAAACAGGAGATATTTAAGGAGCTGCTACGTGGCTGAGGTCATGCATAGAAGGTGGAGCCACCCCGCTAAACGTAAACAGGAAAGCAAGGCCCTGGTTCGACGAAGAATGTTACAGAAAGAGGTAAGCAACGCTAGAAAGACTGCACAAAGTTAGAGAGAAGAAAACCGACGAAACCCTCGACAGCTACCGACGAGAAAGAAAACTCTACAAAGACCTCACCAAGAAGAAGAAAAGGGAGTACTTTGAGGAAGAGCAGAGAAGAATGTTAGAGGAGGCAGAGGAAGACCCATATCGTGCCCTCCGCCCAAGAGAGCAAAAATTCCAACCTAGCATCCCCATGGAGACATGGGAAGATCACATGAGAGAAGTTATATGTGCTAAAGAAACGAGACCCCTGTTCAAGCCACCACTGATACCAGAAACAGATGAAGTTTTTACACCAGAAGAAATAGCCAAAGCCATACAAGAAACCTTCGAGCATACAATAGGATAGAGAGGCCTTGGCCAGCGGAACATGGGGCCAGAATAAGATCAGCTGATGTTGGTATAAAATGGCGCTTATGCACAAGTTGTCAGCGCGAGCGTAAAGATTATACTTAATAATTATCGATATACGAGCCCATTTTTGCAGTATAATATATTACAAATATGTAAAATACGCATTTTCCCTTATGTAAGAGACTGAATGTGAAGTTATATAACGAAAATGGTTATATCTTGCGCTGCTTACAATTTCAGTCAGAGGTTTGAAAAAGAGAACAGGCTATCTTTTCACGGGTAAGAATTAAAATATATGACCTAAAATACACAGACTTGATTACATACATTTCCCCAATACAGCTGGCATCCAGCGGCGTAGCCGTTCTCGTTAAATCATGCAGCACGCTCGGATATCGCAGGTCGAATCCCGGCGCTGACTGCTGCTATCCCGAGAGTGGTTTATCCCCCAGGATTTTCCACACTCCCCCCAGGCAAATGCCGGGATAGCACCTTAGTTCAAGTCCCGAGGCACCCCCTTCATCCCTGTCCCTAATAAAGTTACACACTACTACAATCATCACATCAATACAGGTTATCAGACAAGTTCAACCCACACTCAACTACACGGAGCTGATGACCAAGATGTCACAAGCCCCTTAAATGAATTAACAACCACCAATGCGGCTATACACACTACTGCAGTCATCACAGAAATTTAAGTTATCAGATAAGTTCAACACATAGGCCTACTCAAGTACACAGGGCTGATGATCCGGAAGTCCCTAGCCACCAAAAATGAATTTACTAAATAGGGAAGGGGATAACATTTGGATATTTGTAAGATTTATTGCTGTAGGTGATACATATTTGGAGTGGGGATATCATTGGTTTTCTTTTAAGATGCAGTGCTGGATATCACTTTGTACGCATAATTAAATGTATTCGCTTATTTCAGCTTCCCTTCAGACCCTGAATTGCTTAATATATGGACCATAAATATTTATTTATTTATTTATTTATTTATTTATTTATTTATTTCTTTATTTACATAGGTCCCAATGAGCCTGAGCTCGTGTTAGGGACAATCAAGTAACATAGTTACAGAATGGCATATATACAATTTTTGTAACATTATTGTTTAATTTATTAGTAACTTATATTAGATTGCTAGTGACTAACTTTACAGAGATGATTCGGTATGATACATTGCATTGCTTAAGACTTAAGACTATTGTATATGGGCTATTCATTCCTTAATAGGAAGTCTTTTGTTTTCCTCTTAAATGTTTTTATATGCCTAATGGTAGCGAGTTGTATTCTTTTATTATAGAGGACATAATTCCTTTAGTTCCAAATTTAATGGATTGGGAATGGCTGGTGAATATTTGATTTACTCCTCTTGTTGCATAATGATGAATGTCATTTGCGTGGGTAAAATGGATGTGTGTGTGTATCAATTTGTTTTCTAATTTGTATACAAATACTGTTGCTGACATAGCTATTTGTTCTTGCAGTGGCATAATTTTTGTACTTGAGTATAATTCATTTGAGGGTGTGAGCCAAGGAAATCCAAAGATAGATTTTATAGCACGTTTATGGAGTATCTCAAGTTCTTTTATCAGCTCCTTCTTACAATATCCCCATATGAAATTCATGTACATTAGATGTGAATGTATCAGAGCAAAGTATATATTTTTCAATTGTTGGCTAGTAAGACAGCTGTATCTTAATCTGAAAATAATACCAATTATAGGGCTGATTTTATGTTTTACATTTTCTACATGATTTTCCCAGGTTAGTGTACTCTCTAGTGTGATACCTAAGTATGTTGCCGATTTAACCCTTTCTATTTCTTTGTTGGCTATGTTGACTATGTTTGTGTCTCAATCTTGTATGATGGTTTATGGAAGAATAAATATTTTGTTTTAGTGATATTGATAACCATTTTGTGTGCTCTCAACCAATCCACCAGCTTATTGAGATCATAATTAATATTTAGCATAATTTCCTGTTCAGATGTTCCCAGATAGAGTATAAAAATATCATCTGCAAATAGTTTAAGCTTGCCTTTCAATTCTAATAATACTATATCATTAATATAGACCAAGAAAAGAATTGGTCCTAAGACAGAACCTTGAGGTACTCCTGTGTCAATTCTCATTTGAGTTCCTTTTACATTATCGATTGCAACATATTGTTTTCTGTTTGTGAGGTAGTTCTTGAACCAATAATGTGCCACTCCTCTGATGCCTGCAAATTCTAGTTTATTAAGGAGAATCTTATGGTTAACCAGATCGAAGGCTTTTTGAAGGTCAATTAGTACACCAGCAGCTAGTTTGTTTTCATCTAATGCCTTTTCTACATCAGTTACTACTTCAAATATAGCACTATCAGCTCCTCTATTTGGAATAAACCCATATTGGCAGTTTGCAAAGTAATCATTTTTCATGAAGAAATTCATAAGTCTTCGTTTAACAACGCTTTCTAGAACCTTGCTGATGGCAGATATAATATTAATGGGTCTGTAATTTGATGGGTGGGTTTTGTCTCCTTTTTTGTAGATCGGGACCACCCTAGAGACTTTACAGGCATCGGGGAATATACCAGTCATCAGTGAAAGATTTATTATTTTGACAAGATATGGTGTAAGGCCCTCAAGACACAATTGTAGCATGACATTAGTAGTGTTGTCCTCACTTATATTGTTTTTGTGTTTTAGGGAGTTTATAATTGATTGTATTTCATTGGCATCAGTAGGTAACATAAAGATTGTCTTAGTGCTAGTAGTATTTTTATAGCTTGTAATGTCCGAGGTAGAACCATTTCCTTGATTTTCCCATATACTGTTAGCAATATTGACATAATATTTATTAATTTCATCACATATATTTTCCTTTTTTCGATATTTGTGCCGTCGACTATAAGTTTGATAATTTCATTTTTCCCCTTCTTTGGCCTATTTAACATCTCATTAACAACACTCCACACTTCCTTCTGATTATTTGCATTTTGAATTTTTTGGTCAAAGTAGTTTCTTTGTAGGTTTCTCTTAAGTTTTGTAACTTGGTTGCTAATAATTTTATATTCCTCTAAAATTTCTGCAGATGGTTTTTTAACTTTGGTTTTTGTATATATCTTATCTTTCCTGTGTATTAGTGTTAAAAGATCTTGTGTGATCCAGGGTTTTATTGGTGGGGCACTTGGCTCCTTATTCGTATATTTCATAGTACAGGCTTCTATTCCTTTATTAATAAAATCACAGAATTTATTGTAGTAGTCATTGATGTTAGTTTCATTGCATACAAATTCTTGAGTTATTAAATATTTATTAAGTTTTTTGTAGTTTATTTTATCCTTTTCTATTGGCCTATTATCGCATATTGAGTTCCTGTTTATCTTTTTGTTTCTCATTTCACAGATTAGTAAATGGTGATCACTCAAATCATTATCAATATTATAGACATTACATATTTTGTCACAGTCGTTCACCAATACATGATCAATTAGAGTAGAGCTAGTTCGTGTTACACGAGTTGGATATTTTGTATTACATAAGACTAGACCGTATGATTTGACTAGGTTAATATAACTACTAGTATATCTGTCCCCAAATAATAGATCGATATTCATATCACCTAGCATTATAACAGGATTAGTTGAGTAAGAACTAATAATTACTTCGAGATCAGTTAGAAAGTGTGGAATATTGCTTTTATGAGGGTTATAAGCAGTGATTATATTGTATTCTTGATGGCCTTTTCTCACAGTAATGTGCAGTATGCTGTGGGTGGAATTTATTTCCTTTACAAGGGTACTGCTACATTTGTTTGAAATATACAAAGATACTCCCCCTCCAGTTTGCTTTCTAACTATGTGATATGCAACATATTTCTTAATATTGAAAAACATTTTTGTTTGTTCTGTTAACCAATTTTCTGAGATTGCTAGGACATCTACCCCTTTGATTCTGTCTAACATTATTTGGATATCATCGAACTTGTTTTTTATGCTATGTGCATTTATGTGTACGCATTTTAGTGTACTGGTATCGGTTATTATCTGTTTACTGTCCTTAATTTTATAATAATCGCTAAGTGTATTACAGTTACACTCGGTTAATGCTAGTGTATTATTATTTGCATTAACTAAAACATTTAATTTCTGTAATTCTAGTTCCATATGGGATAATTAGTAGATATCTTACTATTACCTGTACATAGATTTTAGTTTGAGAGGGCGAGTTCATCCAGTATTTTAGCTCTTGATATAAGCTTTGAGGGTCCATTTTGATTTTTCCGAATGTATATTTTGCAGTCTCTGACCCAAGTTGCAAAGATTTTTCCCTGTTGTCTTAATTCACGGCACTTTTTGGCGATGGTTTCATTTCTTGGGGTCAGGTGTTCATTGATATATATATTACCACCATCACTGTAACCAATTTCACTCGTCTTCAGGGTCTTCTTTTGTCTTCTGCTACTGAGAATCTCTTCCTTCTTCCACCTATTATTTAATTTCACAATTATCGGTTGAGGCCCAGGCTTTGTTGACGGGAGGCGGTGAGCTGCGTCTATGTTTGCCCTGGTGATTTCAACTCCTAACGCCTTGCCAATGTCCGAGATTTTGTGAAATACATCCTCCTCTCTTTCAGTGGGTATTCCATACACTATCAAGTTGTTCTTGCGCTGGTACTGTTTTAGTTCCTCCAATTCGCTGATAGCTCTAGATGCTGCCATTTCTGCGTCCTTGACGGGTTTTCTCTCTTTCTTCAGAGTTTCAATTTCCCGGTGGAGTTCATCATACTTTTCTGATAAGAAAGTTGCTAGTTTTTTTACCTCGTGGTTTTCTTCTCTCATCGCCGAAAGGGATTCCTCAAGTTTCTGGGAAAAAGATGCCATAACCTCTTTGAGGTTAGGTTGCGGGAGGCAGTCTTCACGATTGCATGACCATTTGAAAGTATCATCTTTCCGGAATTGTTGGTACATGTCTTTACTCATTTTCATGCATGTTACATGAAACCAGCGTCCACACTCACCATCACATCCTACAGCCTGCTGATTGTTCTTGATCTTTTTGCCGCATGGAGCACAGTTGACCGTCATGATATTAAATGTTATATGTCTTCTCTTTTAACAAGTTATGTATTGTATTTCTCTTACGTATTTTATCTACACTGTTCACACAATATTTACCACTTTAGTCACTCGCGTAATCCTCGGTAAACCTGCGTAATTTCTTAATTTTGCTTACGTTTAGAATATAAACCTTTTACATATCCGCCATGTTGTATATATATGAATTTTAATTGATGATTATCGGCAAACTTTCTTGATTTATAAAGGAAAACCAGCATAATAGAAGCATAGGGCCTACATGTTACTAAAAAGTACCGTAAGCTAGTACTAGAATGCTTTGTAGAGTTTATTATTTTAGATATGTAAAAATATTACAAATATAACCAAGTCAGACAATTATTACGGATAAGAATTATACGTAAACGTATTTTATTCACCATTTTATAATTTCCTAACCATGTAGGCCCTACAAAAGTCACCTATGCAATCCAACACTGATATGTCAACACACCAAAATATCGCATATAACGATTATACTTCACACTTTTCATACAAAAAAGAGCAGCAATATTCAGAAGGAATTGTAGTTATTGCCACCTTCAACAAAAAATAGTCTGTTAATCACAAGGAATACGCTTGAATCGGGATTTTAAGTCACTTCATAATGCTATTCTTATGGGAGACATGTTTGTTTTGCCCAACATCAGCTGATCTTATTTTGGCCCCAAGGTCAGCCGGTAGAAGCATAGCTGGCGCCCTCTCTATCCTATTGTATGCTCGAAGCAAGAAACTAAGAACAACAGAACCCCGGGCCCAGATAGGATAAGAAACGAACATCTAAAGCAGACATCCCAGGAATTCCTCCCAATATGGTTCTCCCTCTTGAACAAATGTATGGCATTAGGGGACATACCGGACGAATGAAGAAGGTCAATCATCAAATTACTGTATAAGGGTAAAGGGGACACGGCCAGCCCGAATGCATACAGAGGGATAGCCTTAGAGCCCGCTGCGCTGAAACTCCTAACGAGAATTCTAACGAGGCGCCTGTCAGAAAGGCTCGAGCCACTACTCCCGGAGGAACAATTTGGGTTCAGAAGAGGGAGATCCACGACTATAGCGGCAAATGCTCTACTAGACTAAATAAGATACACACTAGAAAAGACCAGGGGAAAGCTATACGTAGTTTTTGTCGATTATTCAAAAGCCTTCGACTTGGTCAACCGAAAGTTGCTTATGGACAAGCTAGAAGAACTAATAGGCAGAACAAGTACGACTGTACTTATATCAAATATATGAGCTAAGGACTATCTTCAAATAGACGACGGAATAGGAAGATCGGAGTGGATATCCCAAACGAATGGCGTACTTCAAGGCGATCCACTAAGCCCTATATTGTTCAATGTTCTCACATACGACGCACAGTGTGTCGAATCCCATATCTAGGTGGAAAAAATTCACTGTCGCAAATGAAAGCGAAAACTGGCTCATTTGATAGTGAACAAACCAGATGGTGACCTTCGATCTTCTTTTCCGCTCTCTGGTGCGTAGGAGGGAGGTAATAGGTTCTGAAACGTCTTCCTGGCAGTTATCAAGTCATTTGATAGGAGGTGCCGGAGTGAACCGAACGTTGTGTTCTAGTGAGTTCAACGAGGTGTTGTCTTCTGCGGCTCATGGAATAGTGAAAAGAGGTATGTGCTCGCACTTTGTTGCGCAATACAAGCTTTCTGCACTAAATTAATCATTTAATTTATGAGTGCCTCATAGTGCCACTTTACTTTAAACGTCATTCGAAAGGAAATTTAATGTAGATTCAGGATCTGTAGTGGTTTGTTTGCGCACGAATGTGCATGATGGTTTATTTTCTTATTTTCAGTGACTATGTGGGCATTACCGCGAGAAGAATTTTTCAACGCGTAGCGTTCGTGTCGTAAATAGGGGCGTATAGACGTCATATTTCAATATGTTATGAATAAATTTGATCCTACAACTCTTACTGACACTCAGGTGCATGAGTTAAGAAACAAAATTAAGTTGATATCCCATAATATTAACAAAAATGGGAGAGTGCAGGAAGAACAATGCCACGTAGCCTACATAGGTTATCTACCTATGGAAACTATTGAGTTATTTAATGACCCCCAAGGAACTTTGACATCAAATGATGAAGACCAGTATAGCAATGACTACGATGCTCTGGACTCTACAAAAGAATCAGGTGACGAATGAACATTAGACATTTTGTTATTATTAAGGGGAGTGAGATTAATGACAACATTACCGGTACTTGACGAATGGACGTTTTCATTTTATTTGCAATAGGAGAAATAGGCATAATATTCAATATACCTAGTTGTCTTTATTTCCATGCTTTTCTAGAGAAATAATATTGTTTTCGTGTGCGAAGTGTGTTTACTAGGACTGTAAAATGACATTTAGTTATAAAGAAATGGTTTGTATGATTTTGACGAATATTTTTTATTTTTAGAAAATAAATGTTATTTTTTGTGCATATTTCGTTGTTCTATGTTTAATAACAATTTAATATGCGTTTTTAATCTGGATGATAATACATACAGTGACTTCGTCTATTCCCTCAAATAAGGTGTAACAAGAATACTTCACTGAAAGTTCCATTGTTATTCATACTTTATCCAGTTTTAAATAGTATGTTTACCACTGTCATAAACTATCGTATACACATCCAAATCGTGATTTTTACTACCAAAAATGGATGATTCTTGTGATGCTTTCGGTCATTTTTACACCTCACCTTAACCCTACCCCCTATATATTTACCTCCGAAGATCGTACACTTTAGACGATGCCAGAAATGAATTCAGCGACCTCGAAAACGGTATATTGCCAACTTTTAATAGAATCCCAGCACTATTAACGAAGTTATTAATTTTTTCAACCTAGAATTGGGATTCGACACACTGTACGACGCCGCGAAAGAAATAAAGGTAGCCAACACATATATCTATGCCGATGATATGGCCATCGCAACGACGGATATAGGAGCTCTACAGACAGCAGTTGACACATTAAGCAAATGGGCAGAAAGAAACGATATAAAAATAAAAGAAGAGAAGACTGAAATGGTAGTATTTTTAGGAAAGGGGGCAGGCTCTCCGAGGCAGAAAATGTGAAATGCAACGGGAAACCCCTCAAAAGATCAAGCTACTTCAAATATCTCGGTTTCACAATGCAGATAACAGGGAACAGCTTTAGACTCCACATCAGAACAAGGACGGTGGCTGCAGTCAGAGCCATGAACGAAATCAGGAGCATCAGACTGCTATCAATCAGCGCAGCTATGGAACTATTCAGACTGAAGATATTGCCCGTCCTTGTGTATGGAATCGAACTGGTATGGGAACAACTCACATACAAACAGTTAGAGGAGATTGAAAGAGTGAAAGCCAGGTACCTCAAGAGGGCTGTTGGAGTTTCAAAGAGTACGCGATCGAGACTGGTGTATGAACTCACCAGGGAGACGTTTCAAATAGAAGATCTGTGATCAACGCTGCTGCTGCCATCAAGTCATGCCTACAACAAACTTCTCCAAGATCTAAGAGAGAAGAAAAGAGACATACGACCCGACTTCTATAGTACCTGCCCGATGCAAGACAAAGCCTGGGTGCAAGCGAACTATGAAATGCGACATGTCACTACGAGACTAGCAGTCCATGGCTTCCACCACAAGCTATGCTCCAATAAGACGTTCCACGACGCGAACGATACCTGCATCTGTGTCCTGTGCTCAGAAAAATGTGATCAATACCACATTCTAAAGTGCAAGAAACGATATAGATCTATCGCTGCTTATAGCAAGGACAACTAAACTTTATATGTAATCTTTGCTGTAATCATTGCACGGTTTGTGCGCATTTCTAATTATATACATAACTCAGAAAACACCATGCACAATGCCTCATGCAAGTCACGGAACTCCGAATACAAGTTAAGGTTGCGCCCACTTTGGACGTAGTGCTTGGCTTCACTCAAACGAGCTCAGGGTATTTCCTCTTATTATTCTTTCTTCCATGATAGAGACTACGTTTGGAGGTGCCCGATTATGAAAGAAACTGCATATTTCTATGTTAAAAATTAAGCACAAATGTTCGTTTATGAAACACATGTGCCACTAATTTAGAGGGAGCATTAAAAATAATATAAGGATCGATCCTTAACTCAATTTCGATATAGATGGCGCATGCCCGTATTTGATATTAGGCACCTCACTTATGTTATAGTTTAACCACTTCTTACAGAAACGGGCTCATATTGTCAAGTCAGTCTTAGGCGAGTGTAACTGCAAACTGTAATAACCAAACCTAAAACCCAGGTTAAAACTAGAGCATAGCGTTTAGAAGAGAAAGTGTGCCGACTCCCGAGTTTGCCGTATCTTTAGTATGGGTAGTTGCTGCGCCCGCCGGTAGACTGCGCAGCGGTTGATTGTGGCTGGCTGGAGACACTTTCTAAGCGCTTGCGAGTTTGAAAACATAGAAATGCTGCCGTGTTTAGTCCTTATTTCTTGGTGTTGAAGAAGCGATAGTTAAATAATACATACGTTATGCCACTGGTGTGGTTAGTATTTGTAAGCCTTTACACTTACTTCTTTACATTTGTGCTGTCGAGTGAATTATAACCTGGTAAGATTCGTCAAACAAAACTGTGTAAGCGAATATGCCTTGTTGTTTTGTTCCCGGGTGCCGATCTGGATACGACATGTCATCAGCAACAGGTAGGCACTTTTTTAGACCTCCAAAAGCCGAAGATGATTTATTTAAATGGGTAAAGGCCATTCCGAGGAAATACATTAAATCATCAAATAAGTTTATGTATGTGACAAACATTTCTCCGGTAATTTCCTTATTAAAACGGACACTTTCATTATAGAAGGAAATGGCGAGAATGGGATGGAGTTTGAAGCCTGGTGCAGTCCCACACTATCTAGCAGGGTACATTGTCAAGCAACTAAGGGCAGGAATCAGCTGTGTGACGTGTGCAACAACCCTTCAAAGTGAAAAGGCCGTCGGACACAACAGCTGCAACTTTCACTCACATAAAGGACTTTGGCACAATAAATGCCCTTAGTTACCTAACTCACCCGTCTGACAGTGTCTTCAACATTCTTTTACATGTCGAAATAGTCGTTGAAATGAAATGATCTTCCCTTTCAAATTTGTGGGGTGATATATTTTATGAGTGTTAGGACAGCATTGATGATATTGTTTTAGGGCCGTGATTTTTTGATCTTGTATGGAACATAAACTGGACCTTATTGGAAAACTCGTTTTTCATTTCATGAAGTGCGCCTTTTCTTTCGTACGAAAGAAATTAGGAAAGAGCAGTCATCTTCTAAGTCAGGAAAATCATCGCGTAAGCTGTCCAAAGCTTCGGACAACTGAAAGCTGTAAGTTATATGGGGGAGTTTGTATTATATTATACTGTATTATATTATATTATATTTACTGTATTTGTGCAGTAGTGAATGGTCTGTAGCTTTACGATTTTTACAAATTCAGTTACATTTTGACCCACGTCTCAATATTTTATTTCGTTATTATATGAACCTATGACGCAATCTGATGTTCCATAATCAACACAATGGACGTCAGCGTTTTATATACTCAGTGCGGACAATTTTATATTTGGATCATCTTGTCTAATACAACGTAGTGTAAGCTGATAACATTCAAGTACTGAAAAGTAACATTCAACTGCTTGTATTGATACCGTCCTCACTCAGCGCTAGCCGACGCCAGAGCCACCTAGTGGCTGGACCATACAAACTCCACAAAACTCGTCACTTTCTCTTCTATACGCTATGACTAGAGGGAGCGCCAAAATTCTCCTATTGATTACTCACGGCCGACTGGATACAAGCTGAGCAGCAAGGAGGATATATGAGCAGTGTGCGGAGCTCGCATCCTGTTGGCTGTGGATTACTATATTTTGTGTATATTGCGCGGGACTATTCGTTGTTATTATGAATGGGCGTTGGTTAATTTATAGGGGCATACTGGCGTTATTTGTGGATGTGTAATTATTGGTGAAACTAGATCGATTCAGAAAATGTCGGTAAATGCCTCTCTTATTAACCGCAAGTTATACAAATTATGCAAGGTTCTTGTTGGACAAGGTAAGGCCATGACAGGCGTCATATATTTCTTTAGACCAAATAGATGCTCTTTAAAAACAAATGTTATATATTATTTCATCTAGACTGTGCTTTATGATGGGCGTGCTTCCTTTCTATATTGTGGAATTTAATAGCTCGTCGGAAACAAATGGCCGGGTTTGTCCTGAGGGTTATAACTTGTTTATGTACTGTCGTAAGTTTCGTAGCAGAGCTGATCCACGATTTGAATAATTTAAACAATTACGGCAAGTCTGTGTTTAGAAACTCACAGGATTGACATAATTATGTATGGTATTGTTGGGTTGGGAGTGTTACCATAGCTCTTGATCAGAACCTTTATCTGACATCTTCGAGCTAAACTAATGTAGCCTATTAAAAAAATGTGGTTGATGTTTAAATCGTAAATCACGCATGGGTCTCATATTATCATTATTTGGAAGTAACTGGATTCGTGGTGAGGCATACACATAACAACTCTGATAAGTTATGATAGCTCATCTTTGCTGTACATCTGATCATTGGTTTCTCCCCCTCTCGACCACCTCGTGGTGTAGTGGCTAGTTCCGTGGTCGATTCTCGCTTCGGTCAAATTTAATTCTGGTCTGAGGGCTGGGACAGGGTACGCTCAGCCTCCTGAGGCAAAACTGGGAAGAGATGGGTTTGATTCTCACCTCGGCCATCTTGGAAGTGGTTTTCTGTGGGTTGCCCTCTCCTGCTCCAGGCAAACTGCCGTCTCCTTCCCAATCCTCGATTGACTTACAAATACACACGCTAATACAACCATCAAAATATAACAGGTTATCTGACCAATTCCACACACACACACACCTAAGCACACTGGGCTACATGACACCATTGGTTGCTAGATTAACTGGAAAGTTTTCCCTTTTACAAGGTCCGTATTGACGTGTACAAATCAATTTTAATGGGGTGAGGGGCGGAGACCCTCACCCCATTAAAATTGACCATTGGTTGCTACTGGCTTAGACCACAGTCTGGGGACACCGTTGGATGCTACTAGGTTAGACCCATCCTTGTGTCTCAAGGTTCCAGCTACTGATAGCGCAGCACTTCTTTGTTCAAACATGTAATATTTGCATCCAATTTGTTTCTCCTTCAGTCATGTCTGTGACTTCTCCAATATTTCTTCCTTGTTTTATTGATTTGTGTTGTAGGCCTAGATTCTTGTAGAGATCTTTAATATATCAAAGAAAAAGAAATCGTGAACCATGTGACTTTGGCTTTCGACTGCCATAATTTGTGTTCTGTTAGATAGGATTTAATTGTCCCCCTATTGTAGGCTACCTTACCTTCAGTTGCGTGCCGGATGTGAGAAAGTACATTTATTGTTCACTTTAGACCATCCTCCCTTTTCATCACTTTTAACACCTTAGCTTATTGAAAATATATCATTTATGATATGCATACCTTTCGGGGAGTTGTTGGGAGTCGTTGCACAATCTCTACATACTCAATAGCCACTGCTGCACCGCAATAATTATTTCACAGAAAGAATGCAATTTTTCTTCACTTTCGGACGCCATCTTTGAGTCATGTGACCCCCGAAAGACGATCATGTGACACGTTACCAACTTGAATAAAGAAATTCACCACACGCCTTCGCTACTAAGTTAGGCACTGTCTTGTGGAAAATTACTGCTAGTACTACAAGCAAGGGGGTCTGGGGCGTAAGCCCCAGGTTAGGTTTGTTTTTGTATGTAAAACATTAATAAGATAGAATTTATGTCTGCTACTAGGTTAGGTACTGCCTGGTCGAAGATTAATGCTAGTACCGGTACCACTAGCAAGGGGGTCTGGGGCATAAGCCCCAGATTAGGTCTGTTTTTGTATGTAAAACATTATAAATACATAAATAAACACTGTAATTGAGTTCACTTAGTGATTTCATACATCACGTGCGAAATAGTACCAAACGTGTGGGGTTGGCAAAACTGACTCAGTGGGAAAGATGGGGGTGAGAACTTCGATTTCAACTATATAAGTCGTGTCGCTATTTGGGCGGGATGGTGGGTCTATGACAGCGGAGCAGTGAACATCTAATACTCAATCCTCTCCTGATATCCTCCCGACTGTTAAATCAGGTAATTTCAGTTTTTAAAAATATTTATACAAAGGATGGTCTAAAGTGAACCACTACCGAAAGTACAATTGTTTGACAATGTGTAATTCCAACAGCAATAATGAGGATTTTTCTTGTGGGCAAGAAAGACTTAAGTAAACAGCATAAAAGTATTATTTAAAATTGTACGATTTTTTCCAAACTTTGGCTGATAATCTCGACATTTGAAGAAAGTTCAAAAACTTACTGGAGATGCTTGTGGAGTCGGTAGAAGTTGCTGCTGTGCAGAATATTGCTGACAATGCTCAAGGAAATGATCTCTTTAATACGCCACGGAAGCATTTTTATTAAAACTCTGAGTAGTGCAATGTCCCTTTTTGTAACTTATGTCAAGGTAGTTTATTGAAAATATATCATTTATGATTTACGTATCTTTCTGGGATTCTTTAAGAGTTCATTTCAATTTGAATTCCCACTGCCTGCACCGGAAATAATTCCTTTTTACGTAAATAAAGCATTTTTGTCGTGTTCATTTCCCGATGGTCCACCATTTTACAATACTTTTAAATAGAAATAACCAGATAAGATGACTTTGATAAGGAAGTAGTGCATACATTTTTTTTTTTTTAACCATCGTGGAGAGTATCCAAAGACTGAGAGGGTCAGACTCGATTTAGTTGAAAAAAATCTCTCAGGATTGAAAGAGGTCTGCTGTGTCCTGTACTATAGCTGTTCCCAACATAATATGTTCTTATGTCCTCTGGGTCCAGCTTTTCTACCGTAATACCGTAATACAACTAGTACAGTTCACATCACCAAACCTGTTATGCCTTCCCCCAGGGATCTGTCTGCGCTTTCTTCTCTCCTATTTATCCTGTGTAAAGCTCTACCCACAATGCTCAGTCGGCAGATGGAAGTCAGACCTGTGCTCTCTTATGGCGTCATTCACAATGTGAAGTTATATGTCGGTAGTAGATAGTTGACAATCGACAGCGTTTAGTCGGCTGTTGCCAATTTTATCTTTGACAGCCAACTGCATATTTAAGAGCCAATCAGAAAAGATCACAAGCTGACGTCACTTTGTCGTTTTCCCGCTCATCATCAGTTGTCTAGTTGACTTAGTTGTATTCGTGGTATATTCTTCGCATAATTACAGTATATAAGAAGATGACTGAATGTACTGACCTTGGGATCTTGTGAGGGAACGCCGGTGGATGTATGACATGAGTGAGCCCAAGTATTTAAAAGGAAACAGTTCATTGATTATAATGTTTTCCTTTGTAGCAAATGTAATGCAGTGGAAGGTAACGCTGAATGAGAGCTCATCGTACGATAAAATTTTCTCAAGTAGGGCCTACCGGTACTGAAATTATCCAAAATACATTTTCTAATGACGAAAAATAAATTAGGAAATGATTTAGTAATAGATTGAACGTGTTGGGAGCCCTCGGGCGTTCAATCGAAAATGACCAGCTACACAAAAACAATTGTTCAAAAATCAGTAGGCCTAATTCAGAGTTGGATTTGTTATTAATTATTTACAAGAGGGGATACTGGATGTACGAGTATTTTTCCTCAATTTTAACAATGCTGTACCAGTTAGCAGCAATTAAAATAAACCGTACAGCTCCAAGTCGTCCATCCTTGCAAATTTTAGGTTAGGTTATCGACAATTGACAACTTTCTCAAGGAATAAATGAAAGTCAAGTTATTATTTACTCCTAGCATTTTAACGACTGCGCATTGTGGGTGGCTAGGTTCCGACTTCTGACTTCATCTGCCGACAGCACATTGTGGGTAGAGCTTAAGGACACAGTGACTGCAACCACCATGGACAATGTCTCATTTTACTAGTGTGGATTTGCTTCATTTTAGCAGCGCATAGTGAAAAGAGAAAAGTTCTCGACATTAAAGAATCCATAGAAATATATCTAGCAAAGAAAGATAATCCAGCAAATCTGAATGAATACACATTTTTAGGAAGGTGGCGCTGCTAAAATAAAGTAAATCCACACGGACTAGTACAATGAGGCAATGAATGCTTATGGGAAGCGAAACATGTTAGGCCTATAGGAAGAGGATGCACTATACTAGGTCGTATCGCAAGGACCCCATAACAGTCTATTAGACAGGGTGGCAGATGGCGTAAATGGCTTGCAATTGTAATGAAAACAGTTCCAAGAATCCATAACATACACTTTTTCTATAAGTCATTCTAACCTGAGTTAGTTTCTTCAGTCATAACGAGCCTCAGTTACTACTAACCGATGACATATCGCATATGACGTCGTGCAGACTTAGCCGAGCCCGGAAACTCGCCGGACCAGTAGTGGCAGGCCGAACGACGAGACAAGACCACTGTGCGGCGACACACTGAGTTAAGTAAACCTTGCAAATGGAATTTTCTAGTGCTTGCTAATTTTTGTTTCTTCTCCTCGAATTGGCCTACTTAGGACCACGTTTATTCAACTGCAGGGTAGTTCAGGGGTTACCTTTCTTCTGAGGTTTCTCCTGAAAACCTTGGACTTCCTTCAATGCACGCCTCATAGCCTGTTTGTTTTTTTGTTTATTGTATTGATTTAGTACTACATTGTGTTTCTTCTAATTTGTACACACTGTAACTGTTCACCCCACTTGGGCGACCAATTGCAACTGCTCAGCCTCTCAATAATTAGTTACACGGGGTGCGTGGGGGTTAAACACCTGTACGGTATAAGCAGCAATATACATTCACTCTAACTATGGTGGTCACCTCAGAAATAAAGACACTAGAGATCTGGTAAATATCACAATCTATTCTGATACCAGACATAAAATGCACTACGCAGGATCCTCGTCGTACAGACTATACTAACACTCCCTATCATATTTACACAGGTACATGACATATTGATTAGTCTTGCGCATAATAGTTCGCGGTTGGGAGCGATCAGTTTAGTTCACAGCTTTCGCTAACACCCATCTCAAAGACAGATCGTTCGCTCGCCTTGCTACTGCCACTGCACGCGCTCTTTGTTTGTTATAGCAGTCTGTCACCACTCATTACTCCATCATGGTGGGTGAGTGGTTATAGTGTCTGACTACAAACCCCAAGATAGCATGTTCGCCCCTGGCCATGGATAAGTGATTTTTGAAGGCGACAAAAATCTCGATACTCATGTCATACGTTGTTGGCATGTTAAAGAACCCATTTGAATTCAGTAGGCCGTGTTCAATGGCAAAATTAATCTCGGGATTTTCCGCCAACACAAAGTTCCTCCATTCTCTACTTGAGAGCGCTGTAGTGTCAAGGAGTTTAGATATCTAACCTTCTTGACTTTCATAGCGTTCAAAGGAACGACGAAATTCGACATGCAAGCTACCCTCTGGGTGTCAATTAACAAAGCTTGCACCAGGCACCCAAGGCCATACGATATTATTATTATTATTATTATTATTATACTCCGTCACCACTGATTGCTCATTCACATTGCTCTCGTTTCAAGCAATACTGTAGGCTACTGTAATAACAGTTACTGTGCTCGCTGCATGTGCAGTTCGTGTATTATTAGATACTGACATGTTGCGTGTGTGGTAATGTGTTTTACATTTTGATATTCGAAGATAAAAAATACAAAAATATGAGTATTGAAACATTAGTGAAATTCCTTATTCCTTCCTTATTTCCTTTTATTCCTTGTAGGAACATAGGGTAGCTACAAACTTCTTCCATCTCACTCTATTGTTGGCCATCCTTTTAATTAGGGTCCATGTCTTTCCTTCTGAGAAAACTTCTTTTTCTATTGTTTATAAAGCCAAAAGTCGTAATTTGATATCATTAGTGAAATACCGGTACCGTACCTAAAAGAAAAACAGTATGGACAATGTGTTCGTAGTAGCATACACTTATTCTCTTAATTTTTTTTCTCGCGTGGGGCCGATAACCTAGATGTTAGGCCCCTTGAAACAACAATTATCATCATTTTTCGCTTATATCGATCGGCGCGTCACCATCCGATTCCATTTCCTACTTGTCACTAGGTGGTGATAAGACGTACCCCCCCCCCCTCTCCTGCAATTTTCGTTTCATTTCTTACTTGCTTCGTGATATTCATTATTTGGCTGCTCTGAAACCGTAGAGTACATTATCTTTATGGCATAAATGGGAGGAATAGGTTTTTTAGTTCAGAGTTTTTGTCCATAGAAGTTCGCTTTTCTTTGTGAATCATCGTCATAATGTTCATTTCTCAAAAACGGGTATAAGTAGTTGTATCACCATGTATCGAGAAAAATAAATATCAGCCAGTTCAATAAAATGGTAATGCTAATCCTGTTCGCCAATCTATCTATATATATAAAGCACAAAGTTTGTCTGTCTGTCTGTCTGTCATGTATACAAATCTACGCCGTTTCACCGATCTGAACCAAAATTTGTATACTTAGCCTTTGGGACCCTGCGGGTAACCCTGTCAACATTAAATTTCGGACAGACCACCCCATGCCCTGCATTTAGGCCCTTTTGCACAAATCTACACCGTTTCACCGATCTGAACCAAAAGTTGTATATTTAACCTTTGAAACCCTGCGAGTAACACTGTCCACTTAAAAATTCGGACAGACCACCCCATTCCCTGCATTTAGGCCCTTTGGTCCAAATCCACACCGTTTCACCGATCTCAACCAAAATTTGTATATTTACCCTTTGGAACCCTGCGAGTAACACTGTCCACTTAAAATTTCGGACAGACCACCCCATTCCCTGCATTTAGGCCCTTTGGTCTCAATCTACACCGTTTCACCGATCAGAACCAAAATTCGTATTCTTACCCTTTGGTACCCTGCGAGTAACACTGTCTGCTTGAAATTTCGGACAGACCACGCCATTCGCTGCATTTAGGTCCTTTTTGCACAAATATACACCGTTTCACCTATCTGAACCAAAATGTGTATACTTACCCTTTGGAACCCTGCGAGTAACACTGTCCACTTGACATTTCGGACAGACCACCCCATTCCCTGCATTTAGGCCCTTTGGTCCAAATCTACACCGTTTCACAGATCAGAACCAAATTTCGTATTCTTACCCTTTGGTACCCTGCGAGTAACACTGTCCGCTTGAAATTGCGGACGGACCACTCCATTCCCTGCATTCAGGCCCTTTGGCCCAAATCTACACCGTTCCACCGATCTCAACCAAAATTTGTATACTCACCCTTTGAAAGCCTGCGAGTAACACTGTCTGCTTGAAATTGCGGACAGACCACTCCATTCCCTGCATTCAGGCCCTTTGGCACAAATCAACACCGTTTCACCGATCTGAACCAAAATTTGTATACTCACCCTTTGAAGGCCTGCGAGTAACACTGTCTGCTTGAAATTGCGGACAGACCACTCCATTCCCTGCATTTAGGCCCTTTGGCCAAAATCTACACCGTTCCACCGATCTCAACCAAAATTTGTATATTTACCCTTTGGAACACTGCGACTAACACTGTCTGCTAGAAATTATGGAGAGGCTACTCCATCCCCTGCATTTAGGCCCTTTGGCACAAATATACACCGTTTCACCGATCTGAACCAAAATTTGTATACTTACCCTTTGGAACGCTGCGAGTAACACTGTCCACTTAAAATTTTGGACAGACCACCCCATTCCCTGCATTTAGGCACTTTGGCACAAATCTACACCGTTTCACCGATCAGAACCAATATTCGGAAATTTACCCTTTGGTACCCAGCGAGTAACACTGTCTGCTTGAAATTGCGGACAGACCACTCCATTCCCTGCATTTAGGCCCTTTGTCCCAAATCTACACGGTTTCACCGATCTCAACCAAAATGTGTATATTTACCCTTTGGAACACTGCGACTAACACTGTCTGCTTGAAATTGCGGCGAGGCCACTCCATCCCTTGCATTTAGGCTGTGTGGCACAAATCTACACCGTTTCACCGATCTGACCCCAATTTTATATACTTACCCGTAGGAACCCGACAAGTAACACTGTTCACTTTAAATTTCGGACAGACCACACTATTCCCTGCTTTTTGGCCCTTTGGCAGAAAACTACACCGTTTCACCGATCTCAACCATATTTTACATAATTACCCTTTGGAACTCAACGAGTAACACTGTCCACTCGAAATTTCGGACAGACCACTCCATTCCACGCATTTAGGCCCTTTGGCGCAAATCTACATCTTTCACCGATCGAAAACAAAATGTGTATACTTACCCTTTGGAACCCGATGAGTAAGACTGTCCACTTTAAAATTTGGACAGGCCACTCACTCTATTCCCTGCATTTTGGCCCTTTGGCACAAAACTACACCGTTTCACCGATCTCAACCAGATTTTACATAATTACCGTTTGGAACTCGACGAGTAACACTGTCCACTCGAAATTTCGGACAGACCACTCCATTTCCCGCATTAAGGCCTTTTGTTACAAATCTACATCGTTCACCGATCGAAAACAAAGTGTGTATACTTACCCTTTGGAACCCGATCCGTAACACTGTCCACTTGAAATTTCTCACATACCACTCCATTCCCTGCATTTAGCTCAGGAATTCCTCGGGGTTGCCAGCTTCCTAACTCACCAGTCATGAGCCCTTGAGGGTGTACCAGAAGTGGTGGGTCTACACACACCCTGCCTCTTTGTGGGCCTTGAGCAGAAGACAGGAGATATTATGAAAAGGAAAAGAAGGCAGACCCCTCGAAGAATGAGGGTATCAGGAAAGATGAGACAAAGCCAATTAAGGCGGGAAATTGAAAGACTCCCTAGCCCTCGGATACCCTAATACAGTCTGGGTCGGAAGAGAACAAGAGTTGACCAAGGGAGGCCGACAGGAAAGAAAACTGAAATGAGCCCGGCACCAGGAAGCAGAAGCGATGCCAGACTCAGCTGGGGTCCCGTGGTCGCCAACCCACGTCCCACAAGTTGTGAGACCCTGGGGGGGGGGGAGGTCAGTTGTTAGAATAGCTTGCTGATTCATCGCGAGGTGACTTGAGATTACTTTCCAGAGCCCGCCGTGTTATCTCCTGCTGTCTATGCTGATGTCAGCACAGGGCCGTTGCGAAACAGTGAGTGATTCCCGGTCAATCTAAATAGGACGGGGAACCCCGAACGCGTGTCATCCTATTTCGTCATCATCTGCGATCATCTCAGGTTCGTACAGCTTGGACCTATATTCTTTGTCTTTGCCGAGCAGTACGCTCTTTCACTAGACGCATCGAGTACAGGCCTAAGCCAGAAAATAAGGTAGAGACTTTGGAAGACATCGAAGCTAGACACCTGAATTACCTATATCAGTTTTAAAATAACACCATGTTCGTTTAGTAGTCATTTTTTAATTACCTTATTATAATCATCATAAGTGCAAATGACCTAGATGTTACGCGCATCATACCAATAATCACCGCTACATAAAGTATTTCTCGACTGTGATTTTTAAAATATTTATTTTTGGTTGGTTCTTAAGTTTAGGGGCTGCGACAACGCGGTCATGTAGCCCCGTGTACTTTGGGGGTGTGTAGAATCTGTCTGATAACCGGTGTTAATTGTGATGACTGTATTAGTGTGTGTTATCTGTTTTTTAATTTAAGTACAAACTGCAACTTAGAATTCTTCAAATAGTTCGTACTTTTGCCGTCACGACTACTAGGCCAAGTTCGGAACTTAGCTACTAGACGCCACTGCAGTCAGCTCTTGGCAACGGACGTAGACATCTAAGAGCGTTGTTTACCTATCCAATTTAGCTTCACTCAGGTGTAATTAGTGGAAGGTTCTTTAACATGCCATAAATCTGACATGGGACAGCCGGCTTTACTGCCCCTCCGAAGAAAGGCATACTGAGGGATTTTTAACGCTCTTGAACCCGCTATCTTGGGCATTGAAGCTCAGCATGCTACCAAATACGCCACCGAAGCCGCCATATTTTTATTACAGTACATTGTGTACATTATAAGTTGAAGTGTCAATTCAATACCGGTAGTAGTTTCCCTTATCATCCTCATCATAAGAGCAAATGACCTACAGTGGATGTTACGCCCATTACACCATTAATCACCACACACAATAAGTCTTCCTCGCCTGTGAATTTTGAAATATGTATTTCTATTAAGGTAGTTTGTAAGTTTGACGTGTCAATTCAACAGTAGTTTTTATTATCATCCTTATCAAAAGGGCAAATGACCTAGATATTACTTCCTCATTGTCTTTGGGGGCAAATGACTTAGATTTTAAGTCCATTATATTTCTAAGGAGACCTTAAAACATTATCATCATTCCACCGGGCGAAGCCGGGTACTACTGCTAGTTTTCTAAATAATTGGACATATTTTCAAATAATCCAAAATGACTAAGTTAAATAATACTGTGGAATTATCCCCACATCTATATCAATTAACTATCAGTAACTTCAATTTATGAACCGCCACTGTATTACATTACAAATATAAGGTAGTTATTACCTATTAGAATGTTAACACTAGTAGTGTGTTATACTATTATATTATTAAAAACCAACATTGAACAATCACCGTGCCAAAACTTGATAATCTTGCCACTAACAATAGATACACTCAATCAACTGAACTGACTGAACGAAAGAAAGTGCATGTGATTGTGCAATGAGTGGTGACGTGACGAGCTAGGGCGGACCCGCGCTCTGGCGCTGTTACAAGTCGGTCAGCGGAAAAAGATCGAACAAACTAACAAGCGAGGGATCTGGGAACTAGTTCGTCTGTGGGACCCGCTCTTCCGAACTAGTTCGCGAACTTCACAAGATTAATATTGATGACCCTTGGAAGTAATGCTGACTGGTACTCTCAGGCGATGACTTCAGCAGTGATGGCTAACTTGACTGATTCTGGGGTTAGTGCTCCCTAAGAATCGGTCCTACTTACTCGCAACACAATTACTATATGTTTCACACACAAGCTTTTCAGTTACGGAGAATATGTACATTATTCAATTGATGGTCAGCATCCCACAATTTACTTTGCTTCGTGGCTCTGATTATGATAAGATGCTTTAAATCCGTGTGTTGGATTGTCGCACCTAGTTCGTTCCTGAATTTACCAACATGCAGCATATTTTACTAGTGTTCGTCGTACAACAATTTACCGTTATGGTCTCAGAATTTTGGTACACAGACGTTAATTCACAATACTTCATGCGTTTCGAAACATACAATCTAGGCGATTTGTTTGAGACTAGGCTCGTAATTCCCTAGAGAATATATAGCCAGCAACTTGGTAATTGCACCTTGAACACAAACTTGTGATCGTCTGAAATACTTCCTTCTCCACAAAATCACACAAGTCTAAATTACAAACTCGACTCCCTTACGGAGTCCACGACAAGAATTACCGCCGCACTACATGCGGACCGAATAATAAGTCCTCCTCACACGGAGTTCTAAGAATGAGTTCCGTCCCTCACGGAATCTGAAAATTGAGTCCTCCCTACGTGGAGTCCGAAAATTGAGTGTCCCTGCTTGCCTCGACCGAGCTAATAAGTCGTTATTTTTCCCACACACATCTCTGGTTTACCTGGCTTCCCCCCACGGGTGCAGCCAATCACAACAACAAGAAACACAGCAGTCCCAAATAAGGAGTTGTTGTTTTGCTCGAACGATGTATCAAAGACACACCCCTAGCACAGGGTTGTTAAGCCTACCACCTGTATGACTCGCCTTCCACTCGGCTCTCGGGAGAAACCCCGCGGTAACAAACCTTATTTCCTGGTTGCTGGACTCAATTCCTGACTGAAGATTATTCCAATGTTAAAATAGTCACACATAACCTGACTTAGATCCTGCCAATTACAATCTCTTAAAACCTAAACAAATTAATCGGAAATCAATTACATGATATCATACACTTCCCTAAATAATTCATCATCATCTTGTACAGTTTCCAGCCCCTCGCTGGGTCTGTTTGGAACATAAGCCTCACCACTTAGTACTTTCTTCCCACCACCTCTTCGCTGTCACTTTAGTCCAGTCCTCGCCTCTCTTCTTGACACATCCCTCCACTCCTTTCAGCCATCTATCTCTTGGTCTTCCCCTTGGTCGTTTCTTCTGCATCTGCATCTCATGTATCCTCTTGGGAATCTTCTTCGCTTCCATTCTCTTTAAGTGTCCATACCACCTCAGTCTTGATGTCTCAATCCTACCTTGCAAGGGCTCCTCTTTCTCTATTTCTCTGACCTTTTCATTCCTCACCCTGTCTCTTCTTGTTACTCCAATCCTACTTCGCAGGAACTTCATTTCACTTGCCTGTATTCTGCTAATGTCTCTTTTCTTCATTATCCACGTTTCTGAAACATAGGTCAGTATCGGGATATAGTAGCTTCTGTATAACACTTCCTTGCTTTTTTATTCCACACTAAGCTCCTAATGCTTCTGCCTGTCTGCCATGTTCCGTAATTTCTTTGTCGTTTCTCCCATTTTCCTCCACTATACTTCCCAAGTACTTGAGACTTTCCACCTTCTTCAGCTATCCACCTCCAAGTGTTATCCCACTCTTTGGTCTGCCCCTTTTCCTGGTCGTTAACAGGATCTCACATTTACTGATGTTGAACTTCCATCCGTACTCTCCCACTGTTTCTTCCCAAGCCTTCAGTTGCTCCTGAATTTCCTCCTCCTTGTTTCCCCAGACCATGAGATCATCTGCAAACACCATTGCTTTCATCTTATCTTCTCCTATCTTTCCTGCTATCCGTGTCATTACCTCGTCCATAACCACAATAAAGAGAAGGGGTGACAGTGCACCACCCTGTTTCATGCCACTCATTTGTCTGAACCAGTCTGTTCTTTCCCCTCCAACTTTCACACAACTCACACTTCCACAATACATCTCCTTCACTCTGCCTACAGTTCCTTTTTCCACTCCCATGTTTTCCATTGCTTTCCAAACCTTCTCCCTACACACACTATCATAGGCCTTTTCGATGTCCAGGAAGGCCATCAACAGATCCTCTCCAAATTCGTAGGGGTGTTCCTGGAGCTGTCTCACTGAAAATATGAGATCCACTGTTGATCTCCCAGGTCTGAATCCAAACTGCTCCTCTCTCAATTCTCTCTCCACTTTGGCTCATATTCTATTTTCTAATATCTTTTCATAGATCTTGGCACAGTGTGGTATGAGTGTGACTCCTCTGTAATTTCTGCACTCTTTTCTGCTTCGTTTCTTAAATATTGGGACAATTAATCCTTTCTTCCAATCTTCTGGGGTCTTTTTCTCTTTCCATATCACCCTCATCACACGGTACAGCCACTGTTTCCCAACCTCCCCTGCTGCCTTCACCATTTCAACACTCACTTCATCCGCACCCGGTGCCCTTCCTCCTTTCATCTTGTCTATAGCCATCTCCAGTTCTCTCCAATTCAGGTCCTTTTCCATTCCTGTGTTGTCTTCTCCATCTTCCAATGCATTGTCTTCCTCCCTATGACCATTTGGATTCAGCAAATCCTCATACTCTTTCCACACTGTCTTGGGTGCCTCTTTGTTGTGTACCTCATTTCCATTTTTGTCCACCATTACCACATCCTCTCGGAGACCTCTTCTCTTACTTTTGACCATCCCATAAAATACTTCCTTATTTCCTCTGCTGTCTTCCTCCATCATCTCTGTCCACTTCACCATCCACTTCTTCCTCTCCTCTGCGACAGTCTTGTGTGCTTCTTTCTTCTTTATCATATAAGCTTCCCTTGCTAGATAAGTTCTTTCCTGGAACCACACTCTGAAAGCCTTGTTCTTCCTTCCCACAGCTTCTTTTACTCTCTCATTCCACCATGGTGTCTCTTCCCCTGTTTTAGGATTGTCTGTTGGCATCCTTTCCCTTATTATCTTCTGGAATTCCTCCTTGACTTCCTTTTCCTTGAGTTTCCATACTTTGATTCTCCTTTCCTGGTACCCTGTCCTCTTGCTATCCTTAACTACTCCCAGGTTCATTACTAGTATTCTGTGGTCGCTCTCTAAGGCAAAACCAAAAAAAAAGGCATTAAACAGAAATATATGGACGATAATTAAAATCGTATGTCCCGAAAGTAAGGGTTTGATCCCTTGAAACCTGGGAAGGCACAACACGTGTATATATTTTTTTACTTACATAATTCATAAAACCTCTTAAGACCAAAGAAACGTAATGTTTAATGAGATTCAAATTGCGAATCATAAAAAATACACTGAAGACAATCTACTTGAGTTCGTTTACTGTAACTTTGCATTTTTTTTTGACAGTTCTCGCGGGAACAAATAGTCCTACCTACCGGACAGATCAATCCGCCACTGCCACGTGCATTGCAGCCAATCAGCAGCCACATGGCAGCCAGCAATGACCGTGTGAACAGCTGTTATGAGTTGCCTAAACCTACATTCATGTCGCAATATCAATTCATTGCCCTTTGTAAAGGAAACTGCATTTCTTTGTGGCATTTATCAAATCGTTCCAACAGGACACCTGAAACCCACTGACTGCTCGCTGACAGAATGTTACATCATTGGCTCTCTATGGCACAGCAGCTAAATGTTCCACGAGTGGAATTATTTTCAGGCTCATCATTTCTCAGCTCCAGGAAAATGCTTACCAAGGTATGGTGTAAGATGTCCTTAAGACTATAAGATCATTGCTTGAACTGTTGGCTTGAAATTAAAATAAAACTTACAGAAAATTTGACCATGTAAGTTAACTTTTAGGCCTACACTATAACTTATATTTTAGGCCTAATTGTTTGCACGAATCATGCCATGTGAAAATAATTCACCTTGCCACTGTCCTTGGGGAAATCAGCAAGAATTCTGCTGCCTTTTCTTTTACCTTCAAAGAGAGAAATAAAATAAATATCTTGAACAAGAAATCTGCTTTTTGACTCGATAGTCAAACCAAAGTGTCCAACCTGGTGATAGACACCTCTGCCTGCTCAGGTTACATATTTACTCAACATTTAAGATAACCACTATATATTTATCTGAAAAGTGAACACACGTTGAAACGGAAATAATACTTTCAGACAACTGCGCAATATTATCAATTATAATTACTAGAATATAATCATCATCTTGCACAGTTTCCAGCCACTGGCCGGGACTGTTTGGAACACAAGCCTCTCCAACGTCTTCTGTCTTCCCACCATCTCTCAGCCTCCACCCTCGTCCAGTCTTCTCCTCTCTTCTTCACGCTTTCTTCCACCCCCTTCAGCCACCTGTCTCTCGGTCTCTTTCCTTCCCACTTCGTCTCGTGTACTCTCCTGGGTATCCTCTTCTCCATTCGTTTTACATGTCCATACCATCTAAGTCTAGATTTGTCTATACCATATAGATAATAATAAACACGTTATTTGCACAGGCGGATGAACACCGATCACAGACCCATGCCACGAGCACACGTTTCTTCAGTTTGATAAGGCAACTTTTCAGTCTGGCCGACAGAATATATTCCCAATATTATGTACTACAGGTTATAAATTGAGTCTTTTCTTAGGAAAGTTGGCAACACTAGCTGTCAAAAAAAAGTGCAAAGTTACAGTAAACTAACTCTACAACAGTAGTGAGTTCTGCCCCTTAAAACAAGTAACTTTAACAGTAGCGTAATTGTTTGAGTGTAAATTTGAACCTCAACGCAGTGATCAGGATCTGCAGATGGCCACTCGAGGGTGGAAACGTGTAGTCCTAAATTGCCCCATAATTGTGATTTAAATAGCTAATACATATAATTTTTTCCAGGAGTGTGTTTACATATTTATAACTTTTATCCCGTCCATTCATTGGGCATATTCGTGTTGACCGTCGGGAAAGCTGCAAATGACGATTTTGTTTAGGCAACATTGAAATCATCATCAACTAGAGCAGTTTCCAACCGCAGGTTGGGTCTGCTTGGAGCACAAGCCTCTCCACCCACCACTTCCCTTCTGTCACTGTTGTCCAATTAACTCCTATTCTCTCGACACTTTTCTTCACCCCCTTTATCCACCTATCCCTTGGTCTTCCTCTAGGTCTCTTTTTCTTCCACCTCCATTTCCAATATTTTCCGTGGTATTCTCTCTTCTCCCATTCTTTTCACGTCTCCATACCACTGTAGCCATGATTTTTCAATTCTATCCTGTAGGGGTTCTTCCTTTAATATTTCTCTGACTCATCATTTCTGACTGTCCATCCTGGTTACACCTATACGACTCCTCTGAAACTTCATTTCCACTGCCCGTATTCTGCTTTTATCTCCCTCATCACCTCAGTTTCTGATCCATACGTTAGGATCGGCACAAATTATGTCTTGTATATGATCCCTTTACATTTCTGTTGCACATCCTTGCTCCATATCAGGCCTCTAATACTCTTCAAGAATCCATCAGCACATCTTCCTCTTTCATCTAATTCCAAGGCATTTCCCCTATTTTCTTCAATGACACTTCCCAGGTACTTGAAGCTCTGGCTAACTTTATCCCCGAGTTGTTATCACCACTTCACTCTTTTGCGTCGAAAACTTCATTCCATAGGATGACACTACTTTCTCCCATGCATCGTGTTGCTCCTGTACGTCCCATTTTCTTGTTTCCCCAAATCATCAAGTCATCTGCAAACACCAATGCCTTCATTGAAATAATGGCTTCAAATCTCTACACTTGTCTTCAAGCCTGTTGGATGAAGACCTCAAGGATACCGTATGTGAGGAGATGCAGCAAATTGCAATAAATGCAGACTTGAGGCCCCTGAAACATCACCAAGAAGAAGGAAATGTTGAACTTTGCGAATGTGTTGTTTCCTGAATGTTCTGGGAAACGGGGAATGCTCAGGGAATTTTTAAATCCTGGAAAACTCGGGGAATTATTAGGGTATTTTAATGACACTCAGGGAATTTTAGTTTTTACAAGATCCAACCTTGAATAATTTGAAATCAAGCATTTAAATTTTGATGGGGGAAATGTACAGTATTTTCTGGTAATGTTTGTTGTAGATGTATGTTCGTACTGACGTTAGATCAGTTAGCTCTCATTTCTTGCCAGATACAGCACACAAACTACATGTGTAGACTGTGTATTTCTATATAAACGTGTAACTGTGTGATTTTTGAGAGCATTGCTATTGATGAACTACTTTCAACACTCGCAAGTACAATAGTTTTTCTGGATGAAAAATTTTGAAATTGGCAAATGATAAATTTTTCTACTCTCTTCCAACTTTGTCATGCTACCAGTTATTGTTCAAGCACTTTTTGAAATGCTCTTTAAGTTACAAACTCTATTTTATATATTTATTATGGCCCCTACTGTTACTCAGGAATTTTCAGTTATATCCTGGAAAAATTAGGGAATTGTCAGGGAAGTCTGTTAGTTGGTTTTGGTAGACATCCTGAGTAAGTCTCAATAACGTTGGCACTGTAAGTAGAAAGAAGTTACGGAGTGATGCACGCAAACTCGCCCTTGACACACACATTTTGTTTCTCTTCTGTTCTATAATTGAAAGAAACTTTTCCTAAAGAATCCTGGATGTTTTTGTACTCCAATTGAGCACAATGATATTGCATCAAATTTCCAAGAAAATGATCCCGCAGAGCTCCGATATGTTTTATGATTCCACCGATGGCACAGAATACGCGCTCCCACTTCTTTGAACAGGGTCTGTTGTTACCTGGTGAGTGTTTTAAACCACACCCATGCTATGTACAGGGCTTCATAATTCCCATGGAATTGTAAAGCAGTGGGCTGCTTGTGGTACGGTACCACAACTGTAAAGGGTGTATCTCTAATCCTGAAGATTAATAAATACACTTGGATGGCCAGATTTTTCAGAATGAGGGAACCACCCTTTACAATCGTGTTGACAGACTGAAAATTTTGTTTACTAATGAAACACTGAACAATGTTGTTGTTTTCCAGATGAGGTGGCGCAGGCCTACGAGATTGCGCAGAGGCTGATGAAAGATGCGATCCCATCTCCTCCCAGCAACGAGGTGCTCGTCGTGCAGAAGATCAAGCAACATCTGAAGGTTGCTGGCAAGATTGAAGAAGTCAACAAGTTTGAGTCTTTGTACGGCAAGTTGGAGACTGCTGTGAGTGTGTTACCACTAAACTACCTTCTGTAATGACTCAAAATAGATGTGGAGAGGTTGATAAGTTCTCCGCTGTCTTCAACCCTCCTGCTTTCCCTTTTTAATCACGACTTACGTAGTAAAATTCCAGCTGTGTCGGCCATTATCTGCGTGGATTATGCAAAAGTTCAGTATTGCCAACCCCACGCAGTCAGTACTAGTTGTTTTTGTAAAAGTTACATTTGCCTAGACCAATAATAATAATAATAATAATAAAAGGGCCATGTTAGTCATATATGAACCTCTGGTTTTTCTCACGCACATGACCGACCTCATTCATGATGATAATTGTTGTTTGAAGGGGCCTAACATAGAGGTTATCGGCCCCTAATGAAATGAAATGGTATGAAATGAAAGGATGAAGATAAAGAGCCACTGCCAAGGATTAAACTAAAATGGTTGATTATAAAACAGACAGTGAGCCCCAACAATTATGCCTTATTTGAATAAAAATAGTAAAAGGCGGATGGTAAAAAACAATAAAACAAATAAGGCATAATGAACAATCAAATCGATGGACGCAATAAAAAATAAAAAAACGAAACCTGAAGTAAAAACTTGCATTAAAACTTAAAAAAGTAACCACTCTCCCTCATGAACCGGATGACGAGGTCTACTGACGGCCCGTCATGACGGAGAATAAGGGAGATAGTGTTAGGCAGTTTGAGAGTCCTTCGCAAATTGACCTTATGCAGTGGTGTATTTTATATCTTACATGTTGGCAACACTACCGTGACGTCAATGTGCCCGCCTAGGTAACAGTTGAAAGCTTCAATGAGCAAGAAACACGCACATTTATGTAATTTAGGACATATTTGATGATTGGGGAAACAAGGAGGAGGAGGTACAGGAACAGTTGGACGTGTGGGAAGGAATAATACAAGGATATGGGATGAAATATAGCATAAATAAGAGCGAGAAGGTGATCACAACAAGGAAGAAGGAAAGAACCACAACGGGAATAACAATTGGTGGGGAACAGCTGAAGAAAGTGGAGAGTTTCAAGTATCTGGGAAGCCTGATACAAGATGATGGAAGAAACGATAGAGAAATAAATGAGCGGGGGAGACTGGCAGAAGCATTCCGGAGGAGTGTGAGAAGCATGTTATGGAGCAAGGATGTCCCTCAGAACAGCAAAAAGATCATATATCTGACGTACTATGTCCCTATCCTGACGTATGCCTCGGAGACCTGGGTTATGAAAGGAAGGGAGAAGAGCAAAGTACAGGCCAGTGAGATGAGGTTCTTGAGAAGTAGTATTGGAGCTACAAAGAAGGACAGAATGAGAAATGAGAGGACCAGAGAATTAATGAAGGAGGAACCATTACAGGATGGTATAGAGAAATCTAGACTTAGATGGTATGGACATGTAAAACGAATGGAGGAGAAGAGGATGCCCAGGATACACGAGACGAAGTGGGAAGGAAAGAGACCGAGAGACAGGTGGCTGAAGGGGTGGAAGAAAGCGTGAAGATGGGAGGAGAAGACTGGACAAGGGTGGAGGCTTTGAGATGGTGGGAAGACAGAAGACGTTGGAGAGGCTTGTGTTCCAAACAGACCCGGTCAGTGGCTGGAAACTGTGCAAGATGATGGTGGTGGTGGTAGTGGTGGTGGTGGTTATTATTAATCTTGATTGGTCACATTGGACCACTTGAGTCGTTCCACAATCACTTCTTCTTCTTTCGCTCTTTCCAGTACTTTTCATTCTTTCCGATCGGGATTTTCTCAACTCGTCTGAAATCTCCATAGGCTTTCTATGTGTCATTTCTGCAGAAAATTTGAGAGTTTTAAGAACGGTGTTAATTTTATTTTTCTCCTCGACCATCTGTTATCTTGAGTCCAACTGCTCTGAGATCTTGTTGGATTTCATGGATCCATTTTCTTCCAGTTTTCTTTCCTAGATTTCTCATCACCAGTTGGCGTACAATTGTTTTCTGGAAGCCGTAAGATGTGGAAAAAAAAAAACATGAAATTCTTTTCTTCATTTTGCTGGTGATTGAATCAATCTCTCGATAAACAGTTTCATTTGGGAGAATCCTCCAGACTCCCTCAACCTGATACTTTTTATTTTTGCACGTTCTAATGATTCTTCTTTCCGTTTTGAGGAGCTGATCAGTTCTTTGTTCATTTTTAATTTGGAACCGTGTTTCACAAGCATAAGTGGCTTCTGGGAGAGTTACAGTTTTATAATGTTGGATCTTAGTAGCTATTGATAGGCATTTTGACCATGTTAGAGATTGTGCCTTTTTCATTTTATTTGTTCTATTTATCAAAGTTACTTTTTTTGTTTAAGCTGTGTGTTATAATTTCTCCCAAGATACTTAAATTGAGGAACTAGGTTAATTTTATGATCATTTATATAGACTTTATATCTATTTTATATATTTTTTATGTTCGCTGTTACTCGGGGAATTTTCTGATTTATCCTGGAAAAATCTGGGAATTGTCAGGGAAATCCGTTAGTTGGTTTTGGTAGACATCCTGATAAGGCAGTCTTTCCCTACATCCACTATACCTCATAATTATTTTGTGCTTATGCCCCTGAAGGAAAGTTATGTAGAGTACCTGTGTGTAAAATGTAAGCCAATGTACCGTATATACCCGAATATAAGACGACCCTGAATATAAGACTAGCCCTAGTTTTCAATTGCCTCTTACAGATTTTTTTCAAAAAAATACTCGCTAACTCATAACTTGCACAATACAGTATATGCACTTAATGTCGTGCTTTCATTTTTATAACATCTCGTGTTATCGGAAATCCCTCTGCCCGCTTTTCCAAGACATACTCTATAATTTCTTTGTTCAAGAATGGGAGACGTTATTAAATTAAGATACGTTGATCACTCAATTACTGTTCGTAAAACTGACTGTTCTTGTAAAGATTGTTTTAAAACATATTTCCGTATGCTTTCGAACATATAATTTATCCGCTTGAAATGACGTGTATGCGTAAATCCTAACCTCAAAATGTATGCTATTCGTATATGCAGGGTAATTGAACATAACAAACCATATTTTAATCTTCATTAACGCATTGATTCGTTGCGAGTTACAAGATGCCAACACCACATACTACTTTGCAAATAATAACAATTTTTTAAAACCTTGAAGATTTTTTTTTTTTTATACCCTGAATATAAGACGACCCCTAGTTTTTATAACACAGAAAGTGGGAAAAAACCTAGTCTTACATTCGGGTATATACGGTAATATGGAACCAATAGGATATGGGGCTGAGCACATTCATCTTGAAATACTCAGCAGTTAAAGATTAAAAGCGTGTATGTGATAACAAAGTGGGTGTTGGGTCATTAGACTCGGTTAACAAATTTGACTACAAAGAAGCCTTGGTCTGCAGAATACACTCGTTCTTATATTACCTAATGGCTGCCAAACTTGCCATCCGATTGGGTTAAGGCTAGCAATCTAAATTTTCAAGTGTGTATCTACTTGAAAGAAACTTGTTCCCTCTTTTCAATTTCCGATTTTTGTATTCCATAATTTCTTCTTCTTCTAGGTTTGTGCCGTGTATTGTGTCGAGTTTCGCCTAGGACACCAAGCTGGCTCATCAGCGGGCTCTTGGTATCTCCGCCTGGACCCCCACAGGAGAAGCGAACTGCACGCTACCTCCCTACTCCTGTGGGCGGGGACACTAAGAGCCCGCTGATGAGCCAGCTTGGTGTCCTAGGCGAAACCCCACACAAGACATGACACAAACCTAGAAAAATAGCTGAGTTTTAATTCACTGGCCGTGAAACACAACATACCATCTTTTTAAAAAGATATTTATTAGTTTTATTTACTTTGTTGCTTGATAACATCAGACTTGTTTCATATTTGTCGTTCACATCTATTTTTTTCAATTTCTTATGTTAATGGGGGCAGATAACCTCAGTAACTGTTTGTTTTGACAGAGAGGGCTGAAGAACCTCCCGGCGATTCTCACTCTACTGGAGTGTGTTAGCCCTGACAGCCCTGTTGTCCAGCCACCGGTCCTCATGAGGCTACCGCCCCAGCCAGTGCCAGAGAACGTGACGGTCCGCAGGAGAAGCAGACCTGAACCGGTACTGTACCTCGTCTATGCTCTGTATGTCTTAGTTTGGCTTTTTCTGGGTACACTTGTGAATGTATGTAACAGTGAAAGGTCGGTTGTGTTTGCAGGACGTTGTGGAGTCGAGCCACATGCTGGCCCCACTCCTGGTGTGCAAAGAAGAGCCTTCCTCGACAGGCACGCCTCCGTCATGTGAGTACAAAGACACTATGTGACAAAACTCTTGTTGCTTTACCTCGTGCTCTACAGATCGAACGACTATGATTGAAATGCTCTCATCATAGTAAATTATAATATTGTAATACAAACACCTCACCCATGGACAATCGTGCTGATGTATTTCTCACCGATCAAACTCGTGAAAATCTTGAGAATCGTGTTCTGTGCTGGAAAGATCGTCTGGGCAAAAATGGTTTAAAACTCGACATAGGAAAAACTTAATATCTGCGATGTGGCACTCGGACCAATGGTACCATCAACTCAATATAACCACTAAATGTAAGTACCTTGGTTCTCTCATTACTTTGGCTGGCGAGACCATTCTCGACACCAGAGCACGAGTAACTGCTGCGTAGCTGAAATGGTGCCAAGTCACTGGAGTAGTGTGTGATAAGAAAATGCCTATCCACCTGAAAGGAAAAGTTTACAAGACCGTGATAAGGCCAGTGGCACTCTACGGCACAGAATGTTGGCCAGCTTCAACCAAACACAAACAAGCCCTCCATGGTCATCATAATCTTGCACAGTTTCCAGCCACTGGCCGGGTCTGTTTGGAACACAAGCCTCTCCATCGTCTTCTGTCTTCCCACCATCTCTCAGCCTCCACCCTTGTCCAGTCTTCTCCTCTCTTCACGCTTTCTTCCACCCCCTTCAGCCACCTGTCTCTCGGTCTTCCTCTCGGTCTCTTTCCTTTCCACTTCGTCTCGTGTATCCTGGGCATCCTCTTCTCCTCCATTCGTTTTACATGTCCATACCATCTAAGTCTAGATTTCTCTATACCATCCTGTAATGGTTCCTCCTTCATTAATTCTCTGGTCCTCTCATTTCTTATTCTGTCCATCTTTGTAGCTCCAATACTGCTTCTCAAGAACCTCATCTCACTGGCCTATATTTTGCTCTTCTCCCTTCCTTTCATAACCCAGGTCTCCGAGGCATACGTCAGGATAGGGACATCGTACGTCCGATATATGATCTTTTTGCTGTTCTGAGGGACATCCTTGCTCCATAACATGCTTCTCACACTCCTCCGAAATGCTTCTGCCTGCCTCCCCCGCTCATTTATTTCTCTATCGTTTCTTCCATCATCTTGTATCTGGCTTCCCAGATACTTGAAACTCTCCACTTTCTTCAGCTGTTCCCCACCAATTGTTATTCCCGTTGTGGTTCTTTCCTTCTTCCTTGTTGTGATCGCCATCTCACTCTTATTTATGCTAAATTTCATCCCATATCCTTGTATTCTTCCTTCCCACACGTCCAACTGTTCCTGTACCTCCTCCTCCTTGTTTCCCCAAATCATCAAATCATCTGCTAACACCATTGCTTTCATCTTTCCTTCCCCAATTACTTGTGCCACTCGGGTCATTATGTCATCCATCACCACAATGAAAAGTAACGGTGACAGTGCACTTCCTTGTTTCAGGCCATTTCTCTGTTCCAACCAGTCTGATCTCTCTCCTCCCACTTTCACACTGCTCACGCTTCCCTTGTACATCTCCTTTATCCTCTTTATAGTCCATTTCTCTACTCCTCTATCCTCCAGGGACTTCCATACTTTGTTTCTGCATACACTGTCATATGCTTTCTCAATGTCCAGGAAGGCCATCAGTAGATCTGTTCCATACTCATAGTGCTGTTCTTGTAACTGCCTTACAGCAAAAATCAAATCCACTGTGGACCTTCCTGCTCTGAAGCCATGTTGTTCTTCCCTCATCCCTCCTTCTATCCTTGTCCTAATTCTCTTTTTCAAAACTTTCTCGAAGATCTTTGCACAATGACTCATCAGTGTTATTCCCCGATAGTTTCTGCATTCTGTTCTACTACCTTTCTTGAAGATCGGGACAATAATTCCTTTTTTCCAGTCCTCTGGGGTCTTCCTTTCCTTCCATGCTCTCCTCATCACTCGGTACAACCACTGTATCCCCACCTCTCCTGCTGCTCTCACCATCTCCACACTCAACTCATCCACACCCGGTGCCTTCCCTCCTTTCATCTTGTTCACTGCATCTTCCACTTCTTTCCATGTTAAGTCCTTTTCTGTTTGCAGTTCATCTTCCTCTTCCCCGATTTCTTCCTCCTCACCATCTTTTCCATTTGGGTTCAGAAGTTCTTCAAAATATTCTTTCCACATTTTCTTCAGTTCTTCCCTATTTTCTATCTCTTGTCCCCTTTTGTTCACCATTCTAACATAATCCGTAGGATCCTTCCGCCTCTTATTTTTTACCATCCCATACAGGACCTTTTTTGTACCTTCACTATCCTCCTCCATCATCTTTGTCCACTCTTCCATCCACTTCCTTCTCTCCTCAGCCACCACTCTCTTCGCCTCCTTCTTTCTTTCCTGGTACTCTTCCCTTGTCTCTACCGTCCTATTTTGATACCACCTCCTAAAGGCTCTATTCTTTTCCCTTACTATATCTTTTGTCTTCTCATTCCACCATGGTGTTTCCTTCCACCTCTTCTTACTACTTGTCCTCCCACATACTGCTTCTGCTGCACCCACTAGTGTCTTCTTAAATCTAGCCCATTCCTCTTCCACCCCTCTTTCTTCATCTGTTGGAATTCCTTCCTTTACCATTTTGAGGTACTCGACCCTTCTATCCCCTTCTTTCAGTTTCCATATCCTTATACGTCTTTCCTGGTTCTCAGTCCCTTTCTTCTCCTTACTCCCTCTCAGGTTCATTACCAGTAATCGATGGTCGCTATCCAGGTTCTCCGATGGTATAACCTTGATGTCCGTGATGTTCTTATTTAGTTCTTTCTCATACAGTATATAGTCGACCACCGACTTCCTGGTCAAGTCATCACTGTACCATGTGATTGTGTGGCTCTCTCTTTTCTTAAACCAGGAGTTCCCAACTAGCAGGCCTCCATGGTATGGAAATCAAAATGTGCGTTGGTCCATTAGTATTGGTCCATCGGGTTATGAAGAAGAGACCGGTGAGCAGGTTCCAGGCCTTCGAAATAAATTTCAGAGAAGCAGATTAGGAATAACAAGAAGGGATAAAGTAAGAAATGAGAGATTGTGGAAGAGAATCCCTTACAAGAGATCATAGACAAGTCGAGAATGAGTTGGTACGGACATGTTAGGAGAATGCAGGAGATGGAAATGGAGGGCGAGAAACCAAGAGACTGGTGGATTGTGGGTGTGAAGGAAGTAGCGGAGTGGGACAGGGTGAGGAGTGAAAGGTGGTGGGAGGATAGAAAACGATGGAGAGACTTGTTCCAAGCAGATCCAGCCAGGGGCTGGAAACTGTACAAGATAATGGTCCATTGGAATTACAAGACTTGACCATGTCAGAAATGATTAGGTAAGGAACCAAATTGGAGTTAAAAAATTAAAGACAAAATGAGGGAAGCGCGTTTTCGCTAGTATGGGCATGAGAAATCTGGGATAAAAGCGGCCCTCCGATATGATTCAGGAGGGCTCGACCCCATGGGTGCCCAAAGAAACGATGGATAGAATCTGTGAAGACCTACTGGTGTGCGGTCTCAAACCTGAAGATGCCCTTGACAGGAAGAAGTGGCAAACAACCAAGAAAGCGGACCCTGCGCCAACGCGGCAATTACGCTAGGAAAGATGACGTTAAATTAACCCAAAGAAGCCATAACCCACCAAAACTGAAGGTGCACGGTGGTACCAGAACCACAGCCTCAAATCATCTGAGCCAGTCTGCCAACCCTCTTACGCGATCGGACAAGGTCGAGTGTTATCCCATCACTGGTGCACTCGGAGGACCGAGGTCGGAAACTTATCGAGGATAGTCAAATAATGAACAAGATGGGAATGACACCTTTCACACAGAATTATCAGTTATTAATCAGAAATGCAAGGAAATTAATCAACGTGATATACACATCGGAAGTAAGGCTTTTATTGTGCGGACGCTCTTTCAGTAGCCGCAGGAGCAGGTCAAGCGCATGCCCACATACATGGTCGGCACTGCAAAACCTAGTGAGTTTCTGTTCTACCAGCCATCACAAGAGGAGTGGAGTGTTTCGGTGCATGCATGCTGGAAATAATATCAGAGTTGCTCATAAGCAAGACATCATCATCATCATTTCCCCTTATCCAGCTCCTGCCGGGTCGGGGTATTTATGGCAATTCTCCACTTTCCTCTTTCCTTCCACAATTCTTCTTCCACGATCTTGTCCCAGTCCAGATTTATTTTTCTCACGCTGTTCTTCACTGAATCGATCCTCCTTGTTCTAGGTCTTCCTCTTGCTCTCTTACCCTTGCACTTCGCCTCCAGCATCTGTCTTGGTATCTATTTTCCTCCATCCTCTTTACATGTCCAAACCACCTTAGTTTATTCTTCTCAATTCTCTCATTTAGTTTTCCCATCCCAACTTCCTTCCCAACATCTTCATTCCTCACTCTGTCTTTCCTTGTCTTCCCTATCATACTTCTTAGGAATTTCATTTCACTGGCTTGGATTCTACTCTCTTGCCTGCTTGTCAGGGTCCAAGTCTCAGCTGCATAAGTTAATATAGGTACATAGTACACTTTATACATTACCTCCTTGCTTTTCCTTGGTACTTCCTTATCCCAAACAAGTTTTCTTACACTTTGATAGAATGCATTGCTCTGCCAATCTCCATGTCCAACCTACCAGTTAGCATCAATTCACTTCCTAGGTATTTGAACATGTCCACAATTTCCCCACTCTGACTTCCAATTTTCACAGTGCCCTTTCCTTGTCTTTCCCCTCTTGTCATCACCATGGTCTTGCTTTTCTCTATACTGATTTTCAGGCCATACTTCTGAATATTTTCTTTCAGTGCATCTAGTTGTTTTTGCACTTCTTCGGTGTTCCTTCCCCAGACCACAATATCGTCTGCAAATAATAGTAACTTCATTTCTTTATGTCCATATGCTTCAGAGTTGCTCATAAGCAAGACATTACATCTCAATTCAGTATCCGTTTGAGTCAACTTTTTTCAAACATTCTGGAAGCTGCAGTCAGTGTTTTTTCTCCATATGTCTCCCTTGGCGGTCCAATTGTGATGGGACTCAAAACGCCCACAACCCAAATGTTCACTTATTGTAATGCCGAGGTGGAAACTATTTGATTTTATTCTATTTGAATAAGAGAGCTCCTACTGCAAAATAACAAAGGAAGAAGAAGCAATCAACATGCTCATTTTCCAGTTTACAAAGTGAGATATAAATAGGGATAGGAATTTGTCGGTGATTTCAAAGTGAAGAAAGTGGTGTTTTAAAGTGTAAAATTCGGTGGTTTCAATTGCACTTTTCGGTACTTAAAAAATGATAAGCAGGATATTTTTATATCATGGATAATATGCATTAAATATTCACGACACATGTCACAGTCCTTCAGTGAAAAGATCCAAAATATCTTGTGGCACACAGTGACTCATATCACTTTCTAGTGTAAGCTAAAAACAAAAAACACTAACATTCTCTCAGCATTTTAACAGGGTATCCAAAATGGTCTCAACACAGATTCTGAGAACTTTGGAAATACAAATGTCATTCCTTGCAAAACTCTTCTGTCTTGGTCCTGTCGTGCATCTGCTTCTTGATTAAAGTTTGCAATTCTTTGTATCCTCTTAACACCACACTTTCTTCCAGTGTTCTACAGAATGGCAACTTCTTTGCTAGATCCTCATTGTTGTTCATTGGCACTTTCTACTGGATCAAACGCACACATTTGTAAAACTTGTTCCCAGGGTCTACGGATCTCAAGCTGATTAATTTTGTAAGAGCATGGGACTCGGCATTTACTAAAACTGAATGTATTTTCCCTCTTTTTTCTTTGGATATCCTCATTCTTCGAGGAGGCTCTATATTTTCACCCCGCCCCCTTTACCTCCTTACTACTCTGTCTGCCGTTCTACCATGGTCCATACAGTAATTTCTGGCAGCTGCTCTCTGGTGACGAACAGAGGTATTTATCTATATTTTTTGTAATCTCATTGATTTACTTTCTTTGGCCACATTGTTTGATTCCATTGAAAAAGGAGGCAGGCAAAGTTTCTCTGAAACGTGTGGTTCTAATTTAATTTCACACTGCATTAGCCCAAAAAACATGAATTATTTATAACGTTGACTTTCTTTGGAAATACAAAACAGTGCTTTGTTTAAAGTAATGTGTGGGACAGATGAGCTCGCAGTTCCGCCCCTTAAAACCTCAACCAAAGTAATGTGCCTGGTGTTTGTTTTCATAGTTTATTGTGAGCACTTTCCCTTTGTTGACAGTTATGAACAGCGAAGTCAGTGAGGACGAGCTGATCCAGGAGCTGGTGTACACCTTTCAGGGCATCCCTGGCAGGATACTGCAGCTCAATGCCGAGACGCAGGACTTCAGGATCAACCGCAATGTGAGTTTTCAGTTCAGCTGTTTTGTGATAGTCACATTTAATGCTGTTCGTTTGTACAAAGGCATTGCAGTATTTGACTCATGTTTTACTTCTGATAAGAGATTGTTTACCACATCCAGGGGACATATCCCTTTGATTCGTCACTCCTAGTGAGAAGCCAGTCACTACCCTCTCCTTCTAGGTACCGTATTTCCTCGCATAATCGTCGCACTTTTTGAGCCTAAAATTCGTGGAAAAAAGCAGGGTGCGACGATTATGCGAAGAATATTTAAGTTTGAATATACTGTATCATTATTTGCTGCATGGGCCAGTCATTCGCGTAGCGTGAGTCTGGTGTGAGCCATAGCCTGCAGTCAGAGACAGGCTTCTTTCTTCTAACAAGGCCACGACGGGTAAAAGCTTGCGGAATATGCTGACGAAGCTTGCCGTTCGTGTCGCGGTTCATAGCCCGCCGGCATAAAGACGAGATTTACTTTCTCCTAACAAGATCACGCCAAATTATACGCTTGCGGAATGTGCTAAGTGATGAATCTTGCCGCTTGCGTCACAGTTCATAGCCCGCAAGCATAAAGATGAGATATTTTTATTCTGACAAAGTCGCGCCAGGTTATAAAGTCGCGGCAGCATGTGCAACTGACTGGCGCACAAATACAAATATGCTATGCGACGATTATGCGAGGAAATACGGTATGACCCTGAGGGAACTTGAGTAAATGGAACCAACAGGAGAAGAGATGTATGTTTATCCCTTAAGTAGATCATGGCAGCCCTCTATAGTCTCATTACCAACTTCCCTTGGTCTCAGGAGGTCAAGGAGTAACTATTCCTATCTTATAACTTTTATCTATGGATCATATATGCTCATTCCTTCTTTCATTACAAACGTACAAGTAGTTTTCTCGAAATGCCGCTACTTTAAATTTCCACTTGGGCCTAATAGCGCCAAAGCTATAATAATAATTATTGTATTATTTGAGTGTACAGTAAGTACGGTAACAATTCATCATCATCCTGTACACTTTCCAGCCCTGGCTGGGTCTGCTTGGAACATAAGCCTCTACCCACAATCTACCAGTTTCTTGGTCTCTCGCCCTCCATTTCCATCTCCTGCATTCCCCTAACATGTCCGTACCAACTCATTCTCGACTTGTATATGATCTCTTGTAAGGGATTCTCTTCCACAATCTCTCATTTCTTACTCAATCCCTTCTTGTTATTCCTGATGTGCTTCTCAAGCCTGGATCCTGCTCTTCGCAACCCACGTAGGCGAGTATTGGGACATAATACCTGGGGTACGTCCCTGCTTCATAGGGTTAATATATTTTCTTTTTATAATTCTCTAGATATTGTTAATTTTCCATATACTGACTGTATTCTGTGGCTCACAGAAGAATGTATTGCCTTCAGGTGAACTTATCAAGATCCCATCGGCGCATGGTGCTGAGGCTGGCGGAGTTGGGCTGGCTGCACAACCAGCTGAAACAGTACGTTAACACGTCGGACATTGCCTTAGGGCTGATGGAGAAAGGCTTCATGGCGGCACTCCGCTCGGAGCTCACAGAGTACTACCGGCTGGTGGCCAACGTAGAGTCCAAGGTACTTCCTCTAATGTCAATCTCAAATCCCTCAAAATATAACTAATTTACAAAGAAAGGATTGAATATTTTATCATTCCAAATGATCTTGTCGACTTCATCGTTATTGAGTCAAAAGTTGTGTGTTACGGAGACTGTGACATCATGCAGCCATGCGGGAAGCCTAAGTTAATGCAGTCTGTTGAAAGAGTCCTGGGGCGTCGAGCGAAGCGAAAAGAATACAGGGAGACTCCTTAAGAGGTGTACAAGATGTCACACAAAAATTCAGGCTGATTTCTAAAGAGATATACAAGATGCCAGGTAAGAATATAGGGTGACTCCTAAAGAGGGGTGCAGGATGTCAGAGCAAACTACAGGGTGACACTTAACGAGGTGTACAGTATGTTAGATTCAAGTCAAATTCAGGGTGACCCTTAAATAGGTTTGCAAGATGTCAGATTCAAATAATGTGTGACCCTTAATGAGGTACCCGCGCCGGAAGCCTAAGTTAATGGGTAATAGAGTCTGTTGAAGAGTCCTGGGGAAGCGAGAAGCCCTTCTGAGCCTTTCTAACATGTGTAGCATTTGTAGCATGCGTCATTTGAAATGATATAACGTCTACGTCTTTCAGACTGACTGTAATTTATTACCATATTGTTTCTTTGAACAAAACACACTTTTGACAGAGTTGATAAAATAATGTGACGGTGAATTTCCACCAGCAAAAGGATATGCAAAATCGCTAATTCATTTTTATTGATTACTAATATACTCCCGTAAGTTCGAGTGGTGAAGAAGGGCCCTACAAGCCAGTAGCAGGTGGACAGGTTCATGTTCCAGCACCCAGCACAAATCACGAAGTTTAATTGTTTTGTTTAAATTTGACAAAACGTTGGAAGAATGGATAATTTCCATGTGATAGTAACACAATGTCTTAATGTGATACCCCCAGGGGCTCACATCTAGTGGGACGTGGGTTGACGACCACGGGATCCCAGCTGAGTCCGGCATTGCTTCCAGTTACTTGTGCCGGGCTCCTCTTTCCTGTCGACCTCACTTGGTCAACTCTTGTTCTCTTCCGACCCCGACGGTATTAGAGTATCCGAGGCCTAGGGACTCTCTTCCTTTCCCGCCTTAATTGGCCCTTGTCTCATCTTTTCTGATACCCTCCTTCTGTGAGGGGTCACCGGGTCAGCCTTCTTTTTCTTTTAATAATCTCTCCTGCCTTGTGCTCAAGGCCCTCAAGGAGGCAGGGTGTGTGGAGCCCCACCACTTCTGGTGCACCCTGGATAGTGCTACACCCTCAGGGGCTCACGGCTGGTGAGTTCGGGAGTTGGTGACCCTGAGGGATTCCTGAGCTGGGCCCGGTTTCCCCCTTTTGTCCCTTACCTGTGGGGATGGACCCTCTCTTTCACTTTCCTATCTGCCTTTCATGGCTCTCCTTCCTTCTAAGTCCCTCAATCTGCAGGGTCGAGGGCATTTCTTTTCCTCCTGTCCTTTATTTGCCTTATTCTCCTTTTGTTTTTCCATTTCTTCTTCTAGTATATAAGTTAGTAGTTAGTTTTAGTTATAAGTTTACATTTTCATTTTCATCTTTCACGATCACCCAACCCATTAGGGGCCGATAAAATAGATGTTAGGCCCCTTAAAACAACAATTATCATCATCCTCTTAATGTGATGAAAACTGGTGAATTGACAAATCAAAAATTTCATATTTACTTTGACGTTTGGTCCCATCCGATATATGCTGCATATGAAATAACCTGCGCCCATACTTCGACATTCCAATGATTTTGTTGCAGTTTACATACATTTCACTTGTTGCAAGAGTTGTTGGTGTTTGTGACCTGTTACTGATACATTTTGAATAACGCGACAACTGTTAATGAGATGTGACCACTTATTGCTTAATTGATGCTTTCTCCGTCCCTATGTTCGAGTTGCTTTTCCACATCTGATTCCCTGTTGTCCATTCCATTCTAATTCATTGAGAAGACTTTTAGCAAGGGGAGTAGTAGTAAATGTCTTGCGGGGGGGGGGAGCGAATAGTGGTGAAGTTAGGCTATGGCAGTAGCAGCTTTGGTGGCGTAGTTGGTAGCACGCTGAGCTTCTATGCCCAAGTTGGCGGGTTCAAACTCTTCCGAAGTCTTCAGATTTTTAGGAGCGTTAAAATCCTTCAGTAAAACCGGCAGGCCCATGTCATAGATTTATGGCATGTAAGGGATCCTTCCACAGACTAAACTTGTGTGAAGCTAAATTTGTAGGTTGGATTTCGTTGAAACACTCTAGTTCCAACGTTCACCACTAGGTATTATTGACATCTGGTAGCGATAGTTGGAACTACTTGAAATTGAACGGAACTTGTAGCTCACCCCATGGGTGTCCGCTTGAAGCAGCTACAGCCTCTGGCAAGCCGAACACAGTCCTCGGACACTCCCGGCACTAAAAGCCGTACGATAAATAAATAAAACTTGCTTTATTTCCTTAATGATTGTGTCCATGAGTAACGGGGAAAGTGACCTTCTTGTAAACCATGTTGATCCTCCACTGCTCTCACAACCGTTGTACAGTATCTGAACTTGCTTCCTCAAGCATTCCCATATCTTATTCCTTGGTACACCATCATATGCTTTTTCTAAATCCAGGAACACTACTATCAAGTCCTTCCCCTTTTCCCAATGCTTCTCCATTAATTGACGGAGGGTCTATCGTACCTGTGTTGCTTCCGAATCCAAGCTAATTAACTAATTACTTTGTACTTTGAGGAAGTTTTGGGAAGGAGGATTAGGACAAGGATAGAAGGAGGGATGAGGGAAGAACAACATGGCTTTAGAGCAGGAAGGTCCACAGTGGATTTGATTTTTGCTGTTTGGCAGTTACAAGAACAGCACTATGAGAATGGAACAGATCTGGACATTGAGAAAGCATATGACAGTGTATGCAGAAACAAAGTATGGAAGTTCCTGGAGGATAGAGGAGTAGAGAAATGGACTATAAGGAGGATAAAGGAGATGTGTGAAAGTGGGAGGAGAGAGATCGGAATGGTTGGAACAGAGAAACAGCCTGAAACAAGGAAGTGCACTGTCACCGTTACTTTTCATTGTGGTGATGGATGACATAATGACCCGAGTGGCACAAGTAATTGGGGAAGGAAAGATGAAAGCAATGGTGTTTGCAGATGATTTGATGATTTGGGGAAACTAGGAGGTACAGGAACAGTTGGACGTGTCGGAAGGAATAATACAAGGATATGGGATTAAATTTAGCATAAATAAGAGTGAAATGGTGATCACAACAAGGAAGAAGGAAAGAACCACAACGGGAATAACAATTGGTGGGGAACAGCTGAAGAAAGTGGAGAGTTTCAAGTATCTGGGAAGCCTGATACAAGATAATGGAAGAAACGATAGAGGAATAAATGAGCGGGGGAGACAGGCAGAAGCATTTCGGAGGAGTGTGAGAAGCATGTTATGGAGCATGGATGTCCCTCAGAACAGCAAAAAGATCATATATCGGACGTGCTATGTCCCTATCCTGACGTATGCCTCGGAGACCTGGGTTATGAAAGGAAGGGAGAAGAGCAAAATACAGGCCAGTGAGATGAGGTTCTTGAGAAGCAGTATTGGAGCTACAAAGATAGACAGAATAAGAAATGAGAGGACCAGAGAATTAATGAAGGAGGAACCATTACAGGATGGTATAGATAAATCTAGACTTAGATGGTAAGGACATGTAAAACGAATGGAGTTGAAGAGGATGCCCAGGATACACGAGATGAAGTGGGAAGGAAAGAGATCGAGAGACAGGTGGCTGAAGGGGGTGGAAGAAAGCATCAAGAAGAGAGAAGAAGGCTGGACAAGGGTGGAGGCTGAGATATGGTGGGAAGACAGAAGACGTTGGAGAGGCTTGTGTTCCAAACAGACCCGGCCAGTGGCTGGAAACTGTGCAAGATGATGATGATGATGATGACTTTGTACGTCTTAGTAGGTTCACTTTCACTCGTTTAAGCTGGCCAGATACTGTATGTTTTCCTGCGTCGGAAGTCACGTTCTCTGTAATGAAGTTTCTCCTAAGGCCCCTATGTCTCCTAGAAGAAAAATTTCGATATCCTAAACACAAGATGATCAATTTTCCTTTGTCTCCATTTTCAAGAGGCTTTCATCAAGCTTGGCCGATTTGACTTTCATCACATGGCGATGTATTGATCTTTCTACCAACGATCCCTCCTTCGTATGAAGTCAACAAAGTCTTAATATGACCAATGCCCGAGTGCACCAACCTCGGTAAAGAGAATACCGCGGTAAACTTCCTAGTTTACCAGGGTAAAGTCTTATTTCTGTTGCACCAAGCTCGGTTTCGAGTTTTACCGCGGTAAAATGTTGACCGCCCGTGAGGGAGCGGTTATCTAAGAAAACCGTGGTAAAGTTTTCTTCATTTGTATTCTGTGGTAACGATTCCAAAATGGAGCTTAACAACTACAGGTTATATCTCCAGTGTCTTAATTGATTTGAAAGGAATGAAGGGAGGTTTATAGAAGAGGGGCGAGATTTATTCAAAGAACTGAGCGATGCTTTATTCCAGACAATATTTCGATTACGGAAGGAGACAGTAGTAAGTTATATTTTGGACATAATTGGTGAACAATTGAAATTCTCTACTGGGAGAAACTATCCGAAATCGCCTAGAAATCGTCTTCGTATAGCACTGCGGTTCTATGCAACTGGGACATTTCAGGGAGTGATCGGTGACGTGTGTGATGTTGACAGAACAACAGCATGCCGCGTAATACACAAGGTTTCTAATGTAGTTGCGGGGGCGTGGTGGCTCAGCGGTCTAGCTGTATGCCTCTCACCAAGGCGGTCCGAGTTCGATTCCCGGTCAATGCATGTGAGATTTTCGAAGTGAAATGCCATGTCCTGTGGTTCGGATTCCACGTAAAAAGGAGGTCCCGTGGCTCATGATCTCAAGATTAACGGTCACGTTAAACTACAAGCTTCCTTCCTTTTTTATGTAGTTGCCTCGTTACCGCCACAGTTTATTAAACTACCACTTACCCAATGTGAACAAAGAGAGGTTATGGAAGACTTCCACAGAATAGCTGGGTTCCCAGGTATATTGGGTGCGCTGGACTGCACTCGTGTGAGAATACAGTCTTCCCGAGGTGAAAATGGGTAGGTATTTAAAAACAGGAAAGGCCATTTCTCTCTAAACATGCAAACTGTGAGCGATTCGAACCTCATGATAAGAGATATAGTAGCAAGATGGCCAGGTTCGACTCACGATAGCACCATATTTCACGAATATCGGCTGAGAGCGCGTCTAGGCGAAAACCTTTGGTCTGGATGAAAATATTGATCTGGAAACAATATTGTTGGCACTCTGAAAAAATTCAGTAACACCCTCTAGCGATAATAAATATATATATATACATATATATATATTAGTAACATTGGCCATTTCTATAGAAAATTTTTCGGATTTCAATGGCAGCGGGCAACGTATACTACTAGAGTTCCCGAAATTTTCATGAGGGCTGAAATTGGGAGATCTAGGACGTTTCATCATTTTATTTTCCATTGTTTTGCACAGCTGATTACTCGCGTTGAGACAAAATGTAAACAGTATGGGAGACAAGTGACTGTCGAAACGATCACTGCCGTCTGGATAAACTGAAGACAAGTGACTATCGAAATTAACGAATTTCTTCCGAGGGGAATAATAGCGAGAAAAGCAAGTGTCAAGAAACTGCGGTAACGAAACCGAGCGATAGTAATGGTGCACTGCTTTTACGACAATACCACGGTAAAAGTTTTACCACGGTTTCGTAAACACTGATGAATACCGAGGTTGGTGCACTCGGGCACAAGAGTTTTTTGACATACTTTTAACTCTTTTTATGGGTTGAACTCCCTTGGTTATTTGAACACGGAATCCTGCGATTATATTTTATGAGAACTCTAAGATTATTGCAAGAGTCATATAACTTGCACTTTAAGTTTGCATTTTAACATAATATTTTTAAACTGTTTTTCCATTTGTTTGTAATATTTGTAAGGTTTTCTCGGGACAAGTTTTATTCAATGTCCTCAAGTTTTCTCTGTCTCATTTTCATCAAGTTTTCTCATGTTAGTTTTAACCTTTTTAATGTATTTCCTTGATTGAACTGACAATATGTTTCTGTGTATGGCTGATGAAGCGGTCATTATGGAAGGCTTCGAAACAGTACCAAATGGGTGTAATATAGCCCTTTGACTGTGAAAAGTTGTGTATTGATCAGGCGGAATTCCTGTCCTTTTAATATTTTGTACGTCTTCTCATCTAAGAAATATTGAGCTTTTTCGTGCATAAAATCATGTTGAAGTAATATAGATCCTGCAACGAATGTAACATCAGCTGAATTCTTATGAATTGATTTGAGTATAACAAATGATTTTCTGAGGTCCCCAAAATTTGCTCATAGTGGTATTTTACTGTTTGTGTTCAGATTCAAAAGCAGACGCAGGAGAGTGTGTCGATGCCATTGACACTGAGGCAGTTGTTGGTGTGGGCGCTAGAGCCTATGTTCCGCCTCAAGTGGCTCGTCACCATCGTGACAAATTGCTCGGGGCGCAAGGCGGGTGCGCTGGCCAGCTGCGTGCACAGCTATCTGCAGCACGGCAACCCGGAGGTGCGCATCACCACCCGGCACCTGCTCTCCATGGTGAGTGTTGGCTCAACATATGATGTCGAATGAAACACTATCGACTCGAGTTTTCAAAAAGGAACTATCTCTTTCCTCAGCTGTGCAAGCCCATGTACATGATGCTGTGCCGCTGGATGCTTGATGGAGAGCTTCAGGATCCGTTCGGGGAGTTCTTCATCGTGGCCAACATGGAGGTGAAAGGGGACCGGCTGTGGCACGAGAAATACCACGTCCAGTGAGTTCACTGACTAGAAATTGCTATTTTTGTCAACTTATCAATACAAATCTATTTGTTTGGTGATTGTTTCGGTGTAATGCCTGCCTGCCAACTTTCGCGATATTAGCGGGAGACTCCCAAATTTTCCATAATTTTTCCCGTCTCACAATTGCCCAAGTTATCCTCTTGATTTTTGTAAATTTATTGGCAAACTTGAAACATTTTCCAGTATTTTTTTGAACGTGTGTATAGTGGGCAGGCAATTATTGTTATTGACGTTGCTGGAACATTTTCGTTACATTCTAGTGTTTTTGCTCGGTGTTTTACTCTTCACTCCCTGGCGGCTTCGGTGGCGTATTTGGTACATGGTGGCCACTACTCCTGAAAAACCTGGAAATCCTGGAAAACTCCTGGTTTTTTATTAGGTCCTGGAAAATGACGAAAAATTTGAAAACTCCTGGAAAAGAGCCACCGTTAATTAATTATAAAAAAATTAGTCAGTCTGAAAGACTAGACGTTATATCATTTCATATGACGCATGCTACAAATGCTTCACATGTTAGAAAGGTTCAGGAGGGCTTCTCAACAGACTCCATTACCCATTAACTTAGGCTTCCCGCATGGGCACCCTGTATTTGAGTCTGTCATCTTTTACGACATCTTAAGGATCACCCATTATTTGAATATATCTTGCCAACCTCTTTAATGGTCACCCTGTATTTTGCTCTGACATCCTGCACACCTCTTTAGGAGTCACCCTGTATTCGCTCCAAGCTCCAGGTCGCTCGACGCCCCAGGACTTTTTCAACAGACTGCATTAACCGCGCGGCTGCATGACGTCACTACCGTCCCACATAACTTTTGGCTCAAGCATAATGACAAGATCATTTGAAATGATAAAGTCTTTCCATCCTAAATCATACTCGTGCTGCGGTTTTGGGTGAGCACTCTATTTCCTCAGGCTACCTGTTTCTGTGTGGGAGAACACATATTGAGTATAGACAACTTCACCGCAGTAAAATTGCAGGCGGCATTCTTTTCTCTCTCTTTTTTTTTTTCAAAGCGGATATTTCAGTCTCAAATGTTTTTATAAAACGACAATTAAATCATTTGTGTGTAGGCTTGCATATCAATAACGCAATCACCACTGTGTGTCAACATCTGCTTTATTTTGGTCTTGAAGTAGAGAACCGATAAAGCCTCCCCCCCCCCCCGGACTGGTGCTTATTTATAAGTCTGGAAAAATGAGAATTGATTTGAGTGGCCACCATATCGGTAGCATGCTGAGCTTCTATGCCCAAGATCACGGGTTCAAACCCGGCCAAAATAGTCTCATTTTTTAAGAGCGTTAAAAATCCCTCAGTATGCCTTCGGAGGGGAAGTAAAGCCGGCGGGCTCATGTCATAGATTTACGGCATGTAAAAGAACCTTCCACCTTATGTGAGGCTAAATTTGTAGATTAGATTTGATTAACGCTGTATTAGTTCCAATGTTCGTCATCAGGTGCCGGTTGTGGTGGCATCTAGTAGCGAAGTTTGCAGTTAGGTGTCATTGACGGTAGCATTTGGTAGCAAAAGTAGGAACTACTTGAAATTGATCATCTGCAGTCCTTACCAGAATTACAGATAACACACACTAATACAGCCATCACAATTAACACAGATTCTACACACACCCAAAGTACACGTGGCTACGGAGCCCCTAAACTGAGGAACCAACCTACTCTTTACCCTGGCAATTTCTGTACATGATCGAATTTCGGTCAATTATTTTGCGATCTGTACTGTTTGTTGATGTAATGGTGGAAGAAGTGAGAGTGATATTTCCAGACACGCGGGAACAGGGGCAGCAAGAAGATTAGTTAATACGGAATGCAAAGAAATAATAAATGCAGAGTGCTAGTTTACATCATTCATTTTGAAGGTAGTTTGCCAATTAATTGCGCTATTTGAATCTCCTGATTTTTGGTTTCGTAAGGTTGGCAGGTATGGTAATTCCTCAGCTAACTTATTGCACTAACGGGTCCAGTTGTAAAACGTCCAACATGTTTTTTTAACCAATTAAATACATATCACAAACGGTTCACTAATCACAGATTGAGAAACAATACAAGCCCCTAATGTTTCCACAATGGTTCTGTCTTCTACGTTCTTTTTACAAACAATTTTTTTTAAACCAATAGGAAGTCATTTTTGAAAGCATTGGGTGGAGCGTGGTGCTCCAGGGTGTCGAGCGATACGGGAAATACGGGAATTTTAGTGACCCGGGAAAAATACGGGAATTATACGGGAAATTCGCACTTCATACGGGAAATCTTGAAAAGTTTCATAATGCCTGACTTCTTAGCCCCCAAACGCTCGGTAGAGTCCTCCCGCTCAGTCTTCTATTTCGCCTGTAGACCGCACTGCCTCTCGCAAATTGCGCCACCGATAGAGCGCTAAGCGGGATGAGAACCCAGCCAACGTCGAATGCATGCTTTGCCTGGCCGACCGCCGGCCTTACCCTCTCCGCGCAGGGCTACGCGTGCCGCGCTCGTTGCTGACAATGACATACAGGAATCAGTCCTCGTTGTTATTCACAAAGGAGACCTGGGTTTCTCGACAACAGCAGCCCTTACAGAAGCTAACAACTCAAGATCTCAGAAAATTCCAGGCGCGGATGTGCTGCAATTTCGCACATTGGTATCCTGTGGCTGAAAAAATCAGAGAGTTCACCTCTTGCTCACAAGATGACCCGTGCTATTTCCTGCCTAGACCCTATGGGGGTCGCTGAGACTCCTCAGTTGGAAGAACAGGATGTCTACCGGTAACGAAAGTAACGAATTTTACAAATGGGTAACGAAAAAGTAACGAATTTTACAAACGGGTAACGAAAGTTTTCTGAAGGCGGGTTGAATCATTTAAACTCGCGCCGCTAGGCTCAGAGATTGCGAGTTTCACGCAAGCGGCGCCGTGCCTATTGCATAGTACTAAGCTATATGTCTCCGTGCCCGAGCTCAAGGAAATACATACCGAGGATACCTTGAGCGGTATACATCGGTTCAAAGTATATTTTAGGCATCAAGAAGTCTTAAGTTTCGTGTGAAATATTTTTCTGTGTTACTGTATTAGGAAACCTTACTTTTTGCGAGACGTTTCTTCGCGAATACTTCCGAAACTAAAAAGAAATCTCTCATTTCTGTTATTTGGAAACTATGTCAAATTGAAGTCCAGAAATAACGCGAAACAATTTAATGTCGCAATCTTGCGGAATGTTACCGTTTCGAAAAAAATGCAAAATATCTTCGAAAAACATATAACTTATTTAAAAAATATGTCAAGTAAATTTGCGACATTCAGTATGGTTGATTCGAAATTCCGTTATAAGTCGATTTTTCCTTCGAACTTTCGTTCCATAGTATATATAATGTAACCGATTATTTGGATAACTTGTTGATAATTCGTGGTTCTCAATCGAAATAAAACTTGCCCTCTTGTCGTATTATTCGTGCAATCCTCTCAGAACAATTCGTAATATTCGATACCGTACCTACTTCGAACGTTCATCCTCCAAAATCGCATCCTCAAGACGGCCGGCTGACCGCACGACTTGCCTGCGGGAATCTCGTCAAACGGACCGAGATCGACGTCAGTTGCGTAAAATCATAAAACCCGTCCCCTATCGTGAACTGTGACCACGAGGACTGCGGGAATCCTGTCAAAGGTGATTGGGCACCCATCACGAAACCTACTTGCCACTTTTCCCATGACCGTATACTTAAAAGCGTGCGGGGAGTGAGAAGTGCATCAACCCACTTAAAAGTGGCAGCCTACGTAGCATCGAAATACTAAATCCTCCTCGTGATCCACCCTGAACACATGGACTCCCAACTACAGCATAGGGACAAAGGGAATCACGGCGCCGACCGAACATGTTCAGAACTACGCGTGAATTTTAACCATGCCCAACCTTGAGCTTGCCTCCGCCATTCTATCAGCACAGATAGACAGGCAGACAATCGTTGAACGGCCGGGTGCGGCGACGATTGCATAATATCTCGAGGACAACGTAAATCGGCCGAGAGCGGCAGCGATTGCGATACATCGCGATATTTCTCCGCATTCAATGACGAGGACAACTGTATTCTTGTCAAACGGACAGCAAGTGGCGCCGATTGCGTAATAATGCTATATTTTCTTGTGCCCGTGGAAATCTCGTCGAATGACTAAAAGTGACGCTGATGATCTAAATCACGATTTTTCTCCGTGTTCTATCGTGAAAACTACGGGAAGCTCACCAAACAACTGAGACCAGCGCCGATCGTGTAACATCTCGATATTTCTCCGCATTTGACTGCGAAGACAGAATTCGGTGACGATCGCGTAACATCGCATACATTTCTTCGCGACCTACCGCGGGGACGAAAGAAATCTCGCCAAATGGTCAAGAGCTGAGCAACCTCTTGGTACCGTAATAACAACATATTATGGACAAGACGACATATTAGCTGAAACAACTCATTAGATATTAAATATCTAGTATATATTTATTATTTTTTAAATTTTTGTAACATCATGTGAATTTTATTTAAAGCGGCTTCGGTGGTGTAGTTGGTAGCATGCTGAACTGCTGTGCCCAATATAGCGGGTTCAAACCCCGCCCAAGTTTTCGGATTTTTTAAAAGCGTTAAAAATCCTTTAGTATGCCTTCCTTCGGAGGGGAAGTAAAGCCGGCGGTCCCATGTCATGGATTCATGGCATGTAAAGGATTCCTCCACAGACAAAACTTGTGTGAAGCTAAATTGTTAGGTTATATTTCATCGGAACGCTCTATCAAAGTTCCAACGTTCACCACTAGGTATCATTGATATCTGGTAGCAACTTGAAATTGAACGGAACTTGTAGCTCACCCTAAGGGTGTCCGTTGGAAGCAGCTACAGACTCAGACAAGCTGAACATGTCCTCGGACACTCCCGGCACTGAAAGCCATACGATAAATAAGAAATTTCTTTAAAAACAGTTCATTGTTGTTTTTCTTCACCGCGTGATGAGCGCCTATGCTTGTAGACCGCAGACGTAACTTGAATTCAAAGGTAACTAAAAGGTAACTAAAAGGTACCTAAAAAGTAACTAATTTTTACTTCATCCTTACAGTAGACACCCTGAAGAAGTTAGGATCGTTAGTGCCCTGGAAATTCTTTGTAATCAGAAGAATTTGTTTTCTGGTGCAATGTCTGACCTCATAAAGAGCAGCTACTCCGCACTTCTGAGACTGCCCTCCGTCACTTTGCGTTTGAAGCAGTTCGACGGAAAAGAGCCACGGCTCGACGTGCTGTGGTCTGAATTAGTGGCTTCAGCACCTTCCTCAGTTCCTGCCAAAAACGATCTCACAACCTTCGTTAAAATGATACTGATTTTTTTATCACAACAATGCAGCTCTAGACAGAGGTTTCTCCCTGAACAAGGAGTGCATGATCGTCAATTACGAAGAAGCAAGTCTGATACACCGGCCGTGAAAGCCAATATACCATCTTTCTGATTGGAATGCTTACTAATCAGGACGCTGTGATGGCAGCTGGTGGAGTAGAAAAGATAACCGTGAGCAAGAGTCCATACCGTACGAAACTCCTACGCCGTGTTCAAGGAAGCAAAACAGGTGCGAAGCGACGGCTAAGGTGGCAGTGGAAAGAAAACCCATGAAAGATCTCCAGGAATTGGAATAAAAGAAAAAGAAGAAGATATTGAACGACGCCCGTTCTGATGCAGAGAAAATTGAAGAGAAGATGAGTTCTCTAGTGAAGGTTTAAATTAATAAATCCTTGAATATTGTTTGTTTTATCTTATTTTGTGTGACTAAAAGTTCCTAACAACAATCTAGTATTAACAAAGTGACTTATTTTATTTTGTGTATGACTAGCCTACAGTTCCTATCCAGAAATTATTACTGTCATACGAACTTAATTTTGTGCTGTGTATAACTGAAGTTCCTGGTAACAATCTTGTATTTGTCGAAGTGTCTTATTTAATTTCGTTTTGCATTATTTTATTATCTATTATCTACTTTGATAAAATAAATCTAAATTAAAAAGTATTCGCGGCGTGTCGTGTGTGGTATTTTACTGTTTTTAGCCTTTCCATGGTCTTCTTTTGCAGGGAGATGCACATACCAAATTGTTTTACAGGGGAGATGCACATACCAAATTGTTTTAAAGTCCGTGCAAACACTCAATGCAAATGCGTCACACATGCATAAATTTCAAAAACTACAAGCAATGTCTCACAGCTCTCGACGTTTTATTATCTAACACCCGTCACCCACATGTGGCTACAAAATTCACCACATAGGTGACAGAATTCTTCTCGTATGGGCAGACATTTTTTCAGTCGCTTGTTAACCACTGTCTGTGTCGGATTTCCTTTTATTGTCATTGTTTCGTTACTTTTACTTCGCCGAAGTTCGATCCGAGGACTGGACACATCCCGTACAGCATGTACAGAAAAAAAAATACTGAAGGCGGTCTGGATATCGCGGTGGATGGAATTAGTATTAACCTTGGCAATTCATCAAGCTCTGACGAAGACAGTGATAGTGGTCATGATAGGGACAGTGAAGGGTTGGAGGGTGTCAGACACCCTTGCCAAGTGACTGAGGATAATTTATTGGTGTCAGTTCGCTTGCGTCAATCGACAATAGAGCACAGGCTATTTTTTCCGGTCATAGTGTTCAAAATACCGTCTTTCATTCAATAGCCTACAACTCGACAATATAAAACCACGGCAATAATATCGCCACAGAGCTGCTTGTTTTAAGGTCTCGTCAGACAGAACACGGCCAGGCGCCGCGGCCTGACTTGGCAATTGTGTTGAACAGTAATGCATCATCCACGGCAAACAAAGAGCGGCCTGACGCGTCGGCCTGAGTCAGGCCGCTTCAGTTTGTGTTGGAACAGTTTCAACGCGACGGCCAGCGATACTCGCACCAAAATGATACCGAGAAACTTATAAGAGGAAGTTAAGAAGTAGGATTTTCTGTTTGATATGGGTCATCCAGACTATAAATATGTGGTGAAGAAGATGGAGGCATGGAGAGATATTGGTGTTTAATTAAAACAAGACCGTTCCCCTAATGCTTCGCGTTTACTGTTAATTTCGTGAAGCCATTTCCTCCTTCGGGATTTTTTAAATAATTGCAAATAACAGCAGCAGCTCTTCTTCATCAAAATCAGACATCATAAATTTACAGCACTGACATGAAACCGCGAACAATTCAGAATAACTAGGTTGACTAGCCGTTGTTAGGCCGCCCTCTGTCTGACATCTCCAGGCCGTTGTGAAGAGCTGCTGTACGCGACGGCCTGTCCGCGGCGTCAGGCCGCGTTCTGTCTGACGAGACCTTTAGTGCTCAGTGCTAAATATGTCTTTACCTTAACTTTACTTTTGTGTTACCACGAAAGCTAATATTAAGCGCAGAGAGTCGCGATTCAGTGAGTGTGCACTGTGTTATCTGTCGACTACTGTAGTAAGCTGTGAACGACCGCCACTCGGACTCTTGTTTCATGTTAAAAGATAATCATTGCATGATGAGTGTTTTTATATTCATTAGCTGTAGAGTGTTTGCCCTCTTTGTCGTATTTATGAATTGAATACCGATGATAAAGGTATCATAGCTTCGGTGTGTAATTTATTTATTCATCTAAAAGTATCGTATTTCTCTGAATGTCCTTGGGGTTGACTCAGGATAGTTTTTTTTTAAATATATTACGTATAATTGTACAGAAATAATGTCTGAAGTGTAGCGCTGTGTATTATTCGAATCAGCTGATATACAACAACACTAAAAACTTAGCAACACAGCTCAGCTGTTCCAAGCTCCCGATATATCCTTCGCGTTGTTTCCTTCGAATGATATGTATGATTTTCAGCTGTGTGCAGTGAGAAAGCTCTGCATGTGTTCATTCCTTATGTATTAATGATGCGAAATGTCTGCTAACGTTGTGCTACATACAACACTCGTAGTCTCTAAATGTTGCACATTTCCCCGTAAATTACAGCAGTTTATGTTTGAATTGCTTATAAGATCGTGACAAAGTGTTTCTCCAATTGGATGATTGTATTTAACTGCACGTCGTATAATCTTGGCGAAGTGTATTTTTTTCACGGAGCAACTTAACACCGTAGTAGGCACGCAGCTTTTTGTATTTAATTTTCTGGCATCTTGTTTTAAATTATTGACTAACATATTTCTAAATGCAGACAATCCATACCTCCATTCGGATTCGGGTTCCATAATTCATGCTAAATGAGGTTCGTTCGTTTGTGAAATTGAGGTCATAACCAACCCCCCCCCCTTTCCCTTTCAGTGATTACCGTATGGTACTTGACGTAGACTAGGGTGAAGATGTAAATGAGCATTTAAAAAAAATACGGCAATATTTTCCATAGGTACTGAAAACTAGGCACGGTTGGATTTTAAGGTGGAACCACATGTGCTATCAAATATCGCTTTCTTGTAATACCTGGAATATGTATAGAATTATAAAATGATTATTGGTTAAATAAGTGTTAATAGATAGGCTATTATAATTATAATGATTAAATAAATATTAAAGAAGAAACGATGCGTTGTTAGTAAATATTAGGCCTACCGGTACAGCGAATAGCCTATAACTCGTAGCTTCCGTCAGAATTTAGCATTAAAATGGGTCACGTTAATGCATATAACAACCGGATAGCAAATTATAATAATATTCTCACATATAACATATTTAATTTGCACCAACTTTATTATTGTAGTCTAAGATACGTTAGAAATGCCGTTTCAAATGTGCAAATCGCACACTTAGTGGGCAAGCTGTTTGTTATGGTCGTCTCTGATGCGAAGTGTTACTAATTACTCTTTTAGGAGACACTTGTCTTAGGAATATTCATGAAGGGTCAACCCTCTAGTTCTTATTTCATAAGTTGAACGTTTAAAAACAAAACCACAATCTGAAATAATAAAGAAGATAATCACGAACAAACGATTCACTGCCAATGAAAATCAAATGGAGATTCGCGGACCGGAAGTTCGCTATGCATAAGCTTCGGTGCCGTTTTGTTATTGTTAGTTTTACGGTGCCATTTTAACTCGTGGAAGCTCTATACGGTTACGGTACCATACGATTCAGTCACTTCCCGTAAACATTTATTATGTGACACTCCTATTCTCTACTCTCTCAACCCTCCTCAGTATAACAGTCATTTATATCAGCTCTCCTCAGGTAAACGGTATTTCATTTGTGTTCGTAGCATATCATCCCATCTGCTAGAGAGTTCACTCGCGAGCGCCTGCTTTGCTCACGCTACGGATTAGGCCTAAATCTCGCCATCACCCGTGGGCTGCGGAAGTATCTCCAAAAATGCAGTTGCACTTACGCCAGAAAATCTTGATTCGCGCTTTAAGATTCATTTTTTAGCCATTCGGTATGCAAACTCTAGTCTTAGCGAGTTCTAAAATATACAGGAATTTGGTGGATTTTCGTACGGGAAATACGGGAATTATACGGGAATTTGAAAAAAAGGTCATCGCTCGACACCCTGTGCTCGATGGAAGTGAAAATTGGGGTAGACAAAGGTTAGAATATGTTAGACAGATGCCTCGAATGTAAGGTCTGGTAGCTATGTAGAGATGAAACAATTAGCTCAGGACAGGGAAGCATGGAGGGCTGCATCAAACCAGTGAAAAGGCTGGTTGGTTCCTCAGTTTAGGGGCTCCATAGCCCCGTGTACTTTGGGTGTGTGTAGAATCTGTGTTAATTGCGATGGCTGTATTAGTGTGCGTTATTTGTAATTCAGGTAAGGACTGCAGACGATAAGTTTCAAGTAGTTCCTACTTTTGCTACAGTCAACAACACCTAGCTGTGAACTTGGCTACTAGATGCCACCGCACCTGGCTACGAACATTGGAACTTAATAGAGCATTGATCAAGTCTAACCTACAAATTTAGCTTCACACAAGTGTAGTTAGTAGAAGGTTCTTTTACATGCTATAAATCTGACATGGGCCCGCCAGCTTTACTTCCCCTCCGAAGTGAGGCATACTGAGGGACTTTTAACGCTCCTAAAATAATCCAACTACTTCGAAGTCAAATGTTAGACACCTCTTCTTATATGGGGACTAATTTGGTCTTGATGTGCAACATATTTTGTCATAATCACCTGTATTAAGTTACTGTTTGTGGGATACTAACTACGGTGGAGGGGGTTCGATTCCCGGTCAATGCATGCGAGATTGGCAAATTGAAATGCAAGTCCTGTGGTTCGGATTCCATGTGAAAGAGGTCCTGTGGCTCGTGATCGTGAGATTAACGGTTACGTAAAACTACAAACTTGCATCGAACTGGCTTCTTCGTGCCTTCAAGGAAAAGCTCTAGCAAAGTGTTTTGGCCATGAGGTGGTTACAATACCCGCTCCTAAAGGCAAGTCGTGAATTTCATATACAGTGGAATCTCGTTAGCACGTTCTCGGTTACGACGTTTTCCCGTTTAGCGCGATGATTTTCTCAAGTCCCAGTCCCAATTCTACAAAATACATGTTGATATATCCCCTTAATACGTTCTCTATTCCCGCTTACGACGATCAAATTTCCGTATTACTATTTGTAAGCGAACCTGATTTTATTCTTATTTCATTATAAAATTCGGCTTCTGGAAAACACGACGCGATATTGCCTCATATTCTCTGATAGTTATTGACAGTGTAGATGATTTCATTGTGTTTGACGGCATAGACGCGGCTATAGCTATGACGCAACACAGGTGACGTGTCTCTCTCTCCCGCTGCCCTTTCTCAAGTAATGGGTTTTGCCGCTCCTAGTTGGTAGCGAACAAATGTAATGTCTTCTTCCTGGGCGGACTATTCGCCAGAAAATACTACCGCTAAGTTTGATCTATGTTGGGCGCCAAGCTGGATACACTGTGTTCCAAGCTAAATTTATATATTTATTATCGACCCCTAGCGTGAGTAGAACATATGAGAAACTCTTAATGACTAGGCCGTGGGATGATTGAATCATCAACCCAGACAACATTTGATTGTGGAGAAGGATGTGGTATTATAACTATTGCTACCTACTGGAATTAAAGAATCTACTTTGTAATAATTGAATTTAATACACTTAGGAAATATGTCAGCATCTTGAATAAAATTAACACTGTTAACGGAGCATACAACTTTAACCATTGCCACGAACAAAATTACTTAATACGCCGGTCGGGAGAATAACGTGAATTTAACTTATTTCCAAATTTATGCTTAATGAATTTATATTGGCCCTATCGAAAAACAGAGAGTGTGTGTCGTAGATTACTTGTGCTTACCAACGGAAACATAGTCTCCACTTGCTTGAAGTCTCGTAACGTCTCATGTGCTGCATTGGTGTTGACGGCCTCTGGTCCTTCCTCGTGGATCAAAAGTAATCGTTACAGCTTGTGGTGGAGTCTATTCCATGAACCACAACACGTCGTCTGGCATAACACTGCAAGACGCGTGGAACTCATGATCTGATGTGATCAGCGGAGTTTGGCGTGAATAAAATTGTCCCACTTGGGACTAACGAACAAAGTACCTCCTTACTGCTCCAAGCGTAATGTCTTAATGAATGTCTTGTCTCACTCAGCGCGTCAACTATATCTTCAATCTTCTCCCACCAGGGTCTAGCTTAACACTGCGGCCTCGCTGCTTCGACCAATCCGCGTGCGTCACGTATCTCGCCATGCCCCTGCTACGTTGCTTCTTCTTCCTTGATTGGCTGGTCACCTTACGTGGCTCTTCCCGCCATGAAACTCCTTCCCCGTATTTATATTTTCCGCTTCCGGGCGAGACGTACATCATACACGTTTTCTTGCTTTGAAGTGTTCCCTCGGATTTCGTAATTTTATTGTACTCCAATCTATTCTTGTATTGAAAAACCCAGTGAGTCACACACCGCTCTCTCTTACCCATAATGAATAAAATCCCGACTTTTCGTATGAAATGATTTGCCGTGCAATATTATATATTGGAATCATCCAATATAGATACGGATTTCTACTAGTAGAAATCCTATCTGTAATCTTCCAAATTTAAAAGCTCCAAAAAATGACTTAATAAATATTATTAATAATAATATGAAATATGAAATTGAATAAACTGAAATAATTTAACTTGGCCGGATTATTGCCGCGTTTACCAAATATGATATAGTCCAACTAACTTGTGTTAGTGGCATAAAACCCCCTAGAAAAACATGTTACAATATCCCCTTAATACGTTCTCTATTCCCGCTTACAACGATCAAATTTCCGTTGACTATTTGTTAGTGAACCGTATTTTATTCTTATTTCATTAAAAAATTCGGCTTCTGGGAAACATGACGCGATATTGCCGCATATTCTCTGATAGTTATTGACAGTGTAGATGATTTTATTGTGTTTGACGGCGTAGAAGTGGCTATAGCTATGACGCAACACAGGTGACGTGTCTCTCTCCCGCTGCCCTCCACCCTTTTCCCTTTGTTTATTTCTCACGTAGGCACATTAATGTCTTCGTGTTCCGCACTATTGTCTTCTAGTTCTTAGTGTTCACGCCCAGTTAATGACCTATTTTATTGCGTGTTTCATAATGGATAAGAAGAAACTACGGCAGATAACTAATGATGAGAAGATGAAATACATTCGAGACGTGGACTGCAATCCTCACATGAAGCGTGTGTATATAGCGCGAAAGTGGAACATTCCTGCGTCTACACTGAACAAGATTCTCGGCAAAAGGAAGGAAATCGAACGTGCATTTGAAGAAGGAATGAGCGGCAAAAGGAAACGTGTGCGAGAGGGACAGTTCTCTGAACTAGAAAGCACTTGATTGCAGTGGTTCAAGCAAGCCCGTGCTTCAAACATATGCGTGCGCGGTCGCCGGTAACTGAGCCGTCACTGGCGGAGCGCGAGAGCGAGAATGTCCTTGCTAAGCAGAAATAATGACCCTGTATTATACTGTGGTGTAGAGGTACAGTAATTCATTTTTATGTTATTTATTGCGTGGAAGTTACTGATAACCTATGTTTATGTCGTGACTGTAGTAGTGCATACAATCACTTACTAAGGTCGGCGATTTGACGTCCATATATACGCCGCGTTCTTTCTTATACGTTGTAAATGCAGTATGGCGTTTTTCGGTAGTACGTTCTCCCGCATATGACGTCCAAATTTTTCAGTCCCTTGAAAAACGTACTAACGAGATTCCACTGTACCTTGTTTAGGCTTTACCCATTCGTAACGATTTACCATGGCCAAATGAAGTGGTAACCAGATTATGACCAGCTCGTCTGTGCAGTGATGTCGCATTTATAAGCCGAACGAAAGACTCGAACGCGACAGGGGTAAGCTCGGCACTGTGATCACGGATCTTTCCAAGTTTGTGCTGGAATGTAGAGAGTCGTCACTTCTAATACCCATGCTGATTTGCCAAACGTCATTTGCCCAATGAGTGTTCATTAAATACGCTATATAGTAAATCTGAAAATAAATAACCAATGCCCCCTCCTATTCTTCTCGTATGTCTGAGATTTCTTGTAGACTACATTCCCCTGAATTATTCACAGTATTTGATTGGTTGTGTGGCTCAGCAGTAACGTTCTCGCTTGCTGTGCCCGAGGTTGCAGGATTGAATCCTGGTGCATTCAGTTGGCATTTGAGGGTACACAAATGCAAGGCAGCCATGTCGGTAAGTTAAAGAACCCCTTCGGCTCTAAAACTTAATAGGGGCGTAAAGCCAATAACATAATTATTGTTAAATCAAGTTGTCTCTATGCACTCGGGGATTGAAAGAGAACCCGAGCTTGCCCTGAAGGGCGTCTCACTTGCACATTATTACGCACCACGGCTACGAGCCTTCACACACGTCGCACTAAATTCGTCGGTAAGACAGATGTAGCGTACAGTATAGTTCTACACACATCAAAAAAAGTTTTGCATCACCTCGGTTCCAAGAGTTCCGGAACCGTTAAATACAAAGGGAATAGAGATCAACACAAACAACATTTCAGCTCGTTTTATTGCTCATGAGACCCACACATTGCATGTTGTACCATCATACAGCTAGACTTTCAGCATTTGTGGTCCAGATTGCAGTACACACCACTACCTCTAATACCCAGTAGCACGTCCTCTTGCATTGATGCATGCCTGTATTCGCCGTGGCATACTATCCACAAGTTCATCAAGACACTGTTGGTCCAAATTGTCCCACTCCTCAACGACAATTCGGCGTAAATCTCTCAGAGTGGTTGGTGGGTCAAGACGTCCATAAACAGCCCTTTTCAACATATCCCAGGCATGTTCGATAGGGTTCATGTCTGGCGAACATGCTGGCCACTGTAGTCGAGCGATGTCGTTATCTTGAAGGAACGTATTCACAAGATGTGCACGATGAGGTCGAGAATTGTCGTCCATTAAGACAAATGCCTCTCCAATATTCTGCCGATATGGTTGCACTATGGGTCGGAGGATGTCATTCAGGTATCGTAAAGCCGTTTCGGAGCCTTCCATGACCACCAGTGGCGTACGTCGGCCCCACATAATGCCACCCCAAAACATCAGGGAACCACCACCTTGCTGCACTCGCTGGACAGTGTGTCTAAGACGTTCAGCCTGACCAGGGTGCCTCCAAACACGTCTCCGACGATTGTCTGGTTGAAGGCATATGCGACACTCATCGGTGAAGAGAACGTGATGCCAATTCCGTGGGGTCCATTCAGCATGTTGTTGGGCCCATCTGTACCGCGCTGCATGGTGTCGGGGTTGCAAAGCTGGACCTCGCCATGGACGTCGGGAGTGAAGTTGCGCATCATGCAGCCTATTGCGCACAGTTTGAGTTGAAACACGACGTCCTGTGGCTGAACGAAACGCATTATTCAACATGGTGGCATTGCTGTCAGGGTTCCTCCGAGCGGCAATCCGTAAGTAGCGGTCATCCACTACAGTAGTAGCCCTTGGGCGGCCTGAGCGAGGCCTGTCATCGACAGTTCCTGTATCTCTGTACCTCCTCCATGTCCGAACAACATCGCTTTGGTTCACTCTGAGACGCCTGGAAACTTCCCTTGTTGAGAGCCCTTCTTGACACAAAGTAACAATGCGGACGCGATCGAACTGCGGTATTGACCTTCTAGGCATGGTAGAACTACAGACAACATGAGCAGCGTACCTTCGTCCTGGTGGAATGACTGGAACTGATCGGCTGTCGTACCCCCTCCGTCTAATAGGCCCTGCTCATGCATGGTTGTTTACATCTTTGAGCAGTTTTAGTGACATCTATGAACAGTCAAAGGGACTGTATCTTGGATACAATATACACAGTCAACGTCTATATGCCGGAGATCTGGGAACCGAGGTGATGCAAAACTTTTTTTGATGTGTGTAAATAAATTAGTCACTCTTGAGTTAGAAATGAAGTTCCTGAATATGGTTTGATGGTTGGCAATTTAGAGACAGGATAACACTTACAGTTTTGAAGACAAAACATCTACGCTTCTCCAAATTTCTATTGTTGCATCTAACATTAGGCAATTCAAATTTGAAAGACAATGATATGACTACTTCAAACTGGTTTTCCCCAGTATAGTACTCAACAAATATCTAACATTGTACAAAATCTTCATTTATAGCAATTTTCTTACTGTTCAGAATTCAAAATGCTAAAGTTTGTATTTTTACGTGCTAATCATAGCACAGCACTGTCTCGGTCTGATATCCCTCTTGTTCCAGGGAGAACCTCGTGCCATGTTTCATCACGCTGCCTCAGGCTAAGAAGATTCTGGCAACAGGCAAGAGTATAAACTTCCTGAGAGAGGTGTGTCATGACTACTTGCCTCTGAGGGGCCGGGAACAGCTGCGCCGCCACCTCGACAGGACCAGTGGTAAGTTATAGCTGGGTACTCTCATATTAGCTGTGGAAAGAACCAACATAGAGGGGTGTTGGAAGTGGTAAATAAAATTCACTTACTGTGTTATCGCATTAAAAATCTGGTGGATATTTAATGTTTGGTGTGATTAGACTGCACTTTATTCTGTGCATAATTCAGAGGGGGAACATTTTAGGTACAATTTTAGAAATAAATTGCTCATTGAACAATTTTAGATTGATATAGAACTATGTAGACATAAATATAACCTGTATAAAATGCTGGTTGGTTCCTCAGTTTAGGGGCTGCGACAATGCGGTCGTGTAGTCCTGTGTACTTTCGGTGTGTGTAGAATCTGTGTTAATTGTGATGTCTGTATTAGTGCGTGTAATTAGTGTAATTCAGGTATGGACTTCAGACTATCAATTTCAAGTAGTTCCTTCTTTTGCTACCATAGGCACCTAGCTGTGAACTAGGCTACTAGATGCCAATGCAACCAACACCTGGGGACAAACTTTGGAACTTAATAGAGCGTTAGTCAAATCTAACCACATATTTAGGGCCGGTTTCACCCACACAGCGTTAACAGGCCGTCAGTAAATGCGTTGTTAACTTAACATCGGCATTAAGCTCCTTGGCGTTTCACCAGCACATTCGCCGGTTGGCATTAGCAAACGAAGCGTGATATTTAAGGGCTGTACAAACCTCATTTGTTTATTCTTTGGTGTAATCGAGCAGGCTGTTAACTGAAAAGGCTTAAAAGTTACATGCTCCTTGGTTAAAAACAAACATGGCTGATGAGGAAAAGAGCAAGAAGGGCCGGGGACTGTGAAATATTCGTTCAATGAAAGAAACATAATTATCCACCCTCATCTACTCGGTGGATGAGTATCGTGGAATTGTTGAAAATAAGAGGACTGATGCTGTAACGTTTAGGTAGTCTTTTATTAAATGAAATTAACTAGGATGTTTTATAACGTAATGCATCACACGATATTACACATAAATAAGGCCTAGGCTATCTTACTTATCAGATGGGAATTCCAGGTTAGGTTCTGTCATCTGTAGAACATTCATCAACACAAAAGGTTTTGACAACCGAAATCTCATGATAAATTCTGTGTCGTCGCATTCATTCAAGTAATTCCTTCGTTATTTATAAGTTAGTGGTGCCGAAGAAAATCTAGCATGTCTTCCAAAACATCGTCATCGTTGAGAATAAAGTTTAGTGCCCGGCTTTCGCCGCACGCCATTTTGGGTTTGAATGCTACGTAAATCGACCGTCAAGTCATTAATTCTATGTTGACGGAGCAATTAGTTTTTACAGCTTGTTAGGGAAGCTAATAGATTATTATAGTTTGGTGAACCACGACATTTCCGTAATAGTCTGTCAACTGCCTTAATTGGTTTAACATTTTGACGAACCATGGTGAACCCGGGCCTTCACTTCACACAATTGTAGTTAGTGGAAGGTCCTTTTACATGCCATAAATCGATGACCTGGGCCCTCTGTCGGCTTTACTTCCCCTCCGATGGAAGGCGTACTCAGGGATTTTTAATGCTCTTAAGAAATAAAGACTACTTTGGCCAGTTTGAACCCGCGATCTTGGACATAGGAGATGCGACGAACATTGGAACTTAATAGAGCATTAATCAAGTCTAACCTACAAATTTAGCTTCACACAAGTGTAGTTAGTAGAAGGTTCTTTTACATGCCATAAATCTGACATGGGCCCGCCAGCTTTACTTCCCCTCCGAAGGGAGGCATACTGAGGGACTTTAACGCTCCTAAAATAATCTAACTACTTCGAAGTCAAATGTTAGACACCTCTTCTTATATGGGGACTAATTGGTCTTGATGTGCAACGTATTTTGTCATAATCACCTGTATTAAGTTACTGTTTGTGGGATACTAACTACGGTGGAGGGGGTTCGATTCCCGGTCAATGCATGCGAGATTGGCAAATTGAAATGCAAGTCCTGTGGTTCGGATTCCATGTGAAAGAGGTCCTGTGGCTCGTGATCGTGAGATTAACGGTTACGTAAAACTACAAACTTGCATCGAACTGGCTTCTTCGTGCCTTCAAGAAAAAGCTCTAGCAAAGTGTTTTGGCCATGAGGTGGTTACAATACCCGCTCCTAAAGGCAAGTCGTGAATTTCATATACAGTGGAATCTCGTTAGCACGTTCTCGGTTACGACGTTTTCCCGTTTAGCGCGATGATTTTCTCAAGTCCCAGTCCCAATTCTACAAAATACATGTTGATATATCCCCTTAATACGTTCTCTATTCCCGCTTACGACGATCAAATTTCCGTAGTACATTTGTAAGCGAACCTGATTTTATTCTTATTTCATTATAAAATTCGGCTTCTGGAAAACACGACGCGATATTGCCTCATATTCTCTGATAGTTATTGACAGTGTAGATGATTTCATTGTGTTTGACGGCGTAGACGCGGCTATAGCTATGACGCAACACAGGTGACGCGTCTCTCTCCCGCAGCCCTTTCTCAAGTCCCTATCCTACTAAATTCATGTTGATATATCCCCTTAATATGTTCTCTATTCCCGCAGACCAGAAGATTCGGTGGAACTTTAAAAAGTCAGATTGGGAAAATTTCAGAAACAAACTTGAAACTAAAATGTCGGAAATTGATCTTGATGCACCTCCTATCATCAACCTGAATAAATTTACTACAGCCATAAAAGACATAGCCAAACTGTGCATACCCAGAGGTGCCCAAGCAAAATATAAACCTTTCTGGTCAGATGAATTGAACAATCTTAAGTCCGCCAGAGACAAAGCAAGAAGAACAGCTGAACTTACTCGGGATCAAAATTATGTACGGAAATGGCGACAAGCAACAGCAAAATTAAAACAAGCAATAACAATATCAAAAAGAGAATCTTGGAACACATTTTTAACAACAGTTGACTATAGGACAGACACCAATAAAGCTCACAAACTTATCAATTCTCTAAACAACAAACACGTAGTCACTCCTTTGAATCCTATTATGATAAATGATAAGGAAATTACAGACTGTCATAAAATAGCAAACCACTTCTGTAAACATTTCACTTCAATTAGACTATCAAAACAGAAAAAGAAAGAAGACAAGACTCTCAAGAAAATAGTCAAAAAATTCATGAATAATAATGCAGACGATATCTTTAACAATGAATTTTCAATGGAAGAGTTAATGTTAGCAATAAAGAACACACAAGTCAGAAAACAACCAGGACCTGATGAGATATTCCCAGAATTCATAAAAAATCTTGGTCCATCTGCTCTAAACATACTGCTACACATATTCAACAAATTTTGGACATCAAATGATAAACCTACCTAAAGACTGGACTAAAGCAACCATCATTCCAATCTTAAAACCAGGCAAGCCAAAAAACCAAGTCTCTTCGTACCGACCTATAGCAATTACCTCCATTCTGGTAAAAATTCTAGAAAGGATGATTACAATTGGTACTTGGAAACAAAATCTCTTCTATCAGAAGAACAAGCAGGATTTAGACAAAACAGATCCTCCTCCCACCAAATAATGAGATTTACACAAGCTGTTAAAGAAGCCTTTAACAAAAGGGAAAGTGTTCTTGCAGTTTTCATCGATTTTAAAGGAGCCTATGATACTGTATGGCAAAACATGCTGCTAAAGAAGCTTATCAACTTCAAAGTAAATGGATGTATGTTAAACTCGTTTTCAAGATTCCTTTCACAAAGAATGATCAATGTTCGTTACAACAACAAAACTTCAGGTTGCAAGCAATCAAAACTAGGCCTCCCACAAGGAGCTGTATCAAGCACAACTTTATTCAATGTGTACATCAACGATCTTCCAAAAACAATAAAGAAAGTAGGTAATGTGAATATCAGCATGTTTGCAGACGATGTTATCATTTGGACCACAGCACGTAACAGCCCAAATCAGCAAATGCTTCTTGAACACAGAATGAACCAGGCACTTATAAAACTCAAAAACTGGACTGAAGACAATAATATGGAAATCAATACTACCAAAACAGTATACCAGTTTTTCTCCCTGAGACACCACAATCCAACTTTTAGTCTCAAATTTAGTAATTAAGACCTTCCAAAAAGTGAAAGTACCAAGTACCTAGGTATCATCATGGACAAGAAGCTGAACTGGACCAAACACATAAACCATGTGGAGGATAAGGTAAGCAAACGGATGAAATTACTGAAGGGAGTAGCAGGAGCTACTTGGGGGAGCACTCAAGACACACTCAACAAAACCTACAATACTTACATCAAACCTATCATAAAATAAGGCAGTGAAGTACTCTCTACAGCACCCCAGTCAAACATTGATCGCCTCGAGAGGTGTCAGAATAATGCCCTACGAATCATAACTGGTGCAATAAAAACCACACCTATAACCGCCTTGCAATTATATACCCACAACTTACCAATAGAAGAAGAGATGAAACATCAAACAGCCAATGCATATCTCAGTATACAAAGACTACCTCAAATGACATGGATCAAAAAACCAGTTTCTAGCCCCAATCTTAAAACACAAAAAGATCCCTGAAGTCTCGCCAAAGAATATATCAATAAGAGCAATCGGCAAATAAAACTTGATCCACTCTGTATGCCAGTCAACCCCATTGAATATATACAAGTGACACCAAAACTTACTTTGCTAGAAGATGTCTGCAAGAAACTCTCTTCACCACAAGATCTAAATCAACTGGCCCTCTGTGCAATAGAAGAAAGATATCCATCTAATCAGTGGCTAAAAATATTTACAGATGGCTCACAAGACAAAGAAAATAGAACTGGAGCAGGAATACATTCATCTCTCTTCTCACTCTACTTCCCAGTAGGCCAAAACAAAACAAACTTTGATGCTGAGATAAGAGCAATTTCACAGTTATTAGGCAGAAACATTGATTATCAAAAATGTGTTATCATTACAGATTCAAAAGCAGCCATCCAAGCCATCTCTTCAAATTATAAGCCTCAAAATAAAGAAATGAAAGAAATTTTTTGTATGATAAAAACCCTTCAAAGACTCCACAAACAGATCTCATTTGAGTGGATCCCTTCTCATGTTGGAATAGCAGGAAATGAAGAGGCAGACAGATTAGCAAAAAAAGGTACCACACTACAACAACCTGTCAGTCAGACTGATTTTATGTCAGCAAAAAGGATCTTGAAAAATACTATCAAAAACAGGTATGAAGAAATGGCAAAGAAAACAGTAGAAGGACTTTGATGCTAAATGGGTTCAATATAAATTAACACCAAGAAGAGAAGCTGTAGCCTTCTTCAGACTTAACACCGGCCACGACTGCCTTGGAGCTCATCTGAGATCTGAAGAATGCACACTTGGTCACGAACCTGGAAGTAAAATGGATAAGGGGCACCTGCTACTTGATGTGACTGCTAGAACTTCAGGAAATCTCACACAACTCTATTGGAACGCAAGAAAGCTGATGGATTGGAATCCAGGCTAGCCATAGGAAACAACAACAACATTTCCTAGTTCTTTAGTCGTATTTTGTTAACCTTGTAATTTTTCTTCTTTCAACTCGTGATTGTTAAGTTTTGTATATTAGCAGCCTTATAAGTCAAGGAAGCATAAGAAATAAATAAGCTGGTAGTATTTGACCCAAAGAAATGTAAAGCCAAGGTAAATGAGGACGTTCAAAGTTGATTTTCAAAAATTCTACCACCAATGCATTTTGCATTTCTTTTGATAACACCCCATGTAGTTCGTGTCTTGGCGGTCTTACAGGAGCACTATGCATAATCCGAACGACCAACTCAGCTCTGGCGTTAACTTTTTCCTTTTAGACTTCTCTTTTCAACCATCACCACAGACAAAAAACCAAAGGGGTAAGGTTTGGGGACCTTGGTGGACAAGAAACATGCCCATATCGCCCTATCCATCTTCCGGGGATTGTTAGGTGTAGATGTTGTATCACCAGATGACTACCGGCCCCGTGGTGTTGGGGTAGCACGCCTGCCTCTCAACCGGAGGCCCCGGGTTCGATTCCCGGCTCCGTCGGGGATTTTAGAAACTGACGTGAGGGCTGGATAACGGGGTGCACTCAGCCTCATGAGGACAATTGAGTGGCTGTCTGACAGTGAGGCAGCGCCCCGATCATGAAAACCAAGATTAACGGTCGAGGGAACCCGATGCGCTGATCACGCGTCACCCCAATAGCTGCAGGCCAGGTGGCTGGGCAGCGGTCGCTTGGTAGGCCTAGGCCTTTCAGGGACTGTAGTGCCAGGGGTTATTATTATATCGCCAGACGATTAGAATGTGCAGGAGTCCCGTCATGCTCGAAGTACATATGCATTCTTTTAGCCAAAGGAATCTCTTCTAATAATGCTGGAAGTTCATTTTCAAGACGGGGCGTGGTGGCGCAGAGGTCAAGCTGTTGGCCTCTCACCACGGCAGACCGGGTTCGATTCCCGGTCAATGCATGTGAGATTTTCAGAGTGAAATGCCATGTCCTGTGGTTCGGATTCCACGTAAAAAGGAGGTCCCGTGGCTTATGATCTCGCGATTAACGGTCACGTAAAACTACAATCTTCCTTTTCCTTTCATTTTCAAGAGAGCGTAGTTAATTGGATCTGTTAGACGATGCGACAACACAACAGGCCAAATCAACTGCTTGTCAATCAACCCACACCACAAGTTTACAGAGAAGCGTTCCTGAAAATGTGTGTCCACAAAGGCATGTGAGTTTTCTTCTGACCACTGATGTTCATTACGAGTGTTATTGATGCCGTCACGAGTTATTGTGGCTTCATCAGTGAAGATTACAAAATAATGGGATTACTGGACGGTTTGCACATATCCAAAGACAAAATTCTAATAGTCTATTTGCATCTCCTGCTCTAAGGTGTTGACACGGATACAACCCGTGCATACTCTGGTACATGGACCACCAATACGTGCAGAAAGTCTTAAGTGTACCATCACACGAAATAACTGCTCTGGTTACATAACATCTGTATCTCGGTACACAACACATATGGGACACATGTTGACTACCACCTCTTAACATATTAACTGTTCCTCCTCAGACACCCTGTATACAATTTTAATGTCTGTTAGGTAGTCCGCCTGAAGGCTGGTTGGATCCTCAAAAGTACCGCCGTTAGGTTATGTGGGTAGATACCCACAAAAACCCAAGGCAGCGCTATTTTGAGGCGTTCTAGGCAAGAAGAGGAGTGAGGTAGTTTGCCATTGCTTTCCTCACTGAGTCAGAACAGTAGTCCTAACCCTATGAGTAGAACCTTTCACAGCATTCACAGGCACTGACTGTGCCCCGAATGCCATTACTAAGCACCACCCATACCTCCTTAGCTTAGCTTCCATATAATCACAGCCATGAGTGAGACTGCCGGCCCCATGGTGTTGGGGTAGCGCGCCTGCCTCTCACCCGGAGGCCCCGGGTTCGATCCCCGGCTCCGTCAGGGATTTTAAAACTGACGTGAGGGTTGGAACGGGGTGCACTCAGCCTCGTGAGGACAATTGAGTAGCTGTCTGACAGTGAGACAGCGCCCCGATCACGAATACCAAGATTAACGGCCGAGGGGACCCGACGCGCTGATCACGCGTCACCCCAATATCTGCAGGCCAAATGGCTGGGCAGCGGTCGCTTGGTCGGCCTTAGCCCGTCATGGGCTGGATAGTGCCAGGGGTTGTTAGTTTTTTTTTTATGAGTGAGACTGAGACATTGGTGAAAAGCCACCTTTTACTCTAGCCTGTGCCAACAGGCAAACAATTTTAATAGCCATTAAGGCTTTCACGGCCCGGATTATTATATAAATAATTCATGCTTGTTTATTTCCATTGACAAAGGAGGCAAGGTTTCTCCGAAACGTATGGTTCAAATTAAAAATACACACGGCATTAGCCCAAAAGCATGAATTATTTATATAATTTTAATAGCCACTGAATTTTTTTAAATGAAAATAATTTTACAATATTTACATAGTGAATGATGAATAGAAATAATTGCTATTGTTACGGCTGTGAGTTTGTGTCATCACTCGCCGCGTGAGTCACAACTACCCCAGGGCTGGGCTGTGCCCTGCCTCCTGTATTGCGCGCGCCTTATGCAACAGGGCTACTAGGACAAAGGGATAGTCCAGAACATTCGTGACTGGACCAGCGCTGGAAACCTCGAGAAGCCGTGGACTCTGGATGGATCTAGAAGCATTTATTGAGTCACCGGCCGGCTATATAAGAGTGACCCGTGAAGCAGTTGTTGTTGTGTTTTACGAGCTAGTGCGAGCGATTATCTTGTGCGACAGAAGTGTGGTGACGAAGTGCTGTGCGAGTTACGAAATCCTGTGACATTGTTTCTCCCAGCTTGTGAACAGCGTACATCAAGTGCTCGTAAGTAACTGTATTTGTTGTACCTGAGGAAGAGGGGCAGGTAGCTTCTGCCAAGGCCACCGGACTCATTAGGACGGATTAACTTCTGTGGTCTGTTGCAAGTGAAAGGGGCCAAGAGCGCATAAGGAAGAGACTTGAGGAAACTGGAGAAGGCTCCTAATTGCTTGTATTTGCTGATTAGTGTAATTTTCTGGCCACAATAAAGTTAATTATTTCTTTAAGCAGTAATTGGTGTTGTGCTTTGTACCCCCCACCGTAATCCAGTTAACAAAAGTGCCACTAGGGGGTGGCACGTAACAACTGGTGTCAGAAGCCGGATTACGAACTCAAGCACAACACCTGACGGTCCTGGTTTCAAAACCCGAGCAGGTCATTTTCTCTAATTTTCCTGTGAGTGCATGCCCTTTACAAGGCAAACAACTAAAATGGAGGCGCAATTGGCAGCATTGCTAGAAAAGTTAAATGGCATAGAAGACGGCCAGAAGAATTTAACCAAGGACCTAACTGCCAAAATGGAAGACGGCCAGAAGAAGATGGAGGATGGCCAGAAGAAGTTAGCAGAGGACCTGAAGGACAGCCAAAATAAGTTAGCGGAGGACCTGAAGAAGATGGAGGACGGCCAGAAGAAATTAGCCGAGGACCTAACTGCCAAACTAGAAGACGGCCAGAAGAAGCTAGCGGAGGACCTGAAGAGGATAGAGGACGGCCAGAAGAAGATGGAAGACGGTCAGAATACGTTGACACAGGACCTGAAGAAATTAGAACTGGGTCTGCGTGAGGAAGTCACGGCAGTGGAAAAGAAGTTCGACGCCTTACAAGTGGAAGTTGCCGAGCTGCGCCAACGCCCTCTGATGGGGGTGGAGGAGAAATTCAACGCCTTACAAGTGGAAGTTGCCGAGCTGTGCCAACGCCCGCTGATGGGGGTGGAGGAGAAATTCAACGCCTTACAAAAGGAAGTTGCCGAGCTGCGCCAACGCCCACTGACGGGGGTGAAAGAGGAATTCAACGCTCTACGAGAGGAAGTTGCCGAGCTGCGCCAACGCCCGCCCACCGTTACACCGGGAATATCAGGAACGGGACATAGCAGAGTGACGCCCCCAACCTTCGACGGAAAGGTCCCGTGGAGCACCTACTTACGTCAGTTCGAGGCAGCCTGTTCCATACATAACTGGAACACAGAAAAGGCTACAGCTCTCATTGTAGCGCTGAGAGGCGACGCCCTTAACGTCCTTCAGACCATCCCGACTGGATCCCAGGACTACGCTGCACTGATCGCCCATATGGAGTCCCGATATGGAGATAGCCATCTTCAGCAGGCCTACCAGATGCAGCTCCGGACCCGGGTACAGAAGAACGCGGAAACCCTGCAGTAGTTCGAGATGGACATCGCACGCCTCGTAAGGCTCGCCTACCCAACAGCGCCGGCCGACTTTCTGGAGCAGATAGCGACGCAGACTTTCACCGACGGGCTACGGGACTCGGACACTCAACAGGCGCTGCGACTTGCGCGCAATAAGACCCTGGGAGATGCGCTGAGCCACGCACTTGAATTCGAGACGGCAAAACAGGCATCCAGAATGCACGCGCGGGTGCGTCAAGTGGACGTCGACGAACCAGCAAAAACCAACGAGACCAAGCCCCTGGCCGACGAATTGATGGAGGCGCTAAGCCGTTTCTTCGATAGTCGCGGCACCACCAGCAACGACACAGCCGGAAGACAACCGGAGAGGCGGCCTGGAAGAGGACTACCGACCTGCTGGGCCTGCGGTAAGAAAGGCCACCTGAGCAAGGACTGCGGTGATCGCCGCCGCCGAGGGTATCCGACGGGAAATCAGTCGTCTGAAAACCGCGCGGCCCAGGGAAACGAGTATTAGCCAGCCTTGGGGGGCAAAGGTTGGCTTGTAACAGTCGTCAAGCCCCGGCAGTCCAAGTGCGTGTGACGAAGTTACGGAGGGACAATAGCAGCCTGATGGTCGACGGAGTCCTCAACGGAGTGAGCTGGCCCATGCTGATCGACACGGGAGCATCGAGGACCATCGTCAATCCCACTGTGATCCCGAAGTGGAGAGTGCAACCCACACAAAGGAACCTCCAGCTAATAACCGCGACCGGAGAGACCGCACCGGTACATGGCGAAGCATCACTGGAGTTCGTCATTGGTCGACGGGTGATAAAGCATCCAGTGCTTGTGGCTGACGTATCAAACGAAGTGATCATCGGACTGGACTTCCTGGACCAGAACAACATCATCTTGGACCTGAGTACCAACACTCTGCACTTCGGAGGTGAGGAACTTGCTTTGCAACCTGCGCACGAGTCCATCACCGCACGACGAGTAAGGCTGAGAGAAGACGTCATCGTTCCCGCCAGGACGGAAGTCAGCGCTGCCGTAATTGTCGACGGAACTGCTGAGGGAGTGGCGGCGGTCATCGAACCAAAATATGAGGACATCCAGACAAAAGGGTTGCTAGTTGCCAAGACCCTCATCAACACAACGTCTCGGCCGTACGTCCGCCTGTCCAACCTGAACGACTACGACATTACGGTTCACCGGGACACCAACCTAGGAGTCTGCGAGCCCGTTACCTGGATTGCCCGCATCACCGACACGACGGACGGACACCTGCAGACGGACAACCGAAGAAGACGCACACTGCCAGAGGAACTACAGAAGCTGTACCAAGGATTCCAGGACCATTTAGACGAGGAACAATCACGCCAACTTCAGGACCTGCTACGCGAATTCCAGGATGTCTTCTCCGTGGGGAGCAAAGACTTCGGCAGGACAAGCTTGGTCCAGCACAGAATCGACGTTGGGGACAGCGCACCGATTAGGGCCCCATTCCGACGTGTCCCGCTCGCCAAGCAAGCCGAAGTCGACCGGATGGTAGAAGAGATGAAGGAGCAAGGGGTGATCGAGCCATCACATAGTCCTTGGAGTTCTCCGGTCGTGCTTGTGAAGAAGAAGGACGGTTCCACCAGGTTCTGCGTGGACTACAGGCGGGTGAACGACGTCACGAAGAAGGACAGCTACCCTCTACCCCGGATCGACGTCACGCTGGACACCATATCAGGGTCAAGATGGTTCTCCACCTTGGATTTGAAGAGTGGCTACTGGCAGGTGGAGGTCCACCCTAAGGACCGCGAGAAAACGGCGTTCTCTGTGGGCAGCGGACTCTGGCAGTTCACCGTCATGCCATTCGGTCTGTGCAACGCCCCTGCGACCTTCGAAAGGCTAATGGAGTCCATTCTGAGGGGACTACACTGGAAGACCTGCCTGGTATACCTAGACGACGTCATCGTTCTGGGGAGAAGCTTCGAGGAGCACTACAGCAACCTGAAGGAGATCTTGTTGAAGCTACGGGCTGCCCAGCTGAAGTTGAGCCCCAAGAAGTGTCAGCTCTTCCAGAAGCGGGTCCAGTACCTTGGGCATATCGTCTCCGAGGAAGGGGTGCGCACCGACCCAGAGAAGACTGCAGCTGTGAGGGGGTGGCCAGTTCCGAAGGACAAGTCCCAACTACGAAGCTTCCTGGGACTCTGCACTTATTACCGTCGTTTCGTGAGGGGATTCGCCGACATCGCCAAACCTTTACATCGCCTGTCTGAGAAGGACCAACTCTTCACGTGGACAGCAGAATGCCACAGTGCCTTCGAACAACTCAAGCAGGCTCTGTGCACCGCGCCTATTCTGGCCTACCTCAGACCTGGAACAAGGTTCATCGTCGATACCGATGCCAGCGACTTTGGCATAGGGGGAATCCTGTCGCAGGTAGTGGACGGCGAGGAGAGAGTAGTGGCCTACTTCAGCAAGGCCTTGTCAAAGCCAGAAAGGAACTACTGCGTCACCAGGAAGGAGCTGCTCGCCATCGTGAAGACCATTGAACACTTCCACAAGTACCTGTACGGGCAAGAATTTCTCATCAGGACCGACCATGCATCCCTGCGGTGGCTCCTGAACTTCAAGCAGCCCGAGGGATCAACTCGCGCGGTGGTTAGCGAGGCTTCAACAGTATAACTTTGAGATTCAGCACAGGAAAGGCCAACTGCATTCTAACGCCGACGCCCTGTCACGAAGACCGTGCCCCGAAGACTGCACCTTCTGTGCCCGAAGGGAGGAGAACACCGGGATACAGTGCCGAAGGACTACCGTGGAACTTCAAGGGAGCTGGAGCCGCGAATCTTTCACGCGGGCGCAAGCGGAAGATGATGACCTGGGACTGATAGCCGAATGGAAGAGGGCCTGTGTCCCCAGACCCGGGTGGAACATTGTGAGTGACTGCAGCCCAAAGTTTAAGTCCTACTGGGCACAGTGGGACTCGCTGATAGTAAGGGATGGCCTCATCTGCCGTACCTGGGAGAGCACCGACGGGAAGACATCTCGGGAACAAGTCGTCGTTCCAAAGGCTATGACGGAGGAAGTCCTGAAGGAAGTTCATGGAGGATCATCTGGTGGACACCTAGGGATAAAGAAGACCCTGGAGAAGCTGAGAGAGCGGTTCTACTGGATCGGATGCCGAACAGACGTGGAGAACCACTGCGCGAGGTGCCACGATTGTGCAGCCAGCAAGGGCCCAGGACGAAGACGACGGGGTCCACTGAAGACCTACAACGTGGGCGGCCCCATGGAGAGAGTGGCCATCGATGTTGCTGGGCCATTCCCGTTAAGCGAGGCAGGGAACCGCTACATATTAGTCGTCAGCGACTACTTTACCAAATGGCCGGAGACGTATGCGCTCCCTAACCAAGAAGCCGCGACGATCGCAGAGACCCTGGTGAAGGAATTCGTCAGCCGGTACGGAGTACCCCTGGAGCTGCACTCCGACCAAGGGAGGAACTTCGAGTCGCAGGTGTTCCAGAACCTATGCCAGCTGCTGGGGATCCGGAAGACAAGGACAACGCCGCTACACCCTCAGTCCGACGGGATGGTAGAGCGATTCAATCGCACCGTCGAGAACCATCTCCGAATAGTCGTCAGCGAGCACCAGAGGGATTGGGACAAGCATCTTCCACTATTTCTCCTGGCCTACCGCGCCGCCGTGCATGAAGCCACCGGGTGCACACCAGCCCGGGCCATGTTTGGGAGGGAGCTCCGTCTACCTGTCGATCTTGCCTTCGGCCGACCTGGGAATGATCCGATCCCGGTAAGCCAGTATTGTCAAGAACTGGTCGACCAACTGGAGGACGTGCACGCGTTCGCAAGGAGGAAACTGCGGATCGAGACCGACCGAATGAAGACCCGATACGACCAGCAGACGGATGCCGGAGGATTCCACGAGAACGACCTGGTCTGGCTCTTCAACCCATTACGGAAGAAAGGCCTGTCACCCAAACTGCAGAAGTCCTGGGAGGGCCCGTACCGAGTCGTGAAACGAATCAACGATTTCGTCTACAGGATCCAGCGGAACCCGAGGGCGAAGATGAAGATCGTGCATCGAGATCGCCTGGCAGCCTGCGGAGGGACACAGACGGACCAATGATTGATCGGGACGATCAGCCTTTTTAGGAAGGGGGTGGTGTTACGGCTGTGAGTTTGTGTCATCACTCGCCGCGTGAGTCACAACTGCCCCAGGGCTGGGCTGTGCCCTGCCTCCTGTATTGCGCGCGCCTTATGCAACAGGGCTACTAGGACAAAGGGATAGTCCAGAACATTCGTAACTGGACCAGCGCTGGAAACCTCGAGAAGCCGTGGACTCTGGATGGATCTAGAAGCTTTTATTGAGTCACCGGCCGGCTATATAAGAGTGACCCGTGAAGCAGTTGTTGTTGTTGTGTTTTACGAGCTAGTGCGAGCGATTATCTTGTGCGACAGAAGTGTGGTGACGAAGTGCTGTGCGAGTTACGAAATCCTGTGACATTGTTTCTCCCAGCTTGTGAACAGCGTACATCAAGTGCTCGTAAGTAACTGTATTTGTTGTACCTGAGGAAGAGGGGCAGGTAGCTTCTGCCAAGGCCACCGGACTCATTAGGACGGATTAACTTCTGTGGTCTGTTGCAAGTGAAAGGGGCCAAGAGCGCATAAGGAAGAGACTTGAGGAAACTGGAGAAGGCTCCTAATTGCTTGTATTTGCTGATTAGTGTAATTTTCTGGCCACAATAAAGTTAATTATGTCTTTAAGCAGTAATTGGTGTTGTGCTTTGTACCCCCCACCGTAATCCAGTTAACAAAAGTGCCACTAGGGGGTGGCACGTAACACTATTAACTTGCATGAAGGACTGGAACTTACTCGGTATTAAAATAATTTGCATATCATTCTCTGATAAGAAGTCTCTTGGAATCCGATTTGAAATATACGACTTTAAGAACATTAAGTAACAAAAAGCACTTCAAAACCACAGGAAATTAGAATATACGCTCTTCTTAAGCAGAAATATGCACTTAACACAAGCAAAGAATATGAGGCTTTGTGCCCAAGTATGCATAAATATGCAAAAATCTGATTTTGCATGATCTTGGGGGGCCTCAGTGATTAGCATCGCATTCTATTGGAAGCTGTTGGTAGTACTGGTGACATGGTGTTGCAGTGGACGCCCTGTTCACGATGGATACGGAGAGCGATCTGCAGGCGGTGATGGATACAGCCTACCGGGAGACCTCGCACCGCGTGCTGGATGTTCTCAACGGCCCACACATGTTCATGGAGAACCTTCAGGCGCTGAGGAGATACCTGCTACTGGGGCAAGGAGACTTCATCCGCCACTTCATGGAGATCATAGAGTGAGTGATGGTCGTTGTAATTGTTTATTCCTCCCCCCAGGGGCTCACATCTAGTGAGACTGGGTTGGCGACCAAGTCCGGCATGGCTTCCACTTACATGTGCCAGGCTCCTCTCTGTTATCTTTCTTGTCTGCCTCCCTTGGTTAACTTTTGTTCTCTTCCTTTCCCGCCTTAATCGGCCCTTCTCTCATCTTTCCTGATCCCTCATTCTTCGAGGGATCAGCCTTCATTTTCTTTTCATTATACGAGGTACATCCAGAAAGTAAGTTTCGTTTGGTAATAACATTAAATTGTGTACAGATACAGAAAAATTATTTATTGCACAAAATTCTACAACCCTTAAACTACTTTTCCACATAACTGCCGAAATGTTGCAGGCATTTGTCGTAGCGTGGCACGAGTTTTTGTATACCTTCTTCATAGAAGTTTGCCGCCTGTGTCTTCAACCAGTTGGAAACATCATTTTCCGACGTGTCAAGATTTTTTTCGGCTTAACCTTTGCTGGGGATGAAGTGTGCCTCCATTCCATTGATTGCCCCTTACTTTCAGGGGTGACGTAAGAAACCCAAGTTTCCTCTCCTGTGACTACCTTTTCTCTTTAAGATTCCCACCCTGCTTTTATGAATTGGCTCCCCGTGTCTCTAAATTACATTTAGTGAGTATTTTGAATCACGGGCTACCACATTTTGTGAGTATTTTGAATCTAAATTAGATTTGTAAGTATTTTCAATTCCAATTGCATTTTGTATGTATTTTCAATTTGAATTGCAATTTGTGAGTATTTTGAATCTGATGAGGCATTTTCAATCCAAATTCCATTGTGTATTTTGAATTTCAATTGCATTTTGTGAGTATTTTTAACCTAAACTACATTTTTTGTGTCTTTTTCAATCTAAATTCCTTTTGTGAGTATTTTCCTTCTAAATTGCCTTCTGTAAGTATTTCCACTCTACATTTACAAGATGTATAACACAATTTAACTCGCCAAATCAATACTTTACATTTTGTGAGTCATTTCAATCTGAGTTCCATTTTCTAAGTATTTTCAGTCCAGCTTAATTTTTGTTATGGTTTCCATTTCATTGCCATTTTCGCTATCACCCAGACCATTACGGGCCGATAACCTAGATGTTAGGCCCCTTAAAACAATCATCATCATCTTGTATATTCCTATCCAATGATTTTGTGCCTCAGTTCCGAGCTGCAGAAACCTGCGTCCCAGCTGTACCCACACGTGCTTTCGGGAATACTGGAGACGGCCATACGTTCCACCAACGCCCAGTTCGAGAACCCGGACATCCTGAACAGGCTGGATCTGCGGCTGCTGGAGAACTCTTACGGAGACACGGGCTGGGACGTGTTCAGCCTAGACTACCACACGGATGGTCCCATTGGGACTGTGAGTATTACACGGCTTGTTTCACGCAACCAATTGCTGGGACGTGACAAAAAAAAAAAATATTTCATTTTTTTTTTTTTTTTTTTTTTTTCCCCCGTAGTCAGTTTACCCTCCAGGTAGGCTTTTCCCATGGACTCAGTGACAGATCCCAACTTTACCGCCTCTACGGGCAGTGTCCTGGAGCTCGACATCGGGTAGGGGGATATAACTGGGGAGGCGGAACTAGCACCTCGCTCAGGTGCAAAGCGATCACCAGGGGGGGGGGCTCATGAGAAATGGAACGGGATGGGAAGAATGGGAGGTATAGGCAAGGAGGCGTCCGTGGCCTGACAGTAGGTACTATCCCCCTTTGCCCGAAGACGGAGGCAGGAAACCACGGAAGACCACTTCGAGGATGACTGAGGTGGGAATCAAACCCCCTAGACTCGTTTGGACCACCCGAGGCTGAGAAGCCCCAGTTCCAGTACTCAGACCACTTTTCAAATTTCGTGGCAAAGCCGGGAATCGAACATATGATTTAAAGTATTTGTAATGGATAACCAGAAGAGGGAAATACTCTAGTGTGACACGTTTCGCTCTTCAGATCTACAAGGCAAGACTATAACAACCAACCCTCATAGGATCAACATAATCTTACTGCTGCTTGCCACGGTGGGTGAGTGGTTATAGTATCAGACTACCAACCCCAAGATTGCAGGTTCGCCCCTGGCCATGGTAAGTGATTTTTGAAGGCGACAAAAATCACGATACTCATGTCATACGTTGTTGGCATGTTAAAGAACCCATTTGAATTCAGTAGGCCGTGTTCAATGGCAAAATTAATCTCGGGATTTTCCACCAACACAAAGTTTCTCTATTTGAGAGCGCTGTAGTGTCAAGGAGTCTAGATATCTAATCTCCTTGACTTTCATAGCGTTCAAAGGAACGACTAAATTGGACATGCAAACTACCCTCTGGGTGTCAATTAACAAAGCTTGCACCAGGCACCCGAGGCCGTACGATATTATCTTACTGCTGTTAGCCCCTTTAAAAGGAGAATGTATTTATATCTACAAGGCTGCTAGGTTCAAATATCATAAATCCACTCATTAACGGTCAATCTCCCCCCCCCCCTCTTCCAAAATATACAAATACCGTATATACCTGAATATTATCCACCCCCGTATAATCCCCGCACCCTCATTTTTGTATGGAAGCCTTTAACACGCCTTTTCTTTCTCGAATTTTCGGCTTCAAATATAGGGGATTATAATAGGTGAAAATGTCCCTTAATATAGGTTAGGATGGCAGGTTACAGGGAGTAGTGACGTAGTGCCGAGGTTTAGGAGTGCAGTGAGCACTGTGGCAGCAAGGGCCAGCAAAGGTGAGCAATTGCTTCAGTCTGTGGCCTGCTATCGTCACACAACATGGTCTCACGTGGGGAATCCAACCGGTCGCAGCCTGAAAAGTGAAGTCTTGAAAAGCACTCCCTGTATAAACATCAACACACGAAATACCGTATATACTCGAAGACCACCCGCACATTTTTAAACAAAATCGGACGTGAAAAATTGGGGTGCGGGTCTTATTTGAGTTATCCTGATTTTAAAGATTTAAATTGCCCGCCACGCGCGATGTCGGGTGTTGCGAGTATCCGCTAGATGGTGCTAGCCTTCTTCCGGCTATCACTTTGTTTTACCGTAAGCAGGCGGCGTCATAAAGTCTCGCGCACGTTTTCCGAGTGTAAACATGAGTTCTACGAAGCGTTTGCGGTCATTTACTATGAGTGAGAAATTGAAAGTTGTGAGGGAAGCTGAAGTTATTGGAAATCGTGCCCGGTAGAAAATATGATATTGACGAGTCATGTATTCGTGATTGAGCGGTATGACATCTATGCTACAACCACTGGATATCTGCGTGAACTGCCCGTTCAAAGCAGCCTTGAAACAGCTGTATACGGAGCGGATGCGGCCGATAAGCACACGCCGACTCCAACTGGTCGTATTCAGCGCCCGGAAGTTCAGCTGCTCTGTTCGTGGATTTTGACGGCAAGGAATCGTATCTCGGGAGATCTCATATGGAAGAGCTTCAAGAAATGTAGTATTTCCAATGCTATGGATGGCAGTGATGACGACATTTTATGTGAAAGTGATGGTGAAAAAAGTTTCGAAGTTGGTACTTCTGATGACGATGAATGAAGTGTTTGTGTCTTTCATTTGTATTTTTAATTGTTTCTGCGTGTTATTTTAGGACGACTTCAGAACTGTTGGAAACTATTTTGTAGAAATGCTATTCTGTTTATTTAGTAAAGATTGTAAATAGTTTTGAGTAATTTTTTTTTTTTTAATTTTGTTCTTCAAAATCAGGGTGCGGGTCTTATTCAGGGGCGGGTCGTATTCGAGTAAATACGGTAGTTATTTTAACCAATACTTAATTTACGGGGGGAAAAAAAAGATAATACCCATTTAAATAGCCACTCTTGCATCTCAGCTGACTGGTCACAGGACTGAGGCCACACGGCAGTGCGTGCGCAGTGTTCAAGATTACACAGTGTTACGTGGCAACTACCTGTAATACGAAAGATTTGTTTCAAACACCGACCGACTGTTATAAAGTACTTTGCAGAGTGTGACCTATGACGAGATTTCATGTTAGCTATTTGGAACACTTAACGTTTACTGATGCCAAGCTATCGCGCAACTGGCGAACCCGACGCTTGTGTTAGGCTTGCCTGACCGGTCAAGCCACTAGGGGAAAATGAGTACACCCGAACAAGCTCTAGCACCATATAGTGGATACTCGTGTGTGGAGGGCAATTTAAATCTTTTAAATTTGGATGGCTCAATTAACACCCGCACCCCAATTCTTCATGTCCGATTTTGTATAAAAATGTTCGGGTATATACGGCATTTGAAATTAATGTTCTTGACATAATCGTCACATCCTGTTTTCCTTTTACAAATGACGCCAAAAATGTGTGACAATTCTGGCAGGAAATGCAGCAAGAGTGTGGCCAGATCTACGTTTGTCTGATATTTATACAAATCGACTCCGTTGCTCTGAATTTAACCAAATTTTACGTACTTACCTTGCCTCCTGTAAGTCTACGTCGTGGGAGGCGCTATACTGGCTTCACCAGAGCCCTGTTGGCAGTCACTTTTCAGGTTTCCTAAATGACCTTGACATTTACTAGAGGCAGTCCCCTACTTCATGCCGTTGTGACTTCTTTTTCATTTCGGATCACTTCAAAACTTCCATTGGAGAAAGAACATATTCTAACCATCACACCCTGTTGACCAGCTCAAGATGGTATTGATGAATTCCAAAGTACTGTACTCGTATTTTTAAAGACATTTATAAACTAATTTATTGCAATCTACAAACACCAACTATTTAGATACATGCCATTTTTGCAAAATTATCATCAAAATCAAATTAATGCCCACATTTGTTACAGATCTGTTTTAACTATTTTTATAAGATTTTTCATAGAAAATCAAAGTGAAATAATAGCAACAAACCATTGCTCGTAATCACTTAAGTTCCTTTATAACAACACCGCTGACGAAGGCCATAATATTAATGTATACATTGTGTCGAGCCTTGGAGGCTGGATTTAGACAGCTCCTTAACCCGGTCCATGAGTCAATCCTAATTGGCTACATGGATAATTCTTGCCAGGCGCGTCCACGTCGCGGGGGTGGGCAACGGTACTGTAATATACCATGGAACTACAGTACCGGCTAAGTTCTGGTGAGGACCCAGTCCTATGGGGTATAACATAGGCCCCGTGCACAGGGTTACGTGCGAAGACCTCAACGGAATCTGCAGCGGAGAAGATGGACTTCAGAACGGTGGAGATTGCGGAAGAGGCAACCCAGTACTCAGGGAATAGTATGAGTACAGCATCAATCGGCAGCGTCTGTTTCCCAGGTTAGGGGTGGCTGCAAGGGCGTCTGTTCTCCATGTTAGGGGCGGCCTGAATAATAGCTGGCAGTAGCTTCATAAAATGCCTTTGGGAGTGGCAACCCCATCGTAATAATAGACTAAAATGGAAATGGCACTTCCAATGATTCGGAAAAGGTTAGGGCGTACCCTGCAGGCGACGCGCAGTTCCTTTGGTACTGGGGGAACTGTGAGAAATGGGCGACCAGTAACCGAAATGAAAGTGGGAATCATGAATGTCATGACCCTGACAGGCAAGGTGGAGGAGGTGGTAGACTTCATGGAGAGGGAGAATGTTGGATTGATGGGGCTGAGTGAAGTGAAATGGAAAGGTAAAGGAAGGAAGAAATTGAGGAAAGGATATACATTATACTGGAGTGGTGGCCAAGAGGCAAAAAATGGCGTAGGACTGATAACCTCGAAACAACTGGAGGAGTATGTTGAAGTGGTAGAGTGTGTGAGTGGCAGAATAATGAAAATTAGAATGAAGATGAAGAATGACGTGATGGACTTCATACAAGTGTATGCACCACAGACTGGAAACAGAGAAGAAGATATTGAAGTATTCCTGGAGGATGTAGAAAGAGTAATCTCAGATGTAGAAGTGGTGATCATGGGAGACATGAATGCACAAGTCGGAATTGAGAGACAAGGAAAGGAAGAAGTCATTGGACCATATGGATATGGGAAAAAGAACCGGGAAGGACAGGAACTTGTAAACTTTTGTGAAAGGAATGGACTGATAGTGGGTAATTCATGGTTTCGGAAGAAAAACAGCAGGAAAATTACGAGATATGGGTGGGGTGATAAAAGAACAAAATCAGTAATTGACTACTTCCTGGTGGAAAGGACAAATCGCAGAAAGCTGATGGATGTGACAGCTCTACCAGGAGAAGCATTTGATGGGGACCATAGAGCTGTGGTGGCAAAATTTAGATGGGGAAAATTGGAAAACCTAAAGGAGATCAGAGAAAGTAAAATAAAAGTATGGAAATTGAAAGACAAAGCTGTACAGGAAGATTTTCAGGAGAGATTGAAGCAACAAATCCCAGTTACTGAAGTGGAAAATGTAGAAGAGGAATGGTCCCACTTTAAAAAGGCATTTGCTGGTGCAGCAGAGAGTGCTTGTGGTAGGACGTCAACAAGAGTGAAAGAGAAGGAGACACCGTGGTGGAATGAGGAAGTGAGGAAAGCAGTGAAAGAAAAGAAGTCTGCATGGAAAGAATGGAACCGAGATCAAACAGAAGAAAGCAAAAGGAAGTATCACGACAGCAAACGGAGGTGTAAGAAAGTGGTAGGAGAAGAAAAGAAGAAAAGTTGGGAAGAATTTACACGAAGAATGGAAACAGATGTAAGTGGCAGTAAAAGGATGCTGTATGGACTTCTAAGAAGTAAGAGGAAAGAAAGAGTTACTACAAAGCTAGTGAAAAAGGAAGATGGAGAGTTGTTAACACACCCAGAAGAGATAAAGGGACGATGGAAGAAGTATTTCGATAAGCTATTGAATGTGAGCAATTGTACTGGTGAGATCGAATTGACACAGCCTGACGACTCTATAACAGAAGATGATATAACAATGCTGGAGGTGGAATTAGCAGTACAGAAAATGAAGATGGGAAAAGCAACAGGGGTGGATGAAATCAGTGTAGAAATGATAAAGGCTGCTGGACCTGTTGGTATGCAATGGTTGTATCGACTGCTAAAGTGTGTGTGGAAACTGAAATGTGTACCAGAGGACTGGGAGAAAGGGCTAATAATACCAGTGTTTAAGAAGGGGGACAAGAAGGTGTGTGATAACTATAGAGGGATCACCCTCTTATCACAGATAGTAAAAATACTGGAAAGGATATTAGAAAGAAGAATGAGAAGAAAGGTGGAAGGAGAGTTGCAAGAGGAACAGTATGGCTTCAGGAGTGGAAGATCCACAGTGGATCCAATCTTTAGCTTGAGGCAGGTGATGGAAAAGAACTGGGAATATGGAGAGGATTTGATCATGACTTTCATAGATCTAGAAAAGGCATATGATAGTGTCCCCAGAGAGAAGGTATGGGAAACCATGGTTAAGAAGAGACTGGGAAGAGAAATGTTGGAAATGGTGCAAGCAATGTACAACAACTGTGTTAGCAGGGTACTGACCCCAGTTGGAAAGACAGATTGGTTTAGGAAGAAGACTGGACTAAGACAGGGGAGTGTGCTGTCACCTCTCTTGTTCATAATGGTAATGGATGAAATTGTAAAGGAAGCATATGGACATAAAGAAATGAAGTTACTATTATTTGCAGACGATGTGGTCTGGGGAAGGAACACCGAAGAAGTGCAAAAACAACTAGATGCACTGAACGGAAATATTCAGAAGTACGGCCTGAAAATCAGTATAGAGAAAAGCAAGACCATGGTGATGACAAGAGGGGAAAGACAAGGTAAGGGCACTGTGAAAATTGGAAGTCAGAGTTTGGAAATTGTGGACACGTTCAAATACCTAGGAAGTGAATTGATGCAAACTGGTAGGTTGGACATGGAGATTGGCAGAGCAATGCATTCTATCAAAGTGTTTGGGATAAGGAAGTACCAAGGAAAAGCAAGGAGGTAATGTATAAAGTGTACTATGTTCCCATATTAACTTGGACCCTGACAAGCAGGCAAGAGAGTAGAATCCAAGCCAGTGAAATGAAATTCCTAAGAAGTATGGTAGGTAAGACAAGGAAAGACAGAGTGAGGAATGAAGATGTTAGGAAGGAAGTTGGGATGGGAAAACTAAATGAGAGAATTGAGAAGAATAAACTAAGGTGGTTTGGACATGTAAAGAGGATGGAGGAAAATAGAATACCAAGACAGATGCTGGAGGCCAAGTGCAAGGGCAAGAGAGCAAGGGGAAGACCTAGAACAAGGTGGATCGATTCAGTGAAGAACAGCTTGAGAAAAAGAAATCTGGACTTGGACAAGATCGTGGAAGAAGAATTGTGGAAGGAAAGAGGAAAGTGGAGAAGTGCCATAAATACCCCGACCCGGCAGGAGCTGGATAAGGGGAAATGATGATGATGTGTCGAGCGATACGGGAAATCCTGAAAAGTCTCATAATGCCAGACTTCCTGGCCTCCGAACGCTCGACCTTCTATTTCGCCTGCAGACGGCGCCACCGCCGCTTAGTGAGAGCCCAGCCAATGAATGGAACCACTTTGCCGGGACAACCGCTGGCCACACTCCGACCATGCGTGGTTGCGCGTGCCACGCTCCTTGCTAGACAATGACGGATTGGACTCGTACACACAGGAGCTTGTAGCGTCCCGTCCCATCTGCGAGAGAGTTCAGCTTTCTTGCTCACGCTACAGACTTAGCCTAAACCTCACCGTGACCCCTGCGGAAGTATCTCCAAATGTGCAGTTACATGTACGCTAGAAGAACTTTATTTGCGCTTTACGATTCATATTTCAACCGTTTGGTATGTTTTTAAATGTACGGGAATTGAGTCTCTTTTCGTTCGGGGAAATACGGGCATTTTAAAACAGGTCGCCACTCGACACCATGTGTATATTACCATATTTACTCGGCTATAGGACACCCCCTTTTTTTCTAAATTTTTAGTTCTGAAATGTGTAATATAGATGCGAACTTCCTCAAATATCCATTATTTTGGGAAAGGCAGACTGTAAAAAGAAGCCATTTTATTTTGATGCTACATAAGTAGGATATATTCAATCAAAACAAACTAAGTTTACATCTTTAATCAGCCCATTATGAGACTGCCATAACCTTAACCCCCCCAATGACTTTCACTACTTTCCCTTGCTAAGCAAAAATCTTAGAATGGAATGGACAAAGTATCAAACATGGAAATGCAAACTTATTTTTATTACAACATAGGACGGAGAATGTATCAAATAGGGAATGAGAGATCGCATTTCGCTAACATTTGCAAACACAACAGACTACGTATTATTCACATTAATATACCAATAACGTGTCACACAAACGCCGACGGTTCTTGTAACAAATGAAATGTGTTTAAAATAAAACTAAGAAGAAGGCTGCCGCAAACACCACTTCAAAGCGCAATACAAAGAAGCAGGCAAGATATGAAACCATAACTTTCATTGGCAGATTTTAAACTTGGTGCTTCTACTCGGCCAATTGTGCGGCATATTCTATTGGATATCGGGTGAAGCCTATTGGCTACACAATTCGATATCCGGCCCAGTCGCATCCGCAGTACATGTACGCAAAATGGCGGTCGTATCACCTGAAGAAAAAAATATAACAAGAAAAACATTTCTGTCATACAAGAGAATGATTTTCAGTTGTAATTTTAATAATTTTTAAGAATTTGTCAATTTCCAAGAATGTTGTATTTTGACTTTGAATAATTAAGGAGGGGTACTATGGGCGAGGGTGTCCTACAGCCGAGCAAGTACGGTAATTGAATTATTATTGGCTAAGGAGTAATACAACGTCATCATCATCATTTCCCCTTATCCAGCTCCTGCCGGGTCGGGGTATTTATGGCACTTCTCCACTTTCCTCTTTCCTTCCACCATTCTTCTTCCACGATCTTGTCCCAGTCCAGATTTCTTTTTCTTACGCTGTTCTTCACTGAATCGATCCACCTTGTTCTAGGTCTTCCCCTTGCTCTCTTACCCTTGAACTTGGCCTCCAGCATCTGTCTTGGTATTCTATTTTCCTCCATCCTCTTTACATGTCCAAACCACCTTAGTTTATTCTTCTCAATTCTCTCATTTAGTTTTCCCATCCCAACTTCCTTCCTAACATCTTCATTCCTCACTCTGTCTTCCCTTGTCTTTCCTATCATACTTCTTAGGAATTTCATTTCACTGGCTTGGATTCTACTCTCTTGCTTGCTTGTCAGGGTCCAAGTCTCAGCTGCATAAGTTAATATGGGTACATAGTACATTTTATACATTACCTCCTTGCTTTTCCTTGGTACTTCCTCATCCCAAACAAGTTTTCTTACACTTTGATAGAATGCATTGCTCTGCTGTACCCTCCTGCCAATCTCCATGTCCAACCTACCAGTTTGCATCAATTCACTTCCTAGGTATTTGAACATGTCCACAATTTCCAAACTCTGACTTCCAATTTTCACAGTGCCCTTTCCTTGTTTTTCCCCTCTTGTCATCACCACGGTCTTGCTTTTCTCTATACTGATTTTCAGGCCATACTTCTGAATATTTTCGTTCAGTGCATCTAGTTGTAATATATTTATTAATATCTATTGGTATTCCATTTAGATGGAATTACCTGGTGGAGGAGATGTCAGTATCTTGGAGCATATATTATGACTTGGATTAACTGAAAGAATGTCTTAAAATAATTGCCATGTGTTTTGAAAAGAAGCTTGATGTTTCCTACAGAGTTGCACGATGTTTTTGCAGATCTTCAGTCAGTCTGGGGCATCCTACCTGACGCTGTTCCATGCGCTCTGGATGGCCAAGCGGATGGAGTACGTACTCGCAACCAGCTGGAAGAGACAGGTGACGTCGGCCAAGATGCTCCGCAAACTGCCCGGTAATAAACAACAAAACTTGGTTTGAAATTTAATGTATTTCTACCATGTTTATGTAACCAGTAAAAGATTCTTGAAATATTAGCTAACATTAGCCTTGTTATGGGTGAGCAGGGGATTGCCTTTACAATCTTCATGTGTTTCGAATTTGCTACGAAGCGCTAAATGAGAATTTGATTTTTAAATGTTAAAATCTACAAATTTTTATTTCTGTCACACTGCAGGTTGTAAAAAGAAAATGGAAGCAGTTCTTATAAATTTTAACCCTTACCCCTCGTCAGTCGGGCGAGCCCCGACATAAATTTCCCGTTCCAGTCGTGTGTCGGGCGAGCCCAGACATCATAATTGTGTCCTCTACAGCTCATCTGTCGTCTCTGCCCCGACAAATTATCCATTCCTATTTAGTGCTGCGATCTGTTGGTTGCGTGAGGAACGTGAAATCTCGATATTGCGAAGCAGACATCCGTAAAACTCATATTTGGAAGGCCGTGCAACCTGTCAGCTGTTACTTAGTGACCACCATACTGATAGTAAGCAAACCTGGCCGATCAGACATTGACAGAGGATGAAATACGGCAAGTTTTTGATGATAGTGATGACATATCTGAGTCTGATTTTGATGAATGCGACATAATAAGCAGTGAAGGTGATAACACACACAGTGATAGCAGTGACACAGATCAGAATGTCTCTGATATTGACGAAAATACACGGAAGCCAGGTTTACATCCTGGAAAATGTTTTGAGATGTATCGTAGAAGTTACAGTATAGATAGGTGAAACATTGTGGTATTTTTGAACTGCTGGCACCCATCACTGAAGTATTATCCATGCATACAATTTATTTTTATTTTGCAGTGTTGTTATTTGTTTTCACTTAGGGCTAGTTGTTATTTGTTCTCACTTCAGGCTGATGACCTACATGTTTATGGCAAAACTACTTCATGTAGGGTAAGACCGCGTAAGAGTACGCACTTTTTGTTTGTTGTTACTTTTCTTGGATTAAATCCTAATTTTTTTTATTACAAACACCTGAAGCTGTTCCTTGTTAGTTTATCTCACTTAGCCATGGGGTAATTATAAAATTGAAACACACATATTAACTATAGGTTGACGTTGCCAAAAAGTGGGAAATGCGTACTCTTGGGCGAAGAGTGTCTCAAGAGTACGCAAACACAATGCCCAAGAGTACGCACTTTGAAAAAGAATAAAGATCATGCTACTTAATTAAGTAAATATTTATTTACGCTCTTTTGTACACAGACCCTTACTTGCAGAGTTCACATGTATATTTTTTTGTTAGACTATCAATCCCAGCACATTCACTATGAGCCCAAAGTCGGCAACTCTGGCATTGAATCCACTTTTCTCGGTATTTAGATTTTGAGTAGAGGCTGTTACTGTAAATACAGGCGGCATCATCTTCATCATCGTCCTCAAATATTTCCATCACGTTATCATCATCATCATCATCATCTTCTTCTTGGACTGTGAAATTCAACTTCTTTACTGCGTCCCGCTTGGGTCTTTGGCTAACTGCTTTCCTACCCTCAGCGAGTGTTCTTTTGAAAGGGGTGGATGTCATTATTGCTGATGATTTTGATCTTTTCCCTTTATTTTTTCCTCTGTACCCTTTTGGGCTAGGAAGAAGATCTTTCAGCGAGATACCGGTTGTGATTTGATTTTCTTCTTCTAACAAATCATCTGTGATTTTAGTCTGGGCACATTCATTATTTTGCTCACTACATGATGGTCCAGCATCATTTCCCAAATCACTTTCTTCATGAGGCTTGTCTATAGGCCTATCTCTCTCAGTCACTGATGAAGGCAAGAAGTCTTCATCTCTAAATGCTGCTGGATTTTGAGGGAAGATACCACTAGCTTTGAATGAATTGACTGCTTTCTCCACAGAGGCTGTCTTGGTGTAAGCTGTCCCAAATATTTCACCAACTTGGTAAATTGTAATGGGCCGACCTGGGTGTTGTGTGATCCAGCGATCGCATTCTTCTGAGATGAACTTCTTGAGTGGCCCATAGAAGGATATGTCAAGCGGCTGCAGTTTATGGCTAGCATGTGGGGGCAAAGACAGCAGAATAATGCCCTTCTCTTGGCAATATTCAATAGCTGACAAACTGCAGTGTGATACGTGATTGTCTAATATCAGCAATTTCTTCTTCTGTTGAGATGGCATAACATGTTCCACGAAGTGCTGTAACCACAATATAAATAGTTCTGTATTGATGAATCCAGAATCCGACACCATTCCTAAAGTATCTGGTGGTGTTCTGTCACAAAATTCTGCCTTGAACCTCTTCCGTGGGAAGATTAGAGCTGGTGGAACGTAATATCCTGCTGCACTCACACAGCAAACTGCAGTAACTGACTCTCCACGCTCTTGTGAGACAACTTTTGACACCAGTCGTTTACCTTTAGGTGAAATTACCTTAGGAAGTTTATTTGGAACTGTTGACACATTAGTTTCATCCATGTTGTAGATGTCACTTGCACAAAGTCCAGGATTTGCATCAAATACTGTGTTTAGATTCTCATGAAACGTTTGGAACTGAATGCGATTGAATCCCATGGCTCTCCCTAAAGAACACTTCTCAGGTTGGCGTAATGTCAAAGAATGCCTCTGACAGAAGTTCCTAACCCATTTGTCACCTGCCATCATCTTCTTTTTATTAAAAGGATGATCTATGTTATTTTGTGTGGCATATTGATATATTACAGACATAAGTTGTTTCCTCGATATGCCGAAAAATGTACTATCTAGAATTTTGATACGAGTCACCAAAGCTTCCTCTTCGTCTGAGAAAGTTGATTTGAACCTGCCCAATGAAGATGGTACTGTTCCCTGCAAATAAGATATGATACATATTACCATCTCGTCATCTAAGCAACTTTATTATTTGTTATTAATGAACAGTGCTATCTGCATCATAATAATAAACTCACTGCTTTTAATCTCGTCCTCAGTGTTGCCTCATTTACTCCCAAATATTTTGCAGCAGCTCTGACACTACTGCCTGCAGCAATTCTTTCCCTAGCTGTATTCAGCTGTTGAAGAGTGAACAACTGCCTCTCAGATTTACGTTGATATTTAGATGACATACTGCCTGGAATGTTAAGAAACTGCATTATAGTCAAAATCTTGGAAGTGTCCCAAGAGTACGCACATTTTAAGGCAGCCGCGTACTCTTAGGACGTGGCGTCACATTGCACCTCGAACACCCTAACATCAAAACCGTAATATTAAATAAACATATTTATGTATGAATATTGAGCGGAGATACATATTATTAATATATGAATGACACAACATTATACATCAGTAGTTACAGGTCAATAGCAGTCTCTCTCTCAATGAGAAATATAATAACGGAATGATAGCAACAGTAAAATTTGTACATACCTTCACATACGGTGTTCTATCACGACTAACGCTTGCCAGCAGGTTGACCAACATAAAACACGCATCCACTGTGCTTGACAGCTGCTGTACTCTAACGGATGAAATGTGAACCTCAATGCGTACTCTTGAGCAGTGCGTACTCTTAGGAGGGTTTACCCTATACATATTGATGGTGACTGACAGTGTTCCAATTGATAGAATTTCTAGGTAAACATAGCTTGCTGAATTTGACGAGCATAATTGTAAATATTATTATTATTATTATTAATAAAATGATACATTAATTAATTATTTTGCATACTGCTTTTATTTGCTTAATAATGACTTATGTAGAAGAGTGTGGACATATACAGTATGTGTAATTTAGGAGCTAGTTATAGTTCTAAAGCAGGGCTAAATAAATACAAGTAATAGAAGGTAAAAGTTCAGAAATTAATTACAAGCTGTAGGGAGAGCCAAGAGAATTTTAAATCGAGGGGTAAGGGTTAATTTATTTACTATATCATTTGTTGGAAGCCATTTTTTAGTGTTGCCTTCTTCTTCTTCTTCTTCTACTTCTTCTTCATCTGGCACTACAGCCTGGTGTGAGCTTTGGTCTCCCCAACCACAGATTTCCATGGATCTCTATCTTGGACAGCTGTTCTCCAGGGTCGTATGTTCATTGTTTGCAAGTTCACCTCCTCTTCATCTTTCCTTGGTCTACCAGGGCGTCGTCTTCTTTCCATTCTGGCTTTATATAATCTTTGGTATTCTGTTGTCTTCCATCCTTTCAATGTGGCCCAGCCATCGTAGTCTTTGTGATTTTAGATATCGAACAAGGTCTTCGCCTTTGAGGATTTCATCCATTTCTCTATTAGTTCGTATCCTCCATTCTCCTCGATCTGATACAGCACCATAAATTCTCCGTATTATTTTCCTCTCAAACACCTTAAGTTTATTGCAATTCTGAACCGACATATTGCATGTTTCTGAGCCATAAGTTAATACAGGTCTGATCTTGGTCTTGCAAATTTTGAGTTTTGTTTTATGCGACAACAATTGCGACTTAGTGAGTTTCAGATTGGCAAAATACGCTCCGTTTCCATGAATAATCCTTCTATTTATTTCTTCACTCTCTTTGTTTTTATTATTATTAGTGTTGCCTTAGTATTCAAAATGCAATGCTTTTCAGTCGGTCAACAGTTCTTCTTTGTCGTCTGGGCCTTCTATTTCCTCCTCTTCCAGTACTCCATCTTCTGACTGAGCCAGCTTTATTTCCTCCGTCCCTAAAGGTATGATATGCCCAGTGTACCAGTAAGTAATGTGGCGGTCATGTGGGATCCATATCTGACTTGTGATTTCCCTCCCCTGTGAAGATGTTGCGGATTAACCCTTTGAGGCCTGAACCTTTAAAAATTGGTAAATAATGTAATTTTAAAATTTCATAAGCCTTTATATGCTTCAGTTTGAACACTTTTTTTTTTTTTTTTTCAAAACTCTTACTTATACCTAAGTATAAGATTTTTAGGTGGTACTTACATGTACCGTCAGTCCTCTACAGGCAACAGGGAATTTACTGACTTCGTGTTAAGAATAGGACACAAATTCTTACTCTTTTGTAGATATTAACCAAAGTTAAGAAATATGTTGGTTCTGTGGGTGATAGCCGCCTCCGTGTTGTATTGGTCGGCGTGCTTAGCCCTCCCTCACCGGAGGTCCGAGGTTCGATTCCTGGCTCTGCCACGAGATTTGAAAAGTGATATGAGGAATGGAACCGGGTATACTCAGCCTTGGGTGGTCCAAGTGAGTAGAGGGGGTGGGTTTGATTCCCACCTCAGCCATCCTCGAAGTGGTTATCCGTGGTTTCCCATTTCGTCTTCGGGCAAATGCCGGGATGGTAACTGCCGTCAGGCAATAGCCGCCTCCTTCCCTCTTCCTTGTCTATCCCTGCCATTCTTTCCATCCCGTCCCATCCCTTATAAGGCCCCTGTTCGCTTTACAGGTGCGGCCACCTGGACGAGGTGCTAGTCCCGCCTCCCCAGTTGCATCCCCGGATTCGATGTCAAGCTCCAGGACACTGCCCGTAGAGGCGGTAAAGGTGGGATCCCTCGACGAGTCCGTGGGAAAAACGTTCCTGGAGAGTAAACTGACTAAGAAAACGAAAATGTTACATACAATAAATTTATTTTTGTCAGAAATAAATAGGCCTACCAAGAAATATGCACGTTGCATAAATTTGAAAAGTAAAAAATTAATATACCCTGAAACCAGAAGGGCAGTTAGATTCAGAAGTGTTTGAGCCCAAGAAGTCATTGCTATGCGTGTATCTCATGGTATTCAACAAAGCAGTTTTTACTCTAGTTGACAGGCGTCTTCGGTGGCGTAGTTGGTAGCATGCTGAGCATTTATGACCTCTTGTTGGATTTAGGGTTCTCCATGGCCACAGGTCCTTGAGCTACCGACCTTCTGTATTCTAACACTGAAATTGTACCAAACAGTTCACAATAAATAATGTAAGAATTTAAGAACAGAATACTGTATATACTCGAAGACCACCCGCACATTTTTAAACAAATTCGGACGTGAAAAAATGGGGTGCGGGTCTTATTTGAGTCATCCAAATTTCAAAGATTTAAATTGCCCGCCACGCGCGATATCGGGTGTTGCGAGTATCCGCTATATGGTGCTAGCCTTCTTCCGGCTATCACTTTGTTTTACCATAAGCACGCAGCGTCATACAGTCACGCGCACGTTCTCAGAGTGTAAACATGAATGCTACGAAGTATTTGCTGTCATTTACTATGAGTGAGAAATTGAAAGTTGTGAGGGAAGCTGAAGTTATTGGAAATCGTGCCCGGTAGGAAATATCATATTGACGAGTCATGTATTCGTGATTGGGCGGTATGACCCTCCAGTTAATCTTCATCTATGCTACAACCACTGGATATCTGCGTGAACCGCCCGTTCAAAGCAGCCTTGAAACAGCTGTATACGGAGTGGATGGCGGCCGATAAGCACACACTGACTCCAACTGGTCGTATTCAGCGCCCGGAAGTTCAAATGCTGTGTTCGTGGATTTTGACGGCATGGAATCGTATCTCGGGAGATCTCATACGGAAGAGCTTCAAGAAATGTTGTATTTCCAATGCTATGGATGGCAGTGATGACGACATTTTGTGCGAAATAGATGGTGATAAAAGTTTCGGAGTTGGTACTCCTGATGACGATGAATGAAGTGTTTGATTACTTCTATTTGTATTTTTAATCGTTTGATGTGTGTTATTTTTGGACGACTTCAATACTGTTGGAAACTATTTTGGAAAAATGCTTTTCTGTTTATTTAGTAAAGATTGTAAACAGTTTTGAGTAAAAAATATATTTTTTTAAATTTTGTTCTTCAAAATCAGGGTGCGGGTCGTATTCGAGTATATACGGTATCTAACATTCCCCAGAAAAGTCTCAGCTTTCGCCTCTTGGACTTGCGATCAACATTGTTCAGAGCTCGCAATCGATCCGCAATGTCTACATCAGGTAGGCTATTCCCTCTAGAACATCATTTATATCTTCTAATATTAAAACCTTGTGGGCATTCATATCTCACACTTTATTCTGGAGGCAGTTCTGGGAAACAGTGTATGTAGCATATTTGGTATGCTTTGGCAAGGTACTGAGAAGTACCGCCAGGCCATAAGTGGTTCATATTAGCAACCACTACTTTTAAGTACGACTTTAAATGTTATGGTACTTTAAAGTACCGTCAGTGCTCAAAGGGTCAAGTGTCTTTTCCTCATACTAGCATACCTGCCAACCCTTCCGATTTATTCGGAAACTTTCCGAATTTTCACCTCGTCTTCCGATCTTCTTAATTACTGTTATTTCTTCCGAATTTCGGGCCCCAGTGATATATTGTAAGAAAAAGGAACTGCAAATAATTTCCATTCTCAACAGGGTTCTACCGGTAGCGAAAGGAACGAAAAAGTAATTAATTTTACAAATGGGTAACGAAAGTAACGAATTTTACATTCGGGTAACGAAAATTTTTTGAAGGCGGATTGAATCGTTTAAACTCGCGCCTCTAGGCTCAGAGATTACGATGGAGCGAGTTTCACGCAAGCGGCGCCGTTTGCATAAGCTATATTTCCCCGTGCCTGAGCTCAAGGAAATGCATACTGAGGGTACCTTGAGTGGTATACATCGTTCAGCGTATATTTTCGGCATCTAGAAGACGTTTTAGTTTTGTGTGAAATATTTATCTGTGTTATTAGGAAACCTGACTTTTCGCGAGATGTTTATTTGCGAAAACTTCTTAAACTAATCAGAAACCTCGCATTTCTCGCATATATTTGAAGACTATGTCAAATTGAAGTCCAGAAATAACGAAAAATAATTTAATGTCGCAATCTTGCGAAATGTTACCGTTTCGAAAAAGAATTATGAAAAAGCTTCGAAATACCTGGGCTATAACTTATTTTAAAAATCTGTCTCTTAAATTTGCGACATCCAGTATGGTTAATTCGAAATTCCGTTATATGTCGATTTTTCCTTCGAACTTTGGTTCCTTCGGATATATTATAATCTAACCGGTTATTTCGAAAACTTGTATAATTCGTGATTCGCATTCGAAAGAAAAAGTGTCCTCTAGTCGTATTATTCGTGCAATCCTCTCAGAATAATTCTTAATATTTGATATCTACTTCGAACATTCATACTCAAGACGGCCGGCTGACCGCACGACTTGTCTGCGGGAATCTCGTCAAATGGACCGAAATCGACGTCAGTTACGTAAAATCATAAAACCCGTACCCTAGCGTGAACTTGTGACCACGAGGACTGCGGGAATCCCGTCAAAGGTGATCGGGCACCAATCACGGAACATTCCGAAACCTACTCGCCTCTTTTCCCATGACTGTATACTTACAAACGTACGGGGAGCGAGAAGTGCATCAACCCACTTAGAAATGACAGCCTACGTAGCGTCGCGATACTAATTTCTCCTCGTGATCCACCCTGAACTGATGAGCTCCCAACCACAGCATAGGGACAGCGGGAATCACGGCGCCGGCCATACAACTTGTCCATAACTATTCGTGAATTTTAACCATGTCCAACCTTGAGCTTGCATCCACTATTCTGTTAGGACGAATAGACAATCGTTCAATATCGCGAGGACAACGTGAATCTCGCAAACCGGCCGAGAGCGGCAGCGATTGCGATACATCGTGATATTTCTCCGCATTCAATGACGAGGAAAACTGGATTATTGTCAAACGGACAGCAAGTGGCGCCGATTGTGTAATAATGCTATATTTTCTCGTGCCCGACCTCAAGGACAATGGAAATCTCGTCGAACGACTATAAGTGACACCGATTATCTTAATCGCGATATTTATCCGTGTTCTATCGCGAAAACTACGGGAATCGGGACAAACGGGTGAGACCAGCGCCGATCGTGTTACATCTCGAAATTTCTCCGTACCTGACTGCGAAGACAGAATTCGGTTACAATCACGTAACGTCCCATAAATTTCTTCGTGATCTACCGTGGTGAGAAAGGAAATCTCGCCAAACGGTCAAGAGCAGAGCAACCTCTTGGCAATTATAAAAACGCCTTGTGCACAAGACGACATATTATCTGAAACAACTCATTTGATAATAAATATCTAGTATTTATTTATTATTTTTAATTTTTTTATAACTCTCTAAGTGAATTGTATTTACCGCTTTAAACACAGTTCATTGTTGTTTTTCTTCACCTCGTGATAAGCCCCTTTGCTTGCAGACCGCAGATGTATCTTGAATTCAAAGGTAACTAAAATTAACTAAAAGGGAGCTAAAAAGTAACTAATTTTTACTTCATCCTTACAGTAGACACCCTGCTCAAGGAGATTCTCTCGTAAGTCGTAATTTCTTTTGTGATTTGCGTAACCTTGGTTTTTTGTGCAAGTTTGTGTAAGTTCCTCGCTTGGCTGTGAGCTCCATAGCTGCGATTTCGGAATGGCGAGTCAGCTGATCGCCGTACCGCATACTGATTGGTGGTATATTACGGACAAACAGTCGTCAAGCTGTTTGGTATTAATTGACGGAAATATATTGTCTTATATTGGTTTATAATCTCTTGTCAATACGGACCATGGCAGAATCTAAAGTAGAATGAATATGTGGTAGCGAATTCAACGTGTAATCCATACGAATAATTGTATGCATTTTTTTTAACACACAATTATGTTCTCTTACGTTTAAATATTGGCCAAACATACTACTCGATGATTTATGATTGTTTACATTTTTGTGAATTTTATGCTGAATTCATACTTTGCCAATAAAGACACGCAGGTCTTTCGTGTACCCTCATTCGCCCTCGCCACGGTATACTGCACTTGATGAAATCTATATTTTAAAAAATCTTCCAAAGGTTGGCAGGTGTGTACTAGTGACGATGTTCGTACAGTTCATCATTGTGCCAAATCCTGTAGGTACTCGCTCTTCTCGTACGTGTCCCAGTATTTCGGTATATTATATTGCTTGTGGAGTAATTGTTACGAGGAGTTGATATCTCATAACAACCACTTCTATTGGGAAGTCTGCTCTTTTACTACAGGGTCATTATCTTTGTGCGCCCAGATAAACACGGCTAGCTATGCCCGCTTTGACTGGCGCAGATCGCGGGAGCGTGTACCCGGTTCAGCCAGTGGTTGCACACTTTACCCAAACATGTTCAATAATGTGTACTTACAGTGCTCATAGCCAATGCTGAAAATGTCCTCCCTCTCTTGTAACACACACCTGACATCTTCTGATCTCATCTAATTTTTGTTCTGTAAGAACACAACGTTGTCTATCAACTTTTCTATTATTTACGGAGCCTGTTTCATACCTGCCAACTTTTACGGTTTATCCATAAAATTTACGGAAATTGCAGCATTTTACGGTTTTACGGATGAACGGTGTCATTTTACGATTTTGCGGACAAAAATTTGAAACGATAATTTACATTCGATAATACCGCCCACTTCCGTACAATCGATTGTTTGCGTGGGTCGGAGGCAAGTCCACGATAGTCGATAGCTCGTTCTTTGATATGATTCGTACTTTTAACCGTGTGGTGGTTGTGTCGTCATTTGTAATTGAATTTGAAGCCGGGATAACCCTTCTTCCATGTGTCGACAGGCTCTGCTTCGCATATTCTTTGTTCCGCTCCGTTCGCTCGTTGCGATTTAAACCATATTCTTTGACCACGTTAGTTGTTCATTGTTCGCGAAGTTGGCGTTCCTTGAATGTTTTCGTCTTTTAAGGTTATGGCATATTTTAATGAAGCGTTCGAGTTTTTGTGCTATAACTTCGTGCTTCGCAGTTTCCTGTATTCCTTCGACTAATTACATTCGTTCCACGTGTGTGTGTGTTTTTTTTCTACCATGTGCATATTCTTTCTTCACGAGGTTGGCGTCGTTTTCATTTAATGGCTTTGTGTGTCTTGACATGTTTTAATGAAGTGTTGGCTGTCTTAAGTGTTTTATGTTATAATTTTATGTGACGTTCAGTGATCCAGGTTCCTTTCGATGTTTTAGTAGATATCGAGAATGAACAAATCCAACAAGAAACAGTACTTCCAGACATTTAAAGAATCATACTCGGTTGATTTTCCGTGCATACTAAAATCAAGAAAGAGAGAAAAATTTGCCTTTTGCACGGTATGTGGGTGTGATATTAATATTGCACATGGTGGAAAAAACGATTTAAGTAATCATGTGAAGTGCGGTAAACACATTAGTTATGTTAAATCGAAGGAAGATAAGCAAGAAAATCAACACCTTTTTTGCTAAGTCTGGAAACGTTGACAGTGACGTAATTAGGGCCGAGTGTCTGTTTACTTCCTTTTTGGTGGAACACAATGTGCCCTTAAGTGCGGCTGATCATGCTGGTGCTTTATTTAAGACGATGTTTCCCACATCAGAAGTTGCAAAGAAATATAGTTGTGGTCGCACGAAAACGACATGTATTGTAAATAAAATGGCAAAAATGCATCATCTGAAGTCGTTAAGTGCCTTCAGAACGGACCGGATACAGATAAATCCCTTTTCTTTTCATCAGTGAGAAACTACTTTTATACTGCCTGTGACTACATCATCAACAAGTTTCCACTCAAGGATGACGTGTTAAAGAATGCTCAAGTTGCTAGGTTAGACAACATTGAAGATGCACAGTTATCTTCCATTCGTTTTTTCTTGGAAAAGTTTCCTATCATGTTATGCAAGGAAGAGAATGAAACTACAGATGAGGTGGTGAATGAGCTTCAGAGGCAGTTCACAGCTCTTCAGGTAGATGACACTTTGGCTGCACATCAAGATGCTGCAAGTGATTCCAGTTGGGCACAAATATCAAGAATTCGTGGAGCCGATGGACTTCTTAAGTATAACCGAATTTCTAGAGTATTGCTCTCTATTCTCACCATACCCCATAGCAATGCAGAATGTGAACGTTATTTTTAGCCTTGTGAAGAAAAATAGAACACTGTTCAGGTCATCCATGTCCAATGAATCTCTGGAGTCTATTTCTATTTTGAAGACCAGGCGTTCTGGTCCCTGTTATGACAAAACATTTTCTCAAGAATGTTTGCAGGAAGCTGAAAAGGCCACAACCATGACTTAAAAGTCGAACTAGCATGTGATTTGCAGTGTGTATTATATTATTTCTTGCCTGTGTTACGTTAAACAAGTTTTATTGTTTAAAGCCTTTTTCAATTATCGTATATCAGCTTAATCTATCAAGGAAGTCCTGTTATGTCTGCTCCAAACCAATATTCACCACGCCTGCTGCTGATTAACATGGATTTCTTCTTGATTGTTATGTTCATCTACAAATCATAGTAAGTAGATATGATTTCATTGAAGTATCCTGTTTAAAGCATGAATTATTGTATTTTGTAGCCCAGAAGTATTATTATTTTCGTCAAGCCGGGGTATGTCGAAAATCGTTAATTTTTTGTCGCGCGTGAGTTTTACTGATAGCCCTTTTCAAAAGTTGGCAGGTATGCTGTTTCCTTAAGTTGTTTAGGGAGCCTCCTAATTCATGGTGTCCATAGGCAGGAATGGTCAGGAAAAGTCGGTAATTTTGTTTTTGGTCAGGAAAAGTGTGATAAAATGGCTCAAGTCCGGAAAAAATGGCAAAAAGTATTAGAAAGTCAGGAATTTTATATTAACCCAGGGTGTCGAGCGATACGGGTAATACGGGAATTATACGGGAATTTTAGTGACCCGGGAAAAATACGGGAAATTCGCACTTGATACGGGAAATCTTGAAAAGTCTCACAATGCCTGACTTCTTAGCCCCCGAACTCTCGGTAGAGTCCTTCTGCTCAGTCTTCCATATCGCCTGCAGACCGCGCTGCCACCCGCAATTTGCGCCACAGATAGAGCGCTAAGCGGGATGAGAACCCAGCCAACGTCGAATGCATGCTTTGCCTGGCCGACCACCGGCCGTACCCTCTCCGCGCTCGTTGCTGACAATCACATACAGGAATCAGTCCGCATTGTTATTCACAGAGGAGACCTGGGTTTTTCGACAAGAGCAGCCCTTAAAGAAGCTAACAGCTCAAGATCTCAGAAAATTCCAGACGCGGATATGCTGCAATTTCGCACCAACTGCCGAAAATTGTACATTCGTATCCTATGGCTGAAAAAATCAAAGAGAGGTCACCTCTTGCTCTCAAGATGACCCGTGCTATTTCCTGCCTAGACCCTATAGGGTAAGTTGGAAGAAGTTAGGATCGTCATTGCCCTGGATATTCTTTGTAATCAGAAGAATTTGCTTTCTGGCTCAATGGCTGGCCGCATCAAGAACAGCTACTTCGCACTTCTGAGGCTGCCCTCCGTCACTGCGCGTTTGAAGCAGTTCGACGGGAAAGTGCTACGGCTCGACGGGCTGTGGTCTGAATTAGTGGCTTCGGCACCTTCCTCAGTTCCTGCCAAACACGATCTCACAAGCTTCGTTAAAGTGATACTGATTTTGTATCACAGCAATGCAGCTCTAGAGAGAAGTTTTTCCCTGAACAAGGAGTGCATGATCGTCAATTACAAAAAAGCAAGTCTGATTGGCGTGCATACTGTTCAGGACGCTGTGATGGCAGCTGATGGAGTAGAGAAGATAACCGTGAGCAAGAGTCCATACTGCACGAAACTCTCACGCCGTGTTCAAGGAAGCGAAACAGGTGCGAAGCGACGGCTAAGGTGGCAGTCGAAAGAAAACCCACGAATGATCTCCAGGAATTGGAAAAAATAGTATGGCCAAAAGAACTTAATTTTGTGCTGTGTATAACTGAAGTTCCTAGTAACAATCTTGTATTTGTCAAAGTGACTTATTTAATTTCGTTTTGCATTATTTTATTTTCTATTATCTACTTTGATAAAATAAATCTGAATTAAAAAGTATTCGCGGCGTGTCGCGTGTGCAATTTTACTGTTTTTAGCCTTTCCATGGTCTTCTTTCGCAGGGGAGATGCACGTACCAAATTATTTTCAAGTCCGGGAAACACTCAATGCAAATGCGTTACACATGCATACATTTCAAAAACTACAAACAATATCTCGCAGCTCTCGACATTTTATTATCCAACACCAATCACCAACATGTGGCTATAAAATACACCACACAAGTGACAGAATTCTTCTCGTATGGGCAGGCATTGTTTCAGTCGCTTGTTAACCACTGTCTGTGTCCGATTTCCTTCCATTGTAATTGTTTCGTTACTTTTACTTCGCCGAAGTTCGACCCGAGGACTAGACACATCCCGTACAGCATGTACAGAAAGAAATACGGAAGGCGGTCTGGATATCGCGGGGGATGAAATGGTTATTAACCTTGGCAATTGACAATGATGGTGGTGATGATGATATGGACAGTGAAGGGATGGAGAGTGTCAAAGAAACCCTTGCCAAGTGACTGAGGATAATTTATTTATTGGTGTCAGTTCGCTTGCGTTAATCGATAATAGAGCACAGGCTATTGTTTCCCGTCATAGTGTTCAAAATACTGTGAGCCATTCAATAGCCTACAACTCGACAATTAGGCCAGGTGACAGGTAGTTCAATAAGGAATTAATTAGTGGAAAGCTGGAAATTGCTTTAATCGCTTTATTTGGGCCCAGATATTACTCTCCCAAGTTTTCCCCCTCGAGCGAAGTCGGCGTTGGCCCTTCTGTCCCTAAGAAGGTACCATTTTACGTTTTTTTTTACAAATATCTCCCATACCATGAACTTTATCAACAAAATGCCTATTATAATAAATAATCTAGAGTAAATTTACTACAAAAGTGTTCCGTACCTTTTGTCTCTAATGTGAACCGTTACGATGCTACGACCTTTCAAAGTGGAGCCCTTTTTGATTCTTGCGGAAAATCTGTGGAAATGATATGCCATATCAAAGTTTCTTCATGTTATAAATATTTGTCAGCATTCCAGGTGCACAAGCTGTTAACTTGTTACAAGTATAACAGCTTTTCTATGTAAACAGCTATGGCAAAGTACCTACCATTAGTATTATTATTGCATAGTATTGGCATAAAATCGCTCTTTTCCGCACCACCTGGCGGTAGAGTAAATGGCGCGTTTCTTTTAAAGTGGTGTCCCCAGGTGGCCTAATCCACAGTTCAAATGTCAACGTTAGTCGATTTTAAACCGTTTTGATGAAGGCTGGCAGTCTTGATCGTCTGCCTCAATTTCTCAGTCATCGCTTTCATCGTCTGTATCGGTACATTTGTCCGACGTCACAGGGCGCTCAAAATTAACATCGATGTCTCCGTCACAATCATCCATATCATCTTCCTCGGCAGCATTTGTACATGACTGTTCCCTACAATTCATGCAGATTCTGGAGCATCGGAGACCCGTTTTCCTGCAACTACACGCTGCGTTACATCCTTTCGAACATTTGCAGGACACTATGTTTAGAAGCGCTTGTGGCGCCGGATCCCTAGTCGTAGGTATGGGAGCCAAACCACATTGAGAATTTTTCCAGCCCCAATCCAGTGGATTTGTATAATTTCCATACCAAGTTTGGATTTGATGGTATGTTCTTAAAGAGTGCTCACGTGCCGCTGATTCGGTGGGAGATTAAATCGATGTTTGCTTCGAGATTTTGCAAACATTTTGAACCGCAACTCGTTCAGGGTATTTCTCGTGGTTTTGTTGTCATAAAGCCTAGCCAAAACCAACTGGCCCGCTTTGTCAATTTCATCGGGGTTTGCGTTCACGTCTCGGAAAACCCTAACAGCTGTTTGCAGTTCCTCATTACTCTTCATCAGTGTTACGAATTTATTTTGCCCTGCCTGTGAAACGAAGATGTTGTATCGCACCCACTAAACGCATGCAAAAAGAGGGTTTTCTTGCACACACGGCGGGAGATTGAAACTTGTTGTGCAAAATAGTTGTTGTTTGGTTGAACCTTCGCCGGGTTTCATAAAATACATTTTCGTGGAGGGTGGCACACGAGCCGCCAAGGTGACCAGGATATCTATATCTTCAGGCATTATAATGACCGAATTGTCTGGCAGAGATAACTAGAGTGCGGTGGTAACGATCAGCATATTGGCATCTTCTGGAGCTTGTCTGGTTTCGATTCCTTCGCTTTTGAATTTGACGAGCAACAAGTCGATCAATCTTCGTTTGTTTGTGTCATTAGACAAAAATTTTGCTTGTGGCATAGGTGCTGACATGGGCTCATCAAAAAAACACATTAGCAGCATCATGCTTGTGCGATCGTCGAAGACATTCAGCGGACTTGGTACTGCGAGCTGCTGGGTCGTCAGGGTACCCATAGAAAATAATGACACTGTTTTTGAAGTATCTTTAAACGTAATTCACATATTTGGCACTAATGTCGACAAAAGTATTGGTTTGGTGCCAAATTACACGGTGCAGAAGATATCCTCCGCCGAGAACATGATGTAGGTCCTCAAATGTGGGCTCATCGGTAACAGGATGGAATAATTTATAGAACACAGACTTTTGCGTCTTATGCATTCCCGCTTCATCAAAGATCGCAACCGGATACGGAGGTAGTTCAAACTGGAAATATTGTTTCAATTGTGCATCGGATTTCTTTGCAAGGCAAATGCGTTGGAAAATCACAAGAGGATCAACAGGAATATCCGTGTTGCGGATTTTTATTTTCGAATTTACCGCGCGGAGAGGCATCACGAGACTGTGGTTGCCAACTGTATGGGAGGCCGAGCGAGGTAAGCCAGCTGCATCTGTACACATTGTTGCCAACGCCCTCGGTGAGAAAGTAATGAAGTCTACATGAAAAATGTACTGAATCAGAACTGAATGTACTTACTGACCATTTGTTTATTGATACTTGTAACAAGTTAACAGCTTGTGCACCTGGAATGCTGACAAATATTTATAACATGAAGAAACTTTGATATGGCATATCATTTCCATCGATTTTCCGCACGAATCAAAAAGGGCTCCACTTTGAATGGTCGTAGCATCGTAACTGTTCACATTAGAGACAAAAGGTAGGGAACATTTTTGTAGTAAATTTACTCTAGATTATTTTTACAATGGGTATTTTGCTGATTAAGTTGATGGTATGGGAGGTATTTGCAATAAAACGAAAAATGGTACCTTCTTAGGGCCAAAAGGGCCAACGCCGACTTCGCTCGAGGGGAAAACTTGGGAGAGTAATATCTGGGTCCAAATAAAGCGAATAAAGCAATTTCCAGCTTTCCACTAATTAATTCCTTATTGAGGCTTTTTTTTCCGACCTGTCGCCTGGCCTAAATATAAAACCACGGCAATAATATCGCCACAGAGTGGCTTGTTTGAGTGTTCAGTGCTAAATATGTCTTTACCTTAACTTTACTTTTGTATTATCACGAAAGCTAATATTAACCGTAGAGAGTCGCGATTCAGTGAGTGTGCATGGTATTATCTGTCAACTATTGTAGTAAGCTGTGAACGACCTCCACTCAGACTCTTGTTTCATGTTAAAGGATAATAATTGCATAGTGAGTGTTTTTATATTCATTAGCTGTAGAGTGTTTGCCCTCTTTGTCGTATTTATTGAATTGAATACCGATGATAAAGGTATCATAGCTTCGGTGTGTAATTTATTTATTCATCTAAAATATCGTATTTCTCTGTTTGAATGTCCTCGGCGTTGACTCAGGATCTTTAAAAAAATATATATTACGTATATTGTACAGAAATAATGTCTGATGTGTAGCGCTGTGTATTATTCGAATCAGTTGATTTACAACAACACTAAAAACTTAGCAACACAGCTCAGCTGTTCCAAGCTCCTTCGAAATACAGGGTGTAGGTGAGAAGCATGCTCAGAATTCTTGCCGTGTGGCGGTTGGACGTAGGGTCTTGTTATGTGGCGACCGTGGATTGCGGAGAGGAAAAGCGGGTCAAAGTGACAGGAAGGCTGTCGGTACCGAATGCGCGGGGTTAGCAATACTGTATTTGTCCCATAATTTGCGCGTGTAATAGCGGACACACCTCCAATTTTACTATAAAAGTCGTGATCTAAAAAGGGATGGGGGGGGGGGGGGGTGGGTAACATCTATTACTACATGACCCCCCAAATTATTATTCATTATTACAAAGGGTATTTTGACTATTTTCAGTAGTGTAGATAATTGTATCGCCTTGTTCCGGGCTTCTATAGAGCTTCCATTTTCTTTCGATCTTTCATTTGCCATATGACGCGCCACCGGTGTATGGTTATGCATTACCAGCTTCTGGTTTAGTAGTCAGGTAATGGAAGCAATGGGAACTGTGTACTATTTTCCTTGCATGTAACTAAGCAAATTATTGTTGTTAAGAGAACGTAAAATGCACCAAGAATGATATGATATTCAGCTGTGTGCAGTGAGAAAGCTCTGCATGTGTTCATTCCTTATGTACCGGTATTAATGATGCGAAATGTCAGCTAACTTTGTGCCTCATACAACATTCGTGGTCTCTAAATGTTGCACAATTTCCCGTAAATTACATCAGTTTATGTTTGAATTGCTTATACGATCGTGACAAAGAAAGTGTTCCTCCAATTGGATGATTGTATTTAACTGTATGCACATCGTATAATCTTGGCGAGGTGTATATATATATTTTTTTTTTTTCACGGAGCAACTTTACACCGTAGTAGGCACGCGGTTTTTTTAATTTCTTTATCTGGCATCTTGTTTTAAATTATTGACTAACATATTTCTAAATGCAGACAATCTCTACCTCCATTAGGATTCGGGTTCCATAATTCATGCAAAATGAGGTTCGTTCGTTTATGAAATTGAGGTCATATCCCCCCTACCCTTTCAGTGATTACCGTATGGTACTTTACGTAGACTATGGTGAAGATGTAAATGAGCATTTCAAAAAAAAAAAAATTGTCGCCAGTTGTTTGGTTTATTAACTTACGGTAATATTTTTCATATGTACTGAAAACTGGGCACGGTTGGATTTTAAGGTGGAACCGCATGTGCTACCAAATATCGCTTTCTTGCAATACCTGGAATATGTATAGAATTATAAAATGATTATTGGTTAAATAAGTGTTAATAGATAGGCTATTATAGTTATAACGATTAAATAAATATTAAAGAAGAAACGATGCGTTGTTGGTAAATATTAGGCCTACCGGTACGGCGAATAGCCTATAACTCGTAGCATCCGTCACAATTTAGCATTTAAACGGGCCACGTCAATGCATACTATACTAATATAACAACTGGATAGCAAATTATAATACAGTAGAACCTCTATGCATCGTTCCCGGAACTGTCGTTTTCCCGTATGCATCGTTCAATTAATTTAGTCCCGAAAATTTTCCATATAAACTAATGTTAAATTTCCCCGCATGTATCGTTCCTCGAACTATCGTTTTTTCGCATGGATCGTCAAAAGATCACTAGTCCTTGGCCACAATTTTCCCGCATTGATCGTTTATGAGAAAAATATATGCTAAAGTTCTTTTGAATTTGAAGCAGCATAGAATAGCGGCAACCTGTTACGCGAGAATGTACGAGGTACGAACGATTAGGAGTTCCTAGGCTTGAGCAAGTTTCTCGGCTGAAGCAAGTTCAAGTAGGCTGGACTGCAGTGCGCAGATTGTTTACGCGCAACCACACTATATAACCACGCCTACGAGCCTTCAGGCGCCAACGATTCTGCTCGAAGCGCCAAGCCGTCATTGTGCTGTTTCATTTCATTCTGAGTGGTTCTGGGCTGTGTAGTATCTTGGTTGTGTGCGGCGATTACAATTTTATCTGTAGTTCGTAATGAAAACTTTACTTCACTGACGACGCAATTCTCGTAATCTCAATAATGTTACGCTGCGTTTGGCAATGCTTGGCTAACAAGTTAGATCACACAGAACAGCAATGAAAGCATTTAGACGGTCATGAGCGGGTGTCGTCATAGCGTGACGTCATTTAGCCTTGAAATAGCTTGCCCGGTCAGAGACCCGCGAACACTCGGAACTGCTGTATTCTTTCATTCGGAACACCGGAAGTATCTTCCGCGGAGATTGGCGAGCTGTGCGATGATGGCACGGGATAGAGGAGTGATGAAGAGGAAGAAGACGATCGTGAGCCCCAAGTCGTCCCGAGTTTCGCTGAAGCGCATGCCGTCTTAGCGAAGATGAAATCCTTCATGTACTCGCATGTCAGTGGTGATCGTGAAGAAGAAGAAGAAGCTTTGCGTTTCAGACGAAACAATTAATGACTTTTTTACTAAAAAGAGCAAGTGATAAAATGACATATGAAATCATATCGCGTACATCGTGGTTGCAATATTTTGACGTCTCTATGAAGTTTACATGAAGAAATATGTCCAAATACAGTACCCGTACTTTGTTTCTATTTTTTACTCAAATTTTTTATGTTACCCGCATTTATCGTTTCCCGCATCCATCGTCATTTTCCCCCTCCCCCTTGAAAAACGATGCATCGAGGTTCTACTGTAATATTCTCACATATAACATATTTAATTTGTACCAACTTAATTATTGTAGTCTAAGATATGTTAGACCGCTGCCGTTTGAAATGTGCAAATCGCACACTTTGTAGGCAAGCCGTTTGTTATGGTCGTCTCTGATGCGAAGTTTTACTAATTACTCTTTTAGGTGGCACTTGTCTTTGGAATATTCATGAAAGGTCAACCCTCTAGTTCTTATTTCGTAAGTTGAACGCCTAAAAACAAAACCACAATCCGAAATAATAAAGAAGATCATCACGAACGATCGATTCACTGCCAATGAAAATCAAATGGAGATTCGTGGACCAGAAGTTCGCTATGTATAAGCTTCGGTGCCATTTTAACTCGTGGAAGCTCTATACGGTTACGGTAACATACAATTCGGTCACTTCCCGTATACATTTATTATGGACACTCCTATTCTCTACTTTCTTAACCCTCCTCAGTAAAACAGTCATTTATATCAGGTCTCCCCAGGTGAACGGTATTTTATTTGTGTTCGTAGCATCTCATCCCACCTGCGAGAGAGTTCACTCGCGCGCGCTTTGCTCATGCTTCGGATTAGGCCTAGATCTCGCCATCACCCGCGGGCAGCGGAAGTGTCTCCGAAAATGCAGTTATACTTACCGGTACGCCAGGAAATCTTGATTCGCAATTTAAGATTCATTTTTCAGCCATTCGGTATGCGAACTCTAGTCTTAGAGGATTCTAAAATATACGGGAATTTGGTGGATTTTCGTACGGGAAATACGGGAATTTGAAAATAGGTCATCGCTCGACACCCTGTAACCATACAGTATTTTGTGTTTTACAGCAATAGTTTGTTATTATTAGTTCCTAATCTCTGAAGATAAAAAGCAATAACTCACTGGACATTATGATGAGTTTCCATTTTTACATTACAACATAGTAAACACCTCTTTTACCTACTTTTTGTACTTTTTTGGCATTGGCGTAGCGATGTGGTGACCCCATCGCTATAGGTTATTAAGTACTTTGATTTATGTATTATTGCATTATAATTTACTTTATTTTGTATTTTAAATGAATAATGAGGCGAGCGTTGAGCAGTTATGGGGATGGTGGAGGCTGCAAATAAGAGATATAATTTGCTCAATAAACCATTTTTCCGATGTTACGATGACTTCGCGAGTCAGGAATTTTGTTGGAAAATGGTCAGGAAATATAAGGAAATTTGACATTGAAAATTCTTTGGACACCCTGTAATTGTACTGGCATTAGGCACAGGTCTTCCTGAAAACTTGATTTGAAATTTTCGTCTCTTTTCGGAACAAGACTTTGTCATATATATGGATGTACACACGTGCGCGCAATGTGAATTTGTGTCTAGGCATGACCAACAATCACAGTAATCACGACACTGGCTCAACTTGAAACACTAATGTCTAAGCTTTGCAGATATACGTCCATATGTATGACAAACACGTGTGAACTATGAATCAACGGAGCGCGCCACCACCGGCTGAACCGTGACACACGCCCGCGATCTGCGCTAGTCAATGCCGGCTTAGCTTTCCGTGTTTATTGGGGCGCGCAAAGATAGTGACCCTGTACATCAATCTATGGCACTCGTCCATTCAAACCATTTTATCCTAGGTGTGGTAGGGGGTCTTAATATATCGCCTATGTACGTTTGTACTGTTGTAGAGTTGGCACCACTGCTGCAGCAACAGCACCTTCTCACTGCCGAGATGGTGCACTTGATCCACCAGATGCAGTACTACATGCTGTTCGAGGTGTTGGAGTGTTCGTGGCATGCGCTCATCTCCGACGTTCAGCACGCCGAGTCACTGGACGACATCATCCGTGCACACAATTGCTTCATCTCGCGCATCAAGAAGGGAGCCCTTCTCGACGAAAACTCTAAGGTACGCATTCTCAATTAATAGTGTTTTAAGTTCGAGCTACTGTAGAGCCACTTCAGGGCTCCCACCAATATACATCAAGTAGCTGAAAAATCCATGAAATGACTGAATATGCTATGCAAACAAAGACCGTAGATGTATGTTGGGAGTTTGGTTTGTTACCAACATTTTGAATTTAGAAACGTACTGTTTCTTCAAATAAATTGTAATTTTTTAATGTGTTCTGCTTACGTTTTATTAATTTATTTCACGCCGATCAAACTCGTGAAAATATCATTGGTTCCTCAGTTTTGGGGCTGTGACAACTCGGTCTTGTAGCCACGTGTAATTTGGGTGTGTGTAGAATCTTTGTTAATTGTGATGGCCATAATAGTATGCATTATCTGTAATTCAGGTAAGGACTGCAGACGATCAATTTCAAGTATTTCCTACTTTTGCTATCAAATGCTACTGTCAGTGATACCTAGCTGTGAACTTGGCTACTAGATGCCACCGCAACCGGCTCCTGATGGTGAACGTTGGAACTTAATACAGCGTTAATCAAATCTAACCTACAAATTTAGCTGCGCACAATTATAGTTAGTGGAAAGTTCTTTTACATGACATAAGTAAAGTACCGTATTTCCTCGCATATTCGTCGCACTTTTTTTTTTGGTCAAAAATTCGTGGAAAAAAGCAGGGTGCGACGATTATGCGAAGAATATTTAAGATCAAAGAATATACTGTATATTGCTGCACGGGCCATTCGCGTAGCGTGAGCCATAGCCTTCAGTCAGAGGCAGGCTTCTTTCTTCTAACAAGGTCACGACAGGTTAACGTTCGCGGAATGTGCTGACGAAGCTGGCCATTCGCGTCATGGTTTATAGCCCGCAGGCATAAAGACGAGATTACTTTCTCCTGACAAGATCACGCCAGATTAGGCCTATAAACTCGCGGAATGTGCGCAGGCCGTTCGCGTCACAGTTCATAGCCCGCAGGCATTAAGACGAATTACTTTCTGCTGACAAGATCACGCCAGATTAGGCCTATAGGCTCGCGGAATGTGCGCTGACCATTCACGTCGCGGTTCATAGCCGGCAGGCATAAAGACGAGATTACTTTTTGCTGACAAGATCACGCCAGATTAGGCCTATACACTCGCGGAATATGGGCTGGCCACTCGCGTCACCGTTCATAGCCCGCTGGCATACAGACGAGATTACTTTCTGCCAACAAGACCACGCCAGATTTGGCCTATAAGCTCGCGGAATGTGCGCTGGCCGTTCGTGTCGCGGTTCATAGCCGGCAGGCATAAAGACAAGATTACTTTCTCCCGACAAGATCACGCCAGATTAGGCCTATAAGCTTGCAGAATGTGCGCTGGCCGTTCGTGTCGAGGTTTATAGCCCGCAGGCATAAATACGAGATTACTTTCTCCTGACAAGATCATGCCAAATTAGGCCTATAAGCTCGTGGAATTTGCGCTGGCCGCTCGCGTTGCGATTTATAGCCCGCAGGCATAAATACGAGATTACTTTCTCCTGACAAGATCACGCCAGATTAGGCCTATAAGCTCACGGAATGTGCGCTGGCCGCTCGCGTCGCGGTTCATAGCCCGCAGGCATAAATACGAGATTACTTTCTCCTGACAAGATCACGCCAGATTATGCGCTCGCGGAATGTGCTAAGTGACGAAGCTTGCCGCTTGCGTCACAGTTCATAGCCCGAAAGCATAAAGACGAGATATTTTTCGTCTGACAAGGTCGCGCCAGGTTATAAAGTCACGGCAGCATGTGCAACTGACTGGCGCACAAATACGAACATGCTATGCGACGATTATGCGATGAAATTTTATAAACCTATTTTAGTGTTTGAAAAGTGGGGTGCGATGATTACGCGGTGGCGACGATTATGCGAGGAAATACGGTATTGATTTGGCGGGAAATTCAGGTTTTACTTATTATAAATCTATGACATGGATCGCCGGCTTTACTTCCTCTCCGAAGGAAGGCATACTGAGGGATTTTTAATGCTCTTAAAAATCCGATGACTTCGGCTGGGTTTGACCCCGGGATCTTGGGCATAACTCAGCTACCAACTATGAAGCCGCCGGGGGAAAAAAAGAAAGAAAAAAAAACGTGCTCTGTGCTGGAAAGATCGCCTGAGCAGAAATGGTTTAAAACTGAAAATGCGAACCCGAATATTTGCACGCACACCCAGGTATAAAGTTGTCGTTAGCCTCGAACCTAAGATGAATCACTGCACCTAATTCCTAGCAAGCCTGCTGTAAGCCATGGGTTCCACCAGCTATTTAGTTTAAACGCCCGAAGAGTTGGTATCACGAATTTACAGTGTGTGCATGCCGGGAAAGAAGGTCAGCGTTCCTCACAAGCGTAAGGTGAATGTCCGCACCGTAGAAACTTGGCAAACTCGCGGTATGGTATGCGGTCCGTGATGTTGGCAACTGCGGGAGTTGGTATCGTCTAGAAATAGTCAATCACTCGTGTGCCTATGGCAAATCTCAGCACCTGTAGTCTGCAGCAAGACATCCTCACTTCCAGTATCCACGGGTCTCGCTATGCATCATGTGTGGCGGGAGGAGTTTATTGCTATTGCCTGCTATTGTGTCGGTAGTATTTACATACACAATATTTTCTGGTTGACAACAATATAATTTCAGAGATTAGAGGCAGTAAATGTCTCCAGGATTCCTTCTAAGGCAGTCGTGCTTTCGAATTATACTATCTGTAATCACACATAGGTCATACTTTCTGTTCGGTGTACCTAGAAGTGAAAAACTGTTTCAATGTGATTGTGTTTATGCGTTTTGGGTAAAATAGTGTTGCCGCTAGAACTGATTGGTTCCTTCGGAGGGGAAGTAAAACCGGCGGTCCTATGTCATAGATTTATGGCATGTTAAAGAACCTTCCACTAATTGCACCTGTGTGAAGCTAAATTGGATAGGTTAAGAATGTAAACAGCACTCTTAGGTTTCTATGTTCGTTGCCAAGAGCCGACTACGGTGGCGTCTAGTAGCTATGTTCTGAACTAAGCCTAGTAGTCGTTGACGGTGGCGCTTGGCGGCAAAAGTAGGAACTATTTGAAAAATTCTAAGTTGCAGTACTTAAATTAAAAATAAGATAACACACACTAATACAGTCATCACAATTAACACCGGTTATCAGACAGATTCTACACACACCCAAAGTACACGGGGCTACATGACCGCGTTGTCGCAGCCCCTAAACTTAAGAACCAACCAACCAGAACTGATTGAGTTACAATGTAACAATGAATTGAAGAAACTATTCCTCAACGTTTCGAAAATTGAGCTCTACAAGGCCCTACCAAAATCAAGCTTCCGAAACTTGAAATCACATGCACAGAAGATAAGTGCCAGGTTTGCATCTTCCCGTATCTGTGAAGAGGAGTTTTCTACAATGAAGCTTTACAAAAACCGCGTCGGAAATGGGTTGACAGACCACCGTTTAGCAGCGCTACTAAGAATCAGCTCATGGTAGCCTATATAGGGTTTGTTTGATTTAAGATTCGGAAATAAAAAGTTTATGATCTTTTTGTAAACATGTGTTGTTTTCCACATCGCAGTTGCATCCTGTGGTCACTAACATCCATTAATGGAAGTTGTTTAATTTTGGGCCACCTAGATGATATATTTAAACACAAATAGTGCTAAATGTTCCGGCATAACTCAACAAGATGACAGTGTTTCGCCCCGGTGTGCTATTGGGCTCTTCAGTTGGTTAAAGCACACCTCTCCTAGATAATTGTGTATTGCATGTGGCCAGGTCGCTAAAAAGATTGCTCATGTCTGTTGTAAAGCTTGTCAAGTGTCGGGTAGGTTTACAAGGTGGAAATGTGGTTTTCAGGATCTGTTGGGGCAACTGCGGGTCATCTACGACCTGATCCTGCAGCTGCAGCGGCTGGAGGAACAGCTGCACACTCGTTCGCTGGAAGAGCTGACAGCCCGGGCCAGCAGGGAGGTGAAGGTGGCGCGCCGCGGAGAGGGGGAGGGAGAGTTTGGCACGTCCATGGCGGAGGAGGAGGCCCTCGCTGCCGAGAGGCACAAGTTCGCGGGCAACTTCCTGCCCTACATGCATGCCCAGCTCAAAGTGCTGGCTAAGAGCTATCAGGTAGGTCCACTGAGATATTGTCTAAAACATTAATCTTCCTATTAACAGAGATAAAATGAGTATATACAGGGCTTTCAGCGACTCACTTTTCTCACTATCATTCACTATTTTCAAAGCAGCCTCCCTTTTCTCACTATTTGATAAAATTTCTCACTATTCTCACTTTTTTTTTTTTTTTTACAAAACTGGTCACATTCTGCGTTAAAAATGGTCTCGTGCACAATCAGATTGCTAGAAACGATCCAAAATATACCCATGAAAAGGTAGTTCATTTTTCTGCCACCGGTGCCTGAGCGCGCTGCCGGCAGCGAGCCAGGCGGCCAGAAAGCATGAAAAGCTTCCATAGTGCAATACCACAGCCGGAGCCGTGCAGCGATTGCCAAAAATTGTAAGCGTTTTTTAACAAAAGTTCATTTATATTTTTGTTTTACGATTTAAATTTCTTGAGTGTTGCATTGATTTTCCTATTCATTATTTCCAAGTGTCCTTTAACTACATGAAAAATCACAAACAGTGCTCGGAGATATTAACATAGGCGCAATTTGGTTGACATTTTTGGGGGGCTAATTTGTTTTTCAGATACACATTCTTAAAAAAATTTGTCTATTTCAATACAGTTTGTCATATTTTTGGGGGGCTATGGTTGGTTTTGGGGAGCTTAGCCACCCAAGCCCCCCCCTAATTGCATCTACAGATATCAACAAACGTTAAAATTATGAACCAGATACAGGCCTACTGCCATAAATGCGAATCATGCTATAAATTTACTCACTATTTACTCACTTTTTCATACAAATAACTCACCGTTTTACTTTTTTTGAAGAAAAATCGCTCACTATTGCACTATTTTTGGACGAGTGAGTGGATGGAAGCCCTGCATATAGGTTAACCATTTTGGTTTGGTAAATGTAGATCCTTATAGACAAGCACCTTGAGAGAAAACTAGTTGCTGTCGCGCCTCCCCGGTATGTGCCTACAGGCCAAGTGACTAACCTTTCCTGGAGCGCCTGGACGTCCATAATTCCTTCCCTTCTAGTTTAGTCTTGGAATTGGGCCCTTGTATGTCACATTCCCTGATGGGATTATCACACCATCGATTTGATTTTGCATGGTAACTGGCTTTCTGTTCCGCAGGACGTGGTGAAGAAGTTCCTACTGCTGCTCGCGAACCACACGGACGTGTCCCTGAAGCCGCTGAGTGTGCGGCTGGATTTCAACGGACACTATACGAGGGCAGATGCCAGCTTGGCGCCGTTAACGTACCGGCGCCTGAGCGAGCTGGCGTATAAACCGGGTGCATACAGCAAGTGACGATACGCTCCGGTAGGTAGCCACTGTCGCAACAGGAGTCTGGTACAGCCCAACAATAATTGCTCTGTCGCGGAAGACACGGGCAACGATGGTGACCGTGCAAAGGGTGATACAGACACGGTCGACGACGCTAACTGTAATTATGACGACCGCAACTACCTGACGGTGGACAACTATTACAGCAGCAACCTGACATGTAACAGCAACTATCGGGCCATCAAGAGGTGTTCGTCTGCCTGTGGCTACGTGGAGGAGGCTCCCGAGGAGCTGGAGCTGGAGGGGGAGGGTAGGGGCCGGGCTGCGACGTGCTCCAGTCCCCAGTTGAAGCGGGACCTGGCGTGTTCTCTGGGCCGCAATCTGCAGTTGGAGTGCGGGTGGGGGGACGATCAGCCGCACCGCAAGAGTCTCGACATCGTGATACCGTCGAGGCCCGCACAGGCGGAGGACTGCCACAGCTTCATCGGACAGTCATACGAAGCGACGACACTGACCGCCAGTTTTGCGGATCGAATGATGCCGTACTGGGACGGGCCTCAGGCGTCACCGGACGTCGAAGAGCTTCTCAGATCGGATTGCTGTTGGACGGAGGAGAGCACTCTGTTTCTTGTTCCCGGCGCCGAGGAAGACCCACCGCCGTCGAAGGAACCCGAGCAATCCGTGGAGGCAGAGCTCGTCATGGCACGGAGTGCGACAGTGAGCGAGATGGGACTCGAGGTAAGCGAGAGTTACTCCCCGGACGAGGATGGCGAAGGTTGGGACGTGACCAAGAACGGTCTGGTAACGCCGGAGGGCGATCTGCACGGGGGCCCTCTCTATGTCCTCCAGAACAATGTCGAGGAGGTGAGCATGACCAAGAAAAGCTCGCAGCCTCAACTCCAACTCCCAGGACTTGAGGTGAAGGGGACCGGGGAGAAAGGAGAGAAGGCAGGCATCACCTGATGTTGTGTTGTCTGAGCAGTGGCAAGGGGGAGGCTGTAATCTTCTGAACCTCCGCTGTCCCTTCCCTTCTCCAGCCAAAAGCATGTGAACCTGTCTTCGGAGAGCTCATAAGCTCTGGGGTTACGACATGCTTTCGATTGGCACATCTTGACACTGCGTAACCGAATTGTCTTTTACTTCTTTTATATTCTTGAAATGGTTCTTCCACTTAGGGGAACATTTTACCTCCAAAGGCCAAGCGATTTCGCGAGCAGTTGTGGAGTTTGTTTATTTTTTCTCCAACTTTGAATACATGATTCAGATACATGATACCGTATTTGCTTGCGTATGTCTCGCACTTTTTTGACCGAAAATATGTGTGAAAATTTTAGGTGCGAGATATACGCGGGAAATTACCATAATCCCGAAAAAAAAACACAAAATTTGCGAATGTAACAGTAGGCCTACTTGCGCAACTGTTGTGGCGCGCTAATCGCTAATTCGAACGTGTCTCAAGGCGGTGAATTTAGCCAACCACGGCCGAAGACGCGGCGAACAATGTACAGCGTGCTAACACTCACGCTGCGCCGTATGCTTGCACGCGGCCGAGCTCTGATGCGACGCAATGCGTAAAGACGTAATCGTTGAGATTCGAGAAGACTGAACTGCGTTTCTCTGCGATGTAACATTAGGCCTACTTGCGCAACTTATGTGGCGCGCTAATCGCTAATTCGAACGTGTCTCAAGGCGGCGAATTTAGCTAACCGCGGCCGAAGACTAAGTATGTACAGCATGCTAACACTCACGCTGCGCCTTATGCTTGCACGCGGCGCCTCGGTCCCTAATCGGCTCGTATCGAAGTTCGGATCAACTCGTTGCTCGCTCTTCCTGTTACTAACGCTTCGGGTAAGTTCCTGGACAATGACGACTGTTGTGGCGCGCTAAATCGAACGTGTTTCTACCTCAAGGTTATTACGGTCATATATATGATGGCGTCAGTAATGAATGCGAGATATATGCGAGTACATTTTTTCCCTGAAATTTCAATTTAAAAAAATGGGGTGCGAGATATACGCGAGCAAATACGGTATTTCCTCCCCATGGCATGATTTCCTTCTTTTGCTACTTGGATTATTTTAAGCTTTTCTCCTGCAGTAAATGATCTTATCTTTGTTGCCGCGCACTATTAGCACACACTGAACACCAACCTCGCGGGCACTTCTGCCTACAACGCGAGATAACACAGCAATGATTTTCTACAGGAAGTGTGTACCGTAATCGCTTGATATTGTTTCTAGTTCAGATATTTATATAATTTGCGCATCAATTTCACAGGGTGTCAAGCAATACGGGAATTCTAGTGCATGGTTGTGTACAGTATTGGGCAGGTTTAGTGTGATCTAGGAACAGTGATGCAGCATCAGTGGTCAGAGGCGATCCTGGAACCGAGGTGATGTGTGTATGACTGTGTAACGGTAGCGGCTTGTCTACAACTTTTATAAAAGTTCAGTTTTATAAAATATTTCATAAAATTTCTTTGATAGTGTAATACCGACCATAGTTGCTACAAAATGCTAAAAACCACAAACTCGAGCTATTATGCAGATAAGCAGACATGTTATAGCCTCGTATCGGGAACTTGTGCCTCTCTTCAAACTCTACAGTGCCCAAGTCGTGAGACAACTGACACACTTAATGGTTTCTGCAGCAGATTGCAATAACACTTCCCGGACATCAAGAAATCCTTTAAGTGGTATTTCACATTTCAACAACACTCGTACCTGACGAGAAGGGAAGCGATTATGGATCTTGGAAGAAACCTTGGTCACGATGCCGTGGCTGCTGCTTCATAGAGCGATGTGTATTAGGACCCTTAATCTAAATTTACCTGTGATTATTTTAAAATTGTTGTGATGGAATACTTTCTTTTGTTCTTCCTTTCTCGATCTTGACCACGTACAATAATCCATTGCAGTTTCCTGCTTCCTTTCTTGTTTACCAAAAGTTCTCCATTGCTTCGCTTTGCCTTTTGCTCCTCTCTTCTGTCCAGTTGTAATTCTGTTCCTTCCTTTCTCCTGGAAACCCTTGAGATTTTGTGTTATTCTGTCCCGTATTATGTCTGTATCCACAGATTACCACTCTATCCCGCAGCGTAGTCGTGCTCGAAGGCAGCTGCAGCAATCCCAGCGCTGACGGTGACTATCCCGAGTGTGGTTTTACCACAGGCAAATGCCGGGATAGTACCTTATTTTAAGTCCTATTGCAACAACATTAACACTCTTCATACCTCCTGTGCCTTCAGGCTCCCAAATTGTTCTCTCCTTTTTCTCTATTTCATATATTCTGGTTTTCTTCTTTTTTGTTCAATTTTTTATTTTTCATTCTGTTATTATAATTGTTTTATTTAATTTTTTGTTTTGTTCATTAGGTTGCTTTCCCTGGTTCGGCATCCACTAAGTTCAGAATGTGTATTTAACTGTCGCTGTGTAATGAGCCCATGAGCATAGTTTTACGCTCCCGATCTTCCTGTTCTGGAACAAGTCTCTCGCATTAACTTTTTCATTCTTAGATAATTCTACTGGTTTGTATTTGACTTAAGTTTCACATTGCTTCATTTTCTCTTTGTTTTAGTATATTTCAGATTGGTTTTATGAAATGCAAGCCATTAACTAATACGGTAGAATCAGCGCTAAACTCTTGATCTGTGCTAGTTGAAAAACATTTGATGCCCAGTGTAAGAATATTTACAAAACCTCTGGCAAGTAGCATATTGTGACAAGTTACTAGTGGACTTGTCATGAGTTAGAAAAAGGTGATTGCCATTAACATTTGCGAGAGGCTGAACGGTGATGCAATGCATTGACTTATTATTGGAGTGGGCGATCAGGGTTGGGAATTGTTACTTTTGTATCAAAATATAGTTGCTTAATAACATTCCCTCCCTGCTATAATTTACTCAGTTTGAACGGAATAGTGGTAAAACAAAATGAACTATCACAACAGGAGCGCCAAACTGTTATAAGCGAGAGAGTAAATGCATGATTATTTGCAGAAAGCGAACTGAGAGCAATTTGTAACTCGATGGATTATGATTTGCACGAGAACTTCCCTGTTCGCCCTCGAGTGTCAAGTGCATCTCTGGCAAGTCGCTAACAGCTGCAGTACACGAGCAAGTTCTTGTCGCCACGTTACGATTTCATCAGTAAGGAGTATTATCTGCCTCCTGATTTTACGAAACGTTTTATTTCGGGCCCTTCGCCTGAAATGGAGATGATACAAACGTACGCACATTTTTAAAATTTTCATTTGTATCTATATGGAAATAAATGGAGGATTTTGAATTTGCATTTAGATTAGTAAAGAAGTTATGAGAGGCTACAATTGTTTCCATGCGACTGCAAAAACAGAAACAGTCATCGCAGTGTTTGTGTGTTTCTCTTATTTATGTTGACCATTTACTTTTGATTGTTTTTACTTTTGATTTTTGATTGTTTTTGTTTCTGTTCTGTTTTGTTTCTAGCGGTTTGTGGTGTGCTGATGTGCCATCGACAACTGTGTGTGAATGTGTATAGTACAAATGTAGGACCATGGACACTTGTGTATATATTGATAATGAATTGACTGTAAAACATGTACATTTTTTTAACCTTCAGATAATTTATTATTATGTTATGTATTTGTGTGTGTATATAATATCAATAAACTAAAACCTACATCACTGTACTGACTGGCTTCATTGAAGAGTTTAAGTGGACTTGTTGAGTGAAGGTGTCAGTACTTGTGTTTCTTGTGCAGATCTTCCACATTCAAGACTGGACTATGCCTTGTCCCTAACATCCCACGGGATTCACATCAGGGATATTTGGGGGCCAGTAATATGAGACTAATTTCTTGTTGACATCACATCTAAGTTTATTACCTTCTAAACAGGAATCTGCACACTTACTAAAATAGAAACTTCTCAAAGAAAATATGCTGTTATAAGATGCAATACTTATTAATCGTACATTGTTTTTGGTGGTTCCTGCTAAAAGATTTTAAATTCTGTAAATCCTGACTTCCCCTTGGAGGGGCAATTTGCTAATTGTTGATAAAGTCCACATATTTCATGGTGCCCACAGGCAGGAAAAGTCAGGAATTTTGATTTTGGTCAGGAAAAAGTGTGAACAAATGGCATGAGTCAGGACAAAACGGCAAAAAGTGTTAGAAAGTCAGGAATTTTATATTAACCATACAGTATTTTGTGTTTTACAGCAATAGTTTGTTATTATTAGTTCCTAATCTCTGAAGATAAAAAGCAATAATTTGCTGGATATTATGATGAGTTTCCATTTTTACAGTACATCATAGTAAAAACCTCCTTTACCTAATTTTTGTATGCTTTTTTTTTTGGCGTTGGCGTAGGAATGTGGCGACCCCATCACTATAGTTCAGGTTATTAAGTACTTAATGTTAGTTATTGTTGTTTTAAGGGGCGGAACTACGAAGTCCTCTGCGCCCCCCCCCCCCCCCCCCCCCCGCCCCTAACTACTTTGATTTATGTGTTATTGCATTATAATTTACCTTATTTTCTATTTTAAATTAATAAAGAACAGAGCGTTGGGCAAATTCTGCAAATGAAAATGATATAAATATTTTTGCTCAATAAACCTTTTTTCCGATGTTACGATGACTTAGCGAATCAGGAATTTTGTTGAAAAATGGTCAGGAAAATTGACATTGAAAATTCTGTGGACACCATGTATTTAAATCAAATTTAATTTGTGAAAAGTTATGTTGGAATGTCAACAAATCTGTGTAATGTTAAGATAATTATTAGCCAATCACAGGGATTGGAGCACAAGCTTAGTAGACCAGACAGGATTGAACAAGAGCCGGTGGTAGGCTATGCGACGGTTCTCCAGCACTCGCCCGTTGCTTTGTTGTCATCACGGTCCATGTGTTGACCAGACTCGATATGGGCTGTGCATTGAAGAGGAAGCTTCAAGCCAATGAAATGAAGTTCTTACGAAGTATGATGGGGAAAACAAGAAAGGATAAAGTTGAGAAATGACATAGTCATTGGAGTAGAAAAGTTGAATGATGGAATTGCGAGGAGCGGGTTAAAATGGTTTGGACATGTGAAACAAATGGAAGATTACCGTATTTCCTCGCAAAATCGTATCCACCGCGTAATAGTCGCACCCCACTTTTCAAAAATTAAAATAGGTTTATAAAATTTCCTCGCATAATTGTCGCATAGCATATTTGTATTTGTGCGCCAGTCAGTTGCACATGCTGCCGCGACTTTATAACCTGGCGCGTTTTTGTCAGAAGAAAATATCTCGTCTTTATGCTTGCGGGCTATGAACTGTGACGCGAGCGGCAAGCTTCATCACTTAGCACATTCCGCGAGCGTATAATCTAGCGTGATCTTGTCAAGAGAAAGTAATCTCTTCTTTATGACTGCGGGCTAAGAACCGCGACGCGAACGGTCAGCGCACATTCCGCGAGCTTATTGGCCTGATCTGGCGTGATCTTGTCAAGAGAAAGTAGGCCTGATCTCGCCTTTATGCCTGCGGGCTATGAACCGCGACGCGAACGGCCAGCTTCGTCAGCACATTCCGCGAGCTTTAACCTGTCGTGACCTTGTTAGAAGAAAGAAGCCTGTCTCTGACTGCAGGCTATGACTCACGCTACGCGAATGACTGGCCCGTGCAGCAATTTAATAATGATACAGTATATTCTTTGAACTTAAATATTCTTCGCATAATCGTCGCACCCTGCTTTTTTCCACGAATTGTAGGTTCAAAAAGTGCGACGATTATGCGAAGAAATACGGTACCGAATCATATGTTGGGAAGGAAAGGGAGAAAGTTGGATCAGCATAAGTGGACGGAATATGGACTGGGTGGAGGACTTCGCCCCAGCGTTAAACTGGATAAAGGGGGGGAAGGAGAAGGAGGATGAAATCAAATTTAATTCATCTGTTAGACAGTTTCAATGACGCTCCTTAGTTTCGCATGGCTGGTTGTATAATATGAAGGCACATTAAAATAAAAACAAACTCTTGTATTTCACTCACTCATTCATACCGTATGTACAACAGTCTTGTAGCAATAAATAACACACAACATATCACAAGGTCCATAACCCTTAATACTGAACAAGTTTCCTCATGTCTCCTCCTTCACACAGTCTTGACGGAACAGTTTGTGAAGCCCTGTTCTGGATATTTGCTTGGCACGATCACAGCAGTGGAACTTTGGCGACCATGGGTCCAGCATCCTTGATCAACTCTTGTTCTCGTCCACCCTGAAGATGTTGGGCCTGATACCCTCACGTTCCTGTACGTCCACACGAGTCGAGTAGGAACTTAAGTTGAACAACAGATCACTTCCTGTCTGGAATGTCTTCATACCTGTAACCATAAGGAATCCTGTTAGCAAAAGATGACCTAGCTGTTCTGTCCCTTAAAACTCCAATAACTAACTTTGGTCTGTCACCACAAGCTTTTCGGTTTATTTCTTTTTTCTCTCCACTCAGTGTGTTTTTTGTGACTTGTTACATTAAATGGATCCTGCCGCTTTAGACCCCCTCACTAACGGGAATCCTTCTTGTTTCTTCCACACTTATTTAACACATTGCTGACCGGATGCCTGGACATGTCACATCCCCTGTGGACTGGACATTTTGCTACTGAGAATATTCCAGTGCACTAGATTATAAAAAACTACATAATTGTGGAAATAACCTAGATATTATCTTTCTAGTTGATATGAGTATACACATACCCCTAGTAGTGCTCAAGGGGGTGATGTATTTGGAAACATGACACAATGTGCAGCGACGGCTTACAGAAAGAGCAGATGGAGTATATTTGGGTTAGATTGGTCAACAATCAAAGTACGGTATGTACTTGGGTTGTTATTACGTCGCCTCGAGACCTGAATATCACTCTCTCATTCAGTTTCCACTAATTCACCATAACTTGTGCCATTTGAACGATAATATAAACGATAAATCTTATCATCTGATTATACAAGTCCTCCATCTTGTCATCGATTGAACCAACAGAAGGAAGTTCGATGTTTCAAAACAAAATCAAAGAATAAAAGAAGGCCATGAATAGACTGAAGATGGCACTTATACATCTACAAATATCCTTCTCAATGTGCTAGACCGAAATAGTTAAATACATGGTCAAGAGATGTCGTAGGAAGACCGAAAACAACGACGTGTATAAAACCGAGATTTCTTGGGGCCAGTCATCTACCGCTGGCGAGCGTACTACGAGATTTCTCGGGGCCAGTCTTCCATTGAGTTGCACGGCAACACTCGTACATAATGCTCTATTTGCAGCGAGTAAAAATATGTTCATGGCCAGCTTGGAGCATTGTTAATATAGGGTTTTAACCCTTAGCAGAAGATTTTTTTTTTCTTTTCTTGTATAGTCCTGTGCTAGTTGTATTTTTTCTTCTTTTCCTCCCACCTCCCAATAATGATAAAATTAAAGACATTATACCACAGTAATCAAACCTGATTACTGGTAATGAACCTGAGAGGGAGTAAGGAGAAGAAAGGGACTGAGAACCAGGAAAGACGTATAAGGATATGGAAACTGAAAGAAGGGTCGAGTACCTCAAAATGGTAAAGGAAGGAATTCCAACAGATGAAGAAAGAGGGGTGGAAGAGGAATGGGCTAGATTTAAGAAGACACTAGTGGGTGCAGCAGAAGCAGTATGTGGGAGGACAAGTAGTAAGAAGAGGTGGAAGGAAACACCATGGTGGAATGAGAAGACAAAAGATATAGTAAGGGAAAAGAATAGAGCCTTTAGGAGGTGGTATCAAAATAGGACGGTAGAGACAAGGGAAGAGTACCAGGAAAGAAAGAAGGAGGCGAAGAGAGTGGTGGCTGAGGAGAGAAGGAAGTGGATGGAAGAGTGGACAAAGATGATGGAGGAGGATAGTGAAGGTACAAAAAAGGTCCTGTATGGGATGGTAAAAAATAAGAGGCGGAAGGATCCTACGGATTATGTTAGAATGGTGAACAAAAGGGGACAAGAGATAGAAAATAGTGAAGAACTGAAGAAAATGTGGAAAGAATATTTTGAAGAACTTCTGAACCCAAATGGAAAAGATGGTGAGGAGGAAGAAATCGGGGAAGAGGAAGATGAACTGCAAACAGAAAAGGACTTAACATGGAAAGAAGTGGAAGATGCAGTGAACAAGATGAAAGGAGGGAAGGCACCGGGTGTGGATGAGTTGAGTGTGGAGATGGTGAGAGCAGCAGGAGAGGTGGGGATACAGTGGCTGTACCGAGTGATGAGGACAGCATGGAAGGAAAGGAAGACCCCAGAGGACTGGAAAAAAGGAATCATTGTCCCGATCTTCAAGAAAGGTAGTAGAACAGATTGCAGAAACTATCGGGGAATAACACTGATGAGTCATTGTGCAAAGATCTTCGAGAAAGTTTTGAAAAAGAGAATTAGGACAAGGATAGAAGGAGGGATGAGGGAAGAACAACATGGCTTCAGAGCAGGATGGTCCACAGTGGATTTGATTTTTGCTGTAAGGCAGTTACAAGAACAGCACTATGAGTATGGAACAGATCTACTGATGGCCTTCCTGGACATTGAGAAAGCATATGACAGTGTATGCAGAAACAAAGTATGGAAGTCCCTGGAGGATAGAGGAGTAGAGAAATGGACTATAAAGAGGATAAAGGAGATGTACAAGGGAAGCGTGAGCTGTGTGAAAGTGGGAGGAGAGAGATCTGACTGGTTGGAACAAAGAAACGGCCTGAAACAAGGAAGTGCACTGTCACCGTTACTTTTCATTGTGGTGATGGATGACATAATGACCCGAGTGGCACAAGTAATTGGGGACGGAAAGATGAAAGCAATGGTGTTTGCAGATGATTTGATGATTTGGGGAAACAAGGAGGAGGAGGTACAGGAACAGCTGGACGTGTGGGAAGGAATAATACAAGGATATGGGATGAAATTTAGCATAAATAAGAGTGAGATGGTGATCACAACAAGGAAGAAGGAAAGAACCACAACGGGAATAACAATTGGTGGGGAACAGCTGAAGAAAGTGGAGAGTTTCAAGTATCTGGGAAGCCTGATACAAGATAATGGAAGAAACGATAGAGAAATAAATGAGCGGGGGAGGCAGGCAGAAGCATTTCGGAGGAGTGTGAGAAGCATGTTATGGAGCAAGGATGTCCCTCAGAACAGCAAAAAGATCATATATCGGACGTACTATGTCCCTATCCTGACGTATGCCTCAGAGACCTGGGTTATGAAAGGAAGGGAGAAGAGCAAAATACAGGCCAGTGAGATGAGGTTCTTGAGAAGCAGTATTGGAGCTACAAAGATGGACAGAATAAGAAATGAGAGGACCAGAGAATTAATGGAGGAGGAACCATTACAGGATGGTATAGAGAAATCTAGACTTAGATGGTATGGACATGTAAAACGAATGGAGGAGAAGAGGATACCCAGGAGAGTACATGAGACGAAGTGGGAAGGAAAGAGACCGAGGGGAAGACCGAGAGACAGGTGGCTGAAGGGGGTGGAAGAAAGCGTGAAGAAGAGAGGAGAAGACTAAAAAAGGAAGCTTGTAGTTTAACGTGACCGTTAATCTCGAGATCATGAGCCACGGGACCTCCTTTTTACGTGGAATCCGAACCACAGGACATGGCATTTCACATCGAAAATCTCACATGCATTGACCGGGAATCGAACCCGGACCGCCTTGGTGAGAGGCATTCAGCTAGACCGCTGAGCCACCACGCCCCCGATAGAGGAGAAGACTGGACAAGGGTGGAGGCTGAGAGATGGTGGGAAGACAGAAGACGTTGGAGAGGCTTGTGTTCCAAACAGACCCGGCCAGTGGCTGGAAACTGTGCAAGATGATGATGAATCAAACCTGAAGCACTACAAGTCTCGGAAACCTTGATAAGTGCTGTCTCTTTCATCTAAAAATCTAGCTGTATCGGACCAAGTAGTGCTACCTTGTCTGCACGCCGCCATGTTCACAGCTGACTAACGTATACAACACCTCGTTCTTTATTTACTTGCAAAACTCTCAAAAGATAGTTTATAGAATAAGATACCTTATTGACGTGTTAACCCATGAACGCCCGAATTAATACTTTTTGAAAATGTTGCTTTTTTAATTAAGTCATACCCTAGGGAGTTACTAAGCTGATCAAACCATATTTTACAAAAGTGGCATCTTAAGTACAGATATGTAACGCTAGGCGCTTGTGTTGTCAAAACCCTTACTGCATATTCTGAATGGAGATTTATAAATACAATAATGTACCAATTTCATATTTGTTGCTAAATACTTATCTTGATAATATTACACTTTAAAAAGCACTGAGCAAGTATTTTGACACCTTTGAACCTTCGATCATATAGTCGAGTGATTAGTTACTCGGTGTGGAATGGCATGAAGCATGATATGCACAGTCCCTCATCACATTTACAACACGCAGTGCAGACACTGCTTATACACAATTCACCGGCACACCGCCTCCGCTTGTCCTGGGACGTTGATGACCAGATGATCGCGTCCCACATATCGCAAGTCTTCAATGTCGCGGCCCTATCCTGCACGTGCTGTTGACAGCCGCCTGGCTCCACGTGGTTCTACACCATACGATTTCACGCAGAATTGTGCCACTTCCCTCTTGAACACCAGTCTCCCTTGACCGTGATATCCTTATGAGGTACCATGCGTTTTGGAGACTGCCAAGAAGCCAAGAAAATATAGCCCACCACCACTTTTTGTTTCTTATTGATACATGATATAACTGCTCTGGCTTTTAGAGACGCCGGAATTTTGACCCGAAGGGGATCTTTAACGTGCCAGTAAATGTACTCCCTACTCACTAAATCTACTCGCACCCTCAAATGCCAGCCGACAGTACCAGGATTCGATCCTGCAAGCTTGGGCACAGCAAGCGAGAACGTTGCCGCTGAGCCACGCAGCCAGTCTAGACCTCGGAAATATCGAAATAAATCTCGTATTGTATTTTCTGAAACACTGCCTGCAGCCAGATATCTCGGCAAAGGTATGGTGTGGAATACGGTACTGGCATAACAAATATGCTATGGTGACATAAAAGATATTACAGTATATGAAGGCATGCACTGTTAAAAAAAAAAAGCTGTATATGGAAAATACGTTTAGTGTATAAATGCATGAAATGTATTCTAACTTATTTCATATGAATGTGCTGCAGAAAATATCTTGCCTTACCACTGACCTTATGGTAACGCTGGGAAAATTAGTCCCGGGCATGAGCCGGTGTAAAGATACACGTAAGATATGTTACTGAATTATAAATTAGATATGTTTACTACCATAATCCTGAAGACAAAGTAAACTATCTCCATTTTTCACAATAATTTAGCATGCCGTACCCTTTGCGGCTTGCCATCACGACATGAGAAACAAACCACGAAATGCACCCAATTGTTGGGACATCACCCAAGACATTCCCTAGCGACTAGTGTGCGGGAAATGAATCGATAGACCTTCCTTGATCATATAAGTGCGAAGTTCGAATATCTTTAACTGGCAAAGGTCCTGTAGAGCAATAAATGCAATGACCGGTACTGCGTTACCATAAGGTAACTCGAGGCGTTTGTGGGTTAATTATAAACTATTTATATTTGCCTACAATCAATATTTATTTCATTGAAACAGTGACCTCCTTCAGCTGATATATGATGAGTAACCGAGTAGTACCATACCAAATGAACCAGATCTGTTACAATTAATTTTGTAAATTAAGCATTAAATTTGTCTTGAAAAAAAGCGTAGAAATGAGATGTGTATTTTGATGTACTGATATAATAATGTTATTGGTTTTACGTCCCTTTTAACTACACTGGCTTTTAGAGACGCCGGGGTGCCGGAATTTTGCCCCGAAGGGGATCTTGAACGTGCCAGTAAATCCACTGACACGGCTCCCTCGCATTTGCGCACCCTCAAATGCCAGCTGACTGCGCCAGGTTTCGAACCTGCAACCTTGGGCTCAGCAAGCGAGAACGTTACCCCTGAGCCACGCAGCCAGACTTTTGATGTACTGTTTGTTGAATCCGTTAGGTTATAAAAATTCCTGATGTGTTATTGTTGTTTTAAGGGGCGTAACTACGAGGTCATCTGCCCAATTCCTGATGTGTATTTGCTAGGTATGGTAGAGAAAAACTTTGGAATATGTCTGGCGAAGTTATTAAGAAATGTTGAAAAATGTATCTGTTGTGCAGTTGCCAAGAAACTAAATAAATATTGACTTGAAGTAAAAATAAATAGTTAAAAAAACAACAATGTTTTGAGGCATCTAGAAGGCTGTGACACTGCTAGTAGTTGTATACGGTAACTACAGACACCAGCACGCATATATTTGTATTTGCTGTGGAAACAGCTGGCGGGTATATCCCGACATACGTCCAAGCCAGAAAACTAGGATGTCGGGAAATGCCCGACAGTCGTCCGCTAAGGGTTAAAGGTGATTGAATGTACACAATAATTCACACATGGACTAAGAGTTTCCAAGCTCTGGAGCAACTCGACGTCTCGGTTTAGGTGGCGGTGGTACAAACACAGGATTTAACACGGAGAAAGGTCGGGGCTTCTTAAAACTCTGATACTCTTCTGTGAACATTTCATACAAGCGGTGTTCAGTTAGGCCCGGAGAGTGTATTTGTACGCGAACCTGACTCCAATGATCTGAAGCTTCTTTCAAGAGAGTTCAGACCTCCACGACACCTGACAATATTATCTGAAAAAGTCGCCACATATGAAAATAAAGTACGAAACTATTTTTAAATGTGACTTCCACTTTACAACAATTCACTTTCTTTTCCCGACAGTTCATTGTCATTGGGGGAAACGAGGTAATTTATTGGAATAATACAATTGAGGCAGTGAGTGAGAGATTTTGTCAAAATTGAGTTATTGGTACCATTGTGGCATACATTCATCTTTCAGTGTGCACAATATCAAAGACATCCACAGGCCCCTTCCCTTGTTTTGTGAAGAATGTAGTTTCTGGGAATCATGTTTATGCTGCGAGAGAGAGCAACCGCAAAACTCCAAATATCTCGATTCCGCCCAACTCTGGCATAGCCCCCTTTCTCACTCACTGCCTCAATTGTCATGTTTTCCTTTTAGCAGATTGAGAATTATAGTTTTACAAAAGCAACCACACAAGCAAACCGTTATTCAATTTTAGTTTGGTGGTGGGAGATGTTTCAAGGGGTGGAGCGTAAGTCTTCTGCCTCCAAATTGTATCATAACCTATGTTATCTGTCCCTTAAAATAACAGGACAATGCAGGAGAATTATCAATGAATGCTTTGTGTTTCAGGGTGGGATAATGAGTTAGTGTGATCAGTAGTGTTCCGTTCACCAGTCCGTGCATTCCACACTTATAGATTGAAGGGAAAACTCAATCCTATGGGAACCCATCTGTGTAGGTAAAGTCTCATGTCTTGCCCATGTTTTGATATTTGTTGAACAACTGAACATCATCTAATAAATATATATTCGAGATTTGTACAATTTAATTTGTGTTAACAGGGGGCAGATGACCTCGTAGTTCTGCCCCTTAAAACAACTATCTTTACAAGAGTAAGGAAACGTTGCTTATAAATTTCTGAACATGATTTAAACCATTTTATGCATAAAGGAACGAAGTGCCATTTTTATTGAAATTGAGTTATGTGCCATCTTGCGGAGGATATATTGAACTATCTGCACAGCAAATATGGTCTTCAGGTGAGGAATTATTATTTCATATTTTAACATTGTGGTGTTTGAAGCCATATTTTCAGTGTTGCCTTAGTAAACAAGAGTTTAGTGCTTTTCAGTCGGTCAACACGAATGTACCCAAAAGAGATGGGTTATGCCCTAATCCTGAAATAAATTACATGAGATTAATAAAACACTAGGATGACCAGTTTCGATCGTCAAGCGATCATCATCAGATCCAATACACTTAGGCTATAAAATCTATGTTTGAAATACAGGTGAAAATATTTACAATATGTACAATTATTTAGTTGCAGTATTGGTACTGCAACTGTCAGTGTATGCTAAATGCAGTATATATGTTAGGTGAAATGCTAAATGGTGATGGCTATCCGGAGATTGTACTTTAGAGAGATTATATGGTTGTAAACTATGGTTAAACTATACAATTTTAGGCTAACTACTTATCTGATTGTCTTCCGTACTACAGCTATTCGCAGTTTCCGTGCTCACTTGAACTCGCTGTGCGGTCGACTGCGGTGGTTATCTTAACGACTGGTTTTTCCCTGCCTTCCCCCCCTGTCCCTACGTGCTGTGGGGAGTGATCGCGATGTGTTTATGTGAGGTGTTGCCAACCTAGATAAGATGTATGTTATTGAATGAGGTGGATCTACAACTATTAAAGACCGTGGATTAGTCCTCGCCACGCGTGGAGCATAACCCATTCGAACTAAGCGTTGACGGTCTTATGAGGACGTCCCGGCACCTTTAATACTGCCTCTAATATGGGCCTTGGTTTATTGCAGAGGAAAAGTACATCGTACACCTGATCCAGATAACATTTACCTATTAAAACCCCCCTAATTTCCCCCCTTTTTTTTATCTAGCTTGGCTGTGTCGCTAAATTGTGTTTTGTTTCCGACAGGGTGTGTTTTTTAGTAGCGTGAAGAGGGGTGAGCTCTCCATGAACGTGTGTTCATTTAGATTGTTGGGATTGTTTCGTTTGGCTAGGTGTATCTCGATTGCTTCCTTTATGTCAAGAGCTCTGCCTTTCGATTCGTGATGGATTATTTTAAGGTCCGACTCTATGTTGGTAAAGCTATGCCCTGCGTCACACATATGTTCGCACACGGCTGAATGTGTTCCGTATCTTATCGCATTTCTATGTTCATTATAACGTGTGTCTACTCGCCTTCCACTCTGCCCGATGTAATTAGCTTGACAATCGGTGTCTTGGCACGTTATAGAATATACCCCTGACCTTGAATACGGGTCACGTTTATTTAGATTACTATTTAGGAGGTGCCTAGCGGTTGTGTTTTTCGTCGTGAAAGCTATCTTTATGCCTTGCTTTTTGAATAGGTTAGTGATTTTATATGTATTCGCATTCACATAGTTGAAACGCGCAAATTTTTTCTCATTACTGTCCGGTTTGGGAATAGTTTTATCTTTATTTTTATGTTTGGCTATAATTTGATTTATTTTGCTTGGCGAGAAGTTGTTTTCCTTTGCTATTTGCATAATAGTTCTTATTTCCTTATTATAGTTGTCTTTTGACATGGGTATGTTTAAAGCCCTGTGCACCATTGAATTGAAACCCGCTAGTTTGTGCGTACTGGGGTGATTAGACTGATTGTCGATTGCATGCGAGGTTTGTGTTGCTTTCCGGAATATGGAATATGAAAGGTCGTTGTCTTTACGTTCAATAGTTATATCGAGATAATTTATTTTCCGGTCTATTTCGGATTCCTTAGTGAATTTGATAGAATGGTGAAGGCTATTAATGGATTGGAGAATTGTTTCTTCGCTTGTTAGTTCAGTATCGTAGATGCAAATTACATCATCTACGTATCTTTTCCATATTACTATTCCCTTTGTTGAAGTCTTTTCTAAGAACGCATTTTCTAGTGCATTGATGAAGATGTCAGCGATTAACCCACTTAGTGGCGATCCCATTGCTAGGCCTTCTCTCTGTGTGTATATTTTATTGTCGAATTGAAACACGTTTTGGGTGAGAACGACCCTCAGTAATCTCACTATCTCTTCAATTTCTTTTACCGAATTGTTGGATTTTAAGTTGTTTTCGATAGTGTTGATTGCTTCAATAATCGGAATATTGGTGTACATGTTAGTTACGTCGAAGGATACTAGCCTGAAGCTAGGTTTCATTTGTAGGGTGTTTAATGCTGTTACTAGTTCTGTTGTGTTCTTTACAGAGTTGTTTTTGTCGTTGGAAAGACGGCATTTTAAGATTTTTAGTAACTCTTTGCTGATTTTGTAATTAGGGGCATTCCTACAATTGACTATTGGTCTCATTGGGCATTCCTTTTTGTGTATTTTTGGTTGTCCCCTCAATGACGGTATTTTCGGGTTCATGTTTATTAGTTTTGATTTTTCGGCTTTGGTCAGTATGTATTCTGTTTCTTTTAGCGCACTTTTTATTTGTTTTTGGAATTTGTTGGTGGGGTCTTTTGTTAATTCCTTGATTTCGTTGTTGTTTAGGAATTCGACTGTTTTTTCAATGTATTCTGTTTTGTTCAAAATTACTGTAGTGTTTCCCTTATCTGCTTTTGTGATGATTAAGTCATGTTCTTTTATTTTTTGTTTCAACGACTTTATTTCTTTGATTTGTTTGTTGTTTTGAATGTTATTGCTATCGCCCTCTCGTTTGAGGATTTTTTTGGCTTCGTTGGTGGCGAGATTTTTGGTTAATTCCCTGTCTTCTGCTGGGAGCTTGTGACTGGCTATCTCAATATCTGTGATTAACTGTTTTATATTGTGGTTCGTGTGTGCGTCTGTGCAGTTGTATTTCAAACCTTTGTCTAACATATTCATTTCACCTTGAGAAAAGGTTACGTTCGTTCTGTTGTTTACTCTGCTGTGGAAATTGAATTCATTGTTATTCGTGTGTTGTTCGTTAGATTGATGGTTCTGTGTTTCTCCTAGTTTTCTTAATTTATTTTCTAGCGTTTCATGCTTCCTCGTTGCTCTGATTTTGATGGTGTCATGTAGGTGTTCGGTGAAGCTGTCCCATTGGGCTGCGTGCCAGAAATTACTTAGTTGCAATTGAATGTCGTATAATTGTTGGTTAATTTTTTGCTTTCTTATGTATGCAAATCTTAATTCGTTTTTTATCCAAAGCGCTTTGGCTTGTTTAGTTGAAATGATCGAGGCTGGTGTGTTCGGTACGGTTTTAATTGGTACGTATTTAGGGGTGAGGTTTAGTTCTATACATTTTTTGTTGAACCAAATTGACTTGTCTAAATTCATGAGTTTAAGCCTGAGTGATTTGAATTTCTTGGCTTCACGATTTGCCTGACTAGCCGTGAACATTGTGGTGTTTGAAGCCATATTTTCAGTGTTGCCTTAGTAAACAAGAGTTTAGTGCTTTTCAGTCGGTCAACACGAATGTACCCAAAAGAGATGGGTTATGCCCTAATCCTGAAATAAATTACATGAGATTAATAAAACACTAGGATGACCAGTTTCGATCGTCAAGCGATCATCATCAGATCCAATCAGATCCGTATTCAAGGTCAGGGGTATATTCTATAACGTGCCAAGACACCGATTGTCAAGCTAATTACATCGGGCAGAGTGGAAGGCGAGTAGACACACGTTATAATGAACATAGAAATGCGATAAGATACGGAACACATTCAGCCGTGTGCGAACATATGTGTGACGCAGGGCATAGCTTTACCAACATAGAGTCGGACCTTAAAATAATCCATCACGAATCGAAAGGCAGAGCTCTTGACATAAAGGAAGCAATCGAGATACACCTAGCCAAACGAAACAATCCCAACAATCAAATGAACACACGTTCATGGAGAGCTCACCCCTCTTCACGCTACTAAAAAACACACCCTGTCGGAAACAAAACACAATTTAGCGACACAGCCAAGCTAGATAAAAAAAGGGGGGAAATTAGGGGGTTTTTAATAGGTAAATGTTATCTGGATCAGGTGTACGATGTACTTTTCCTCTGCAATAAACCAAGGCCCATATTAGAGGCAGTATTAAAGGTGCCGGGACGTCCTCATAAGACCGTCAACGCTTAGTTCGAATGGGTTATGCTCCACGCGTGGCGAGGACTAATCCACGGTCTTTAATAGTTGTAGATCCACCTCATTCAATAACATACATCTTATCTAGGTTGGCAACACCTCACATAAACACATCGCGATCACTCCCCACAGCACGTAGGGACAGGGGGGGAAGGCAGGGAAAAACCAGTCGTTAAGATAACCACCGCAGTCGACCGCACAGCGAGTTCAAGTGAGCACGGAAACTGCGAATAGCTGTAGTACGGAAGACAATCAGATAAGTAGTTAGCCTAAAATTGTATAGTTTAACCATAGTTTACAACCATATAATCTCTCTAAAGTACAATCTCCGGATAGCCATCACCATTTAGCATTTCACCTAACATATATACTGCATTTAGCATACACTGACAGTTGCAGTACCAATACTGCAACTAAATAATTGTACATATTGTAAATATTTTCACCTGTATTTCAAACATAGATTTTATAGCCTAAGTGTATTGGATCTGATGATGATCGCTTAACGATCGAAACTGGTCATCCTAGTGTTTTATTAATCTCATGTAATTTATTTCAGGATTAGGGCATAACCCATCTCTTTTGGGTACATTCGTGTTGACCGACTGAAAAGCACTAAACTCTTGTTTACTAAGGCAACACTGAAAATATGGCTTCAAACACCACAATGTTCACGGCTAGTCAGGCAAATCGTGAAGCCAAGAAATTCAAATCACTCAGGCTTAAACTCATGAATTTAGACAAGTCAATTTGGTTCAACAAAAAATGTATAGAACTAAACCTCACCCCTAAATACGTACCAATTAAAACCGTACCGAACACACCAGCCTCGATCATTTCAACTAAACAAGCCAAAGAGCTTTGGATAAAAAACGAATTAAGATTTGCATACATAAGAAAGCAGAAAATTAACCAACAATTATACGACATTCAATTGCAACTAAGTAATTTCTGGCACGCAGCCCAATGGGACAGCTTCACCGAACACCTACATGACACCATCAAAATCAGAGCAACGAGGAAGCATGAAACGCTAGAAAATAAATTAAGAAAACTAGGAGAAACACAGAACCATCAATCTAACGAACAACACACGAATAACAATGAATTCAATTTCCACAGCAGAGTAAACAACAGAACGAACGTAACCTTTTCTCAAGGTGAAATGAATATGTTAGACAAAGGTTTGAAATACAACTGCACAGACGCACACACGAACCACAATATAAAACAGTTAATCACAGATATTGAGATAGCCAGTCACAAGCTCCCAGCAGAAGACAGGGAATTAACCAAAAATCTCGCCACCAACGAAGCCAAAAAAATCCTCAAACGAGAGGGCGATAGCAATAACATTCAAAACAACAAACAAATCAAAGAAATAAAGTCGTTGAAACAAAAAATAAAAGAACATGACTTAATCATCACAAAAGCAGATAAGGGAAACACTACAGTAATTTTGAACAAAACAGAATACATTGAAAAAACAGTCGAATTCCTAAACAACAACGAAATCAAGGAATTAACAAAAGACCCCACCAACAAATTCCAAAAACAAATAAAAAGTGCGCTAAAAGAAACAGAATACATACTGACCAAAGCCGAAAAATCAAAACTAATAAACATGAACCCGAAAATACCGTCATTGAGGGGACAACCAAAAATACACAAAAAGGAATGCCCAATGAGACCAATAGTCAATTGTAGGAATGCCCCTAATTACAAAATCAGCAAAGAGTTACTAAAAATCTTAAAATGCCGTCTTTCCAACGACAAAAACAACTCTGTAAAGAACACAACAGAACTAGTAACAGCATTAAACACCCTACAAATGAAACCTAGCTTCAGGCTAGTATCCTTCGACGTAACTAACATGTACACCAATATTCCGATTATTGAAGCAATCAACACTATCGAAAACAACTTAAAATCCAACAATTCGGTAAAAGAAATTGAAGAGATAGTGAGATTACTGAGGGTCGTTCTCACCCAAAACGTGTTTCAATTCGACAATAAAATATACACACAGAGAGAAGGCCTAGCAATGGGATCGCCACTAAGTGGGTTAATCGCTGACATCTTCATCAATGCACTAGAAAATGCGTTCTTAGAAAAGACTTCAACAAAGGGAATAGTAATATGGAAAAGATACGTAGATGATGTAATTTGCATCTACGATACTGAACTAACAAGCGAAGAAACAATTCTCCAATCCATTAATAGCCTTCACCATTCTATCAAATTCACTAAGGAATCCGAAATAGACCGGAAAATAAATTATCTCGATATAACTATTGAACGTAAAGACAACGACCTTTCATATTCCATATTCCGGAAAGCAACACAAACCTCGCATGCAATCGACAATCAGTCTAATCACCCCAGTACGCACAAACTAGCGGGTTTCAATTCAATGGTGCACAGGGCTTTAAACATACCCATGTCAAAAGACAACTATAATAAGGAAATAAGAACTATTATGCAAATAGCAAAGGAAAACAACTTCTCGCCAAGCAAAATAAATCAAATTATAGCCAAACATAAAAATAAAGATAAAACTATTCCCAAACCAGACAGTAATGAGAAAAAATTTGCGCGTTTCAACTATGTGAATGCGAATACATATAAAATCACTAACCTATTCAAAAAGCAAGGCATAAAGATAGCTTTCACGACGAAAAACACAACCGCTAGGCACCTCCTAAATAGTAATCTAAATAAACGTGACCCGTATTCAAGGTCAGGGGTATATTCTATAACGTGCCAAGACACCGATTGTCAAGCTAATTACATCGGGCAGAGTGGAAGGCGAGTAGACACACGTTATAATGAACATAGAAATGCGATAAGATACGGAACACATTCAGCCGTGTGCGAACATATGTGTGACGCAGGGCATAGCTTTACCAACATAGAGTCGGACCTTAAAATAATCCATCACGAATCGAAAGGCAGAGCTCTTGACATAAAGGAAGCAATCGAGATACACCTAGCCAAACGAAACAATCCCAACAATCTAAATGAACACACGTTCATGGAGAGCTCACCCCTCTTCACGCTACTAAAAAACACACCCTGTCGGAAACAAAACACAATTTAGCGACACAGCCAAGCTAGATAAAAAAAGGGGGGAAATTAGGGGGGTTTTAATAGGTAAATGTTATCTGGATCAGGTGTACGATGTACTTTTCCTCTGCAATAAACCAAGGCCCATATTAGAGGCAGTATTAAAGGTGCCGGGACGTCCTCATAAGACCGTCAACGCTTAGTTCGAATGGGTTATGCTCCACGCGTGGCGAGGACTAATCCACGGTCTTTAATAGTTGTAGATCCACCTCATTCAATAACATACATCTTATCTAGGTTGGCAACACCTCACATAAACACATCGCGATCACTCCCCACAGCACGTAGGGAAGGCAGGGAAAAACCAGTCGTTAAGATAACCACCGCAGTCGACCGCACAGCGAGTTCAAGTGAGCACGGAAACTGCGAATAGCTGTAGTACGGAAGACAATCAGATGAGTAGTTAGCCTAAAATTGTATAGTTTAACCATAGTTTACAACCATATAATCTCTCTAAAGTACAATCTCCGGATAGCCATCACCATTTAGCATTTCACCTAACATATATACTGCATTTAGCATACACTGACAGTTGCAGTACCAATACTGCAACTAAATAATTGTACATATTGTAAATATTTTCACCTGTATTTCAAACATAGATTTTATAGCCTAAGTGTATTGGATCTGATGATGATCGCTTGACGATCGAAACTGGTCATCCTAGTGTTTTATTAATCTCATGTAATTTATTTCAGGATTAGGGCATAACCCATCTCTTTTGGGTACATTCGTGTTGACCGACTGAAAAGCACTAAACTCTTGTTCATATTTTAAGTTTGAAGAAAGTGCTTGTCCTGTATGGCAGATTGGAGAAAACTCATAACAGAACCAAGCGCCTTGCATATGACTTCTTTGTATTGCTTTTGTAATCTAATTGGTTTTTTAAAAGTCGAATAATATTTTATATAAAAGAGTAAAAGATTGTAAAAATAAGCTAACAATAGAAATAATTTGAGAAGTGTAGGCACACTGATTTAAAAAAAAAAGCAAGTAGTTCCGTGAAGAACTAGACAGCCTATATCCTACTTATGTTAATGTTAATTGCCTCTAACAACATACAAAATTTCAGTTTGATTGCTGTAATAGATTCGTAGATATTGAGAACCGTCTAAATATTTTGGATGGTCACCATTGTAGTTCTTGCATCAAGATTGTGTAGGTATAGTATTCAAACTTCAATCGCATGAATAGGACACAAGAAATGAAAATAAGATTTGAAAATTTCGCACAGCTGCCATCTTGTGGTTATGAAAAGAATTGAAATAAATTAGATACCAGTGGATTAAAATTTGTGTAAGCATTTACCGTACCAAGTTTTACTGCGCTCGGTTGGTTAAATCTCAAGGAACATCCATTTCAATATTTATATTTCGTGTCGCCACCATGTTGGATTTGTGCTCACCAAGTTATTGAACGTCCTATAGGTGAACTTATGTTCATAGCCTCTGTGAACATAAAACATTTCAGTTTGATTGCTGTCATAGCTTAGTAGATATTGAGAACTATCTAAATAGTTCGGATGGTCGCCATGTTGGATTGTTATATGTACAGGCCATAGAGTTATGTACTATTAGATGATGTTTTTTGTGTAGGTTCATTATTCAAATGTTCACTTCAATCGCATGATTAATACACAAGAAATAAAAACTTAATTTTAAAATTGTGCACAGCCGCCATCTTGGGATTATGTGAACAATTGAACCAAATTAGATGCCAGTGCGTTACAATGTGTATAAACATTTGCTGTTCCAAGTTTCACTGGGTTCGGATGATTAAATCGCGAGGAAAGTCTATTTAAAACTTTCAACTTCGCTTGGCCGCCATGTTTGTTTTGTAGTTACCAGATTTTGGAGGTGAACGTATAGCAGTGTCCTTTATCACCGTACAAAATTTCAGGGTGATATCAGTAATAGGTTCGGAGATATAGAATGCCGGTGAAATATTTCGCACAGCTGCCATATTGGATTTGTGAGACGTAATAAAATTTGAAGGGCACGGTCGGGGTCGGCCGAAATAGTACTATGACCTTGCCAAGTTTAATTGAAATCTCTGCAGCCGCTTAGAAGTTATTATGGGGGAGTCGCACGCATACTCACACACACGCATAAAATGAAAATAGGCTGAAAATATATACCCAGTTTACAGATCCCATTATTCAAGTAGTTAAGACTGAATTTTATTATTTACCAAAAGATCTCGCTTGGAAGATGATGATTGTTATTTTAAGAGGCGTAACAGTGAGGTCATCTTCCCCTAGAACACATTCACTGTTATGCACCACATGTGTGAGGAACGTAGCAACCTTGTTAATAAACCAAGATATCAAGCAACTGTTTGCCAGTAATTCTATTTCAAGAGCAAACCTCAAAAAGAAATATATACCTGTAGTACATCTGACCTACTAGACCGAAATTGTGAATTGCCATCAGCAACAAATGATGAAGAGTGAGAAAATATTGCAAAAATAAAGACCGTAATTTGCATCTGGGTATAGTAGAAAACTCGTGTAATAGATGACATTGATGAGTTTAAAGCTTTTAATGATTTTGAGATTGTGAGTGAATGGAATGTGGATTTTCTGTTGGTCAATTGTGTATTCCACTGCCGTTTCCCGTTCTGTTGGATGTGGCGTTACAATAATAGAAAACTACGAGTATTTTAAATTCCGTGTGAATTTGTGCTATTGCAGAGTGTCATATCCTCAAGGGATGTAGGCGACCCGATTTAAGTCCCTAGGTGTATTAAAGGATCACTAATCAGGCGTCCTGAGCCTGTGTTTACATGTGGTAGGGTGGCCAGACCCTTTTGCAATCCTCCCCATGCCACAGCATCCGGCAGGTGCCCATTTAGCATTACGAGGCTAGGAGACCACATACCAGAACATAGCAAGACTTTTTAATTTCTTCGGAGAGCCGGGAATCGAACCTGGGACCTCTGGGGTGACGGCCAACACTGCACCACGTGGCAGTCTATATTTCATTAGAGAATGACAATCGGCTATGCTGTGTACGTAAACATTCATAACAGAACCATGTGCCTGGTTCCATTTCAATTATTGTCTATGGTAAATAATCAATAAAGCATAAAGTATATTCAAGTAAGGCAAAATAAATGTATGTAATAATAGTTCATTATGCAACGAGCCTATAATGGCAATAATTAAGACATGAGTATCTTTATAAATTATAAAACTCGCATATGCTCGTTTTATAAAGATACTCGTGTCTTAATTACCATTATAGGCGAGTTGCATACGACTGTTTATGTTCGACGATAATTATAACTTTATTATATGTTTTAACATAAATATTCATAAATATCTGTTGAGAGTCAGCTACTTGAATTTTGTGATCGCAGAGCGAGCGTTGGGTATTATATCTCTGTCTTTCAAGATCTCTGAACGACCGACGCATGCGCTCTGTGTGCTTGCAATGCCATATGCAGGCCATATGTTTACATCTGCCGTCCCTCAGTAATATTGTCACCGGAGTCATTTGAAGACAATGCGCTGGGAAAAAAATAGGGTTGGTGATATTAAGGTACAGTGATATTTCTTGTCTCATATTCGCCAGTTTATTTACGCGAACATATGGACGGTGCGTATTCCATGTCGGTAATTTATTATAGTTCGATGTTGTGTTTATGTCCGACATGTTGGATTTTGAACGCATGCGCGAAGGTATCGTTACCTAATTGGTCAATGAACGAGCTCTGGTTGGCTGGAGAAACTATCATAATGAAAAACAGTGTTATAATGACCATCATTATGATACAGTTTTCTGACACACAATAGTGAGGGTCGAACATAAAGTAAAATATATTCCCCTTGACGTAATTATGTTATTTTCAGAATCCACACGTGTAATAGAAATTAAATATCGAAGGTTTACTTTGAGCCTCGATATATCAGTTCCATCTTGATGGTGGTTGGTTCCTTTATGCATAACATGGTCCAATTGTTCATCTGCGTTTGAGTGTTCAGTCTTTTGACTGGTTTGATGCAGCTCTCTATGTCTCCCTGCCCTGAGCTAATCGTTTCATCTCTATATAGCTACCACACCCTACAACCGAGGCAACCAGTTTAACATATTCTAACCTGGTCTACCCCTACAGTTCTTGTCCTTGACCCTTCCTTCCATAACTAAACTTGCTTTTCCTGGATGTCTTAGTATGTGTCCTACCACCCTATCTCTTCTCTTCATTAGCAGTTGCCAGAAACATCTCTCCTCTCCCACTCGTCTTGCAACCCTATCTACCCATCTGATCTTCATCATTCTCCCGTAACACCACATTTCAAACACTTCTATTCTCCTTTCTGCTGCACCAACCGTCCAAGTTTCACTTCCATAGAGCACCACGCTCTAGACAAAGGCTTTCAAAAACGACTTCCTAATACCTAAATCTATATTTGATGCTTTGCTTGCTTTTGCTAACCTACTTTTTATAACGTATTTTGTCAATTTCTGGTTATTTTGCTACCTAATAGAAGTTTCCTACTTCCTTTAACTTTTCACCTGCCAATTTGATGTCCATAGAGGTTTCTGGTTTCTTTCGGCTGCATTCCAATCTAATCACATGTTTAATGTGTGTGGAGGACACTCACCAGCAAGGTCAGCTGTCGGTTGTTCTGCGACTAGTAATGCTGATCTTGCCCTTCCTCACATTGTAGATGGTCTTGAAGCAACGTCTCCACCGCTTGTTCTGCAACAACACAAGTCATCTAGTTTATCACACTCAAACCAAGCCATTCACTGGAACAAAGTGCTGGATTGGCAATTGAAGTACTGTATGCTAAAAAGACTGCAGTCCCGAAAAGTCGCAAAATTTGCGCTATTGGAACAAGATAACTGGTGTACTTATACATGGTGGCGACAGAACCTGGAAATCGGGCAAATTTGTCTCTCTGGAAATATCTGGGAAATGTCAGGAAATTTCGCAAAAGTGTAGAAAAAATCAGGGAAATTTGAAGTTTCTCTATAATGTAAAGATCGACCTACACAAGAAAACAATCGCACAAGTGAGAAACTGCTACTTATCGACAACAAGTACTGTGAAACAAAGGATAGTAACCGCTGCCAAAACAAACAAAAAACATCGCAGGCAGTGGGCGGGGGTTCGCACGTTAAATGACTCATCATCTTTATGTCGACATGGATTCGACTCTTCCGTTTCCTTAGTAGTGTCAGGGCCGAATCTATGTGCATGTTTTCAGACATATAGCGACATCTTTTCGCAATTCTTGGAAGCAGACGGTGACGAGGAAGGATACGTATTTCTGTTGTATTTACCCGTTGAAGATGCATGGGCCATGTGGTCATTGTAAACCAAAATGGAAACATTGCAGGAGATCTTGAGAGAATAACTAGATTATTGGATTTTAGTGATGTGCAGTGATTCTGAAGAAGATGATAACAGGATACATGATTCTAGGGATGTCCAAGGAAGTGGATTTAGGGATGTCCAAACATTTGGACACCCTGATGATGCAGGTATGCCTCAATCGTATTATTAATTGTAATCCAGACTTAGAAGCCTGAAACATTGTGTGATGTAAGTTCATAATATTTTTGACAAATTGTATATTCCAAAAGTATTTACTAACTAGGCATTTTTATTTCACAAAAACACCTCACACTATGAATCTAAAAATAAAAAATAAATTTAAAAAGAAGACTTGTGTCAAAATGTTTTGAAATATATATCTTCTTCCTCTTTAAAATGCTGTATAATTCATAAAAACGTGCCCATTAAAAGCAACTAAAATTAATTATTAATCCAACAAGTAATTCGCCTGGCACTACAGACTAGACCGTACGGCACTTGTAGGGTTAAAGTAACTTTTCCCCTATAATTTGAAATGTTTAAAATGTGCTGCAAGAGGCAAGTACCTTAATCCAGGACAAGAGGTGTGGCACGTAGCGCTGCAGTGTGGTCCAGGTGAGGTCGGGCGCCAGACACATGACGAGCACCAGGGTGGAGATGAGCCAGAAGGTGGGGGACATGAGCAGCTTCATGTACACCAGATACATGCTGCCGTCCATCGTGTCCCTGCAACAACGCGCACAATCCAGTTACCGTAGCGGTTTTCATTGGTCAACACGGTGTCGACCACTTGGGAAAACAGGAAATGCTCGGGGAATTATCAGGGTATTTTAATGACACTCAGGGAATTTTAGTTTTACAAGGTCCAACCTTGAATAATTGGAAATTAAGCATTTAAGTTTTGATGGGAGAAAAGTACAGTATATTCTGGTGGATGTATGTTCGTACTGACATTAAATTAGTAAGCTCTCATTACTTCCAAGATAGAGCACACAACTTACATGTGTGTTCGTATATAAATGTGTAACTATGGTTTTTGAGAGCATTATTATTGCCGAACTACGTTCAATACTCACAAATACAAATAGTTTTTCTGGAAGAAAGATTTAGAAATTGGCAAAATAAAGAAAAATATATTTTATATATATATGTAGAAAGTCAATGTGATCAAACAATTGGTGAATATCAAGGAGGATTTCGGCGTGGAAGGTCCTGCACCGAGCAGATCTTCAATCTGAAAACCATTCTCCAACTAAAACAATTAAGGAGTACAAACATCACTGTGGTTTTCGTCGACTTCGCAAAAGCTTATGATTCCATCGACCGCCAGCCACTCTTCTCAATACTCCAAGAACGAGGTGTGGATTATCACACACGCACCCTCATCAAACAGACTCTCATGGATACAACCTCTAAGGTAAAGTTCAGAGGAGAACCATCTCGGAGTTTCAAGATCAAAACCGGAGTACGACAGGGTGATGGCCTCTCGCCCATTCTGTTTAATTTGGTGCTTGATAAAGTCATCAAGACCTGGGAATGCACATTGAGGAATCTAGGAATCAAACCAGTTACCATTGGAGCTGGAACCCGAAGAATCGAGATCAGGTGCCTTGCCTTCGCAGATGACATTGCAATCTTAGCCAACAACTCTAAGGATGCTGGCATAGCTGTCCAAGCCCTGCACGAGATAGCGGTGAAGTCTGGTTTACAGATATCTTACGATAAGACCAAGTACTTTGAAAATCGGCACTCCGGAAACACCCCTTTGACGACCATACATGGAATGATTGGAAGAGTCAGTCGCTTTCGTTATCATGGTGAATGGGTCCACCCCAATGGTAGAGATGGCACCTCCATCTTAGCAAGGTGTACAAAACTCAACGCAGCATACCAACTATCCCACAATTTGTACAACAAGAAATGCATTTCGAGGGATGCTAAGATCTGTCACTACAGAACTGCTGTCAGACCACAATTTCTGTGGGCCGCAGAGACCCTCTTAATGAACAGAAAAGGCACCATTACCTGGAGAAAGCCGAAAGACGTATCCTCAGGAAAATCCATGGCCTGAGATTGCTCCCAGATGGAACCTACCATTTGAAATCTAATTCTGACCTGTATCGACATTTAGAATCGGCCAATACCAGTATATGACGTAGGAGGCTCAAGTTCTACGGGCACCTACAACGAATGAACAATAACAGGCTTACCAAGAAGATCTTCTCCTTGGTTAAAAGCTACAAGACTGGAAGCCTGTGGCTTAATGAAGTACAAAAGGACTTGGATTCGGCTGGAATTGCTGACCTTGATGTAGAAGATCGCTTAAATTTTGTGCTATGATAGAATCTTGGACCTCACCACTTAAGAGTCCCTTAATGTCGGAAGCCTCTTTCGCAGGAGAGAAAGGAGAAATTATCAGCAGGGCTCAAGAAATATTGGGAACGGAAAAGAGCATCGAAGAACTAGTCATAAGCGCTCCATAGTGGGCTTAAATCAATAATAATAATAATATAGGTTTACTGTATATACAGTTTTTTTTTTTTGCTACCCTTCATTGTTAAAGCACTTTTTGAAATGCTTTTTAAGTACAAACTCTGGCCGCTACTGTTACTCGGAGAGTTTTCTATTTATCCTGGAAAAATCAGGAAAATGTCAGGGAAATCTATTAGTTGATTTTGGTAGATAGTCTGGCCACCTTGTGCTGATGCTCAATAACTTATGCAGGGGCACCACCACTTGCAGGAATCAGCATCATCCAGAAACTATGTGGAACAACATGGGGCTCTAATGCTTCAACTCTTCGACCTTCTGCAATCAGCGTTGTTCTATCTAGCTGAATATTATGCCCTCACATAGGTTGAAATCAACAAGACCATGCGATTGATATCTGGTACCATTAAATGCACCCCTATGCAATGGCTTCCTGTTCCTCCACCCCATCTCCGCAGGTGTAATATCCTGTTCAAAACGTACCACATGATACTTCAAAATCAGGATCTCCCTATTCATGCTGATATACCTGCTGCTTGTCCACCCAGACTTCGCTCAAGGCAGCCCCCTGTGAAGACAGCTACAAGACTTTGACCGGAGTGGTCTCACGATTGGAAGATTTTGCTCCACAGGAGTGCCGAGACATGCCTTCTGTCATATCTAAAGTACCTGGCTTTGATCTTCCTCGTCGGATATGGTCGAAATTAAACAGGATCAGGACCAATTCTGGTATTTGTGCGGACTCTTTGTTCAAGTGGAACAGGTTACCCTCTCCAAAGTGTGACTGTGGAGGCGATAGACAAACTGTCCTCTAAGAGCCTATGGTGGTAACATTATGGGTTTTCTCTCAGTGACTCCTGCATCAGTGGACAATATTTTGAATTTAGATGTTAAATTATGAGACTATCTGTTCTCTTCAATATTTCATTAACCCTTTTCTTGTTGTATTTCCAGGCATGATATCCCCAGAAATCAGCACATTATTTTAGAATATCAAGTACCGGTACTGTGCACATGGGTATAAACTCTTGCACATAACATTGGAACTAGTACATTCAAATAAAATAAAATTTTACACATGAATTACCAAGAGACTTGCAATGACCCACAGTAAATCACACTCACCTGGGGTCCTTGGTTTGAAGTCTGGTTACAATTTTAAAACTATATGATCTGGCCACATAAACAATTATGAAATCAAGTTTTAAAAAATGTGTCAGTAATGGAATTTACAGTTTTCACAAACTGTACACATATTTACATTGTTTACTGTTTTATTCCTTAAGGTGCCCGGTTCAGAACCACTTCAGCATCTTTTTATTTCTCCCAGAATTAGTCACATTGACCCATACTACAAAAATTGCCAAATCCTATTTTAAATATGCTAATATATACATCTCGGTAGCCTGCTTCATGTTCCCCAAGTCTATTCCCTTCACTGTCATTTAACTGATCATTTGCAAATAAATCACACAGGAAATCACTTCCACACGAGTTCTCCGAATCACTAACATCGCTTCTATTCAATTCTATTAGGACATCGACATCTGAGAGACCAGCCATGTTTCCTAGCAACAGCTGGGAGAAAGGTCAAGGAACAAACAATTATTGTTACCACTAAAGGCAACACTATGCCTTCCAAATGCTGTCCTATGCCTGCCTGATATATTACCTATAGTTCACAATTAGTTTTAATTGCACACCAATACGAGAGGTGGCAGGAGAATGCCCGAGCGCTTTTGGGCACTTTAGCAGGGAGCTGTGACTTACATATTCAGGCGCTTTGAGAAGGAAAGGGTTAAGCTGTGTTACTCACATCTTGATGGAGCAGTAGAGCACAGCGACGTACATGAAGCCTGCGATGGAGACTGCGATGGACATGAGGAATATGGCCGTCCAGTAGCGACTGTGCATCACCAGCTGAAACAGGCATATCACACGTTGTTCTGTTTCCATCTCACAATGAGCCTCGAGCACTAACTGGAAGTATCTCTGCACCGACTCACCTTGAGGTTTGCCACCACGACGACGCTGTGGAATATGAGCGACCCAAACGCCCGCTGCTCGATGGGTTTGTTGTCGTACATGAGGACTGGGTTAACCACCACGATGAGATGCGGGACGTAATACAGGACTAGGGAGTGCCACAAACCTGCGGAGCACAACGCAGTGTCGTGAACCTGTTTGATATCGTAAGCAGCCACGAGACAGGCTCGTTACACTACTCACCGTACGAGATCCACAAGATGAAATGCTGCCACGTCATGTGCACGTTGCCTGCAATGTCCTGGTACAGCTGTGGGTATTTGAGCAGCGTCTCCGCCGTGTGGTTCTGCTCGAACAGCCCATAGATCAGGACGGGCAGCGACGTGAAGAAGATATTGTACAGCGTCAGGAACAGACTGTCATACAATGGCTGGAACATGGAATTATGAGCGTGATGTGATTTAACATTTGAACTGCTGTGTATTTCCAGATGAATAAACCCCTCTGTGCTGAGTTATGTTAGCCTTCTCCTGTTGGTTCCATATTACATTAAGTTACATTTTGCACACCTGCACTCTGACAATAATGACAATAATTTCCAGGGGGTTAGTGTGGATATGGCTTGCTAAATGGCCTTTCACTGGGGGGTAGCGGCTTCGATGGCATAGTTGGTAGCATACCGAGCTCCTATGCCCAAGAACGTGGCTTCAAACCCGGCCAAAGTCTTCGAATTTTTTAAGACTGTAAAAATCCTTCAGTATGCCTTCCTTTGGAGGGGAAGTAAAGCTGGCAGTCCCATGTCATAGATTTATGGCATGTAAAACATCCTTCCACTAATTAAACTTGTGTGAAGCTACTACTAGGTGTCAGTGACATCTAGTGGCAAAAAGTTGGAACTTGTAGCTCACCCAATGGGTGTCCGCTTGAAGCAGCCTCAGACGAGCCGAATATGTCCTCGGACATACCCGCCACTTCTTTATTTTTTATTTTTATGGCCTCAGTTGCCTGGTGCAAGCTTTGTTATTTGACACCCAGAGGGTAGCTTGCATGTTGAATTTTGTTGTTCCTTGAAGCACTATGAAAGTCAAGGAGGTTAGATATCTAAGCTCCTTGAACACTATAGAGCTCTCTAGTAGAGAATGGAGGAACTTTGTGTTGGCGGAAACTCCCGAGATTAATTTTGCCATTATGAACACGGCCTACAACGTATGACATGCGTGTCGTAATTTTTGACGCCTTTCAAAAATTACTTTCCACGGCCAGGAGCGAACCTGAAAGCTTGGGGTTTGTAGCCTGACACGATAACCACTCATCCACCGTGGCAAGCACGTCCGGCACTGAAATCCATATGCAAAATAAAATAAAAAAATAATTGGGGTGTGACTAATTAGACTTTTAGTGGGGATAGGGGTAGACTGTTAGAATGGCCACTAATCGGTCTATTGTCAGCCATTACAGCCCACAGAAATCAATCTTTTGAATCTCTTTGAACAAATGAATAGCATAATTCGCATCACCATAGAGATTGTAACTGGCAAGTAAATGGTTCTATGGACTATTAGCAAAGAGCAGACAAGTCTACTTTCAAAGAACATCGCCTCAAACAGCTGGAATGTGAAACTAAGAAGGCATCTTTAGCACTCTGAAGGTTAAACAGATTCGAAATGTTAATAAAATTAATCCATACCAAATATATCTCCCTGTTCGCACTGATACTGAGGCCCATATTGTGCTGTGAAAGTTTCATGTGTCGAGGAATGGTTTGCTGTACGACAACACCCGCATACTCGTGATGGAGTGGAAATGCGGCTGTGCCGATTCTCATCTCGGCCATCTTACGAGCGGTTTCTTATTTCTAATCCACCTCCTTTCAAACTAACTACACACACTTTGGACACCACAATGACAAGGTTTATCAGACGTATTCCGTAAACATACCCTTTTGAATTGTTAGAAGCCATTTTGCAGTGTTCCTCAGTAATCCATCATATAGCTTGCCACGGTGGGTGAGTGGTTATCGCGTCGGACTACCAACCCCCACCTTGCAGGTTCGCTCCTGGCCGTGGTAATTGATTTTTGAAACTCGACAAAAATCACGGCATGCATGTCGTACAATGTTGGCTTGTTAAAGAACCCATTTGAATTCAGTATGCCGTGTTCATAACGACAAAATTAAACCCGGTATTTTCCGCTAACTCAAAGTTCCTCCATTCTCTACTAGAGAGCACTGTAGTGTCAAGGAGCTTAGATATCTAACTTTCTTGACTTTCATAGCGCTCCAAGGAACGATAAAATTTGACATGCAAGCTGCCCTCTGGGTTGCAAATAAGAAAGCTTGCACCCAAGGCCATACGATATTATTATTATTATCTATCATAGAATGCGTCAATACGAATGTGCTGAAGTACAAATATTTAATATTTATTTGTTGACCAATTGAAAAGTATTGTATAATAAACACACCCTAGTACACAGGTCTCATGACCACAATGTCCGAAGGCCGTCAAACAACTAAAGCAGCATTTACCATTTGCCACGACATGCCCATGGCAGTCTTTAGTTAAATAAGTCATGGTGTAGTGACTAGCATTCTTGGCTGTTATCGCAGGGGTCTAGGTCTGAACTTAGAACAAGTAGGTTCAATTTCTATCATCCTACCCCAGGCAAATGCTAAGATGGTACCTCAAGCCAACACACTGGGACAGCCACCACAATGACGCAGGTTACCAGACACAAGCACGAACCTGTGTGGAGTAGGCGCTGTAGAAAGCGTAGTAGACCTGCGGCATGATGAACACGATGTTCTTGTAGAAGAAGTACTGGACCAGACTCGAGATACGCTCGTAGTACCAATGTCCATGGACCAGCAGCACTCGGCGCAGGAAGCGGAAACGAGCGAAGGCAAAGTCCGAGCACCGCACTGCTTGCCGCCCTTCCTTGCCCATGATACCTGCAATTACACCACAGGACAAGTTGACTAAGGCTCTGCCATATTAGACGAGACTTGCTCTAATTTTGAAATTCGAGTGAGATTGCTTGAGATGCATAGAAACTGATTCATTAATTCAAAAAGATCATTTTCCTTAAAGCAAATTTATTCATAAAGGAAACTTCACTCTCTTGAAAACTGCCATTGGCACTCGCCTTTCATAGAAAGTGTGCTTTTATAAAAGGACAACAAAGAACAAGAAACAAATAAAGAAAATAGATTACTCTAAGCAAAGTTAATTTAGCGTAATAACATCAGTTATGAGACGGCTTTGCTGAGCTTCTATGCCCAAGATCGCGGGTTCAAACCCGGCCGAAGTCTTCGGATTTTTTTAGAGCATTAAAAATCCCTTGGTATACCTTCCTTCGGAGGGGAAGTAAAGTCGGCGGTCCCTTGTCATAGATTTATGGCATATAAGACAACCTTCCACTAACTACAATTGTGTGAAGCTGAATTTGTGGATTAGGTTAGATTAACGCTCTATAAGTTCCAACGTTCGCCGGCAGGTGCCAGTAGCCAAGTTCACAGCAGGGTGTCGTTCATGGTAGAATTTGGTAGCAAAAGTAGGAACTACTCGAAATTGATCGTCTGCAGTCCTTACCTGAATTAAAAACAGATAACACGCACTAATACAGCCAACACAATTAACACAGTTTCTACACACACCCAAAGTACACGGGGCTACACACAGCCCCTAAACTGAGGAACCAACCAACAATTATGTTGCTAAGTAATAACAATACTAAGTCTGCCTTGTAAATGGTAAGTTACTTCTTGTTTTCAACTTTGAAAACATACTCTTCCACTAACGTTTGGCTGTTGGCAGTCCTGCTGCGACTCGGAACTCATTCAATCTTGAGCGTGATCGCTTAACAATACAATATGATGTTGACCAAATTCACAGGAAGCACAAATAAGACTAACAATCCATGCGTTTGGTGATAACTTAGATGTAAACAAGCGAATTGGGAGAAAGAGAAATGTGGAAATGATATTTCGACAAAGACTTTTTGTCGGGTAAGAAGGCATTTGGGGCCTCTGGGAATTTAACAAGGTTGCTAAAAATGTTAATAGCCAATACACGAACCAAAACCGCGTAAGTCGATGTTACTTTAATCTTTGGATCAATTCTCGATCTCTCAGAGCAAAATTTTACTCAAATGATGGAATACAGTCAAGGAATTAATAGCCAATATGGTTCAGTTCATGGCACCAAGTTAGGCTCATCAGGAGGCTCTCGGACTCTCCAGACAAACTGTTGGTTGGTTTTCCTCAGTTTAGGGGCTGCGACAGCGTGGTCTTGTGGCCCCGTGTACTTTGGGTGTGTGTAGAATCTGTCTGATAACCGGTGTTAATTATTGTGATGGCTGAATTTGTGTGTGTTATCTGTTTTTAATTCAAGTAAGGACTGCAGACATTGAATTTTTTCAAGTAGTTCCTACTTTTGCTACCAAACGCCACCGTCAACGACCAACTAGTCCTAAACTTGGTTACTAGATGCTATCGCAGTCAGCTCCTGGTGACCAACGTTGCAACCTAAAATCGATAGTCAAATTTAACCTACAAATTCAGCTCCACACAATTGTAGTTAGTAGAAGGTTCTTTTACATGACATAAATCTATGACATGGGACCGCCGGCGTCACATCTCCTCTGAAGGAAGGCATACTGAGGGATTTTTAACCCTCTTAAAAATATAAAGACTTCGGCTGGGTTTGAACCCGTGAAGTTGGGCATAGAAGCTCAGCATGCTACCCACTACGCCATTGAAGCCGCCCATAGAAAGGACAACAAATAATAAGAAATAAATAAAGAAAATAGATTACTCCAAGCGTAATAACATGAGTTCAATACAATAAGCTTTAGCCGGTCAGGAATATTGTTATCACATAAGACACCGGACATAGAGCGCCACTTAAGCCAATTGCGGTGAGAGTGAATCTGTGGCGAAAATTACCAACCACACACTGACCCGTGTCCTAATCTACCGGCATTTACCAAGTCCAACGTGCGCCTCTTGAATCATGGACACGTCGTTGGCTCCATCCCCTATCGCCGCCGTGATGGGTTTCTGGGGCGAGTTCTTCACCAATTGAACCACCTGAAACACAAAACAAATACTGGACTTGTTCAAGTGTCTCAAACCATATTTCCTCGCCCCACTATTCAAATTGGTTTATAACATTTTATGGCATTGCATAGCACACATTGCCTTGAGCTCTGACGTGACCTTGTCAGAAGAAAGGAATATCTGTGCTGCTTTGAATTTCAAAGAAATTGAAATATTTGGAAAAATTGATCCGGCCAGGTGAAACCAGTGTAGCATTGGGCTTGTCAGTTGGTACGGTACACCTCACCAAGACGGTGGCAAACAGGTCTCAGCTGACTGGATCAAAACTGAATTGTTGTTGTTTGAGTCTTCAGTCTTTTGACTGATTTGATGCAGCCCTCCATGCCTCCCTGTCCTGAGCTACATAGCTACCACACCCTACATCCGAGGCAATCTGTTTAACATATTCTAACCTTGGTGTACCCCTACAGTTCTTGTCCTCGACCCTTCCCTCCATTACTAAGCTTGCTATTCCTGGGTGTCTTAGTATGTGTCCTACTAACCTATCTCTTCTCTTCATTAGCAGTCGCCAGAAACATCTCTCCTCTCCCACTCGTCTTAATACCTCTTCGTTAGTAACCCTATCTACCCAACTGATCTTCATCATTCTCCTGTAACACCACGTTTCAAATACTTCTCTTTTCTGCTGCACCGATATCCAAGTTTCACTTCCATAGAGCGCCATGCTCCAGACAAAGGCTTTCAAAAAGGACTTCCTAATACGTAAATCTATATTCGATGTCAACAGATTCCTTTTTTGTAGAAATGCTTTCCTTGCCTGAGCTAACCTACTTTTTATATCCTCTTTGCTTCGTCCATCACTGGTTATTTTGCTTCCTAAGCAAAAGAAGTCTCCTACTTCCTTCATCTTTTCTCCTGCCAATTTGATGTCCATAGAGGTTTCTGATTTCTTTCGGCTGCATTCCAATATTTTTGTTTTACATGTATTAATTTTCATCATGAATTCTTTCCGTAAGACGGCGTCTATACCATTCAAAAACTCTTTCAAATCCTCAGGCTTGTCGGCCAAGATGACGATGTCATCGGCAAATCTCAGAGTTGAAATTATTTCTCCTTGAATCTTCACTCCCACTTTAATTTTTTCTGAATAAGTCCAAATATTTAAAAAGTTGTTTTTTGGTTGATTTGGTAACATTTGCTTCAGCTGCAATGAATGGTATTTTTTTTTTAATCAAATGTTAATATTTCCCATTGATAGGCTGTGGAAAGACATGCTTTTTGTTCAAAACTGAATATATCCATCACTTATAATCTACTGCTGCCATCCACAGAAAGCTACAGAAAATTACTCCAGGGTCTGCAGAGCAAAAGGCTTGACATTCCGAAGGATGCCATGGTGGACAAAAGATGGATGCAATCCCTATCCGAAATGAGACACGCAGTTCATGGGTTCCACCATAAGGTCTGCTCGCGAAAGACATTCCATGGCCTGGATGAGAAGTGTATATGTGAGCTGTGTAGGAACGAATGTGGAAGGTACCATGTCACAAGCCCAATAGCGGCTTATAGTAAGGACTAGAATTTAATCATAGTATTTAGTAAGTGCACATATCTGTAACATGTAATATGCCACCTGGCTGCTATAAAGGTTATTATTATTATTATTGAACGTGTGGGAAGGAATAATACAAGAATATGGGATGAAATTTAGCATAAATAAGAGTGAGATGGTGATCACAACAAGGAAGAAGGAAAGAAGGAAAGAACCACAACGGGAATAACAATTGGTGGGGAACAGCTGAAGAAAGTGGAGAGTTTCAAGTATCTGGGAAGCCTCTTACAAGATAATGGAAGAAACGATAGAGAAATAAATGAGCGGGGGAGACAAGCAGAAGCATTCCGGAGGAGTGTGAGAAGCATGTTATGGAGCAAGGATGTCCCTCAGAACAGCAAAAAGATCATATATCGGACGTACTATGTCCCTATCCTGACTTATGCCTCGGAGACCTGGGTTATGAAAGGAAAATACAGGCCAGTGAGATGAGGTTCTTGAGAAGCAGTATTGGAGCTACAAGGATGGACAGAATAAGAAATGAGAGGACCAGAGAATTAATGAACCATTACAGGATGGTATAGAGAAATCGAGACTTAGATGGTATGGACATATAAAACGAATGGAGGAGAAGAAGATACCCAGGAGGATACTCGAGACGAAGTGGGAAGTAAAGAGACAGAGAGACAGATGGCTGAAGGGGGTGGAAGGAAGCATGAAGAAGAGAGGAGAAGACTGGACAAGGGTGGAGGCTGAGAGATGGTGGGAAGACAGAAGACGTTGGAGAGGCTTGTGTTCCAAACAGACCCGGCCAGTGGCTGGAAACTGTGCAAGATGATGATGATGATGATTATAATATAGCCTATTGATCTAAATGAATACTTTTCTTTAAATTAAGGAATTTAATTTCTAATTGTACCTTTTAATAATATGTTCAAATAAATATCACGAATTAGGATAAATATTTGAGATTATGTGAAATATCCAGCTTCCCATAGCTAAATACAACAGCCATTTTTTTCATAACTAAATATATCCATTCATTTTTATCAATCTTTTATCAATAACATTTTATGTACTATGTATAATTTGGTGCACTTTCTCTTTCTGGCTATAATTCAAACTATATATTACTCCATTTTTATAATCCTGTCTGAAGAAATACATTTTTCCTCTCTCCTGTAAAATTTATGATTCTGGAGATATTTAGCTTTGAAAACAAGCTCGTCAATTTATCAAAATATTTCAATTTGATGCAGTGTCATTGAGCTCATTCTGAGTATAAAATATCCTGGATCCTTGAGGAAACAGTTTATTTCACGACACAACTGGCGCTGGTCTAGCATCAACCAGTGCCGGCCGGTAATAAGATTGTAGTGTTGCACAACGACCAGATTTCTTTAAGAAAATCAATTAATACCATAATAAAATGTTTAGTATTAAAAGGTGTAAGTATAGGATTCAGAAAATCTTACTGTAAGGTACTGTGAACGGTCTGAGAAAGCGAAACATGGCAATTGTCTGGAGCGCTCGTTCGTTTGGTCGTTGCCTGCTGATTGCAACAAGGGAGCAGAGGCGCGTTATGCCCCGTCAACTGCCGATACTACGTCTTGCAATGTAATTTGCACGTACTTGTCATGCTCTCGGTTCTTTCTCCCCCTCGTTGTTTTGTTCTCGTGATGGTTATCATCCATTTAATCCTATGACAATGTGATGTGGCATTAATGATGAATGAGGTTCGTCCGTTTTACCACGCACTCTGACATCAAAAGCAGTCTTTTGCCCTACCACACCCCCTCCCTCCCCTCACTCTTAATGCAAATAGTGCAACACCCAGAACAATTCACCAGTGGGTGGTGTTCACAAGATTCATACAGTGAGCTTTAACCCCTCAAGCGTGATATTGTGAAACTCTGGGCTGCACCCACAAAGTGCATTATTCCTAGCCTACTCCCAATGGTAAGCGCGGTATCATATGCATTTCGCTATAATTTCCAAACGCACTGGCAAAAGTTTTCAAAAAACACACACAATAAGAACAACATATAACATAATATTCTAAACTATTGATAACCTGGTTATCCCTGGTCAGCGGCACGTCAATACTGGGACAATATCACAGTCGCCTAATGTGTTCGTATTTCTTGGCGTTCTATCACGAATTACATCGTCAGCGTCACCATCTTCACTGGAAGTTATAGCGAACTCATCCTCTATATCGCTGTCACTCTCTGAATCACTTTCGTTGGCACTAATATCGAGCAAATTAGCTATTTCTTTGTCATCAATAACTGTGCCACGACCTGCCATGTTTACAAGCAAACTCACGGTCCGCAAAAGCGGGAACACGTGTGCAGAGATCTGAAAAATAAATGACTGTGAAGATATGCGACACCTCCTGGCAATAATAAGTAGCTCGAAGTGTAGCCAAAAGTTGCCTCTTCCTGCCATCTTACGACCAAATAAATTACTATTACGAAATCCACGTAGCGGGCGTTTCAAATTCGACGGCGCACCCTTGCGCCGTACACGCTGTGAACGTAGCAGGCTAGTGGGCGCACCGTTGCGCCGTACACGCTAAGGGGGTTAAGTTAAAGTGAAGCACACAAGATGCTGTAACTCTTGTGCAAGTGACAAGGTGACAAGGTCATGATACATGCACATTATTAGCTTTTAACCCTTCATGTTCGACCCGGACTATTATATGTAAAAAAACTGTACTATAATGAGGTTCATTATAACACTATTTTTCATTATGAAACAGTTTCTCCCACCAATCAGAGCTCAAGAAACAGTTGTGTGACCAATTAGGTAAGGATAGCATCGCACCTGCGCTCACTTCCATGGCCTCCTATTTTAAATTTCACTGTGTGGCCTAGTGTCATAGTAGGGTAATTGAGGAGGCCATGGTCAAATACAAGGTATTCTCTGCGTCCCATGCGCTCTGTTCAGTACCTAAAACTGGTGAAATCTCAACAGATATTGATAAATATTTATGTTCGAACATAAAATAGTTATAATTATCGTTGAACATAAACAGTCGTATGCAACTCGCCTATAATGGTATAATGTACACTATTACAGGGCAAAACTATTTTTTATTTTTATGACGGGACCCCAGCTGAGTCCTGCAGTGCTTCCACTTACTTGTGCCGGGCTCCTCTCTGTCTTCTTTCTTGTCGATCTCCCTTGGTCAACTCTTGTTCTTTTCCGACCCCGACGGTATTAGGGTATCCGAGGCCTAGGGAATCTTTCACTTTTCCGCCGTAATTGGCCCTTGTCTCATCTTTCCTGATCCCTCCTTCTTCGAGGGGTCGGATGTCTTGTTTTCTTTTCATTATATATCCTTTTCTCTTCAAAATTCCCGCACTGTTTTTGTTAATTGGCTCCCCGTGTATCCAAATTCCCTTTAGCGGGGGTTTTATTGCCTCTACACTCCATTTTGTAGGTCTTTTCCATCTACGTTGCATTTTGTAGGTTCTTTCGATCTAAATTGATTTTGCGAGTGTTTTCAACCTCAATTGCATTTTGTAAGGATTGACAATCTAAATTGTTTTTTAGTAAGTCTTTCAATATAGGGGGCGGAACTTTTGTGAGTATTTTAAATTTCAGTTGCATTTTGTATTTTCAACCTAAACTGCTTTTTGCAAGAATTTTCAATCTAAATTGCATTTTGTAGGGTGCACATTTTGCAAGTATTTCGATTCTCAATTGCATTTTGTGGGTATTTTCAATCTAAATTACATTCTGTAAGCATTTTCAATTTCAATTGCATTTTGTACGTATTTTGAACTTAACCTATATTTTGTGCGTATTTTTCAATCTATCCCTTTTGTGAGTATTTTTGTTGTAAATTCCCTTTTGTAAGTATTACCAATCTCCATTTTGTGAGTAGTTTCAATCTGAGTTCCTTTTTGTAAGTATTTTCCTTCTCACTTAATTTTCGTTCTGGTTTCCACTTCATTGACATTTTCACTATCACCCAGACCATTAGGGGCCGATAACCTAGATGTTAGGCCCCTTAAAACAGCAATTATCATCATCATCATTTCCTCATCAGATATGACTGATGCGTTTGTTCTTCAGAATCCGTTTACTTCTCTATTTACGACTTGTTGCTTTGTAACATTCAACTCATCTAAATCATCTTGAACTTCTTTGAACCAATTATTTTTCCAAAAGTAATTAAATAGTTGTTTTTATAGGCCTATTGTCATGATTGCAATCTCAATAAATGACAGAAAAATAATTTATTGGGTGTGTACAACTACGATGCGCAATGATATTTGAGCGTGACAATGTCTTCTCGGACTGATTTGTTTAAACTGTCGCTCTTGCGAAATATCAGCTTCGTATATATTTTGCGGAACGGAAAGTTCACAGGCAAAATAAAGAAAAACCGAGTTGCACTTCCAGGGAAACTCCAAACACATCCACTCTTCTCTGAAGTCCTAACTCAACACGACTCGACAGTTTGCTGCTGGCTGTATCTGGGATAATAGGCTCGCCCGCTAGCTAGGCTGTAACTGCGGTGATAGAGTCGCCCTGTCGCCTGAGTAATTGAATGGAGATTGTTGGAAGAAATGAAAACGTAACAGCACTTATAGAGAGCGATGTATTAAAGATAGAGATATGCTGTCTTTGTAGAACTTTTCATGCTGAACAATTCTTACACTCATAGTATATTGATATTTGTAACGGTTTGCCCAGCACAAGCTTAAAACGCGCACGGACGCCATGTGTTTTTTTTTTCTTTCACTGAAATCGTTTCTGCTCGGCTTCCTTTGATCATAAATACATTATTTTCTACAGAAACTTCCTCGAGATATCCTTTACAGAATGGTGAAAACCGCATCAAAATCCATCCAGAGGTTCACCAGTGACATCCAAAAACGACCTGTAGCTGTTCCAATGGATAAAATATGAAAAAATGTCAATTTTCAGATTTGTATATGATGTAAAAGATGGCACTTTGACGTTTAAAATGATGTATAACACTTGGTATTTGTTATTTGCAAACCATGTCTAATATTTATTTAAATAATGCAGTGCGCGTTAGAAAACATTGATAATTAGAACATACAAAGGCATTTTCTCAGAACTTACTTTTTGCACATAAATGTACCATATTTTTCAGTTGTTACTTATGACAGAAGCCTCAAATTTTTACCACCTGTAGCTTGGCTTGTAAATGAGATTTTAACACGGGGATTTTGTTCTAGCTCAAATATATTATGAAAAAAAAAAAAGATATATCTAGAATTTTTAACGAAAAATTTGAGATTAAAGAAAAAAAATATTATTATGGTCACAATAGTAGAAACACCAAATGCCCATGTTAAAGTATTAAGAATTGATCACTAATTATGGTAATAAAATTTAATCTAAATCTACACAGTAGTTTCTACAAAATAGGAACATGAATTTATTAAATATTAACATTAAGAAGATAGGCCATTGGAACTCCCCTTAGAATAGCTGGTACTGGAACTGTGAAGGTTTTCTTACATGACATTTGTAATCCATGGCAATGTTTTCAAGTTTAAACAAACCTTTGGTCTAGTCTAGTGTAACGTACCTCACACTTCTGCAGAGGAGACATTCTGCAGCAGATAACGGCCGTGCAGCCCAGACACACGTCGCGGAGCAGCTCTGCTTCCTGAAGGGCCAGCTTCAGACTCTGGCCGTCCACAACCAGACCGAACTGCTTCAGCCTCTCCCCGTGCACGCGTTCCCTGCAACACCACAAACTCTCCATTATCCGTGCGTACTTGAGCAAATATATACTGCCCAGCCCAGCACCATTCATTTACTAAGCCTCGGCCAGTCTGATTAGTTGCTGTTGTGGCAAGTCATGGCACGTGCTGTTCTATCTACAGTATAGTGAAGAAATTAGAAAGGACATAAGTTACGACAGGGTGTCTAAACTGTGCAGTGAACAGCTGAGCGACACACACGCAGATCACAGGAATCGCCCATCACTCACACCGAGGCATCGGAATGTATTGCTCAGCTCTTACGGTCAGCTTTAACGCAAACCATACTGCTTATTATTGGTTAGATGCTTTTGTATTGGCTTCAATAATTTTTATATTTCTATCATTGATATTGTTAACTTATAGATATCTCTACTTAGACCCGTTCTTACAATCTCCGGTTAAATCTTCACTGGCACTTTTACGGCAAGTTTACTGGAACTTGATTCTTACAATACCCGGTTAGCGACAAACTGACAGTAAAATAAGCCTTAACCGGCAGTGAACTTTACCGGAGGATTCTCCTCCCGTAAACTGCTTTACTGTCAGATTTTCTATTATAATCTCAACGCCAGCTGATTACATACATCGTCAATAAGCCTAGAATTATCCATAATTTCATGGGTTCGTAAATGCTGATGCTATTTAAAGAATATTAGAATCAAAGTGATTATTACAAGGAGTTAGATGATCAAGACTTTCTTATTAGACGATTCTGTTTGACGAAGCTTTTCCTCTTGAGGCCAATATTTGACTCATTTGGGGATAATTGTCCTTCCATATCTAATATTTCTGTTTATAATCGTAACGTAACAAACAGATTGCGCCAAGAACACAGATCAAGATCAAGGAATATAAAATATATATTTATTATTTACTCCCTGACGCAGATCCACTCATGCCAACTATTGAGAGGTATCAAGAAATCTGCAAATCGTACCAGAAATATGTACCAACTGTTGAAAATTTCAGATCTGTTAACCTATCGTAAACATTAACCGGAACATGATAAGAAGGATGGAATGTTTACCGGGACTTTACTCCGACCGTAAAGCCAACTGTCAGAGTTTACTGTCACTTTACTGGAGATTATAAGAACGGGCCTTAGTATAAAACAAAGTCCTCGATCCTTCGATGTCACGGGTAATCTCGAGAATCACTGGATGGATTTTGATACGGTTTTAACCATTCTGTAAAGGATATCTCGAGGAAGGTTTCTGTAGAAAATTATATATTTATGAGCAAAGGAAGCCAAGCAGTAACGACATCAGTGAAAAAAAAAAAAAAAAACCAACCTGGCGTCCATGTGCTTTTTAAGCTTATGCTGGGCAAACCGTTAAAAATATCAATATACTATGAATGTAAGAATTGATTAGCATGAAAAGTTCAACAAAAAAGTCTGTGAGAGCCCACTATAAGTGTTTTTACGTTTTTTCACGTAATGCATTCATAACTGTTCCTGGGCGAAGCCGTCGTCTTATATATGAAAGTCAAATGGTTACAAAATTCACTTGGATTATGAAACTACAGTGCTCGCTGAAAGTTTAGGGACAGGTCTAAATTTCCTTTGATGCACATTTGTCCCTGAAGTAACAGCATTTCAGTTAATGTTTTACATGATGCTATTAGACATCTACTGTATATGAGGGGTTTTCAGTAAAAATTTCGCTGCTCTAGCTCGAATACTTTTGGTGATGGAATGTTTTACCCTTTTTAAACAGGGTTAAAAAAACGGTGTTTCCTACTAAAATGTTTTTTTCTCAATAACTTGTAACCGAACTTTTGTTAGGTTACAGAGACTGTTATTATTTTGTCTGGTTGCCAGACATGGCTGCCTGTTGGTGGAGTGCCATGGAGAGTCTTGTGTGGTCAGTGCCCATTGGATTCTTCTTTTGGTGGTCTACAGATAGGTGGCCTTGACTGATAGGTCAAAAGGTTCCTTGGCATGTGGAGGTTGCCATGGGAAAGAGCTGTTGTGTGCTGGGATTCAGGCAAGATGGGAGGTGTGTTGAGAAAATGTGATGAGGTTGAGTTAGTTGATGCTGCCATGCTGATATGAGGTAGTTGTTTTTATGTATGATTGGAAGGAAGTTAGTGTTGATATTATTGTATGGAGGCTGGCTTCAGGGAAGAGTCTTAGACAAATTACACACATGCGTACAGAGCTTATGATCATAATGTCCCAAGCATCAACCAGCTACAAAAACATTAAATGCAGTAATTCATGATCAGAAGGGCTTGGCTTGGTAAACTTGTGCAAGGACAAGCAAGGATAACAGATGCAGGTTATGGAAGATTGCCTGTATTATTTAATACTGAATTTTTTTGAAGTTGGTCTCCTGGTCTTTGTGGATTTATTTAAAGCTAGTTTTATAGCCCCTATACCCTGAGGTGGCAAGTTTTATATAATCATTACAATAAGGCCCAACTGTGGGGCATGTTGTTGTTGTTGGACTAAGACAACATCGACAGGTGGATTATATTAATTGTTACAAACTTCTAGTCCTACAGCTATGAAATTTTTACTGCAGTTTTACTACAACATAGCAATCACAAAAATACAACCTGGGGAAAATAAATACTACTCAATTGGTCGCCTCTCAAACAAACTATCTTCCCCGGTAATTTTCGCGGCAAAATTGGTCAATTTCGTTCCACGATAACTTCTGATTGGCAACACTTCGAGAAAGTGCCCACTGCGGATCCATCACAAACAAGACACGGAGAAAATAACTGTGTAGTCAGAATAGCTCCAAGTGTTGCCAATCAGAAGTTATTGCGGAACTAAATTGACAAACTTTGCCACCAAAATTACCGGGAAAGAAAGTTTGTTTGAGAGGCGACCAAATTAGTAATATTATTTTTCCCAGGTTGTATTTAATTTTTATGATGGCTATGTTGTAGTAAAACTGCAGTAAAAATTTCATAGCTGTAGGACTAGCAGTTATTTAGAGAGAAAAAAAAACCTTTTAATGGGAAAAACCCTCTTTGAAAAGGTAAAACATTCCATCTCCAAAAATATTAGAGCTAGAGCAGGGAAAGTTTAAATGAAAACCCCTCATATAGATGTCTAATAAATATATGGTGGCCACTACTCCTGGAAAACTTGGAAATCCTGGAAAACTCCTGGATTTTAATAGGTCTGGAAAATGATGAAAAATTTGAAAACTCCTGGAAAATCACCACTGTTAATTAATTATAAAAATCTTTCCATCCACTGTTTAAATTCCCAGTCCGCTCTTAGTCCTCGACGTCATGATATCGCAGATGGGGTAGCAAGAGCCATCTAGCGGTCGCTCTGCAAACCCTGTTTATTTTTTACCGGAAATTTACGCGCCATGTTTTATCTTAAATCATACTCTTGCTGCAGTTTTGGGTGAGCACTCTATCGTTAACGAAAGAAATTCCCTCAGGCTACCTGTTTCTGTGTGTGAGAGCACGCGATAGTATTTTTGTAAAACATATTGAGTATAGGCAACTTGACCGCAATAAAATTGCAGGTGGCATTCTTTTCTCTTTTTTTTTTAAAGCGGATATTTGAGTCACAAAGGCTTTGTTTTAAAACAACAATTAAATCATTTGTGTGTAGGCTTGCGTATCAATAACGCAATCACCACTAATGTTTGTAAACATCTGTGTAAGTAAACCAAACAAAACTGCTTTATTTTGGTCTTGAAGTAGACAACCGATAAAGCCCCCCGCCCGGAGTTGCGCTTAATTTTAAGTCTGGAAAAATGAGAATTACTCCTGGAAAATCGTTGACCGATTTGAGTGGCCACCATGTAAATAGCATCATGTAAAACAATGACTGAAATGTAGTTACTTCAGGGACAAATGTGCATCAAACGTAATTTAGACTTGTCCCTAAACTCTCTGCAAGCACTGTACGATGATACTTCCTTCCCTGGGAAGAGTGGGTCACTTCTTAAGGCGTGCTGAAGAACATTACGTTTGAAATATGTACAAGTACGAGTAAATTTCTCATTGAAATAAAAGTATTGGCTAGCAGGAATCTCAATTAAGAACTACTATTACGGTAAGTCAAGTTAATGTTTGGAACCAGGAGAAAGAAGAGCATGGATTGAAAATCAGTATGGAGAAGAGCCAGATGGTAGGGGTAATATTGCAGTAGTTGCGAAGAGCTTAGGGATTGTCCTCACAGACGATGGAAGGATAAGTGAGGATCCAACGATCAAATGGGTTTTACCAGAGTGCGGGATGAAAGTAAAATCCAGGAAGCAGAGATGTTCTTTAGAGGTATAATTGGAAAGACTCGATATTTATTATTTGGATGTAATGGAAAATCAGACAAAATTAGAAACAAGGAAATTAGGGAAGAAACAGGTTTCTCGAAGTTACAAGACAAGATCGATATCAGTAGCATGTCCGTAGCTCTTCTGAACAGTTTGAGTCTTGTCACCCCAAACCACTGGCTTAAGTTCTCGAGGCACGATATCTCTCTTCGCCCCAAACCACACCTTCCATTAATTTTCCCTTGGAGTATTAATTGAAGGAGTTGGTATTTACTTTTTCACATCATATGACTCTTCATTGTAGTGATGGACGATATAATGACCAGAGAGGCGGAACTGATTGGCGAAAGAAGGATGAAAGTAGAGGTGTTTGCAGATCATTTGATGATCTGGGGAAACAAGGAGGAGGAAGTACAAGAGCTGTTGGATGTATGGGAAGAAATAGTACAGGGATATGGGATGAAGTTTAGAATAAGCAAAAGCGAGTGGATGATCACAACCAGGACGAAGGAGAGAGTCACACAGGGATTACAAATGGTGGGGAAGAATTGAGGAAAGTCGAGAGTTTCAAGTATCTGGGAAGCATGATACAAGAAAATGAAAGAAACTACAGAGAAATAAATGAGCGGGGGAGACAAGCAGAATTGTTCAGGAAAAGTGTTAGGAGCCCGGTATGGAGTAAGGATGTCCCTCGGGTTATATTATGCCTCAGAGACCTGGGTTATGAAAGGAAGGGAGCGAAGCAGAATACAGGCTAGTGAGAAGCAGTATTGGAGTGACAAAGGTGGACAGATCAGAGAATTAGTCAAGAAGGGAGCATTACAGGATAGGATAGAGGAATCAGGTATGGGCATGTTAAGCAAATGGATGGGAGGAGGATACCAAGGAAGATATACAAGATGAAAATAGAGAGAAAAAGACCAAGAGGAAAGCCAAGAGATAAGGGGCTGAAGGGTGTGGAGGACTGCGTGTTAAAGAAGGGAGAAGACTGGACAAGGGTGGAGGCTGAGAGATGGTGGGAAGACAGAAGACGTTGGAGAGGCTTGTGTTCCAAACAGACCCGGCCAGTGGCTGGAAACTGTGCAAGATGATGATGATGATGACCAAAGTATTCTATCTTTCTTCTCTTGATGGTTTTGAGAATTTCAGGTTTTTTGTTGATACGCTGCAAAGCTTCTACATTGGTAATTTTGGCTGTCCAAGGTATCTTCAGCATCCTTCAGTACGTCCACATTCCAAATGCTTGTAGTTTCTTGCACATGGTTTCAGTTAATGTCCATTCTCCGACGCCGTAGAGTAGAATGCAGAAAACGTTGTGTCCGTAGTGCAAACTAAAATGGTATGGACATGATGCGAATGGGATAAGACAAGAGACAACAAAGGGGAAGGGCGAGGATGAGGGGGATGGATAGAGTGAGGAAAGAGGGAGACAGAAAAGTATGGAGGTCCTTGCTTCACACCCCTACCCAGATCACTGGAATTGGGAACTGGGAAATGAAGAATTTGACTACACCGATGTTTTGACGTTCCAGAAAATAAGGTCTGTTCTCAGAGAGAAAGTTATTTATTTCCCTAAAGCAAAGCTAATGGGTTTTGTACAGTGAGTCTGGGAGAGCTAGCTACAGCAGTTATGTTGGTAGCACGGCTGCCGCTTGCATCATAACAAATAAACAGTAAACTTTGTACTCACCACAGCCATTCATAACAGATGCTGGAACCATTCACAGTACATCACTCTTTTTCCGTAATCAGTTTGTTTTAATTCATGAACCACGGTAACTTTATAAGGGAACAACTGAAGCTTGTCTCTTACAGCTTTATTTGCTGTCGACTTAGGTGATCCCTGTTTGTTGAGCTAATTTTCGTGTTGATTTACTTGGACTACACAACATTATAACGGAGATTTCATCAAGTTTTTCGTCTGTTAAAAGCGTAGGCCTGCCTGTTACTGATACATCGTGAACTGAGCCAGTCACACGAAATTTACTTATCAAATTCCGAACGGTATCACGGTTTGGACACTTTGAATTAGGAATCCGCGTCTGAAATCTTAATTTTACATTTTCTGTAAACTGATCGCCTTCGCGAAAAACGTATTCCACCAAACAAACTCTCTCTTCAGTAGTAAACATTACCGCCTGCATACTGTTGCACTCTTCCAATAATCTATCTGAACGCTCGCTTATCGCAATACACACTGACAGCCCACACGGGGCAGTCCCGCTTTCAAGGACACAGTGCAGTGCAGTGCAGCCAACCAAACTCATGACTCACAGCTGGACATACCCACTAAGGAGAACATTCTCGGGCACCCTGTAGGCCTACTTCCTATGTTTGGTAAATTAACCCTATAATACTAACATTATTCAATTGATGCTTGATACTAATAATACGTTAAATTTACGTACATTATGAACTTTGTGCTAAGGCACCAATTAGTTAAATGGTTGAAATTAATATATATTTCGTATGTAACACTATTTATATACACTGAATCCTCTGTGTATACGCTAAGTTCCATCTTAAATACAACAAATACAGAAATTGTTTACTTAGCAGTACGTAATCTCTCTTTTACTGTCTCTGGCTTTTATATGGTTGTTTTTATAATCCCTCTGAAGTGATGTGACATATCTACATCAAATTCCCCATCTCTTTGTTATTGCCATGGAGCAACCAATATGTTGTTAAATTCAAGGATAGTTTCCAGGCATGATTATGGCTCTAGAACTGATTGGCATTAATAACAAAAGCATTGACATCACCACCATAGACCAGTAGAAGCACTGCTGGAAGATGATCGAGTGGGGACAGATACAGAGGGAATTATAAGCAGTTAAATTATTCATACACGTAAAATTTAGTTTATACAAGTGTCATGTGTGACCATGGTGAAATGTAAATATTATATGTCAGAAAACTGTACTTCAATGAGGCTCATTATGATACAGTTTCTCCCACCAATCAGAGCTCAAGAAACAGTTGTGTGACCAATTAGGTGAGGATAGCATCGCACCTGCACTCACTTCCAAGGGCCCCTATTTTAAATTTCACTCCACGGCGAGATATTTCAGGAGGCCATGGTCAAATACAAGGCATTCTCTGCGCCCCTTGCGCTCTGTTCAGTACATAAAACTGGCAACATCTCGACAGATATCGATAAATATTTATGTTCGAACACAACATAGTTATAATTATCGTCGAACATAAACAGTCGTATGCAACTCGCCTATAATGGTAATTAAGACACTTGTATGGAAATAAACCTACTCGTGTCTTAATTATTGCCATTAGGAAAAGGTACCCCAGTATCGGACACTTAAGGTTCCTTTTGTATAATAACTTAAGGAAAGGGTCAAATTAAAATTAAAAATTATCTTTGAAAACTTGATTTGATTCTCTTTCATTGTAGCAAATCATCTTTCTACATTATATACTGATATCAAAGAATTTGAAACATTTATAAACCTAACATTCTTCACAATTTAAAAACGAGGCACACAGTATCGGACAGTCTCAATATTGTAAGATCATTCTATTATTATGCTCATGTATGTACAGTATATCCATATTACTTTTTAGCACATATGACACATTGATAATAACAAAGTTGCATTTCAAGGAAACCTTTGCATATGTTGCACTGGATCCAGTCCTCACTGAAATTCTCATCACAAATTATGCAGTGGGTTATTTCGCCATCAAAATTCAGTGTCTTCCTTGCTTTTTTCCCCCAATTACGCCAATAATTGTAAATTAAGGTCAACACGCCTTGTGTTCACATTATGCTTTGTATATAATATAATAATAAACTTAGGGAAAGGCTTTCCAAAAATTAACATAGAAATTAATTTATTACATAATTGTGACATAATTAAGTTCTAAAAATGTGTCTAAACATGTTCCAATCATTGTTTTGCGCATCAGAAATCGTGCTTTTAAATGCACCCATGGCAGGTTTCAATTGTGCCTCTTTCCCTGGAGAAATTAATTTCAATCTGTCACCTAATGTACTTCTAGGGACTCAGAACTGCTCACTTGCTTTCCAAATGCTCATTTTAGCCCCTCTTACTTCATCAATTGCTAATTTTATATTTTCCAATCACCCAGCTTCACCTTTATACTCCCATATTTGTCTGAAACAAACGAAGGTATTGTAAGAATTGGCAAGAAACCTTTGGGTACGTTTGTCCGATACTGTGTGCCGGAAATGTCCGATATTGGGTCCCGAACACGTAAAACTTGAATGGATCATCATACGTAAGACATTTAAACAAAAGCTATGCCATCATCCACATTTCTTCAATAACGTTTGGTTAACAATCATCAACCCTTAAAACATGTCAGCATGTCACTCACCAGTATTAAGGTGCAGACAGAACAGGTTCACAAAATTATCTTCGTGTATCAAGAAACAGTGACAAAAGAGAGAGCTTCTCACCACGTGCTTACTTCTTTGACCTCGTGAAGGGTCAGTACTACCATCACAAAAGTTCCCGCAACATTGTGCTGAACATCAAAAACTGGCACTGTCCGATATTGAGTTCCGTCCGATACTGGGGGACCTTCCCGTACAGGCTCTTTGCATAATGTACTATTACGGACCTGAATGCGGTGAGAGAGGCGATGCAAGACTCGAAGGAGAGATGTCCGGTGAGGTAGAGCTGCTCCGTGCCGCTCTTGAAGTGACCGCACGAGAAGGAGATGTTCACTGCCGTCTCGACCTTGTCGCCTGTCAGGATCCACACCTGCACACATGTACTATCAGTATGCGGACAGAAGCTGCTTGTCATAAGATAAGCAAGTGAATGTCTTGGTTCTGTACCTTAATACCGGCAGCGCGCAAGCTCTCGAGCGTCTCCTGGACGCCGTCCTGCAGCTGATCCTCGACGCCGGTGGCTCCTAGCAACACTAGCCCCTGTTCCATCTTGGTGTAGCTGGCGGCCACCAGGGACTCTCGCCGGGCCGACACCGTCTGGCGGGACAGCTCCACATGTTGCGACAGGTTGTGGTAGCCGGCCGCGTCCAGCCTCCGCCGCCCCACCACCATGGTCCGCAGTCCACGCTGTAACACCACCAATTGCCATCAATTACACAGTTCAACAAATTTTGATGAAAACTGTGTAAATGACTTCAGTTTGCGTTTACCACATTCATTTGTGCATAATATAAGTAAATATTACTATCTAACCAAATCCATAGCTCTAGTGTTAGAAATAAGTGCTTCGATATTACAATGCCTAATACTTACAACACATACTAGAATGAATGGCTGTCACATTCTGAATTGATCAAGGCTGCAATTGTATGACCTAATAAGAGTTGAGATGCATTACAAATGCATATTTTCAGATATACACAGAACAATATTATGAAAATGATAAGACGATGTCAAAGTGATACGTTTCATGATGACCGTTTTTGCTTCACTTGTCGTTTGTAGACTGTCTCTGGCGGCTTCGGTGCCGTAGTTGGTAGCATGCTGAGCTTCTATGCCCAAGATAGCGGGTTCAAATCCGGCCGAAGTCGTCGGATTTTTTAAGAGCGATAAAAATCCCTCGGTATGTCTTCCTTCGGAGGGGAAGTAGAGTTGGCGGTCCCATGTCATAGATTTATGGCATGTTAAAGAACTTTCAACTAATTACACCTGTGTGAAGCTAAATTGTATAGGTTAAGAATGTAAACAACGTTCTTAGGTTTCTACGTTCGTTGCCAAGAGCCGACTGCGTCGATGTCTGGTAGCTAAGTTCTGAACTAGTATATAATTTTCAAAAGAAAAATATGTATTGTCCGTTGAGCCATTATATATTTAAACACAAATTGTGCTAAATGTTCCGGCATAACTGTCATTTTGTTGAGTTATGCCGGAACATTTAGCACAATTTCTGAACTAGTAGTCGTTGACGGTGGCGTTTGGTGGCAAAAGTCGGAACTACCTGAACCGTTGAACAGTGTTATCATACAGCATTTAGAGTTTGTAGTTTTTCCATTTTGAATTCCGAATTTATTGTTTTGTAGCAAATTCTTAGAAACTAGGGGACTTATAAACCACCCGCCCGGCTCTAGTGTTCTAGGGAGACTATTGAGACTATTTGTAAGACTCAGCAATTCTTCTAGGTCTTGTGTGGGGTTTCGCCTAAGACACCAAGCTCATAGGGAGGTTATGGCTGCTTGAGCTTTTGGTTCTCTCAGTAAAGAGGCACAGGTGCGCTTCATAATAAGGGAGGTAGTGCACACTTCACTACTCCTGTGGCGGTCCGGGCGGGGACACCAAGAGCCCGCTGATGAGCCAGCTTGGTGTCCTAGGCGAAACCCCACACAAGACACGGCACAAACCTTGAAAAATGCTGAGTTTTAATTCACTGGCCATGACAGCCAATATACCAACACTATTTGTAAGATTTTGGTAAAAACCGCACCTCCCAACTCCAGTGGTGTGGTCTCTCTCCTGTACATCTTTCTTCACCAGAAGGTCTCTTTCATACTCCCTTCTTGCAGTTTTATTGGCACTCATTCTCTTCACGTGGCCGAACCACTTCATTCTAGCCTTTAGCGTCTTCTATTCTCACCTCTTCTCTGATTTGATCATTCGTGATGTTGTATTTCCTGGTCTTCTGGATCATAGTATGCAGGAACTTCATTTCTGCTGCCTGGAGTTTCGACTTGTCCTTCCTGGTTAGTGTGGTGTATGTGAAGATTGGTGAGGAGTATGATTTGTACAATTGTCACCTTGGTTTTGAGTGGCACTTGTTGGCTTCAATAAGCCGCCACTGCTAATCCCAGTTTACGCACGTAAAAACAGACCTGACTGCTATTGGTGGAAACATCGCAACACAGACGCGTGCGGGTGCTCACGCTGAGAATTATGCGGTGATCTTGATGAGAATGAAATACACAGGATTACAAATTAAGCAAATGATGATAATAATAATAATAATATTAAGAAAGTGCAGCAGATAATGACAGTAAATTTTAAAAAATATTGTGGTTTTCCTTCTTTGAATTGTAGTATTCTTTCCTTCCACGGATATGCAATAATTAGGCAAGGAAATGTGGTAATAGCGACTCTTGATAATTCTTGTGTGGTCTCAGAGTATGCAGCAAGACTCCAGATCCAGAGGTCCTGGGTTTAATTCCCAGCTCTGAGGGTTGGAAAGGGGTACACTCATCCTCGTAAACCAAAACTCAGAAGAGTTGGGTTCAATTCCCACCTCAGCTGGTTTTCCACTTCTACTGCAGACAAATGCTGGGATGGTTCCTTACAAATACATGCAATCCTACCGAAAGCTTGTAGTTTAACATGAACATTAATTTTGGAAATATCTGCTCCAGAAGGAAACAGGATGTAAAATTGTCCGATTGAGCAATGTACATTAACAAATTCACAAAGAAATTTGATAAAATGGTCCGGCTAGCTCAAAACAGTTGCTACTTCTTTGAAGAGCCCATTGGTACACTGGGGAGAAACGCTGGCAACTGTTTTGAGCTAGCCGGACCATTTTATCAAGTTTCTTTGTGAATTTGTTAATGAACGTTAATCTCGTAATTATTATAAGCCACAGTACCTCCTCTTTTATGTGGAATGAGAACCATTTCCCTTCATAAATGCAACTGGGAATCGATCCTGGTCCGCCTAGGCAAGAGGCAAGCAGCTTGACCACTGCACCTCCACACCCAAAGTCACAAAGCCCCTAATTGATTAACAACAATCCCAATAATTATGTGTTTATTTATTATATATGCCACCGAAACCAGCCCCTGCTGACGAATGTTGGAACTTAGAGTATTAATCAAACCTAACCTACAAATGCTTGCCACGGTGAGTGAGTGGTTATCGTGTCGGACTACCAACCCCAAGCTTGCAGGTTCGTTCCTGGCCACGACACCATGTCATACGATGTTGGTATGTTAAAGAACCCATTTGAATTCAGTAGGCCGTGTTCATAGTGACAAAATTAATCTCGGGATTTTCCACCAACACAAAGTTCCTCATTTCTCTACTAGAAAGCGCTATAGTGTCAAGGAGCTTAGATATCATAGCGCTTCAAGGAGCGATAAAATTCAACATGCAAGCTTCCCTCTGACCATCAATTAAGAAAGCTTGCACCCGGCACTCGAGGCCACACGAAAAAAAATTAAAATAACCTAGAATTTAGCTTCATACAAGTTTAGTCTGTGGTAGGTTCATTTTCATGCCATAAATCTATGACATGGGACCGCCGGCTTTACTTCCCCTCCGAAGGAAGGCATACTGAGGGATTATAACGCTCTTAAAAATCCGACGACTTTGGCCGGGTTTGAACCCGCGATCTTGGGCATAGAAGCTCGGCATGCTACCAACTACGCCACCGAAGCCGACTAAGAATTTAAATCCACTGATAATATTAACCAAGTGGCAATTGTCAGCACTGCCAACAATATGGTCTTTTATAGGAAATGAGTTCCCGTTTCTATGAGGTTGGCAGCTAGGTGAGATCAACCTCAAATGAGAGATTAAAAGAATGGGTGATGGTCTATTAGAATGTACACCAAGGGTGTCTATAGAAAAGCTAACCATGGCAAAGTCGTTGATGTGTGCCTGCGTTTCGTGCAGATAGCCCGAGTCGGCCAGGGGGATGACGGCCGACTCTGCGCCCTTGCAGTAGAGCCACAGCTGCCCCTGTTCGTCCTCCACCACCACCGACATGCGCTTGCGCTCCGACGTGAACTCCAACACGTCCAGTTTGCGATAGCGGCACACCCGGTCCCTCAGGTACACCGACATGTAGTCTCCCTCCTCTCCCAGGAACACCACCCGGCACCTGGAACAACATAACCTTACTTTAGTTTCTGGAAGACTGGCTTAGCGGTAACGTTTTGTGTGGGGTTTCGCCTCGGACACCAAGCTGGCTCATCACTGCACAGTGGGTCATAATATTTAGGAGGACAAAATTATTTATTTTCATAATTAAACAAGAAGTTCTGTGACGATCTAAAGATTCATGCCAATGATTATGGACCTAATTAGAATAATGACGAAATTGAGTTGGTAATATCGACATTTCTAATTAGTTCTAAATATAACTGGCTTAATGTAGCCTAATAGAGCTCTACAGTTGGCAGCCCTGGTGACTGAATATATTGTTAGTTCCATCTCTTAAGGTACAGAATACAAAAGTTGGTTGAAGACCAATAGATAGCATGGACGTTACATGCAGTTAAAAATTGGATCTAACAGCGCACGTAAAATCATGTTGGCAACAATGACATACATGTATTGGTCAGAAATAATATGATCTATTGTTGTGTCAATTTTGAATGAAATCCATTAGTTAGTATAGAAGTTACATGCATTTTAAAATTGGACCTAACAGCAGGCTTAGAATCATGTTGGCAGCACTGGCGTAGGCCTATATTAGTTACTCCAAATTAATCTAGAATGCCAGGTACTATACGTGTGCAAAGTTTAGAACAATTGGCTTGCATACTTCCTGAAATATTGATATTAGGGTAACAACAATAGAGACAGTATTTATTAACAGTTGGCAGCCCTGGTTACTCTTAAGAATCGACATAGTCATATCTATTATGGTACACATAGCACACACGAAATTTGGTTGAAATCCAAATGATAGTATAGAAGTTACATGTATTTAAAGTTGGACCTCTCAGCAGGCTTAAAATCATGTTGGTAGCACTGACGTATATAAGTTACTCCACATTAATATAGCATGTCAGATACTATACGTGTGCATAGTTTAAAGCTGTCGGCTTGCATACTTTCTGATATATGGGTATTTGGATATAAAATATTGAGAGCATTTATTAACAGTTGGTAGCCCTGGTGGCTCTTAAGAATACGCTCAGTCATATCTGTTTATGTACACATAGCACATACGAAATTTGGTTGAAATCCAATTGATAGTGTATAAGATATATGCGTTTAAAATTTGGACCTATCAGCAGCCTTATAATCATTTTGGCAACACTGCTATGTATGGCCTCCTGGAAATTAAACTGCAATATTATTATCTATACATGTGCCAATTTTGAAATAGCTCCCATTCATACCTTCCAAGATATCCAACATGGAGCTCAAATTTCAATTGCGATTTTTCAGCAGTTGGTAGCACTGACATCATTTTCAAATATGGCCGTGAGATATTCAGGTATAGATCTTTACTCCTACCAAATGTTGTTTCGATTACTGCAGCCGTTTAGGAGTTGATAGGGACACACACACACACAGCCAGACAGACAGGTCAGACAGATAGACAGACATACATTTGCCCGATCTCATAAGTCTACTTTTTCCTCATTTTTGCAAAATGTGAAAAGTAGGCTAAAAATCAAAATTTATTACTTCTACAGCATTCTTATATAATTGCCGCTCAGTATTCTGGGATATAAACGCGTCTTAGTGTAAATCTGTCACCACTGTTCGAGCAGTCTGAATTGGAGGGTGAATGTAAGTGGCTGTGGTTTGGTTGTCTTTATGGTTAGTGTGATGCTTTAAGATCGAACATGCAGCTGAAGGTGTGATCTGTGTAACGTGTTTCAGTTATTAATGGGCGTAATTGTTACGTAATTTTAGCTATATTTGCATTATATAATATTTAACTATTATTTTTAAAATTATCTTTTCACTTAGACTTTTAGTATGTCGCGTCACTCTGCGTCACTTTCTACTTAATGTTAAAATGTAGATAAAGTCTTGTAGTTTACGCCTGTTATAAGATTTTTTGCATCTTTTTGCAACTTACTTAGTTATTTTACGTTTTGGAAGATGTCGCGCAACCAGTTCTCACAGGTTTACCACTGTTTGATGCACTGGGTTCGGCGATTATGTCAAAAGTGGAACTTTGTGACTTTGTTAAAAGTAAGTTAGGGGTAGAAAATTGTTCTGAAGAGATAACTGAATGCTCTATCCAACTCCTAGTCAAAGACAATTTCTTGCATGTGTAGACGTAGCTTAAAAAAGGTCTTAACTGATGTTTATTGTAAAGTAAACATATTATATACGTTGCTTTCACTCTAAATTCATGATTAAAACGTAAAATTCATTTTGTCCCCCTAGATTTTGATTTTGACCCACTGTGCAGCGGGCTCTTAGTGCCAATAGGGAGGTGAAAGGCTGCTTGAGTGTTTAGTTTTCGCTGTAAAGAGGCGCAGGTGCGCTTCCTAAAAAGGGTGGTAGCGCACAGTTCGCTTCTCCTGTAGAGGTCGGGCGGGGACACCAAGAGCCTGCTGATGAGCCAGCTTGGGGTTCCTAGTCGAAACCCCACACAAGACTCGGCGTAGACCTATAAAAATTGCTGAGAGCCAATATAACATTAACATTAATTATTTTCTGGTGTAATGCTCAATACCTCAGTGGAGTGATGAGCGATTCCTTACACACATCACTCGCAAAGGCTTTTCATCAGTTTGGACACAGATTCACCCTTTTCTCACTTTTCTGTAATTTCTAATGTCTTCGCTATGTTTGTGTTTTTCGGTCAAATCTCGCTAGTTAGATAGTTATTGGAATTTAAAGGGGCGGAACAGCTAGGTCATCTGCCCCTCTTAACATGGATTGAATTATACAAATTTCGTATAGATTAAAAATTAGAGGTGGAGATGAAATGGTCTAAAAATAATAAAAATAATAATTACAATAATACCCCACAGAGGCTCACATCTAGTGGGACGGGGGTTGGCGACCATGGGGCCCCAGCTGAGTCCGGCATTGTTTCCACTTACTTGTGCTTGGCTCCTCTCCGTCTTCTTTCCTGTCGACCTCACTTGGTCAACTCTGGTTCTCTTCCGACCCTGACGGTATTGGGGTATCCGAGGCCTAGGGAGTCTCATCCTTTCCTGCCTTAATTGGCCCTTGTCTCATCTTTTCTGATACGCTCCTTCTGCGAGGGGTCAGCTTTCTTTTTCTTTTCATGTTATCTGCTGCCTTCTGCTCAAGGAGGCAGGGTGTATGTAGCCCCACCACTTCTGGTGCACCCTAGATATTGCTACACCCTCAGGGGCTCACGGCTGGTGAGTTCGGGAGTTGGCGACCCCGAGGGATTCCTGAGCTGGGTCCGGTTTTCCCCCTTTTATCCATTACCTGAGGGGACAGACCCTCTCCTCTTTCACTTTCCTATCTGCCTTTCATGGCTCTCCTTCCTTCCAAGTCCCTTAATCGGCATTCTTTGAGGGTTAAGGGCATTTCTTTTCCTCCTGTCCTTGATTTGCCTTATTCTCCTTTTGTTTTCCATTTCTTCTTCTAGTATATAAGTTAGTAGTTATAGTTTACATATCATTATCTTCACGATCACCCCAACCATTAGGGGCCGATAACCTAGATGTTAGTCCCCTTAAAACAACAATTATCATCATCATCATTAATTACAATAATAAACAGAAACTATCTGATTGTGCGAGAATAGCCTCTTATGGCCATATCACGAGATTGTGCGAGAATAGCCTCTTATGGCCATATCACGAGATTGACCAATCGTTTGCTCAGTTTCTAGCACAATAAGAAGGTTCGTACACTTGGTTGACGGAAACTGAGAAGGACGTTAACGAACTGGAAATATCAGATCTGCATGACAGGCTGTGAGGCGTCCATGGTTTTCAGGAGAAACCTCGGAGGAAAGGTACCCCCTGGACTACTGAAAGAAAGGAGTTACACCGGCAGAAAATGTGTCAACCCTCCAGTTGAATAAACGTGGTCTTAAGTAGGCCAATTCGAGAGAAGAAAAAGAAACAAAATTTACGGAAAAACAAAAGTTCAAAAAGGAACAAGTCTTTGAGTAAACGTACACTTGAAAATCACGTCTTGCTACTGGTAACAGTATGATATGGAACAGTTGGCAGCCTGCCCAAGACGTAGTAATGGATTCCTATCGGAGCTGTTGAACTGTAAGCTTTAAGCTTGTCAAACTATGCCTGGATAATTGAGAACAAGACAAAGTTTCCCTTTTATTTTCATGTTTTTACAAAGGAGTGAGCAAACGGCGCACGTCTTCCAAAGAAATTCGAAACATTGATCGAGCTGAACAATATGAATTCGATTCACAAAGAAATTCAAACTTAAGCTTCTATGCCCAATGTTGCGGGTTCAAACCCGGCATTAAAAATCCTTCAGTGTGCCTTCCTTCAAAGCGAAAGTAAAGCCGGCGGTCCCATGTCATAGATTTATGGCATATAAGAGAACCTTCCACTAATTACACTTGTGTGAAGCTAAATTATAGGTTAGATTTGACCAACGCTCTTAGGTTCCAACGTTCGTCGCCAGGAGCCGACTGCGGTGGCATCTAGTGACCAAGTTCAGAACTAGTTGTCGTTGGCGGTGGCGTTTGGTAACAAAAGTAGGAACTACTTGAAAATTGAATGCCTGCAGTCCTTACTCGAATTAAAAGAGATAACACACACTAATACAGTCATCACAATTAACACAGATTCTACACACAGCCAAAGTACACGGGGCTACATGACCGTGTTGTCGCAGCCCCTAAACTAAAGAACCAACCAACCACTCTCTAGGATAGCAGAATTGTTCGAGACTGTTTTTGAATAATTTTGTTTGACTTTTATTTTGACTAATTTGTTGTTATATTTTTGGAATTTTTGAGCTGGACCAAATATGATTGTTTTCTTTTTGGATATTGACTAATTATGATTTTTTGTGTTTGGACGTTTTGAGCGTTTTTGACTGATTTTGATTTTTTGTGTTTTTTAGATTTTTGAGGGTTTTTTTACTAACTTTTATTTTTCGTGTTCTTTTACTTTTTGAGCATTTTTGACTGATTTTGATTGTGTTTTATGGACTTTTTGAGCGTTTTTGACTGATTTTGATTGTGTTTTTGTATTTTGACTAATATTGATTTTTTGTGTTTCTTTTTTTAGATTTGAAGTATTTTTCGTTTTTTTCTTTACTTTTTGAACTTTATGACAAATTTTGATTTTTTGAGCTTTTTGACATTTTGTTTCATTGTTATTTTACTTTTTAAGCCTAATTGACAAATTTTGATTGTTTTTGTTTTTTTTTGTATTTTAATTAATTATGGTTTTCATTTTCTTATTTTGACAAATTAGCTTTGTATTTTAGGACAGCCAAACACTGGTGGTGATTGATCAAAAGGTGGAACTGTCGAACGCTACCATTCTAGGGTTAAGCATGCTATTAGAAGTCTCAAGCAGTTAAAGACAAACTAATAAACAAACTGTAAGAAATGACTGAAGCCAGAAGCCTTACCTGGCAGCAGCATCCACCAGAGCCTTCTCGTCGGGACTGGAGGCCTGGTAGTCCAGCTGGGTCCCCGCCACGTAGTTGTTGTTGGTGAACGCTGTTCCAGGCTGCACAGAGTGACACAGAGCCAACCCCAGGAAGAACTGCTCCAGCTCCGTCTGCAGCAAGTATTCACATTCTGGTTCTTATAATGCCATGTTATGTTATTGGTAGAGGTGTTAGTTTTTGTTAATTCGCGATAAAACGAAAAGTCATATTTAGAGGTTAGGATGTTTTATTTTCACGTATTTACATGTTTCGTGCCGCCCAGGAGTGTAATTAAATCGCGAAATAACGCGAATTTTGTGAATAACACCACAAATACCGCAATCTGCGAAATAAAAACAAATTTTCATATTTTTTCCCCACACCAATCCGAACATTTTTGTCCACAAGCCGATAATCGAATTTGGTTGGTGTTCAATTCGAGAGAATGATCGATTGTATAGTTTCGCGAGGGGTAATACTACGATATACGTCATATTACGATATACTGTCGATATTTTCGTTACTCGTTGGATTTTAGCGCTGTGGTAAACAGCTGTTATATCGCAGCGTGAATAGTTTGGCCGACTACCTCCAAAAGGTTATGTGATAGTTGTTCATAATGTAAACTACGTTTGCCTCCTGTTACATCGGTAGCGAGTGTAAATTATAGTAGAGAATTCTATATAATTTAATAAAAAGTGCGCAAATTGTGCGTTATCATCGAAGCTAGTGTGTTATTTGCGTGAATCAGTTGGCGACCACGTGTTCGTCGTATTAGTTCCGAACTTAGCAGTACAGGAAGATGAGACGCGACGTAATTTAAATATTATGACACGAATTCAGAAATAAATTTTGCGTGTGGTTACGAATTTATACTGGCGTGTGACTACAGTCAACCGTGTGATAACAGTGTTTGTTACTGCGCATCGCTCAGTTGAGTTTAAAAATGCCGAAGGTAGCTGTTTCTGCCACAGACAGACTTAAAGAATATAAGAATGAAGGATTTATAATTTCTTGTGGCATTCTTATGTGCAAATATTGTGATTGTCGGTTAGATTATCGCAGGAAAGATGCGTTAGACAAACATTGCAAATCGGAGAAGCATTCAAAACGCCGAGAAAATTCGCGTCTTGAAGTTAGTGTTCCTAGAGTGGCCACCTTGAAAGAAACATTATCAAATGCTAGTCATGTGAAGGATATGAAAGAAGAGTTTATTTTGGACACTACTACTGCGTTTGTGAAAGCTAATATACCAGTAGAGAAACTAGACAATCCTGCTATCCGTACTTGGTTTAATAAGTATGTTCGCGGAAGTGGAGATTTACCATCAGCAAATCAGATTCGTCAGAAATACATCCCCATGATTGGCGAAAGAAGGAGGGAAGAAATTAGGGAAGATATAAAAAACAAAGACGTGTTTCTGCTATGTGACGAAACAACTGACAAGAATGGTAGGTGTGTTTTCAACATTCTTTTTCGTCCATCAGTACCATCAACTGAAATGAACACCCATCTGGCTGCCTCTGTTGTTCTAGATTCTGCCAATAGCGTAAATTGCTTCAATGCGATATTAGACACCTTGAATTCCTATGAAATTGAACGGGAGCATGTAGGGGCAGTAGTTACGGACTCAGCACGCTACATGACAAAATGTGTAACTACTCTTCAAGGATTGATTGAAGAATTAAGTCATGTCCAGTGCTGGGCTCATAAAGTCAATCTTATCGGCTGCGTATTTGAAAACGAGCTGGACGAATTGAACATGTCTATAGTAAAGACAAAGAATGCCTCTTTAAATACGCGAAAAAGAAAAAGCAATTACGTTGCATTTCTAAGGGAGAAATATGAAAACACAGAAAAAGAGAATGAAATTCTAGCTTTCCCAATGCCTGCATGTACAAGATGGAATTCATGGTTTAAGGCTGCAATGTATATGGCCATGCATGTGGAAGATCTGGTAGAATTTTTCAAAACATTGGAAGATTCAAATTCTGGGGTCAATTTTTTCCAACAAGCATCGACTTCAACAATACAATTTATACAATTACAAGCATTGTATGTTTCTGTTGTTGGTGCCTCTCTTATGGACTTGCTTAATTTCTTGGAGGGATCTAAGTACCCAACAATTCACTTACTGGCTGGGAAGCTAGATGACCTTGAGGTAAAGCTCAAGCTATTAGGCGATGGTGGAATGTTCAATCATACGATCCTCCAGAACTTGGAACAGCTTCCTCAAAAGATGCAGATAAAGGTTAAGTCCAAGCTTACATGTGTTGCCCAGTCAGCTCTAGTGAAAGTCAGGACTTTAAGGACCACGGATCCAGCCAGGAAGACTGTAGAAGCCATCGGGTCATTGTTTGATCCTCGGCATGCACCTAAGAACGTATCTCCCACAGAACTGCTCCAATTTAAGAAGAATGCCCCATTTCTTACGAAGATGGAGTCTCAACAGTTTTTAGAAGCTCACAGCATTTACCTGACTGCAATCAAGAACCAACTGTGTCATGAAGATAATGTGAATGTTCCAGAGATCCTCATGGGATTAAGGCCTGCTCACCGAGACTATGCAACAGCTGCATTAAAGTGTGTGTGGTATCCTTGTTCAAATGTGGATTCTGAAAGGTCATTTTCGAAATACAGTCTCATAGTAAGTGATAGGAGGCGAAAATTGACAGCTGCAAATGCTGAGACTTTAACCATGGTCTACTTCCAGTGATTTCACCGCAGTATTTGGATAAAACTGAAAAAGGTATTCACTGAAATGTGTTTCGAGATGGTGAATGTAAAATAAAAATGTGACTTCCATATAAGTATTATCTCATTCTTCCATAGCCATGATTAACGTTTTACCCTGCTGTTTTGTTTTTTACTTTGTTTTATTAATTGTTTATATTTCTAAATGCACTTATTGTACAAACCTTATCACTTTCCAAATTTTAACATGTCATCCCCCGAAAAAATAATAAAAACACAAAACACCACCTTTTGAATTTTAAATCAACAAATCTTCAAAAAAATAACAACACTTTCTAACACCTCTAGTTATTGGTGTCAAACTGTGCGTCTCTTACTACTGTCAGTAAATAATAAGCCATTGTGATGACTAGGGTTCGCAAGTTTAAGACCTAAACAAGTACAAAATATGCAAGCAAATATGCCCTAAAAACTAGCTAAATATGACCTAAACTATGAAATGTCACATGAATTTTTGGGATAGGTAGAGTATCACTAACATACAGCAAACGTCTTAAGTGCCAAAGCGTGAGATCCTGTTGAAGGCGGAAGCACACTATCGTCATATTCCATGTACAGTGTCTCAATCTAACTCGTCCAGAAAGATGTGCTAAAAGACGTCCGTAGAATCAGGTCTTCTAAACCTGCAATCTGCCTGTTCCGGGAAAAAAAGAAAAATATATCTACTGCACTATTTGGAAATCCTGTGTTTGAAACTCGACGCGTACCTTGTTAACGATGCCTCAATTTAAACGAAATGCTGAAATTATAACCAAATATGACCTTATATCACTAAAATATGACCAAAACAATAAAAATGGCTGAAATATGCATTTATAGGCAACATCAAATTGCTTTAAACGTGGTCAGGGACCCATCATTCAAACTTATTTTTCAGATTTCGGGTAAAATTAGCTCAGGAAAAAATATGACTTTTCCTTAACTTCCGAACCTTAGTGATGTTTGACCTTAACCTCATAGGAAGAAGACCACGAGGAAGACCAAGAAAACACTGGATAGAGACTGTAAGATCAGACATGGAGGAGAGAGGACACAAATGGGAAGATGTCCTGGAACAGAAGATGTATGAATATAGAAGGAGATGTTAGTTATTGTTGTTTTAAGGGGCAGAACTACTATAGGCTACTATTTGCTGATGATGTTGCATGGGTAGCAGCATCTGAAGATGATCAGTGGTCAGTATTCAATTTCCAGAAAGTGGCATCAAAATTCAGCATGTGCATTTCTACTGAAAAGACTGAAGTAATAGCCTTTAAGGGTAAGGACCCTATCCCCAGTAAAATTTGTCTGGAATGTAAAATTTTAGAAAGAGTTGATGAATTCAAGTATTTAGGATATTATTTATCTTTTCAACAAGAACGAGACATAACTGCAAAAATAACAAATTATACCAGAACAACATGAATTATCAATCACATCATGAAGCCATCTCTTGTCCAAAGGCATACACATTAGCCAGACCAACCCTGTGCTATGGCAGAGAGGCATGGACGTTAAGATCTCAGGACATCTCCAGACTCACAGCACACAAACAGCAGGCTATACTAAATGGGATCATAAGAGAAACGAGGATGTGCTGAAGGAACTAAAAGTGAAACCAATAAGTACCTACATTTGTGACTACCAAGAGAACTGGAAGCATCATGTCTAAGGGATGAAATCTGGAAGATTACCAAAGGAGATCCTTCGCTACCAGCCACGGGGAAATAGATCGATAGGACGTCCGATGAAGAGATGGAGGGAAAGTGCAAGACTATAGCGGGACATTTGGCCCAATACTTGGAAGGAAGATGATGATGATGAACTACGAGGTCATCTGCCCCTATAGAAGGACACCCAGGAAACTGGAGAATGAGAATGATGATGATGAGTGTCTGTATTAACGTTTCCTGTAGATTATACGAGGTGCATACAAGTCTGTGTCTTTGGGAGAGTGAAAGGTTTATTAACAGCCAGAAGAATGCCGATCAAACTAATGTTTTGTGTGGAGTGTGGTGTCTTATGGTTCGGAAATATGGACAGTCAGACAGAAAGAACAAAAGGATGTAGAAAGTGTTATACAAGTCTACCGCCTGCGTCTTCAGCTCTTGGTCAGTGTGAAAATGATGACCGGAGATCAGAAATTTCTTGGGGTTCAAATTGCTGGGACCAAGATGAAGACTGTACGTTGGATGATCAAACAGCTCCCAACCAAACTTCTGCAGAACACTTACTGTCCTCGCCTTGCTCCTAGCGATTTCCACCATTCAAAAATAAAGTGTATAGGTAGTAAAATTTTCCGACCATTTTTTGACTCCGCATCTCAAAGCTGGAAAAGAAGATCAAATAACGACATAGGCCTCTTTCACACGGAGCCACGTCTTTGCATTAATTCAAGTGTAGCCTTTCACAAGTGGTGGTGGTGGTGGTCGCGCGCCCAGAATTCCTGGTGGCAGACAATGCGATCTTTGGAGCGGCCAAGTTAGCAGCGCCACGACATGTTTACATTGAGTCAAACGGAGCTTTTCACACGAGACGCGACTTCCTACGCGGCCAGGCCAGACTAAAAAGAACTGTGAAAATATAATGATAACTAATTTTTATACGTAATTTTACTTAATAAATAAGGATCGGAAAATTCTAAGGAAAATATTAGGACCTGTTAATGATAATAGTACTTTCAGAAGAAGACATAACAATGAATTATTTGAACATATAGAAGATTTGGTGAGTGTGATGAGAAAAAGGAGAATGTCTTTCTTTGGACATTTGGAACGGATGGAGCATCATCGACTTTCATATCGAATACACTCATCAATCTCTAAAAAAATTTCCTATTGTAAATGGTCGATGCAAGTTAAAAAGGACCTAACAGAAGCTCGAATCAATCAACCTCTGGTTTGGGATAGGAACCTGTTCAGAAAGGCGGTTAAATCAACCAGTAATCTACACCCTTTAACTTCTGTGATGCCTCGCCCTCACTGCGTGGACGGAAGAAAGGAGAGCTGAACATTCGTCAAGAATGAAGATCTACTGGCAGACAAGAAAACAAGCATTACAGTGATCATATGAGTGAAGAACATCGTGGTCCATTGATGGCCGAAACAACTTAAAATAAAAACTTAATAAATGGAACGCACATTAAAGTAAATCAAAAATGTGCAAATTCTTCTTGCCTCAGTGTTACTAGGAGTTTTTCCTCTGGAGGTGTACTATCTCTCATATTTGTGTCCAAAGATAAAATTAATGATCATTCGTAGGAAGGTGAGAATATTGACTGGATTCTGTCTAAGATCAATATACAGAGTACAAAATATACCTGCAAGAGTGGGTGAATCCAAAATCTTCTATTTTCCCGTTTTCAGCATCTACGTAACCTGATAGATAGACAGCAATTGCTGCTTTTTCCACCTCCATTTCAAGACTGGCTCCTGGCTGGTGGCGTATTTGGTGGCCAGAGAAAATATTGCAAAGACATGGTTGTTCCGTGTGAAAGAGGCCACCCCCATTTCAAGACTGGCTCCTGGCTGGTGGCGTATTTGGTGGCCAGAGAAAATATTGCAAAGACATGGTGGCTCCGTGTGAAAGAGGCCACCTCCATTTCAAGACTGGCTCATGGCTGGTGGCATATTTGGTGGCCAGAGAAAATATTGCAAAGACATGGTGGTTCCGTGTGAAAGAGGCCACCCCCTTTTCAAGACTGGCTCCTGGCTGGTGGCGTATTTGGTGGCAAGAGAAAATATTGCAAAGACATGGTGGCTCCGTGTGAAAGAGGCCACCTCCATTTCAAGACTGGCTCCTGGCTGGTGGCGTATTTGGTGGCAAAGATGTGGTGGCTCCATGTGAAAGAGGTCATGCACTCACTATCAACAATACTCAACATCATCAACTCCAGAAGACTTCAATGGGCTGGTCATTTACTAAGGATGGTCTGTTGTTGTTTGTTTGAGTCTTCAGTCTTTTTACTGGTTTGATGCAGCTCTCCATGCCTCCCTGTCCTGAGCTAATCCTTTCATCTCTACATAGCTACCACACCCTACATCCGAGGCAATCTGTTTAACATATTATTGTAACCTTGGTCTACCCCTACAGTTCTTGTCCTCGACCCTTCCTTCCATAAGTAAGCTTGCTATTCCTGCTATTCAGAAACATCTCTCCTCTCCCACTCGTCTTAATCTACCCATCTGATCTTCATCATTCTCCTGTAACACCACATTTCTATTCTTCTCTTTTCTGCTGCACCAATAGTCCAAGTTTCACTTCCATAGAGCGCCACGCTCCAGACAAAGGCTTTCAAAAATGACTTCCTAATACCTAAATCTATATTCGATGTCCATAGGATGATCTTGGCGGCTTCGGTGGCGTAGTCGGTAGCATGCTGAGCTTCTATGCCCAAGATCGCGGGTTCAAACCCGGCCGAAGTCGTCGGATTTTTTAAGAGCGTTAACAATCCCTCAGTATGCCTTCCTTCAGAGGGGAAGTAAAGTTGGCGGTCCCATGTCATAGATTTATGGCATGTTAAAGAACCTTCCACTAATTACACCTGTGTGAAGCTAAATTATATAGGTTAAGAATGTAAACAACGCTCGGGTTCCTACGTTCGGCGCCAGGAGCCGACTGCGGTGGCGTCTAGTAGCTAAGTTCTGAACTAGGAGTTGTTGACGGTGGCGTTTGGCGACAAAAGTAGGAACTACTTGAAAAATTCAAAGTCTGCAGTCCTTAATTGAATTAAGAAACAGAAACTCACACTAATACAGTCATCACAATTAACACAGGTTATCAGACAGATTCTACACACACCCAAAGTACACGGGGCTACATAACCGCGTTGTCGCAGCCCCTAAACTGAGGAACCAACCAACCAACTAGGACGGTCTTACACATCTTTAAAGAAGAACCAAGAGAAAAAAGGCCAGTAGGAAGACCACGAAATTCCTGGAAAAATGAAATCTCCAAACTTTGTAGACATCTGAATGTGGCAAGGACTCTCCCAAAACAGAGTTCAGTGGAGACATTTTGTGAGATCGGCATGGGATTTTCGTGTCCCATAGAAGCCTTCTGAGTGAGTCAGTTTTTAGCCACTTCTCCCTTTATCTCTTCTTGTTTTTAGCCTAATTTTCTCTTTTTGTAAAATTGAGGAAAAAGTAGACTTATGAGATCGATCCGGGAAAATGTGTGTCTGTCCACCCCCCACTATCAACTCCTAAACGGCTACAGCTATCGAAACCAAATTTGGTAAGAGTAAATACCTATACATGAATATGTCACAGCCATATTTGAAATTGATGTCAGTGCTACCAACTGCTGAAAAATTGCAATTGAAATTTGGGCTCTATGTTGGATATCTCAGAAGTTATGCATGCAAACTATTCCAAAGTAGTCCATACATACCAGTGTTGCCAACATGATTCTAAGCCTGCCAATAGGTCCAATTTCTAAATGCATGTAACTTCTATACTATCGATTGGACCAAATTTCGTATGTACTATGTGTACTACAACAGATATGACTGTACGTATTCTAAAGAGCTGGGCTGCCAACTGTTGATAAATGCTCTGTCTATGTTTTAACCCTAATGTCAATATATGAGAAAGTATGCAAACCAACAGCTCTAACACCTTAGTTTGGTGTACCTTATATACATCAGTGCTGCCAACACGATTCTAAGCCTGCTGATAGGTCCAGTTTTTAAATGCATATAACTTCTATTTCAACCAAATTTCGTATGTGCTTTGTGCACCATAACAGTTATGGGCTGGGGGACCTACCGTGAACGTGTCCAGCTGCTGTAGACTCCCCTCCGCCCCACTAGGCGGCAGCACGAACAGTTCCCCCTCCTGCTCCAGGTACGCCGAGCCCGCCACGGAGCAGCGACGGAACTGCATGTTGTTCTCGGTGAGCGTGCCCGTCTTGTCGGTGAACAGGTACTGCACCTGGCCCAGCTCCTCGTTGAGGTCCGAGCTGTTGCACACGGCCGGCTCGTTGGACACCGGGCAGTACATGTCCACGTCCCACTCGAAGAACAGCGAGCCCAGGAACTTCTGCATCTCTAAATAAATATCACATGGCCAAAGGTCCCGGGTTCTAATCCGGCCAAAGCCTGGATTTTTTAAGAGCATTAAAAATCCCTCAGTTTGCCTTTCTTCGAACGGGAAGTAAAGCCGGCGGCCCCACTTTTAAGATTTGAAGATAACGTCTTTCAAATGATGCCCATCTTTTGCCATGCATTCTTCCAGTCTTGCACTGAAGCTTTGCATAGGCATTGTGCTTCAACTGCTGGACAATAACCATTTTATACGGATGAAAATGCAAATCGAAACGTAATATTCGTCTCACTGTTCGATCAGACACTTGCAAAGCAGCCGCCGTGGACTGGTTTCCACAGCTTGTCTCACTCGCTCAACATTTTCTGGTGTCCTGGCTGACCTTGGTCGGCCTGTCGACGTACGTTTTAAGGCTGAACCTGTAGCTCTAAAATTACTCACCTATAACAAAATTGTGTTACCAGATGGAACGCGTCCTCTTCGACTCGCTCAGCCGTACAACGACATAAACCGTCAGATCTTTTTGCCGCATGGCAAAAGATGGGCATTATTTGAAAGACGTTATCTTCAAATCTTAAAAGTTAAAATCTATTGTTCTTTCATGTTTTCCATTAATTGACATGTACACATTGCTGTTATAAGTAATAAAAGAGTTTGTATCATTTAAAATGTTTGTGTTGTTGTGATTTAAAAACCGTCAGATCTTTTTGCCGCTCCCTGTATATAGATTACTTGTGTATTTATGGCCGGGACATTGGATGGATCGCATTACATTAGCAATATTGATTACAGTAAGATTGCGAGGATGCTCACCGATGGTGACGTACAGCGAGATGGGGATGATGTAGTTGTAGAGGATGAAGAAGGACAAGAGGTCCTGCACTATGCTCCGAGCCGTCACCTCTGGCGTCTCGTTCCCGGTGAACAGGGCCAGCGCTGCAACACAAACATGGGATACTTTAAGAACTTGTTTTCTTGTCGCCAAGAATCACTTTCTCTTGAACTGCAGTAAAACCTGCCTTTTCTCACGTTTATGATTTACAAAGGGTTGAGTTTTAATAAGACAAAATAGACTACAAAGAAATGCTGTATTGTTGCACAGGATTACTATGAAATAATTCAAGTTTTTCCGACTTTAAACAACACAGTTAATTCTCCAGCCGGATGTTTGTTTTTCTCGTGTTCTTCAATAACTTTAATTTTCTCTTGCAGTGTACGTGCCTTATGTTTAGAAGCCATTGTCACTGAATTACAGTACAAAGTGAAGAGTACACCTTCACAGATCACTCAAGTTCACTGTTTTCTTCAATCACAAGAGGGTTGGAGAAAGTAACGGTGAAATGTAGCATACCTGCTGCATCCTTCAGGAAAAATTAGATTTAATGTTTCCTAGAAGTTTGGTGCAAGAGTTATATACCCCGTCAGGAATAGAACCCCAGCCTGTGTCTTCCAATAAATTTGTTTCTAAATGTTATTACTTCTCATATTCAAAAACGCAAGCTATATTCTGTAAACTTGCTTCAGCATACAGAACGCACATATTTAAGACCATCAAAGCTGGCCAAGAAAGTAAACAAGCCGAACCATGTATTCTTACTTGAAGAAAACACGAGAGATTACTGTAGATAACGATATTGAGAAGAGCAAGCTGTCTCCAAGTCCCTCACAAACAATTCTTGGAACAGTAAGTTATTTTCCTGCCTCTCAGAATTTCTCAGAATCGCCTGATTCCGAGAAAACCTGAGCGGCGCAAAGCATCCAACTTCCCACGAGCCATACTCTCCTACTCTTTGCCAAGTTTACCCTCTATTGGCTATTCTCTAATTAAGAGGGCTTGCTGATTGGCTCTTAGTTCGGAGAGACTCGACTGTGATCGTTGTTTCTCTAGTGTAAGACATCATCTCTTGCATTAGAATTTTAACGAGTAATGTAACTGTATAACAGAAGGCTCCATGCCTTGTATATAGTTAACAACTGTAAATGTATTTGTTGGTGGTCGACCAATAATAAATAGCATTCCTCAAGTTCATTTGAATTAAGATATACTCAGACTCGAGGAGAACCTGTGTGGACCTTGTCTTAACAGTCCATAAAGGTGAATATGAATTGTTAAGCAATTGCTGTTGTCTCAACCGAAGAGCAGCAAACTTAACTGGAGTCCCGTCCGGGATTCGAGCAAACTTAACTCAAGTACAGTCGTGCTAAATATTTAGTAGTCTACATAGCTTTGTATTATGCATAAGATAATCCACCTTAGTCAGGTTATTTACGCCTACAGTTCCGGAATTTCTTTCCGTTTCCGCGTTAGGCAGTTTTCCGGTTTACAGTGTCATTTTACATAAGAAATACTTCCGTTCTGAATGTTGTTTTCCGTTTGTCCAGGTCTCCGGTATTTAAAGGGTCTGCTTTAGGCAAGTTTTACCGTAGAATTGTTATTTTGTCCCCTGTTTGTAATTTATAATCAATCACAGTATAAATCGTTGTAACAAAACACAACACAGTGGACAGGAAGAGGATAGAAACAGAGGGAGGGATGGAACAGCAGTCTCAGAGGTGCCAACTATTACGGATTTCACCTCACGATTACGGCATTACGGTCAAAGGAGAAATTATTACGGAAAAGTGACATCACGAAAAGAAAAAAAAGTTAAGTTACAGGGTGTGTACTGGTAACGAAAGTTACAAAAAAGTAGGTAATTTTACAAACAGATAACGAAAGTAACGAAAAGTAGCTAATATTTATGTCTGGATAGTTGGAGGTAACGAAAATTCGCCGAGGTCGGTTTGAATCACTTAAACTCGCGCCATTAGACTCACAGATTGCGATGGAATAAGTTTCACGCAAGCGCCGTCGATTGCGGAAGCTATATTTTTATCACAGAACTAGCAGGTAATGTGCCAATCATATTGTGTAATATGATATTCTTTACTATAGGTTGCTTCCGGGTAGGGCAAAGGTGGTGTCCTTATCTAGAAAGGAGGATCATGCTTTGGATTTGATGCGAACATTTTTGAGTGGGAGGAGGAGGGGAGGGAGGGATTACTGATAACCCACTTCAAAGGATGGCACCTCTGCAGTCTTCTGTCTTCAGATAAATGGAGTGAACAACAAGCACAAGGTAAGTGTAACTGGAATGGCTCACCCTCTGGGTACTTTGCTTCTTGTCGGTATTTGAGCAGGAGACACACCAGCACTTCAATTATCAACAGCAGCAGGAAGAAGATTAGGAACTTGTTGATAGACCTGCAACAACAACAACAGTCTGCTAGCTACAAATATTACATCTATACAGGATGATCGTAAAATGTCTGTACAAACTTGAGGAGGTGATTCCTGATAGCAAAATGATTAGAAAAGTTGATAAGAACATGACGCACCCCCAGTGCAAGACTGCCACAAGTCAAAAAGGACACGTTTCCAGGAAAAGCATTTAAACATTTTGAGCTAATAGGAAAAATATAAATATTTATATAGTTAAAGTGAAAGTAACGTATTACTAACTTCTAACATTGTCTAGTACTGTGTCATAACATAGAAAGTTCTTTCATGGATTGTAATTATGTGTTTTAATAAATAATAATAATAATATTGAGTTATGGCAGTTTTATATTCTGTGCCGTAGAATTGTTATTCATAGGATCTGAGTTGTGGCAGTTTTACAGGACATGGACTTGATCATAGACATTTATAAGTAGCACATACTTCAAAATTCGCGTGTTTTGACTTGTGGCAGTCTTCCAGCGGGGGTGCGATGTGTCCAGTAGATGAACTGTATTATATTGAAGGTTGCGCTGTTGGAGCTCAGTGGACCGTAATGCAGGCTGGACGCTTGCATTGCATCCATCTTTTGTTGTTATATGGTTCATAAGGCCTTGGAAAAATCAAAAGGATTGGTAGTGGGAGGAGAAGTACTGATGACATGGCTGTTGTAGCAGAAACGGAGGAACAGCTCCAGGTAATGATAGAGAATATTTGAAGTGTGGGCAAAGAGTTTGGAATGAAAATGAACATTAGCAAGACCAAAGTAATGAGAGTACGAGGGTAATCCCAAAAATAAGGTCTCCTATTTTTTTATAAATACAGAACTCTGTTCAGGTGGCTGTTGGTCACAATATTGCGAAGAGTGCTTCCCGCGCTGGGGCACTTGGTCTAGGCTTGGCAGCCATTGAGAATAGAGCTCCCGTTGGATGTTACCCCCAAGCGCAAAGTGCACACAGTTATTCGGTTTTTGAACGCAAAGAGTACTGAACCGATTGAAATCCATCGCTAATTGACGGAAGTGTATAGCGAGTCGGGCATGGATATCAAAAATGTTCGTAAGTGGTGTACAGAGTTTGCAGCCGGTCGGACTGGAATTCACGATGAACAAAAGAGCGGGAGACAGTCGTGAAGGTTGAGAAAATTATGCGTTGGCATCGGCGGATCACCCTGGATGGTCTCTGCACTTTGGTTCCTAAGGTTTCCCGAAGTGGTCACAGAATTTTAACAGAAAAGGTTTAAACATTCTCCACGACAATGCTCATCTACACGTCGCCCGGCAAACCGTTGCTCTATTGCAGCGGTTTCAGTGGAACATCTCCCCCCACCCACCCTATAGTCCCAACTTGGGGCCCAGAGACTCTCAATTGTTCCCTAAAATGAAAGAACATTTGGCTGGAAAGCGATTCAGCACCGACAACGAGGTGAAAGATGAGGTTCACAACTTCCTGAACAGCATGGCGGCGAGCTGGTATGACATAGGCGTACAAAAATTGTCACAGCGTCTACAAAAATGTATTGACCGAAATGGAGATTATGTAGAAAAATAGCTGGATGTTCAATCTGTGAAAGATGTAAAACATTGTAGAAATAAACAGGTCCATGTATTTATAAAAAATTGGAGACTTTATTTTTGGGATTACCTTCGTAGGAAAAGAAGAAGACACATGTAATATAACAATAGTTGGAATGGCATTAGAACAGGTACAATCATTCCAGTATTTAGGAAGCTTGCTAACCTCCAGCGTAAGTGAGACACAGAATCTTCATCGGGAAGAGAGCTTTCCGCAGAGTGAAAGTTCTATTAACAGCCAGAAGCATACCGATCAAACTTAAGAAGAGGTTTGTGTGGAGTGTGGTGTCTTATGGGTCGGAAACATGGACAGTCAGACAGAAAGAACAAAAATATTTAGAAAGTTTTGAAATGTGGTTATGGAGAAGAATGGAGAAAGTGAAATGGATCGATAGAATGAGAAATGAGGAGGTGCTAAGAAGGGTAGGAGAGGAGAGGAGCTTCACGAGGATGATAGAGAAGAGGAAAAAATCTTGGATGGGACACATACTACGTAGGAATTGTCTATTACAGTCGAACCTGCCCTAACGGACACCCTTATTCAGCGGACACCTGCCTATACGGACATTTTTCCTTGGAACCGATTTTATTTTACATAAGACAAGTGTTAAATTAGCCTCATTTCAGCGGACACCTTGAAGTCCCGTCCACTTCAGTTAAGCGGACACTTCAACGCTGCGAGACATTTTTTACACCGGACCATGTCATCCTTTCTTTTAAAACCATTCTGCAGATATACGGAAATCCCTCTTGAATGTCTGTACTGCACCTATTTCGAGTCAAAGGAGAGAGAGAGTGAAATGCAGGCTACATGGCAATGCTGTAGTAGCCGTAAAGTTAATTCTTCTATACATTCCTCTTTCCAAACCTTTTGTTATGGTGTTCTACCTACTGGTGTACATTCCGAGAATTCTAATTGTCCAGGATTGCTGCCAGTGACTGTTTACTCACGAGTTACCTGGGGATTTTCTTCCCTGCTTGCATCATTCTATTCATAACTCAGATTGCCACCGATAAGGTCGAGCTCAGGTAGTCAACTTGAGAAGGATACAGTACATGTACTAATTAGTGAGACAGAAATACCGTAGCATTTCAGTCGTCAAGTAAACATGAGTAACAAGGGACGAACGTCTTTAGACCTCGAAACAAGAAGAAATGTGATTGTAGAAAGTGACAAGGGACTTTCAGTGAGAAAGCCTGCCGAAAGATTCAAATGGGGGAAAACTCAAATAAACAAATAATCAAAATAAAGATGTGTATGTTTCAGGTGGATGTACTTTGCCGTTAAAATGTTCGATTATTTTTACAAACTTGTTTCAGTGGACACCTCTCATAGCGGACATTTCCCCTCGGAACCTACGGTGTCCGCAGAAGGGAGGTTCGACTGTACAAAGAATCATGGAAGGAAAAAGAGGTAGAGGAAGAAGAAGGTTTGGAATGTTAACTGATGTGAAGAGAGGAAGAAGTTACAAGCAAATGACAGAAGGTGCTCAGCACAGAGAGGAATGGAGGATGGTCAATTGAAACCTGTCTGCGGACAGATGTACTGAAAGAAGAAGGTTCATCTACTTTGGACAATATGAACTTTTGGTTCCTTAGTGCTACGTGTTAAATCTCTCAGTATGGCCACAGCAAGTCTGGCGATTGGAGGTTTGAATCTGACAGTGTTGATTCTTCCACACTTTCACTGGACGAGAGAAACAGTACACGCACAGGGTTGATGACCAAACATGTTCCTTCACCACGTCAAGTGTGAACAAACAGTTTACATTTACCCTGGTTAGCATAAGACCGTAACATAGCTCCGACATTTGTCCCAGTCAAGTACTTGAAAAATCTGCAAAAATGATGAATTTACAAAGAAAGGAAAAAGAGAGAAAGGAGAAATTTATTTTGATAAGAGATGATAATCACAACAGTGCTTGCAACGGTGGGTGAGTGGTTATCGTGTCGGACTACCAACTCCAAGCTTGCAGCTTCGCTCCTGGCTGTTCAAAAGGCGACAAAGATCACGACACCATGTCATACAATGTTGGCATGTTAAATAACCCATTTGAATTCAGTAGGCCGTGTTCATAACGGCAAAATTAATCTCGGGATTTTCTGCCAACACAAAGTTCCTCATTTCTCTACTAGAAAGCGCTGTAGTGTCAAGGAGCTTAGATATCTAACCTCCTTGACTTTCATAGCGTTCCAAGGACGACTAAATTCGACATGCAAGCTGCTCTCTGAGTGTCAACTAACAAAGCTTGCACCCGGCACGCGAATCCATACAATATTACTATTATTATTTATAACGTTGTTTTTTTTTATTATTTTTTACTTTGCAACTTTTTATCATCCATCTTTTCACCTGTATTCTCAAACATAGGTGTTATAGCCTAAGTGTAATGGATCTGATGATGATCGCTTGATGATCGAAACTGGTCATCCTAGTGTATTTATTAATCTCATGTAATTTATTTCAGGATTTGGACATAACCCAGCTCTTTTTGGATACATTGATGTTGACCGACTGAAAAGCACCAAAGTTTTGTTTGCTTAGGCAACACTGAAAAATGGCTTCAAACCTCACAATGTATTTTAATAGGTTTTTATTGTTTTGTAATGACGTTCACCAAAATGGTGAAAACACTAGACTAAGATTTTGCTGAAAGGGCTGAAGAAGGACCGTTAGAGGTCCGAAACATGTACCCGAAGAGAACGTAAAGCCTCAAACAAAGTTGGTTGTGTTGCATAGTGGAAAGAAAGATTTAGTGCATTGCAGTTTGATTGGAAGCGACAGAATGACTCACTTCTCCACCGTGGAGAACTTGTTGCTGGTCAGCTTGGAGTTGAGAGCCAGCTTCGTCTCCTGGCCCGTGTACACAGCACATCCTGAAAACAGAACACATTATCCAGGTAACCAATCCACGAGTCTATGTTTGTCTTTCTAGTATACAGCAGGGGTCACCAAACTATGACCTGTGGGCCAACACCGGCCCGTGACCCTCACCAATCCGGCCCGTCATACCTTATTTTGATTAGGCTACATTGTAAAATTTACAATTTGATCTAAACACAAAAAACATATTATAGGTTATAAATTTGCATTTGCATTACTATGGGAAGACTATATATATATATGACTTTTACATTCATGAAGAAATATAAAAAACCATACACCATTTGACAAGTAGAGAGAAGCTATTGATGCCGTTATTCAGCTACAAGAATCTTGCTTTCATTGTATTCATAACGTTTGGATAAATATTAGAATTGTCCCCTATTGCACATCAGGCATTTCTCCTATACAAATCACACCGAATTCTCCATCCTATACATCAAGGTTAGTTACATAGTAACTGGTTGGCACCTATTCAAAATATTGAAACTCCGTATTGAAGAAAGATTTAGCTTATTCATTCAAGCACTGAACTGAATTAATTATTGATTTTAGAACTTAATTTTCTAAATTATTTTATGTACCTTTGATGAAATTGTTATTATAGAGCTTAGCATTTATTTACAATCACCAGCAATATTTCTCGCTTTTTAACTACATTTTGAAAATTATTGTTAAAGGACCAATATTATATTTTATTTGATTTAATACTCAATTGTAAGGATACCCATTTTAGTATTTTATGTCATTTTATTACAATTTAATTTCTTATTTAGATTTAAGTACATATATACTATTTTGGTTTGATTCTTAATTGATTTTCATTTTATCATTTCAAATGATCTTGTCGACTTCATCGTTATGGTTAGGTCTACCGTTATGCGTCACTATGTTGTGCATATGCACAGAGTCTGAGTTTACGGAGATGGCGAGTGCGTGATGTTATGCAGCCCCCGCGTGGGAAGCCTAAGCTAAAGGGTAATGGAGTCTGAGTTTACTCCTGGGGTCTGGCGTTATGCGATACGGAGACGGCGAGTGCTTGACGTCATGCAGCACAGTGTGAGAAGCCCACCTGAGCCTTTCTAACATTTGTAGCATGCGTCATTTGAAATGATATAAAGTCTAGTCTCTCAGACTCTATCTTTTTTAGCTGAAGATGACCTCATTGAAGGTCGAAACATGACCTACATATAAAAAATACATACGTGTGGAGTATTGATTTAATGTAAGTAAATGATATAATGTGACATGAAAATGACCATGTTAAGCCTGTTCCTTATTGCAATATTTTCTCAACGATAGGCTATCTTTCCACAGCTTCTTCAAATTTGTACTTCATTACAACCATTTTGAAAAATCCCATCTTAACCTCAAAATTTTTATGTACATAATATCCACATCACTGTTTCCTTCTTCAAACCGGTTTCATATCAAGATTTATTTATTTCAAATTATCATATTTTTGTAACAGAACTGATTTTTAAAATTTTTAGTGAATGTGTTTTTTAGTTTTTTAACTCCTAAACTATTAATTTATTAGAAATATTTTTCAGAACAACCTACTTTCATGATAAAATATTTCATGTACTGTCAGTCTTGCTTCTATGTTGACATTGTTTGCACTGAGGAAGACCACAATAAATAGTACAAATTAATATTCACTTAAGGTTTTTGATCTTCATATAAATTATAATCAGCTTTTTTTATTTAACAACCAATTAAGAAGCACAATACAATAACTGGCATACGTAATGTAATGTAATTATTGACATGAGATTTATCCTAAAATCTTAACATATGTGAAATACATCGGTACCGGTAGCCCCTAATTCTCATAATTAAATTATTCACTATTATTATTATTATTATTAGACTACTATGATTTATGCAGCTGTAACTTCCCACTGAAGTTCTGAAACAAGTTTACTGTGGAAATTATCAGCAGTGACTTCAAATGATCCTTTTCTGATAAGTAGTGCCGAGAGCTGATCAAAGTGTGCGTATGGGAAGGCATTAAGCACTCGAAAAGAACTATTCATTTTAATGTTGCAAAACTTAGAAATGGCGATCACAGTGTTCCTCCCTGAATTACTAGCTACTGTTGCTGTGATAAGCCTTAAAGTACAGTAGAATTGTAAACTAATATGCGGATATGAACTACGAGTTCTCTGTCGTGATGATTAAAAGCTATAACTACAACATAGCCTAATAGTTCCAGGGGTATATATAGAGTTTTATTTCGGGGGGTGCCCAACCGGGGGTTAGGGGGCATGGTATAGGCCCCAAATAATAGGGGGTCCGAGGATCTCCCCGGGAAACTTTTGTATAATTTGGTAAAATGATGAGTTTTAAGGCTATCTGGCACCACTTTTTCAACCAATTTGTTGTGATGATCTATGTTTGGTTAATGTCAAACACAACTAAGACCATTTTATGTTGGTACCTTTTATTAATACAATCATCTTGCTCACTTGATAGTGCTTACATGGAGAGATTTAACATACGGTAACTGTTTTGATTTACAACTTACACTATAATATAAAGTCAAGGTTTCTTAAAGCATTACCAAATCGGTTCATAACTTTATCGTCAGTGAGATGTATGTCTCTGTGAATAGATAACAATACTAGACCGTTGAGTCTGTTTTCAGAAGTAGAATTTCTTAAGTATGTTTGCAACCAACTCAAACTCCGTTCGGCAGTACCGGTAGCTACAGCGAGAGGCAAATTCGCCAAACATTTGATAAGGGCATAAAAGTTAGGGAAACAACTTTAGTCACACGCAAGGGCACTTGTTGCTATTCTTGGTAGCTTCATAAGAGCGAAGCTACTGGAGAGTAATAAGAGGTTAAGAGCAAACTGATTGTCACACTGTTTACGTCGCCTCGCTTTGCAACGTTGCCATACGTCTCTTAGTAACAATAGTAGGCTACATGATAAGTATATTGGTTTTTACTGTTTTAATTCATAAACAAATATTATATGTGACAAAAATTTCGGGGGGGGGGGGGGGGGAACGCCCCTGAATAGTACATTATGCAACGTGCTTATAATGGCAATAATTAAGATGCGACTATGTTTATGAAACGAGCAAAGCAAATGCACACGACTGTTTATGTTCGACGATAATTATAACTATTTTATGTTCGAACATAAATATCTGTCGAGATTTCACCAGTTTTATGTACTGAACAGAGCGCATGGGACGCAGAGAATGCCTTGTATTTGACCATGGCCTCCTGGAATACCCCACTATGATAGTAGCCACGCAGTGAAATTTAAAATAGGAAGGCCGTGGAAGTCAGTGCAGGTGCGATGCTATTCTTGCCTAATTGGTCTCACAATTTTTTTTGAGCTCTATTTGGTGGGAGAAGCTGTGTCATAATTAAAAATAGTGTTATAATGACCCTCATTATGATACATATAATATTTACATTTCGACATTGTTTGTCCACTAGTAATGTGTTCAAAGCTATCTTTAAAATGGAAATAGCCAACTGACCAAACACAAAGCTTGTGCCACAATAATTCATCGACATGCAGATGTGATAACCTACGTACAGGCCTCTGGAATAACTACCTAACTTTGTAATACTTTTTAGGTAGATTTCATTAGAAAGCTAACTATTGCAATGGGTCCCATGTTTCGACTTCCGGAAAATTTCGACATATCTTCGCGTTTCACATCCCCCAGACCCCAAAACCACCGTCAGTTCAAAAGTTTATATATAATTTATGTATGTATATATATATATATGTATATCAGTTTCTTGTGGACACGATAACTGCCGTAATTTTGCACCAATCAATTTGAATTTTTTTACCGAATATGTATACCTATAAAATCTCGGTCGAGTTCGTTACTGGGCTAAATCGGTCGAAGGGGGTGAAAATGGGGGGCTTTTTTCGAAAAAGTGGAATATTGCTATAACTCTCTTAATATGTGAAATATCGAATCCGTTCAATGTTCATACTATGTGTCGGATAAAGCCCAAAAATTTATGATTGAAGAGTTTTTTTATAGCACCAACCATTAACCAAAGGGGTGGGAAAAAATGTTTTTTTCGGGAAACATTAATCATATCTCTCTTAATAGGCTCAATATCAAAACCGTACGAAATGGACAATATTCCCCTAATAATTACCTAAAACTTTTGTCTGAAAGAATTTTTGATATGACCCAACATTATGCCAAGGGATGAGAAAAATGATTTCGGAATTATAAGAAAATGCCAAGAGCTATCAGTGGATGCCAAGCCAACAATGCTAAATTGATGAGGGATGAGCCATCAGACGTTGCCAAGATAACGCACTTGCACGAGATCAGATTCAGATTTCCATCTGACTAAGTGTGAAGCGGCTTCGGTGACGTAACTGGTAGCATGCTGAATGTCTATGCCCAAGGTCGCGAGTTCAAAGCCGGCCAAAGTCGTCGGATTTTCTAAGAGCGCTAAAAATCCCTCAGTATGCTTTCCTTTTGGAGGGGAAGTTCCAACGTTCGTTGCGAGTTGCTGGTTGCGGTGGCATATAGTAGCCAAGTTCACAGTTAGGTGTCGTTGATGGTAGTACCTGGTAGCAACATTAGGAACTACTGCTTGAAATTGACCGTCTGCAGTCCTTACCTGAATTACAGACTAATACAGCCATCCCTAAGTACACGGGGTTACATGACCGCATTGTCGCAGCCCCTAAACTGAGGAACGAACCAAAATCTCTGCGGGAGATAGAATTTTGCGTGAAGAAGTAACAAACCGTTACATAGTTACACATCAGTGTCGAAACCTTGCATAAGGACAGTGTGACCACAAGTATAAAAATGGACCCCAAATGACAAGAAGGTTACCGTTCCCATAAGACAATAAAATGTTTAAAATAAGCATAAAATGACGAAAAATAAAGTTAATTAAGATCCAATTATAAAATACCTTCTCGCAATAAATGAGGTCTGATCCTTCTACGAAAACCTGCATATTCTGCCTATTTTCGCCTATCCCCAAGTTTGTCCGGTGAAATCTACCTCCGCCTTCCGGCGTGCCGAGAGGACTTTTTTTTTTTTGGCATGGGTGTTCCTATTATTTTGAACTAAGTAGCAACCAATGGTTTTGTCTCACCATCACTTTAGAAGAGTGCAGTGCAAGTAAAAGTCATTCCCTAACTCGAGACAAAACCTTGCACTTTGAACACAAGTGAGTGCATCTTTATGTAACGATGCTCTGTTGGGAACAGAGTAACAGCAGAGTAACACAGCATCAATGTCCGCACATCAACTCTCCTAGACACATAGGAATGGCGGTACTTGAACCTCCTGCAGCTTTAGGGTTTCATGTACACACTTGAGCAAATTATTAGTTTCCCAAAATAACATTTATACTTTTGATGGCTTCAATCAGCAAATATGTTGGCAAGGCGGCGAAATTACTTCCAATGTTAAACCAAGAATTGCCACTAACAGAGGAGCTTTGCTGCTGCAAACTGCCAGACCTTTCGTTTTGATTACTTCACTCAACTTTTCGACTGTCGCATTGGGAGGAAGCGTGGTGTGCCACCCAACAAACTGAGAGCCATCAAGGGGACAACGAAGGTGTGGAAATCTTCCTTCCGATCTCTCCGGAAGGAAACTGTGGTACTGTGTCAACTCCGGATCGGCCATGAGATTGTTACACACTCCCACTTGCTAAAGAAAGAAGACCCCCCTGTGTGTACTTGCGGCGCCCGCCTAACCGTGGCACACATTCTCTTGGAGTGTGTGGATCTGGCCGATCTGCGAAGGACTCTTAAACTGCCTAACACCCTGTCCCTTACTCTCCGTAATGACGGGCCGTCAGCAGACCTCGTCATCCGGTTCATGAGGGAGAGTGGTTACTTTTTTAAGTTTTAATGTCAGTTAAGATTTTTAATTCAGGCTAAGTCTGTTTTATGTTTTTTATTGCGTTCATCTATTTTATTGTTCACTATGCCTTATTTGTTTTATTGTTTTTTACAATCCCCCTTTTGGGGCTCACTGTCTGTTTTATATAAACCATTTTCGTTTCATCCATGGCAGTGAGCTGTTTTTATCTTCATCCTTTCATTTCACTTCATTAGGGGCCGATAACCTCGATGTTAGGCCCCTTAGAACAACAATTATCATCATCATCATCTACTTTTCGTGTGAATTTAGAGCTGAGGGATTTGGAGTCATTTTACTGATGATCCGCTCTTCAAATATTCAAAGATTCATGAATTGTGGATTGAAATCGCCTGACATTCCAAAGTCAATGAAAAAATAGAAAACGTGTCAAGTTCAGGCATCCCTCGCAATCCCCTATTCTGAAAGTTTCCAAACACAATTCCTTATGGGCAAAGGTATAAGTCCCCAGGGGAGGAAACATTACTAAGTAGCGTTACAAAAGATGCCAGCAGTTGGTTAATAAAATGATTTTGAATAAAAAATTGTGATTGATTGAAATTCTTTATTTGATTGTAATAATTTGCACAGTAGGCAGGGAATCCAGTGAAAAGAAAGTATTCTGCTCCCTGAAAGAACAAGGGAATTAGGGAAGAGACACAGGAAAATGAAAGACAACTTGGATATCCTAATATCCAAGAGAACAAGAGGTGGGCTGTGGGACTCACCGTAGACGAACTCTGTGTTTCTCAGTCTTGTTCCTCTGAGGAGCAGGTTCTCTGCGCCGAGCGGGGCGGACAGGCCGAGCGAGAACCTGCGAGCGGGGTCGTCCACCTGACTGAGCCGCACGCTCTTCAGGCTGCTGTGTCCGAGCGGCGGAGCAGTGCTGCGCAGCGGCACGTTCCCGTCCGCCCACACGCAGTTCCCCAGCGGGACGTTGCTCAACACGCTGTCCTCGCGACTCAGGTTGTTGGCGCTCTGCACTCTTCCAAAGGGACCCTCTCTGTTATTGTTAAGACTGGTGCGGAGACTTCTGATGCTCGTCCTCCGCACCATAGCGCCCTGGCTGGTGCGGAACGTCTGGTCAGTCACCACCGTCACGCCGCGGAGACCCTCGGACGGGACACCAGCGGTACGGCTCGACTCATCGTCCTCGAAGTGGCTTCCGTGTGTCCCACTCAGCCCCAGCGGACTAGACAGGAGACTGTCCTGGTCTGGGAAGATCTCGATCTTACCAAAGAATTTGTAGAGGTCTGGTGTCGGCTGCTCGCACTCCACCTCGGCGCGCAGGCTCGCCAACTGCTCTGGCCGCGAGAAGTAGCGGAGCAGCCGTGGACAGAACAGGACCTGCAGGGAACAGCAACACATCACAATGTAATGGCGAAAATATCCCGATTTATTGAGGTGGTTCTTGTTTTAGGGACCAGGACGTTGCAAAGTCTACCTTATACAATACACTCTCGAATATCTGTGCTTGGATTATTCCTGCATCATTCGATAAAACTCAAACGATCCTCCTATAGAAAGATTTGAATCCATTTTTTAATGTTGTCACATTAAAATGAGTACAATCTCAATTATTAAGAAATGAGAATAAAAGTTATTGGCACAGATTTGTTCCTTTTCATGGGTCTGACGATGCTTGCTTCTTGTAAACTTTGCAAATAACCTTTTTCAGGTTGTTTCACAGCTTGTGCTGTGTTGTTTGTGAAAGCTTAGGCCTACAATTTTAATAATAATAATAATATGCAAACTCGAAATAGCCTTTCAAACATTGCACTCAATCTACAACAAAAAAATGCCTGTCCAAAAATACTAAACTATGTTATTATAAAACTGTTCTGACAAGACCAAAGTGATACAAACAGGTGGAGAGGGACCTAGTGAAGATGGGATCGCCAGATCTGATGAATAGAAATGTAATCAGGAATATTGTTCACACAAGGAGATTTGAGGAAGATCTGAAGAAACCAACACGACGTGCATGGTCGGAGGAACAGAAACTACAACAATCCATCCATATGAAGAGTTATTGGGCAAGGAGGAAGGCTAAGTGACCGATTCGCGACAAGAAGAAGAAGAAACTGTTCTGAAGCCAATAGTTATGTATGCAGCCGAATCCCTACCGTATCCCTAAAAGCTAATAAAGGACTCCTCGAAGAACTGGAGAAAAAAGAACACAAAATCGTTAGAGGTATAATGGGATCAAATTACAAGAATGGCATCCAATATAAAAAATCCAACAAAAAGTCTACAGTGAAATAGAGAAAATTACAGAAACGATCCGTAAGAGGCGGGCATGGTATTACGGTCATCTCAAGCAAATGGACGGATTTTTCATTTTTTTGACGGCAGATCCAAAACCACAATTCCCTGGTTTATGAATACTTGAGACAACCTCAAAATGCTGCATCTAAACCCCGACGACGCCTTCAATAGAGATCTCTTCCGCAAAAAGATACTGACTAATGAGCTAACCCGAGACGAGACACCGAACCCGAAAAGAAGACAAGGTACCACCTGGATAGCGGAGCGCAAGAGGTCCATTCACAGAGAATGAGGGAATTCTGGGCTCAGAGAAAGGCGAAGCAAATTGCTAATTGTAGCAAGACTTAACGTGGTCCTAGATGGCCTCAACCAATTATATATATAATAATAATAATAAAAACCTCTGTTCTGTGCTAATAAAAAGATCCAACTCAGCAAAAGCTTACTGTTATTGTTGTTGTTGCTAGTTATTGAAGCATAGTACATATCTGTGAAAAATATTAGCAAATTGGAAGTTAAATTATACAATTGTAAAATACCTTGGAAAATATTAAAATCAAAAGTATTGTCTAATAAATAATTCTGTAAATGTTTAAGGAATATTGCAATAATTGTTAAGATTTGTGACAAAGTGTCTCTACATCAAGACAGGGCAGGGCCAGAGACAATCTAGGCAGGCCGAAAGAAACAACAACAACACAGATTGTAACTTTCTATTTCTGAATTTTAAAACAAACAAAACAATGGTAGAAAACTTAGTAAAAAAGTACACACCTTCATTATTTGTTAGAAGAGGAAGGAGTATGGGACAAGTGAACTGTGACTGTGCTTCTAAAAGTTTTTCATAATCTGGTTGAAACTGATTCTTAGTAGTGCAGCTAAATGGTGGTCTATCAATCTGTTTCTGATGCTATTTTTGCGAAGCTTCGTTATAGAAAACATCTGCTCACAGATATAGGAAGATGCGAACCTGGCAGTTATCTTCTGTGCATGTGATTTCAAGTTTAGGAAGCTTGATTTTGGTAGGGCCTTGTAGAGCTCAATTTTCGAAACGTTGAGGAATAGCTGCTTCTATTCATTGTTACATTGGCTTGCCACGGTGGGCGAGTGGTTAACGTGTCGGTGTACTAACCCCAAACTTGCAGGTTCGCTCCTGGCCGTGGTAAGTGATTTTTTGAAAGGTGGCAAAAATTACAACACCATGTCATACGATGTTGGCATGTCAAAGAACCCATTTGAATTCAGTAGGCCGTGTTCATAATGGCAAAATTAATCTCGGGAGTTTCCGCCAACACAAAGTTCCTCATTTCTCTACTAGAAAATGCTATAGTATTCAAGGAGCTTAGATATCTAACCTCCATGACTTTCATAGTGCTTCAAGAAACAACAAAATTCGACATACAAGCTACCCTCTGGGTGTCAAATAAAGCTTGCACCCGGCACAGAGGCCATACGATATTATTATTATTATTATTGTAACTTTGTAGCTCAATCAGTTCTAGCTTCAACTCTGATTTTAATATTTCACAGCCAACATTAAATGGCATGCTGAAAACGTTCTAGTCCTGTTCAATAACTTTGAAGTCCTGAGATCTTCATTCAAATTCGTCGTGGAGATTTTTCGCACAAAACGCATAAACACAATGAGTTTGAAATAGTTTTTAACTTCTAGGTTCACAGAACAGGAAATATGACCTATGTGTATTTGTAGGTAGTACTATAATTCGTAACCATGTCGCGGGCTGTACTTTACCCATGACTGTTCTTAGTATAAAACATAAGTCCCCGATTCTTGGATGTTACAGGTAATCTCGAGAACCAGTGGATGGATTTTGATGGGGGTTTACACCATTCTGTAAAGGATATCTCGAGGAAGGTTTATGTAGCAAAACTTTAATTTACTGTATGACCAAAGGAAGCCGAGCAGTAACGATTTCAGTGAATAGAGTCAAAGAGAAACCTGTTTACGCTGGGTAAACATTAAAGATACCGGTATACCTATCTAAAACTAAAATATAAATGAAAATGAATTACACAAGTAAGTAAAGAACTATAAAAATGAAATACAGTAGAATGTCGTTTATCCGGACCTCAAACAACCGGAACGTCAATTATGCGGACGGGCAAAAAAAAGCTTAGGTGAATGTACAAGAAGGAGGTTTAACGTCGTTTACTGTCGCAGAAGATGAGGAGAGTGTGATATCTTTTTTCAAAAAGCTTTCTCTTAAGGACTACTGTTACTTGATAGCTGATGGTTGGAACACTGTAACACCACAGAATTTTCGAAATGCATTGAATAAATTGGTAGGAGAACAAGAGACCGTTAAGACCACAAACACTGTTGACGAAGATTTGTATGCAGTGACAAATGAGTTATTCCCCCAAGTTGCTGGATTTTCCGACTGTGATAGAGAAGGCGCACAAGCTTGGTTGGAAAGTGACAGTGACTCAGGTTTTCAAATCTTAGATGATGATGAAATTGCTTCTCTGGTGCAAGAAGTAAGTGGGGAAGACGAAAAGGATGAAAGCTTAGATGGGAAAGATAAAGAAGATGGTTGTACTATGAAATAAACACATGTTAGATTATCCGGAAAAATCGTTATCCGGAATACTTTCGGTCCCAATTAGTCCGGATAAACGACGTTCCACTGTAGATCAATAATAACCAGTTCGAAAATAAAATTACAAATCAAAGAAGGAACTTACCTGCGATCTCCTCGTGGCTTGGGAAAAAATAAACACACCTCTGTTTAGATTCTATCAAACTATCAAGTCTTTAAATATATGTTTCATGTATATTTGTGATTCAAGCCAAGTTCCACGTTGATTTTTCAATATGGCGCTTCAAGAACCAAGCTAAGGGGCAATTGTAATAATAATTGCAATCACACTGCAGAAATGGAAAGAAGAAATGTCAGAGCATGCGTCGACATTGGAAACTCACTTCTACAAGCAGATTGAACCAATAATGAGCACACATATTTAATCCCGTCACCAGTCAGCAGAATCTGTAGGGGAATAACAGAATAGTGTGAGTAATATTAGGCGGCTTACGAGAGAATTACAAATTGCAATACTATTGAAGATTTACAGAACTAAAAACAGACGAAGTAGCCCACAGCTTAGTTAGGAACCATTCTGTTAACCTCAAGGGAGCAGCTTTGGTGGCGTAGTTGGTAGCATGCTGAGCTTCTATGCGCAAGGTTGCAGGTTCAAACCCGGCCGAAGTCGTCGGATTTTTTAAGAGCGTTAAAAATCCCTCAGTATACTTCCCTATGAACATTCTCGTTGCTTTCTGTCTCTAATCTTTTGAGAGGATTTATATATCTCCACAGTATTTAAAATGTTTTAATTTCAGTTGTGTGTTTGCATGATGAGGTGAGATTTTTGTGACCATGGACATGGTTCATGGGATATGCTGCTCGAGTATCGAGTGCAGTTTGCTTTCTTCCTTCCTGTGAGGTGTCTGCGGCAGATGGCTCTCCTGGCTCTCGCTGGACAAGGTTGTGCAGTTTACTTGGTTCATCTCCCTGCGATCTCAAGCAGGGCATTCTAGCTGTGCCTGCCACTGACAAGGACAAGTTGGACGACGTTAACCCTCTCAGTGCCACGCGCCGATCAGATCGGCTCTCGCTGCTCGCGTCAAAAGTGCCAAAGCTGATTGAATCGGCGCTCTGTTTATCTTATATTTGTAGATTTCTGTAGGCATGTCCGTGATTATTTCATACTGTTGGAGAGGTGAGGTTTCAAGCTTGCCTGTGCGGTGTTTACTTAATCCCTTCCAAGTCCGTTACGTGATAGGTTTGAGTTTGTATTCACGCCCTCGCTTTGCGCTCCCCGCCAAAATTGTGGTGCAGTTGTTTTCTTCTTGTTGAAGTTTTCTCCCTACAGATGCATCTAAGAACTTTCTACAGCTGGAAACTTAGTGTTTCTTCAAATATGACTCTTAGGTGTCCTTAATTTAGGCTCAAAACTGATTTTTTACACAAAAAAATTGAAAAATTGAACAATTATCAGAATAACCTCAATTAAAAAGGTTTAGATGCCATATTTACTTTTATGAACATAATGTATGAAAGAATGAGGTATTGGTTATAATGAAAAGCAAAAATAATGATTCTGTCGTTGGAAATGTGGTATTTATGATTCTTTTTCAAATAGTCTGCATAACCATTGAAAAACCATTGAAAATGGCTTGGCATTCTTGGCACGTTATTCAGGAAATGGCTTGGCACTAAGAGGGTTAAGGAGAAACAGACCTTACTTTGTTCATTAGAGAAGAGAAAAACTAAATTTCTTGGACACGTCTTACGGCACGAAGCACTTCTCCAGATTGTCTCCTAGGGAAGAAATCAAGATGAAGACCGCGTGTCTCATAGCTTAGGAACACAATCACTCAGCTGGGTCACGATGAAGAGAGCTGCTGTGGCTCCAGCGACAAGCTTTAGCCTTTAGATAATGATAGCTACACTCATGTCATGTCTCGCCCCTCTTAGTTGTGCTTCTCTCACATGCTACTGTTGGCATGTGAGTATTTCCTCTACTTTTGAATTACCACAAATTCCTCTGTTATTGTTTGAAGTTGTTCTTGAGGTATTGTTATGCAGACAGTGTTAGTCGTTCATAATACTCCAAAAGATTGTAATGTTTCCTTGTTGCCTGTCATATTATAATTTTCATACTAAGCAGTTCTCCCTGCAACTGTAGTTATTTGCTAGGATCGCTAACCTTCGTACACCATTCTCCTCGATACCTCCCCACCCTGTTGTTTTTACTTCATGTTAGACTCTTGTACAGGGTCATTATCTTTGTGCGTCGCGACAATCATGGCAAGCTAAGCTGGCTTTGACTGGTGCATACCATGGTTCAGCTGGAGGTTGGCGCGCACCTTTACACTTTTACCAAACATGTTCAATAATGTGTACTTGCAGTGCTCATAGCCGATGCTCTTGTAACACTCACCTGACATCTTCTGATGAAAGAAAGGACAACAATCTCATCTAATTTTTGTTGTCTGTTACCTTTTTTTATTATTTACGGAGCCAGTTTTCTTGAATCGTTTAGCGAGCCTCTTAATTGTACTGGCATTAGGCATAGGTCTTCCTGGAAACATGATTCACCTTTTTGTCTTGTTTCAGACAACTCACTAAACGATACGAGTCAGCGGAGCGGGGTATTGCGAGGTCCGCACCTGGCCAGCCAAATGACACAATAGTTTGCTGTGGTCCACTCATTTGATTGGCCAGGTGCGGACCTCGCAACACCCCGCTCCGCTCACTCATATCGTTAGTGCACACGTGTTTTGTCATTCAAATGGACGTGTATCTGCAAAGCTTAGACGTTAGTGAGTATTGTGATTACTGTGAACTGAACTTAAACAGCACATAAGAGATGAAATCGAAGCCATTGCTGCTGTGGAACTACAGAATGTTGTCCATTCTTTCATCAGAAGAAGAAGGAAGCTTTTAGTTTTACATGACCGTTAATCACGCAATCATGAGTCACGTGACCTCCTTTATACGTGGAATCCGAACCACAGAACATGGCATTTCACTTCGAAAGTCTCACATGCATTGACCGGGAATCAAACCCGGTCCACCTTGGTGAGAGACCAACAGCTTGACCTCTGCGCCGCCACGCCCCACTTTCATCAGAAGATGTCAGGTGTGTGTTATAAGAGAGGGAGGACATTTTCAGCATCTGCTATGAGCACTGTAAGTACATATTATGGAACATGTTCGGTAAAGGTGTGAAATTATGCGCTAACCACTGGCTGAAGCGTGTACGCGCGCCCGCGATCTGCGCCAGTCAAAGCCGGCTTAGCTTCCCATATTTACTCGGGGCGCAAAAAGATAATGACTCTGTATTTGGAATTTCTTCTTGTGTATTCAGGTGAGCTTGCTTTCTTATTATCTGAAGGTGCGCTCAGTTCACAGCCTTTTGATAGTTCTTCGTTACATGTGGGCCCAATGGGAAGTTCACTAATTACCATCAGCTGTGAGAAGTCAGGAAGAGGCAAGCTGAGATTTTCAGCCTACTTTCGATTTTTGCAAAAAATGAAAGTAGACTTATGAGATCAACACAGGGCCAAAAATTGTTTGTCTGTCTGTGTGTGTGAATATGTGTACTCTGAATGTCTGTCCCCCTGTCCCGTCCCCCCCCCCCCTATCAATTCGAACACGGTGAATCCGAATTGAACGCAATTTGGTAAAGAGGTAGCACTAGGAAAGGGCACCTCGGTGTCATGTTTTATATCACCTTCATCATGACGTAAACGTAATTGCGGCCACCCAAATGTTCAAAGCTTAAATAAAATTACGACTAACCTATTCATCCGATCTCTACCAAATTTTGTAACATTATACCTTTGTGTATGAAGAATCTTTTGACCAAACTACGAGGTCATCTACCCAATAATTTGCGGATGGCGGCCATGTTTGTGTGCAAATCGATTCCCCCTATCTATTCAAACACAGTGAAACAGAATTGAACGAAATTTGGTAAAGAGGTAGCACTAGCAAAGGGCACCTCAGTGTCATGTTTTATATTGCCGCCATCTTGACGTAAACGTAATGGCGGCCACCCAAATGTTCAAAGCTTAAATCGAATTACGACCAACCTATTCATCCGATCTCTACCAAATTTTGCAACGTTATACGTTTGTGTATGAAGAATCTTTTGACCAAACTACGAGGTCATCTGCCCAATAACTTGCGGATGGCGGCCATGTTCGTGTGCAAATCGAATCCCCCTATCTATTCAAACACGGTGAAACGGAATTGAACGAAATTTTGTACAGAGGTAGTGCTAGCAAAGAGCACGTCATATTCATGTTTAATATCCATATAACACGTATTTCAACAAGCTACTACAACCAACATTCAATTATACTCCTTGAGAAGGACAAAGAGTTATAACAATACCCATGCATTTAGGAGAAAGTAAGCTATATGTTCTTTACTGAAAAAGGTAAGTAATGCACATGGTGAGTTACTGGAGGGTGGTGCAGTTAGGAACCATCCTGGCATTTGCTTGGAGTAGAAGTGGGGAAACCACAGAAAGCCATTTCTAGGATGGCCTAACCCACCTCTTGTCAGTATTGCCTCACGAGGCTGTATCAGCCCTCAGACCAGAATGCTAGCCACTACACTACGGGAGGGTTGCTCTGAGTTTGGTTTCTAAATTATGGTACTCATGATCAAAAGATTGTCATGTCGTTCATGTGAGCTGTGCCTCCACACCTTGAGGTTGGTCTCTCCGTCCAGGTTGGCGGTGGTGACGTAGCACCGGCCCTCGGGGTCGCTGGAGGCCAGCAGGACCATGTCGCAGGGAACATCCTCCTCACGGTGCACTTGGACCAGGTCACCCACCTGCACCAGCTTGGACTTGACTTGCTGCAACAACATAGCCACACTACAATGCAATAATTAAACCAGAATGTCTGTATGAAAACAGGAGAAATATAAGGCGTGATCAAAAAGTTTATGTTTGATGGACGTACAGCCCAGAATCGGTATGGGGATGTGCGTTATCAAGACACAGCAGCACACGTTGTCGCAGTTTCGCCTTAATTACATGCCGTAATTTCTCCAGTGATGGAGACACCAGGTTCCTTGAAATCAATAAGCAGTGGGCCCGGTAATGAAAGAACAGGGTGAGCTTATACACTGCAGCAAGGTCCTCAAATGGAAACCTTTTGATCATGCCTTATTTCCAACATTTTCATTCCATTATTTCTCCGCCTTGCTAATACACACCATAATAATAATAATATCGTATGGCCTCGGGTGCCAGGTGCAAGCTTTGTTAATTGACACCCAGAGGGTAGCTTGCATGTCAAATTTCATCGTTCCTTGAACGCCATGAAAGTCAATGAGGTTAGATATCTAAACTCCTTGATACTACAGCGCTTTCAAGTAGAGAATGGAGGAACTTTGTGTTGGCGGAAAATCCCGAGATTAATTTTGCCATTGAACACGGCCTACTGAATTCAAATGGGTTCTTTAACATGCCAATAACGTATGACATGAGTGTCGTGATTTTTGTCGCCTTTCAAAAATCACTTACCATGGCCAGGGGCGAACCTGCAATCTTGGGGTTGGTAGTCCGACACTATAACCACTCACCCACCGTGGCAAGCGATACACACCAAACTATCAGTTATAACCTCACTATTTCAACTTGTCTAGTTTCACATCCACATCTCTTCTATTCCACGCTGTTTTTATCAAGAGTTTTTCATGTTTCTCTCAACATATTTTGGAAGAGATAAGTATTTTTTAATTTTAATTTGTGAGCTTTTGGAACATGAATATTTCAAGAATCAAAATTTATATTAAGTGTGTGTTGTTGCACATTTACATAATTACGCTGGGGAAGGTCACCGTGTGACGGAAACCAGTACAACATATATTGACTGATGGTTATAAAATAGTTCATTATGCAACGAGCCTATAATGGCAATAATTAAGACACGAGTATGTTTATAAAACGAGCATATGCGAGTTTTATAATTTCCATACAAGTGTCTTAATTACCATTATAGGTGAGTTGCATACGACTGTTTATGTTCGACGATAATTATAACTTTATTATATGTTTTAACATAAATATTCATAAATACCGGTATCTGTTGGATTCAGTTAGCTTTGCTGACTGAACAGAGCGCATGCGTGGGTCAAGGCACTCTGACCGCAGAGACCATTCACTTTGCTTGCCAACACAGAACACCTATTGTTTACAGCGGATTTTGAGCGCATGCACGTAGGTATCCTTACCTGATTGGTCACACAACTGTTTCTTGAGCTCTGATTGGTGGGAGAAACTGTTTCATAATGAAAAGTAGTGTTATGAGCCTCATTTTGACACAGTTGACTGACATAAGGAAAAAATTTATAAATAAATATAGTTAAAAACTTTTATGCAGCAGTCACGTGGACAACAAGTAAACGGGAGGAAAGTAGAATCCAGGCAGCAGAGATGAAGTTCCTTAGAAGTATAAATGGAGAGACTCGCAGAGACAAAATCAGAAACAAGGAAATTAGGGATAAAACATATGATGCGAGTGGGAGAAGACGGAGTACTGAAGCGATTATTTACTGAGAAAGTCACGGGGAGGCCGAGCATGAGGTGGATGGATACAGTGAGGGACAGCATTGAGAAAAGAGGAGTGAAAGAAGGACAAGAGTGGTGGAGAGACCCGGATCACTGGAACTGCAAAATGAAGAGGAAGAAGAAGAAGAAGTTATAAAGTATAACATATAACCAAATCTGATAAGACTACCATAGATTACAACAACAATTTTTTGTCATGAATCTATTCCATTTCGGAACACTTCAAAATTTCCATTGGACGAAGAACATATTCCAACCTTCACACCCTGTTGACCAGCTCAAGATATTTTTAAAGACATTCTTAGACCAATTTATAGGAATCTACAACAACGAACTATTTAGATAGATGCCATTTTTGCAAAATTGATATTATTAAAATCAAATTAAAGCGCATATTTGATACAGATCTGTTTTTAACTATTTATATAATTTTTTTCATAGAAATCATCATCTTCATTTCTCGTTTCCAGCTTCCTGGGTCGGGTTATGAAGACCTGTCTCTCCACCACTCCTCTCCTTTCTTAACCCCCTTAGTGCCAAGCCATTTTCAATGGTCATGCAGACTGTATGTATGTATGTCTACCCCTTATTATTCCCATTTTCCAACGGGGTCGGGGATGAGATGCGATGGAAGTCTTTGTGGCGATGATTTTTACGGCCGGATGCCCTTCCTGATGCCAACCTCATGAGAGTAGTTAATGAGAGATGAAATGAATGATGGTGAATGAAACTGGGCAAGGATTTGGAAGGAAGCGGCCGTGGCCTGTCAGAAGGTACCGTCCCAGCATTTGCCTGGTGTTGAAAATGGGAAACCACAGAAAACCATTTCAAGGACGGCCGACAGTGGGGCTCGAACCCACGCGTCTACCGAGTCAGCAGAGAGCTTGGCCCCATGACCTAATGCTGAGCTTTAGCCAGCGTAGCCACTACTGTCGGTGGTCATGCAGACTATTCGAAAAAAATAATCATAAATACCACATTTCCAACGATAGAATCATTATTTTTGCTTTGCATTATAACCAATACCTCATTCTTTCATACATTATGTTCATAACAGTAAATACGGCATCTAAACCTTTTTAATTGAGGTTATTCTGATAATTGTTCAATTTTTCCTTTGTTGTTGTTGTAAACAATCAATTTTTATCCTAAATTAAGGACACCTAAGAGTCTTATTCAAAGAAACACTGAGTTTCCAGCTGTATAAAGTTGTTAGATACATCTGTAGGCAGAAAACTTCAACAAGAAGAAAATAGCTGCACCGCAATTTTGGCGGGAGCACGCGTGATTGGGGGAGCGCAAATTCACGCCCTGTGAATTCAAACTCAAACCTATCACGTAACGGACTTGGAAGGGATAAAGTAAACACCACACACGGCGAGCTTGAAACCTCACCTTTCCAACAGTATGAAATAATCACGGACATATGCCTACAGAAATCTACAAATATAAGATAAACAGCGCGCCGATTGAATCGGCTTTGGCACGAGCAGCGAGAGCCGATCTGATTGGCGCGCGGCTCGGAGAGGGTTAAGTACATGTTCAGGTTTTGTTCTCCTCTTCTCTAAGCACTCCCAGATTCTTTCGGGTTCTTCCTCGTGGTCTCTTCCCTGTCATCATTTTGGAAAAAGCTTTCTTTGGTACTCTCTCCTCGTGTGAACTTTGTCCTGCAGCTTCAAGATTCCTGTCTCTTGCCCTTTATGCCTCATCTCCTCTCCTGTCTCCGTGTTCCAGCTCCAGTGGCGGATCCAGGCCTTGCGGGGCCCTGGGCGATATGATAAGGTGGGGCCCACAACTAGGAAATTAAAAAATGTCAAATCAAATGGAAAAGTAGTTTGGTAGTAATAATAAAGTAAAGAATAGTTACACTTTACCACTTTAAGAGATGAGATACTCTCGTGTACCAACTAATGGTTGGGAGATATGGTAACTATAACCCCCACCACCACCACGTAGAAGACCGAAAGATGGATTGTAAATTGTGTTTGTTAGAGTTCAAATAATAAAAAGTGTGTCCAGTTGATTTATTATTTATTATAATAAGTATTGTTCCTGACCCGGTCGGAGACTGGAAGCAGGCTGTGGATTTTCATTTATAATAAGTATTCAATTCAAACATTCAGTAATGACACTGTACAAATAATATTAATAAAATAACTCGTAATAATTAAACGTAAAAACCAAAGTTCAACTAACAACTTAAATGTGAAGGGTGAGCTTGAAGATTAGAAGCCAACTTAGGAATGTCTGATTTAAGATCATTTTCCACTGTAAGGAGTCTATTCCGGTATTTATTCTTGAGGTAAACAAGTGAAGAAAATGCAGTCTCACACAAGTACGAAGTAGTGAAAGGCAGTAAAAATCTAACAGCTATGTCTGCATAGTCTGCACGCCTCTCAACCCAAAAGTTCACAAGAGTCATTTTTGAAAACTTTTGCCTTAGTTCTGAATCACAATTCAATTCATAAAGCTGCTCCTTATCTTTGGCCTTAAAGTCCTCCGGCAACATATCAATGTTCTTATATTTTTATATTTTATATTTTTATATTTTTAGTGACATCACCGCGTACCACAGTTTGGGAATCGCTGCACTACAGTACATTTTTAAATAATATCAAAGAAACCTTTAAGTCCCCTTGAAGAAGATATGCAAACTATGAAATATCAAAATATTACTTTGTGACTTTTTTCCCGGCTGAAGTCTTCTATTATTTCACTGAAATCTAAACTTGCCACGGTGGGTGAGTGGTTAACGTGTCGGTCTACTAACCCCAAGATTACAGGTTCGCTCCTGGCCGTGGTAAGCGATTTTTGAAAGGCGGCGAAAATGATGACACTCATGTCATACGATGTTGGCATGTCAAAGAACCCATTTGAATTCAGTAGGCCGTGTTCAATGGCAAAATTAATCTCGGGAGTTTCCGCCAACACAAAGTTCCTCATTTCTCTACTAGAAAGCGCTATAGTGTTCAAGGAGGTTAAATATCTAACCTCCTTGACTTTCATAGTGCTTCAAGGAACAACGAAATTCGACATGTAAGCTACCCTTTGGGTGTCAAATAACAAAGCTTGCACCCGGCATCCGACCGAGGCCATATGATATTATTACTGAAATCTGAACTTGCTAAACGGTCACAGGAGGTCACAGCTGCACTGAAAAAGGAATATGAATTATAAATTAGTTTGAAAAGTATAATTAGTTAATTAAATTTTAAAAAATCCATGGCATGGGGCCCCCTGGTCCGCGGGGCCCTGTGCGGTCGCCCTCCCCTAGATCCGCCCCTGTCCAGCTGCATATGTTAGTATAGGTACACTTTTACATTACTTTGGGACGTCTTGGTTCCAAACAATACCCTTACATTCTCGTAAAAATTGCTTGCGTTTTATGTTCTCCTTCCAATTTCCTCCTTTATCCTTTTATCCTGTGCGATCACACTTCCCAGATTCTTGAAACTCATAACCACTTCTAGACTTTCCCCTTTTAGTTACATTGTTCCTCTTGACATTACCATTGTCTCACTCTTCTCTGTGCTTACTTTCATCCAAATTTCCCTGTCTCTTGATTGCAAACCTCTACTTGCTTTTGAACTTCATAGAAAGACCAGGTAAAGTACAGGGTCATTGGTAAAGGTTGAAGCAATTTCAAAAAATCATATCTCCTGTTGTGTGAGATAAATTAATAACTCAAGCTGAAAACTCGTCAAGTTTTAGTTTTAGATGTGACTGTACTATGCCCGTGACCTTCAGTGCAATGAGTGCGCAACAGGAAGCTGCCACGCCGGTCCTATTCAATGGCCTCCTAGAAGCCCCGACTTGACACCCCTAGACTATATATATGGGGATACGCAAAAATCGTTGTATTCAGTGAACCGGTCGGAGATCTGCAACATTTAAGAGAACACATCACCACTGCTGTTGCTACAATCACGCCTGAGATGATCCAGCGCACTTGGGCAAAAATCGACTATCGACTGGATGTTTGCAAAGCAACCAAGGGAGCGCACATAGAAACATTATCAGGTATGAGAAGAAAGAAACTTTTTGAGTTGGTGAAATTAACAACGAAATACTTGTATTGTTCCTGAGCTATGATTTTATGAAATTTCTGCAGCCTTTTCCGATGAGCCTGTGTGAATAACAAAGCTTTGCTCTCTTAACAACATGGCTAAAGTATTAATGTATATCATAAGGTATTGATAAAAGTGCTCACCTGAGCACAGCCGTTGCGGATGACCGTGACGAGGGTGCTGTTGACCTCGCGGTCGTTGCGGTGCCTCAGCAGGTCCTCGTAGCCCTGCTTGAAGAGCGTCACCAGGATAACGAACACGAGAGGAGCCACGCTCGTGACGGGCGTCACGGGACTCTCGATGCTCACCTATGACACGAGAAGGTACAGGTATTCCTTTGTGGGGACAAGGGAAATAGGTTTGTTTGTTGCAATTAATATTATAGCTCTCAGTCAGTCGACACACAACCACTGGAATATGGGAAAATATATCCTGAAATAAATTACATGTGGTTAAGATTTATACACAGGGTAATGGACTATTGAAGAAGAAGAAGAGGAGGAAGAGGAAGAAGAAGAAGAAGAAGAAGAAGAGGAGAAAGAGGAAGAAGAAGAGGAAGGGGAGTAAGAAGAAGAGAAGGGAGGGTAAGAAGAGAAAGAAGAAGAAGAAGAGGAATAAGAAGAGGAGGGAGGCTAAGAAGAGAAAGAAGAAGAAGAAGAGGAATAAGAAGAGGAGGGAGGGTAAGAAGAGAAAGAAGAAGAAGAAGAGGAAGAGAAAGAAGATCTAGAAGAAAAATAATAATGTTATTGGTTTTATGTCCCTTTCAACTACTGTGGCTTTTACAGAAAGAAGAGGAAGAGGAGGAGGAAGATGAAGAAGAAGAGGTAGGAAACTAAGGAATGACATGTTTTGCTCGTCAAGCAAGCATTATCAGATCCAAATAAGCAAGACAAATAGCTCTACAAAACACTACCACACCCACAGACAGTCTCTGCTCAAGTTGAACAGCAAGTTTCAGTCAACAGCATTGTAAACAACAGGCTATAAATCCCAAGTGAAGTGATTTCCACATGCACAAACATTAGAACAGTGCTATATAAGTGTATTCTCAAGAACCTAGCAATACCAATGGTGTTAATTTTTACTGATGTGCACTCACATTACTTCTCATGAGTAATATGTTCTTTTTCGCCTCATTTCATCCATTCACTCATCATTTTATGTATTTTTTATTATGATATCTTTAATTATGCTGGATTTTGCAACTTAATTTATGGCTGAAGAAGGGACCAGTACTAGAGGCCCCGAAACATGTACCATATCCATATAATAGCAAGTTTATAACTTGTTGTAAATAAATGTATTGACTAGGCGGAACAGTTTCTCCTTTGTTATATAGTGAATCTGTCAATACGGAAAATGAACTTCTTTCAAAGCAGAATTTAAGAATTCATTGCACATGAATCTCCATGATAATATAATTAATAGTCCAGTCATTGAATTTAAGCCATCATGCCGAGACGTAGAACGGATATAGGTCGTATTTCATTGGCGCTTATGACGTTATGCATTCATAACTGTTGCCGGGTGTTGCTAGTTACTCATAAATATTAAAGCATTAAGCATCTAAAGAAAAGAACTGTTTATTTTAACATTGCAAAACATACAAATAACGATCCCATCAACAAAAGCAGTCTTCTTCCCCCAAACTAATCTATAAAGGTCGGTGGCTATAAGTGTTATTAATCAAACAAATGGATCATAGTATTAATGCTATGGAAAAAAGTACTTATTAATATTCCAGGACAGGCAACGCCAACGCGAGCACTGAGTGCTTGTGTGCTGCACCGAGCGGCAAGAGTGCTTTCCCCCTCTCTCCCCGTGTAGTGGCGGTAGAGGATGCCCCATCAAATCTTCAAGTTGAGCTGATAAAACTACAGTGCGATTCAATTTTGACAGACCGCTATTACCATTACAATGGTAATTTGATTTCATTTTATAAAGGCGTTGAGGAACAACAATTCCCAAGGATTGATGCCCTTGCCATGTTTTTTTTTGCTATGTTCGTTTATGGACAAATGTTTTCGATTATGAATATGAAAAAATGGGTCAAGTTTGTCTGATGCTTCCTTGGAAGCCATACTTCGGATTACAACTGCCAAAACGATTGTTCCAAATATTGGAAAATTAGTGACTTCAAAGCGATGCCAAAGATAATCAAAGAATGTTGAAAATTAGTGCAAAATCAGGAGCGCAATAAAACTATTATTACTGTCTGTTCACAAAATTGGCATTATTATTATTAGTTTTCATACCGGTACGCCGCCTGACGCACGCTTATTTGCCTAGCCCCATTCACCAAACCACAACAACACGACTCTCGCCTCGCTAAGCGCTGCCACTACATGTTCCTCTCCTACAGCAGAGCACCTGAGTTGGCGTGGCCTGTTCTAGGAGATAATGTTTTACAAAAATTTGTTATTTCAATAAACTTAGCTTGAGATTATTAATGTAACCAATCATAAAACAGGGAGATTCTTTTGTTGGAGCGGGGCCGGCGACCGGCTGCCGAGTGTGCAGGTGGAAACCGTAACAAAGTACATTAATTAATGGTAAATTCACCAGAAAATCATGATAAAAGAAGTTACCTTTTCACAGAAGATGCTGAAAATGTTCTCCTTCAGCTGACAGACAGGCGTTGTACCGTGTAAATAAATTAGCGTTTACACGTTGTAATTCCCTTCTGTTCTGGGGGATATCTGCTGCCGTATATTGTTCTCCAGCTCCACTAGAGTACTGGTAATTGATCTGTACATTTTTAAACATTTAATTAAATATCAAACGGGCTTAGGTCTGTGCTTCGATTAATTTACTGTCTGTCAGCTGAAGGAGAACATTTTCAGCATCTTCTGTGAAAAGGTAAGTTCTAACCTTTAGCTGGTGACGTGAGGTCATCCAGATTCCCAAGAAATAAACATTTTAAAGATGGTGTTAAGTTCTTATCTGTACGCTGACACTTCACACCCTCGTTGATGAAAGTTTAATGACCCTGGTTATCTTGCCTGCGCGCTATCCGCGGCTCGAGCTTGGTTGGCTGGCGGAAGGCGCGCGCGCTCAGCAGTCAGTCGCCGGCCTGCTCCAGCAAAAGAATCTCACTGTATGTTGACATCAATAGGGTTAATTCATAATTTACAAGAAAGTAATTCAATACTTACAGAAATAACGGATATGCAGAGGAAGTAAAAGTTAGCGACCCGCCGGAACTGTTCAAACAGGTTCTTGGGGAAGAAGTTCCACAGTGTATACTGCAACAGAACAATGCTACTTCATCTAATGTGTGCTGGTAAAACAATTGTTTATTAGTTGTTCAACAAATTAGCGTGCCAGTTAAATTGTCAGCCACACAAACAGGTTGTTATGCAAGTCACCCGCAGGGACAAAGAACCAACCCTTCGGACTTGGTTGGTTCCTCAGTTTAGGGGCTGCGACAACGCGGGCATGTAGCCCCGTGTACCTTGGATGTGTGTAGAATCTGTGTAAATTGTGATGACTGTATTAGTGTGTGTTATCTGTTTTTAATTCAAGTAACAACTGCAGACATTCAATTTTCAATTAGTTCCTACTTTTGCTACCAAATGCCACCGTCAATGTCCAACTAGTTCTGAACTTGGTTACTAGATGCCACCGCAGTCGTCTCCTGGCGACGAACATTGGAACTTAAGAGCGTTAATCAAATTTAACTTCACACAATTCTATAAATCTATGACATGGGACCGCTGGCTTTACCTCCCCACCGAAGGAAGCCATACTGAGGAATTTTTAGCGCTCTTTAAAAAATCCGACGACTTCGGCCGGGTTTGAACACGCATAGAAGCTCAGCATGCTACCAACTACGCCACAGAAGCCGCCTCCTTCAGACTTGTTCAGTGAGGCTTTGGAAAGACCTTCCCACCAACATTGAACGTTGTTGTTGTTTCATTTAAAGGTTTGGACATCATGGTCATTTAGCCCTGTATACTTGGGTGTGTGTGGAATTTGTCTGATAACCTGTGTGTATTTGTAGTTTTAGGTAGGGATTGGGAAGGAGATGGCCATGGCATTTGGCTGGAGTAGAAATGGGAAACCATGGAAAAGCACTTTCAGGATCGCTGAGATGGGAATCCAACCCACTTCTTCTCAGTTTTGCCTAACGAGGATGAGTATACCCTGTCCGAAGCCCTTAGACCAGGATCAAAATTCTTGGCAGAGCCGGGAATTCAACCCGGACCTCCGGTGCGATAGCCATGTATGTTACCAGCTACATCATAGTAAAGCCATTGTCACTTGCCACTTGATGTTTCACTGCTAAGCTAGCAACCAGAAGTGAAATCACTTTAACTATTTGGAGTATTAATCATTGTGGATCCGTATTGACATTCCAATTTGACGCATCTGACTCCTTACGAGCCGTTCAGCAGAACAAAACATCATTTTAGTGTTTGCACCACATCAACAAACATATATTCAATTTACAATATAAATGACTGTTCGGAATGCAATAATGCAACCACAGTGCAAACAGAATACTGTTTCTCCACATCAATTATTCTTCTTAATATGTTGTTTTAGAATATTTCACCCTTAGAGGAATTTTTAAATGTGTTTTAATGAATGTCCATCCATTTTGCCCAATTTTATGCATGCATATGATCATGTTTTTGTTGATATGGTGGTTCAAATTATTGTAAAGGCTGATGAAGGGGCCTTGAAACATGTAGGCCTACTTGATCTCAAGTGGTTACAAGTATTGACTAGGTAGAAATTCTCAATTTTCTTTGAAAATTATCTCATGTGACTTTAACTAGCCAATCACAGGCAGCCATTCGAATCGATATATCATTCCCTAAATTGCGACACCGTCAACGAAACTTGATTAGTCATGATATATCGATTCGAATGGCTTCCTCTGATTGGCTAGTTAAAGGGATTTCACTTCTGACCTCTAGATAGCTCTAGCATAGCACTGAAATGCCAAGTGTGAAGTAATGATGGCTTTACCATAGACAGGGAAACTAAAATAAAAACATCATAAATTTCATTTTCCTTATTATATTTGCAGACTATTCACATAAATTATTATTGGAAAAATTCAGAAATATTACTTAAAATGACGTTGAGTTAAATTGCGTTTCCCATCGTCAGGCCTGGAATCCTTGCTGTCATCACATCTTCAAGTCTTACTCGAAGGAATGACGGTGATCAAGTATCCAAAACGAACCACTATGGGACGTTCATATCCTCACCTTGGCAGAGACGACTCGATTGTCGGGGAAGCTGCTTACGTTCCCGGCCGGTGCATCGCTGCCACCCAACCACAAGGTGCGGGTATCGCCGACCGACGACACTCGATTACCCTGCAACACACAACACATTTACTGGTTCGTATCAAAATATTTCTTAAAGAAATGCCGACAATAGAGTTAAAACTCAGCAACTTTTCTAGGTTTATGCCGTGTCTTGTGTGGGGTGAAAGCCAATATACCATCTTCATAGGGAGGTTAAGGCTGCTTGAGCTTTTAGTTCTCGCAGTCAAGTGGTGCAGGTGCGCTTCATGAGAAAGGAGGTAGCGCACAGTTCGTTACTCCTGTGGGCGTCCAGGCGGGGACACCAAGAGCCCGCTGTTGAGCCAGCTTGGTGTCCTAGGCGAAACTCTACACAAGACATGGCACACACCTAGAAGAATTGCTGAGTTTTAATTCACTGTCCATGAAAGCCAATATAATAGCGTTATTTTATTCAATTAGGGACTTGGGATATCCTGGCCATCAGCTCCGTGTAATTGGTTCACTTTGCCAGTGGTGATAGTAGTTGTCCTAAGGTGCAGAACATACTGTAGAGGTCTTCAACCCCTGTTAACTACAATTGAATGGTCCGGTGCAAAAATTGGGTAGCTTCACTTTTTGGTCAAATTCATGTTTTAATGATTTCACACAGTAAAAACAAGTAGTTCCACGAAGAACTATACAGCCTATTTCCATATATCCTACTTATGTTAATTGCCTCTATCAACATACAAAATTTCAGTTTGATTGCTGTAATAGATTCATAGACATTGAGAACCGTCTAAATATTTTGCACAGCCACCATCTTGAGGTTTTGTGAACAATTGAACTAAATTAGATGCCAGTGCATTACATTGTTTATAAACATTTACTGTACCAAGTTTCATTGCGTTTGGATGATTAAATCGCGAGAAAAGCCTATTTAAAAGTTTCACCTTCGCTTGGCCGCCATGTTCGTTTTGTAGTTACCAGATTTTTGAAAGTCACATAGCTGAACATCTAGTAGATTCCTTAATCACGGTACAAAATTTCAGGGTGATATCAGTAATAGTTTTGGAGATACAGAATGTTGGTGAATATTTCGCACAACCACCATATTGGATTGGTGAGACGTAATAAAATTTGAAGGACACGGTCGGGGTCGGCCATAATGGTGCTATGACCTTACCGAGTTTCATTGAAGTCGCTCCAGTCATTTAGAAGTTATTAGGGGGAGACACACAAACATATATGCACACACACACACGGACAAAGGTGATCTCATAAGCCTATTTTTTCATAAATGAAAATAGACCCCATGTGACGGAAAGGTTACCGTCGCCATAAGAGAATAAAATGTTAACAATATGCATAACAAAACGAAAAACGAAGCATCTTAAGCTCAAATTGCAAAATATTTTCTCACAATGAGGGGTATAAAATGAGGTGTGGTCCTTCTACGAAAACCTCCATATTTTGCCTATCCCCTAGTTTGCCCGGTGAAATCAACCTCCGCCCTCCGGCACGCCCAGAGGGATTTTATAAAATAGAACTTGTTCTACAGATTTAAATGAAATTAACGTTTTGATTGTTTATCTGTTGTTATCTTAGAATCTGAATTCCTAAATCATGTTTTCAACATTAAGTTCCTAGGATGAACTATGTGTTTTTATGGCTGGATGCCCTTCATCAGGGGAGTCTACGAGATATTCCCCCAGGGGCTCACATCCAGTGGGACGAGGGGCCCCTAGCTGAGTCCGGCATCGCTTCCACTTACATGTGCCGGGCTCCTCTCTGTTGTCTTTCCTGTAGACCTCTCTTGGTCAACTCCTGTTCTCTTCCGACCCCGACAGTGAGATCCAAATGGGTGTATTTTATTCTGCCCAATCAATACTTGCAAGTATTGATTGGGCGGAATAATAATAATATCGTATGGCCCCGGGGGCTGGGTGCAAGCTTTGTTATTTGGCACCCAGAGGGCAGCTTGTATGTTGAATTTTGTTGTTCCTTGAAGCACTGTTATTTTTGATGTAGAAATTGCCCTTCTTTTACCTGTATCTATCATTATACAAACATCAGATATTACATCATGAACTTTAAGGAGGTTAGATATCTTAGCTCCTTGAACACTAGAGCGCTTTCTAGTAGAGAAATGAGAAACTTTGTATTGGCGAGAACTCCCGAGATTAATTTTGCCATTATGAACACGGCCTACTGAATTCATGCGTGTCGTATTTTTGACGCCTTTCAAAAATCACTTACCGCGGCCAGGAGCGAACCTGCAAGCTTGGGGTTAGTAGACCAACACGTTAACCACCCACCCACCGTGGCACGCTTGGGTGGAATAAAATACACCCATTTGGATCTCGTTTAGAATCGTCAATATGGACCTAAGCATGGATACTAATCCTATTGATGTTATTGGTATTAGGGTATCCGAGGCCTAGGGAGTCTCTCCCTTTCCCGCCTTCATTGGCCCTTGTCTCATCTTTCCTGATCCCTCCTTCTTCACGGGATCAGCCTTTTTCTTTTCATTACAGTTCCTTTTCTCTTTAAGATTCCTGCCCTGTTTTTATGAATTGGCTCCCCCGTGTCTCAAAATTCCATTTTGTGAGTTTTTATCATTTTAAACGATCTAAACGACTTCGTCGTTACGTTACGGCGACGTCACGAAATGTACCGAGAATGCACTGAGGTGTGTGACGTCCATGACTTGTAACTTTCTAGCGTTCTGACTGTTTCTTGATCATCTAACATGTCAAGAGTCCAGCCTTTCTAGCATTTGTTGCATTTGAAATGGTATAAAGTCATGTCTATCAGACTGTTGGTTGGTTGGTTCTTAAGTTTAGAGGCTGCGACAACGCGGTCATGTAGCCCCGTGTACTTTGGGTGTGTGTAGAATCTGTCTGATGACCGATGTTAATTGTGATGACTGTATTAGTGTGTGTATCTGTTTTAATTCAAGTAAGGATGGCAGACGATCAATTTTTAAGTAGTTCCAACTTTTGCCGCCAAACACCACCGTCAACGACTACTAGTTCAGAACTTAGCTACCAGACGTCACTGCAGTCGGCTCTTGGCAACGAACGTAGGAACCTAAGAGCGTTGTTTACATTCCTAACCTATACAATTTAGCTTCACACAGGTGTAATTAGTGGAAGGTTCTTTAAAGTCTTTCAGTCTGACTGTCTCTTTTTGAATCTAAACCACATTTTGTAAGTATTTTCAGTCTCTCTTAATTTTTGTTATGGTTTTCATTTCATTGCCATTTTTGCTATCACCGAGACCATTAGGGGCCGATAACCTAGATGTTAGGCCCCTTAAAGAACAATTATCATCTACGATATATGAATTAAGCTGAGCAAGGAACAACAATGGGATCTCTTATAATCCATTAATGCACCACATTTCCATGGTTTCGTAGCTGAGCAGTCACAGAAATAATAAAAAATGGAGAATAATTTAGAAAACTAGCCAGGGCCAAATTTCATCAAGTATTGATCATGGCGTGTAAGTACTTAAGGACTTAACTGACTTAACAAAATGATTTTATTACTAAAAGTCTATTAGTTTTGTACTTATTTTTCAACATAATTGCCAAACCGATTCTGGCATTTGTCTTATTATATTTGAATTGCAGCCAATGGCCATAGCAGGGTATTTTAAATGAATGCTCGCACGTTCAATTTCAAGTAGTTCCAACTTTGGCAACCAGATGCTCCTGTGGTAAAAGTGAAACAACCATCACTCCTTCATAACTGTTCTAAAGTACAAAAAAACGAAGGTTAGGACGGCCGGGTCGAGGTGCAGCCTTGGCCAACCAAAGCTAGCAGGGCACTGCTGACAAAAAAAAAATCATTTAGTACCATAAAGGCAATACTGTCTTTTATGATAATGCACGCGCATAATGGCGTACACAGCTGGAATTTCATCTATATAAGTCATGATCATGGTGGGCGGGCTATCTATTACTACATCCTCTCCAGACCATTACTACAGGTATGAAGGAGTGATCATTGTTTCTTCTTCTTGTGCGCGAATGGGTCTCCTAGGACCACGCAGAAACAACACTTCTTGGCCTTGATGTTTGCCCAATAACTCTTCATGCGCAACGATTGAGCGAGCCTTCGTTGCTGCGACCAGACGTGTCTGGTAGGTCTTCACTCTTCTGCCTCAAAACCCCGTGTATGAGTAATTTTCCTAATTTCCTCTCGATCCTTGAGTTTGGGAAGAACTAATTCAGCCAAGTCATTTTCCGCCTGTTTGTACCAATTGGACCTTGTTGCCTTTTCCTGCAAAAACGTATAGATTTTATAGATGTTAACCTAGTTGGGTCCATTCTGTCCAAATGTCCCATGAATTGGATCCTTCTCATACAGATTGTGTCTGTGATTTTACTAACTTTCAAATAGACGTCAGCATTAGGTTTTGGAAGGTGAATTCCATCTTTGATTCTTGGTCCCAAAATTTTTCGCATGATTTTGTGTTCCTTAATCTCCAATTGATTTCTCAGTGTTTTATGTTGTAGATTAAGTGTCTCGGCTGCAGGCAAGACTACTGTTTCATAATGTTGAATTTTACAATTCCAAGAGAGGCACTTTTTGTTATAAACTCGTTTTGTCAAATGGAAAGCAGTTTCCATTTTCCGTAGTCTTGCTTCTATAGATTTTCTTTCGTTGCCACTTTCATTGATCCGTAATGTCCTTTTATTTTCAATATTATTCTCATTTATTTTCAGTTTCCTCGTATGTTTTGTGTATTCTTACCTTTTATTTCTTTATTGTATGAGGGATTTTATTTTCAACCTCCAATGATCCATAAAAAAATAGACTAGTGTAATTCTTCTTCTTCTTCTTCTTCGTAGCATTAATCCCTTGCGGGGTCTGCTATTTTGCTATATCTCCTCCACTTCTTTCTGTCGTTGACATCTTATGGTGTCAGACCAACAGCATGCATGTCAGCCCTGATGTTGTCAGTCCACCGCTTTGCAGGTCTTCCACGTGGTCTTGTTCCACCTGGGTTGATGTGGAGTGCTATTTTTGCAACTGAGTTGGTTGGTCCTTAAGTTTAGGGGCTGCGACAACGCGGTCATGTAGCCCCGTGTACTTTGGGTGTGTGTAGAATCTGTCTGATAACCGGTGCTAATTGTGATGACTGTATTAGAGTGTGTATCTGTTTTTTAATTTAAGTACTGCAACTTAGAATTTTTCAAATAGTTCCTACGTTTGCCGCCAAGCGCCACCGTCAATGACTACTAGGCCAAGTTCAGAACTTAGCTACTAGACGCCACCGCAGTCGGCTCTTGGCAACGCACGTAGAAACCTAAGAGCGTTGTTTACATTCTTAACCTATCCAATTTAGCTTCACACAGGTGTAATTAGTGGAAGGTTCTTTAACATGCCATAAATCTATGACATGGGACCGCCGGCTTTACTTCCCCTCCGAAGGAAGGCATACTGAGGGCTTCGGCCGGGTTTGAACCCGCTATCTTGGGCATAGAAGCTCAGCATCCTACCGACTACGCCACTGAAGCCGCTCAACTGAGTTGTTCTGTCTTCTCATGACGTGACCGTACCAGCGTAGACGAGCCTCCCTCACCTTCTCGACAATTGGTGCAACACCAAATCTTCGCCGGACGTCTGTGTTCCTTGCGTGGTCACATCGGGTCAGCCTCATCAACCATAGGGGCATCTTTATTTCCATTGTAATTAACAAAATTAATTGATTACCCCAGAAGTCAAGGTTCAAACATGAATCCCCAATCTGCCAGTGGGTTGATGGAACCTCTGCTGTCCTTCAGGTTTGGGGAGAGGTAGAGGTATGCCGGGTGTTGGCTTACCACAGCAATGTGCTTCTGAACAATGCTACACAATTTGCAATTGGCGGAAGAATCAATCGTACAGGCCATGTTTACATGCCTGAAATCCGGCACAAAATGGTTTAATGATGATGGAAGCCGATCGGATGATTACCAGCACCTTGTATCTGTGTGATGTCGGTTGCAGGTGTGAGGCGCATGGCCACTACATTCCGTCGCTGTCAGAGCTCCAAAAGTGGTCATGATGAGTCCTTCCTGAGTGGCACGGCAGCCACATACTTGGAGCATTTGTTCAACACGTGGAAGGAGGATGCCACCAAGGTCCACCCCTCCTGGGATAGCTACTTCAAGGAGGTGGCCAACAGTTCTAGTATCGCGGAACCACACCAAGCACCATCTCGCAAGAAGGTAGGTACAGTCATCCCTCGTCATACACATTCTCACTTTATGCATTTTCGCTATAAGGCGTTTTAAAAAAATGTACATAATTATATAAAACTAGCTGAAGTACCCGTGCCTCGCTAAGGATCATAAATAAATTAAAGTGTGAAGATGACAGGGGATAGGTGAGGTGCTGCGCGGAGGGAGAGTAATGATGGAATATTTTGTCCAACTACACTGCTCGGCATTGACCGTGTTTTATAGCACAAATTTAGGTTTTACTCGTTAACCGTTGGAGATACACAAAAAGTTATAAGGACTTTACGGATAGAAAATTAAATTTTAAACCTCGTATATGCCATCAAAAGTTTCTATTTCTTAGCGTTCTCTTTTCATTTGAAATGGGAATTTGAAAGCTTGAAACCAAAGGGTTTAGTGACATCACTAAAATGGTTGCCATCTTTAAATAGTGCATAGGATCGAAATCCAAAGTAGCCTATCCTATATGTTAACCAGGTAAATCAGCTACTTCCATGTAAAATTTAATGTAAATTGGACCAGTGGTTCGTGTCTGATTGAGTAATATACAGACACACACACCATCTCATTTTTATATATTAGTATAGATAAAAAATATATGTACAGGTTAGGTTGTGGATTCACAATCACCCTGTGGGACGATTTCGTGATCAAATGTGCACCTCTGCAAGGCGGCGCGTGGCGTGTAGTCGGTCTCAAGGAGAGTACCGTACTGAATAGCTCTGTTGCGCTGTTTCAGTGTTGAGTTAACAAGCTGTGTTTTATTGTTTCTAATAACGTAAGAGAGTGTGGTTAAAATGCTTACAAAAGCAATAGAAACGAATAACACTTGAAGAAAAGCTGAAAGTTATAAAGTGATATGAGCGCACTGTGGACATTGTCAGAGCTACAGGAATCTCGGAATCAACTCTGTGAACAATAAGAAGTCAAGCAGAAGAAAGCTGCAAACATTTCTGTCAATACGATAAAAGGGGACCCTGGCTTTAAAGTCTCCAAAGATCGCCTCACTTTGTCGTTTGAAGGAAATGGGCCTTGAGACCATAAAATCAAAGCCCTGTTGGTTTATCATTCCGAGAACCCACGAGCACTCAATTGCATTTCTTTAACACTCATAGGCTTTTTATTTTCGTCTTGAAATAGTTCTTATCTCCTGTCTAACTCATATTATAATACATTCACATTACGCGATGATTACTCGGAACGAATTCATCGCGTAAATCGAGAGATACCTGTAGTTTATCGTGTCAAGTACTTTAGTAAGCTGGTGCATTTGTCGTATTGGCAAATTTAGCCAGAAGCAGTTGAGTACTAAAACCATATACGAGGCCTGTTAGAAAAGTATGCGACCTGGAGCGTTGGAAACATAATCATCCTTAAAGTAGTCTCCTCGGGATTCCACACACTTCTTCCAGCGGTGGCGCCATTCTTGGAGTTTAGCTCATCTGTCGTTCAATGACCTCTTGAGTTTGGGGAACAGCTAGAAGTCCAACCAGAGGAGTCTGGGCTTACAAGGGGACCCTACGGGAATCGGATTTTTGTAATTTTTCCCACTTCAGGTACGTTAAGTTCAGACCTCAAACATTAATTTCCCAAAGCTGTTCGATGCCATATTTATTAATTCTCGAGAAAATCGACCTCGAAGTTTTCTGAGCGCTTCATATCCAGTAAAGATGTTACTGAGTTTGAGCAGGACGTGTGGTTCACCCGATAAGGTTCGGGCCCAGTAATCGCTGGGACGCTAGTTCGAGTCTCGCTTTGGGTGCTATATTTTTTTTTCTTTCTTTCAATCCATACTAATGTGATTGAAATATAAAAATCATCAAGTCTGTAGTAATTCACTGATATGTAATTATAATTTCCAATGAAAAAACGCACGTCTCGTTTCTAATTATCTCCTATTTGTAATTGCGAATAAGCGACAAAAATAATATCCCGCAATAATATTCACACTTTGTTGATTAATAAAAATATAAATAGAAGAATAAATTAATGTAAACAATGGAATGAGTAAAATTGAATGTGATGAAATATTTGAATATGGCGGTTTCTTCGAAATCTGTCGTTATTCCGAATAACAGTTCTGTGTGTATCGTTTGCCTTTAACGTTTTTCTACCTGCGAAGTGGGTACAACTGCTCTAGCACAAAAGATTTGTGGGTATTCCAGGACGGATGGGATACATACCATGTCAACCGCAAGGGATGCCAGTTCGAAGTAGCATTTGACCGTTGGTTTCCAGAGAAGCAGATAGTGTTTCTTGGCGTCGTGAGTGATTTTTTCCAACATACGATAAAGAAGATCATAATGTCAGGCGTGGAGGACGACAATCCGCCTGATGATGATTTTTATATTTCAATCACACTAGTAGTATATGAATTGAAGCGAGACTCGAACTAGCGTCCCAGCGATTACTGGGCCCGAACCTTATCGGGTGAACCACGCGTCCTGCTCGAACTCGGTAACATCTTTACTGGATGTGAAGCGTTCGGAAAACTTCCAAGTCGATTGTCTCGAGAATTTATGAATATGGCATCGAACGGCTTTGGGAAATTATTGTTCGAGGACTGAACTTCACGTACCTGAAGTGGGAAAAATTACAAAAATCCGATTGCCGTAGGGTCCTTTTGTTAGTGCGAGGAATGTGCTGGAGCATTGTCGTCATGGAGGCGTCAATTTCCTGTTGACCACAACTCCGGTGTCTTTCGCCACAGAGTGATCACTTGGATGTTGCTGTGCATTTGGCGGGTGATCTGCTTAGGGTTGCCAGACGTTCCGTTTTAATCTTTAACGGAACGACAAATATTCCGTTTTTTGGTTAATTTTAAAATATATTCAATTTCGCTCCAATTTTCAAATGTCCCTCTTCAGAATTGATTGTAATATCTAGCTTGTTATCTGGTGGTACAGGGGCAAGTTTGAAAGAGAAAATGATTTCTATGTCTGTGTCAGATAGATGGGTACATGTTGTAGATTTATTAGGGGCAACAACATTAAGGAATATCTTAGTCCTTGTGAAGTTCAAACTCAGCATTTTCCCCTCCAATGCTTTTACAAAGAATTTCTTTTTCTGTAAAATGGAGAGATGATAGAAACAGAAGCTCCATTAATTTGATAAAAGAAGAATTCTTAACATATTACAATTATGACAAACATTGTAGTGAATTTTATCAGAAGGTTCTTACTAATAAAAAATCCTTGCAAAGGGTCGTTCAAATGAAAAGCATTTGTAAGTTGCTGCCCTGTATGATATGTCAGCAATATCTAGTTTCAATTTTTTGTATTTGATTATGTAATGGTTATTTAATACATGTGTTATGTTTATTACAACATTATACAACCTTGATTTTAAGAAAAACAATGTTTTGGGACTTGTGTTCCGTTTTTCCATTCCTGAAATCTGGCAACCCCATATATGCGGCCGTCTCTAAACTGGTTGTATCACTCCTTTATCTATGTGATGCCCGCAGCATCATCACCGAAAGCCGTATGAATCTTCCAAATGGTTTCCACCTGGCTGTCGCCCACTTTCCTGCAGTAGCGCTGCTCCAGTCGTTCCATCATTTTCTTTGCAATGGAAAAACGACAAGAGTACTCACTCAAAAGCTATCGACAGGCGGGGAAAAATTCACGCAATCGCCCGAAGGTTCAAGGTCAGCTCATGCAAGCACGCTTGATTCAAATCCATCAGGTTTTTGAAAGAAAAAAAAAAAAAATAAGGTCGAGTACTTTCCTAACAGACCTCTTAATGTACTAAATGAGATGCTAGATACACTACATACTGTTACACCGCTGTCACCTGCAGGTATTGAGACCGGCACCGCTGACGACCGCATCAGGCATCCCTTTTATCAGCGAGAAGGCCATCGAAAACCACCTCATGGTGCAGACCATCATCCGGTCGTACCAAGTCAGAGGACACTGGCACGCACACCTGGACCCTTTGGGAATCACGTTGGGAGCTACTCCTTACCAGTTGGAGGATACCAGGAGGATGCCTCACGATCGAATCGCTCAATACATGGAGGTGAGTGTCACTCCAACTACTACAGGGTGGTCAAAAAGTTGCTTTCCTCATTAATTTGCTTTAGATCAATTCTTCAAAATGGAGACGTCCACAAAACAAAATAGATTTACAAATCACAGAACATAATTTAGGACTATGTTAACAAGAGTGAGCCATTGTTCTGTATTGCCTAAGCTATAATAAAGAGAGCTTGCTCAGTCGGCCAACACCAATGTTTGTGCCCAATTACAGTAGAACGTCGCTTTATCCGGACTAATTGGAACCGAAAGTGTTCCGGATAACGATTTTTCCAGATAATCAAACATGCGTTTACTTCATAGGAAAACACATGCACAGTACATAATGGTGATAACCACAAAACTTCTCATTTAGCAGCAACGCTTTCTCACATAACAACGATCCAGAAATGGGATCGCCCTTACTTCTTGTCTGAATAAACCATAAGTACGCAGCTTCTTACAATTTTTCATCCTTAGCTGATCTTATGGTTTCTCTCTTTTTAGACCCTTCTTCACTATCTAACTTGATGCATAATTTCACCTTTTCGGTTCTTCAGATCATAAATTGTGGATTTTACAACATTTTAAGTTTTCATTAGACACTCCACACTCTCACCTTTATCCAGTTTATTAATGATCTACTGTCCGTCCACCAGCTTAAGGTCCGTGGCAGGAATGCAACGAGTCAGCTGGTGACAGCTGGCCTCTGCGCGAACAACAATAGTGCCAACCTACTACTGACCCGTACGATTTCACAATTGAAAATAATGAAAGTAGCAGTGAGTAACCATAGCGTGAATAACATCGGTGCTGAGTTGGCAATATCTGCAGCGGCACGTCCACTCAATCAACGCAGCTGGAATGTCTCTTCTCTTCCCTTCAGTCCCCTAAAACCACGAGCTGGTGGACGGACAGTACACCTTCTTCTCAATCAATAAAACATTGCGATTTCGTGTTTCCTTTTTCCCAGTCGTAGAAGCCATTTCCACAACGTAATACAGTACAGTACAGTGCGCACACTCACATACTGGATATTACATTGAGACATCATAAACAAACGATAGGAGACAACAGAGACAACAATAATTAAAAACAAGAACCGACTCACTACTGTAGGCAGTGCGCACTTCCTCAACATAGTAAGTGCACGCTGCTCCGTCTTATTTATTTTTATATATTTATTTTTTGGCTCGTCCGGATAATTGACGTTCCGGTTGTTTGACGTCCGGATAAATGACGTTCTACTGTACTAGTTTTGATTGAGTCATCAGTCTTTTGACTGTTTTGATGCAGCTGTGCACGCCTCACTGTTCTGAGCTAATCATATCATCTCTACATAGCTACCACACCCTACATCCGAGGCAATCTGTTTAACATACAGCGAGTCCGATATTGCAACAGGGCTTGGGATTGGTCAAAACAAGAAGAAATGTTCCTATAAACATTTGTCCGGAAACAAATACCTGTTAAGATATGAGCCATTTTACTTGTGTTGTGTATGTACACTTCAGACAATGGACCAGCTACTTGTAATGAACACTCGACTGTCGCACACTTTTAACAGAACACGCGTTGGGCAAACATCCATCAACACAACCAACCAGGAGCTGTGATGATTTCAGCCAGTCTGTCCGCGGATACCATCCGCACGTTACAAGAGATGCTCCGCATGGTTACCACGATTTCATACACATGTTTTGGCTCTTCTTCACAAGGGATCCCGAACTCGTCCAATCACACCTGGCTGGTCGTGGATGTGGGCACACTCTTGTAACATCTGCACATTGTCGATGGGTGTAGCAAAAATCCATGTCTGCCATTTCCCTCGAGGAATGCTACGTCGCCCACATAGCAGGGGACCACCAGGCTGGTACGGGTACCGCATACTATGACTGAAAATACAACTTCAATGGAAGGACACCTACACCACTGAATACAACGCCTCCTCCACGCGGGTAAAATGGTGCTTATCTCAACAGGTGTTTGTTTCGGGACATTCCTTCTCGTTTTCACCAATCCCAACCCGTGTTGCAATATCGGACACTTTTTTCGAAACACCTTGGTCTACCCCTACAGTTCTTGTCCTCGCGCCTTCATCTTAGTAAGTTATGTGTCCTACCAACCTATCTCTTCTCCTCATTAGCAGTCGCCAGATACATCTCTCCTACCGACTAGTCTTAATACCCTAACTACCCATCTGATCTTCATCATTCTCCTGTAACACCACATTTCTATTCTCCTCTTTTCTGCTGCACCAATAGTCCAAGTTACACTTCCATAGAGCGCCACGCTCCAGACAAAGGCTTTCAAATACGACTTCCTAATACCTAAATCTATATTCGATGTCAACAGATTCCTTTTCTGTAGAAATGCTTTCCTTGCCTGAGCCAACCTACTTTTTATATCCTCTTTGCTTCGTCCATCACTGGTTATTTTGCTTCCTAAGTAACAGAAGTCTCCTACTTCCTTCAGCTTTTCACCTGCCAATTTGATGTCCATAGAGATCTCTGATTTATTTCAGCTGCATTCCAATATTTTTGTTTTACATTTATTAATTTTCATCATGAAGTATTTCCTCAAGACGGAGTCCATACCATTCAAAAACTCATTCAAATCCTCAGGCTTGTCGGCCAAGATGACGATGTCATCGGCAAATCTCAGAGTTGAAATTATTTCTCCTTGAATCTTCACTCCCACTTTAAATTTGTCTACAATTTCCTTCATTGCTTGTTCAATGTAAAGATTGAAAAGTATGGGTGATAAGTTGCAGCCTTGCCTTACACCTTTCTGAATACCAGCTTCTCTCTCATGTCCTTCAGCTCGAATGACTGCTGTCTGGTTTCTGTATGGATTGGACATCACCCTCCTATTCCTGAGCTTTATTCCAATCGTTTTCAAAATGTCAAACAATTTAGTCCAATCAACGTTATCAAAAGCCGTTTCTAAGTCTACAAATGCCATGAATGTTCTCTTATCTTTCCTTATTCTACCTTCCAAAATCAGCCTAAGACTTAGTACAGCTTCCCTTGTTCCTACATTTCTCCTGAAACCAAACTGGTCTTCACCCAACTCCGTTTCTATCTGGCTTTCCATCCTCTTGTAAATTATTCTAGACAGGATCTTTGAAGCATGAGTAATCAAGCTGATTGTATGGTAATCTTCACTTCTGTCAGCTCCCACTTTCTTCGGTATAGGGATGATAACATTCTTCTTGAAATCAGAGGGTACCTCACCTGTCTCTTAAATCCTACACACCAAGGGAAATAACTTTTTCAGACTTTCATCACCTATGCAGCTTAGCAACTCAATCGGTATATCATCTGTGCCTGGTGCTTTGTTCCTGCTTAAGTCTTACAATGCTGTGTCAAATTCTGTAATTATATGATATTTTGTATGTAAAACATGCTCTACTGTAAACCAATGTTTATTTGTTTTAATATTTTTGTGATTTTGTGAGTTGCAAATTTTGATTGTCTCTACCAATACATTAGGTGGGGAATGCCCCAACATGAAATGCACTAAGTAAGATATTCATCGCAAAATAACACGCTTTTATGTGAAAAAAATTGGGGTACATATGTACTTGTACATAAAAGCGTGTTATTCAGGAATGTGTCTATAAGGACCATGCGGAATCAACTTTTGTTGGCCTTTCCTCTAGCCCAGTATTCTAGGGAGTGTAATAGAAAGAAGGGATGTCTGTGAGAGAAGAAGGCAAGCCCTGCTATGGAGCAGGGACTTACTCCAAGTATTATGTCCCAATACTCTATCAGCAAATTCGATATCTACTCTGAAATAAGCAAGTGCCACTAAGATCAAAACAAACTCTGTTTCGAACATACTTTGTCCCTATATTGACTTATGGGTTGGAAACATGCACAACTACCAAAAAAGATGGCAGCAGACTTCAGGCTTCAGAAATGAAGTTTCTAAGAAGCATGCTTCAAAAAACTAGGAATTACAAAGTAAGAAATGAGGAGATAAGAGAACAAGCTGGAATAAATCAGTCCCTGAAGGAGACCATAACTAGGGCTCGTCAAACGTATGACAGAAGGAAGAATTGTTAAACAATGGTTACATACTGAGATTACTGGAAAGAGACCTGCTGGAAGACCTAGGAGGAGATGGCTGGACCAAGTGAAGGAAGATATCACATCCAAGGGAATCAACTGGGATGAAGTCTTGAAGGAGCAGTGGTACATGGGAGAGCGCTCATAATCCACACCCGTGAAACTGGAGTGGAAACTTGATGATGATGATGACTAACCTACGTGGGTTGTGAAGAGCAGGATCCTGGCTTGAGAAGCACATCAGGAATAACAAGAAGGGATTGAGTAAGAAATGAGAGATTGTGGAAGAGAATCCCTTACAAGAGATCATATACAAGTCCAGAATGAGTTGGTACGGACATGTTAGGAGAATGCAGGAGGGCGAGAGACCAAGAGACTGGTGGATTGTGGGTGTGAAGGAGTGGGACAGAGTGAAGAGTGAAAGGTGGTAGAACGACAGAACAAAGTGGAGAGGAACCATATTTGCCCCCACCCAGTGTCAGCTGGAAAAGGGGAAATGAAGACGAGTGCAAGTTTCCTGATCTCAGTCCACTCCAGTAGATTTGGCGACCCCAATTCTTTCTCTGTCCGTTCTAGTTGTTTTGTTCTTCAAGTCCATGTCAATTCTCTGTGAGTTTCGAGATGTTTATATACACACATCAAAAAAAGTTTTGCATCACCTCGGTTCCAAGAGTTCCGGAACCGTTAAATACAAAGGGAATAAAGATCAAAACAAACAACATTTCAGCTCGTTTTATTGCTCATGAGACCCACACATTGCATGTTGTACCATCATACAGCTAGACTTTCAGCATTTGTGGTAGAGATTGCAGTACACACCACTACCTCTAATACCCAGTAGCACGTCCTCTTGCATTGATGCATGCCTGTATTCGCCGTGGCATACTATCCACAAGTTCATCAAGACACTGTTGGTCCAAACTGTCCCACTCCTCAACGACAATTCGGCGTAAATCTCTCAGAGTGGTTGGTGGGTCAAGACGTCCATAAACAGCCCTTTTCAACATATCCCAGGCATGTTCGATAGGGTTCATGTCTGGCGAACATGCTGGCCACTGTAGTCGAGCGATGTCGTTATCTTGAAGGAACGCATTCACAAGATGTGCACGATGAGGTCGAGAATTGTCGTCCATGAAGACAAATGCCTCTCCAATATTCTGCCGATATGGTTGCACTATGGGTCGGAGGATGTCATTCAGGTATCGTAAAGCCGTTTCGGAGCCTTCCATGACCACCAGTGGCGTACGTCGGCCCCACATAATGCCACCCCAAAACATCAGGGAACCACCACCTTGCTGCACTCGCTGGACAGTGTGTCTAAGACGTTCAGCCTGACCAGGGTGCCTCCAAACACGTCTCCGACGATTGTCTGGTTGAAGGCATATGCGACACTCATCGGTGAAGAGAACGTGATGCCAATTCCGTGGGGTCCATTCAGCATGTTGTTGGGCCCATCTGTACCGCGCTGCATGGTGTCGGGGTTGCAAAGCTGGACCTCGCCATGGACGTCGGGAGTGAAGTTGCGCATCATGCAGCCTATTGCGCACAGTTTGAGTTGAAACACGACGTCCTGTGGCTGAACGAAACGCATTATTCAACATGGTGGCATTGCTGTCAGGGTTCCTCCGAGCGGCAATCCGTAAGTAGCGGTCATCCACTACAGTAGTAGCCCTTGGGCGGCCTGAGCGAGGCCTGTCATCGACAGTTCCTGTATCACTGTACCTCCTCCATGTCCGAACAACATCGCTTTGGTTCACTCTGAGACGCCTGGAAACTTCCCTTGTTGAGAGCCCTTCTTGACACAAAGTAACAATGCGGACGCGATCGAACTGCGGTATTGACCTTCTAGGCATGGTAGAACTACAGACAACATGAGCAGCGTACCTTCGTCCTGGTGGAATGACTGGAACTGATCGGCTGTCGTACCCCCTCCGTCTAATAGGCCCTGCTCATGCATGGTTGTTTACATCTTTGAGCAGTTTTAGTGACATCTATGAACAGTCAAAGGGACTGTATCTTTGATACAATATACACAGTCAACGTCTATATGCCGGAGATCTGGGAACCGAGGTGATGCAAAACTTTTTTTGATGTGTGTATATTTCTGCATTTGGCTTTGGAAAGTGAACATCATTTTTAATTCCCGGCCCTAAGATTTTTCTCATTATGAAAAGATTCTAATAATATTTTGTGAAGAATAATTTAAAAAATAGGAGATCTTCGATCTTGAACGCTTGTGCTAGGTGCAGTCCATTAGGAAATAAGGAGCTAAGCAAAAATATTTGCCATAATAGCAAATTGTGTAAATCCGTATTGTAGAATAATTAAAAACACTAACGGTATGTTATAATATTTGCCAAATCAATATTAAAAACTGTGGAATGTCTATATTTTCCAGACTATGTGAACATGTTTTGAAACATGTTGGTTTCTTCATCAGCACAGTAATAGAACTTATCCTAAGTAGACTTAAACTAAGCAAATGGATATCCTTAAATGAGTTTTAAGAAATAATTAAGAAAAAAATTAATATTGCTTTGAAAATATCTATGAAAATTTGTACTATTGGCAGGGCATTTTTTTGGGGGAAACACGGGGGTACGCGTACCACTTCATCATCATCATCATCATTTCCCCTTATCCAGCTCCTGCCGGGTCGGGGTATTTATGGCACTTCTCCACTTTCCTCTTTCCTTCCACCATTCTTCTTCCACGATCTTGTCCCAGTCCAGATTTCTTTTTCTTACGCTGTTCTTCACTGAATCAATCCACCTTGTTCTAGGTCTTCCCCTTGCTCTCTTACCCTTGCACTTCGCCTCCAGCATCTGTCTTGGTATTCTATTTTCCTCCATCCTCTTTACATGTCCAAACCACCTTAGTTTATTCTTCTGAATTCTCTCATTTAGTTTTCCCATCCCAACTTCCTTCCTAACATCTTCCTTCCTCACTCTGTCTTTCCTTGTCTTTCCTATCATACTTCTTAGGAATTTCATTTCACTGGCTTGGATTCTACTCTCTTGCCTGCTTGTCAGGGTCCAAGTTAATATGGGAACATAGTACACTTTGTACATTACCTCCTTGCTTTTCCTTGGTACTTCCTTATCCCAAACATTTTGATAGAATGCATGGCTCTGCTGTACCCTCCTGCCAAACTCCATGTCCAACCTACCAGTTTGCATCAATTCACTTCCTAGGTATTTGAACGTGTCCACAATTTCCAAACTCTGACTTCCAATTTTCACAGTGCCCTTTCCTTGTCTTTCCCCTCTTGTCATCACCATGGTCTTGCTTTTCTCTATACTGATTTTCAGGCCATACTTCTGAATATTTTCGTTCAGTGCTTCTAGTTGTTTTTGCACTTCTTCGGTGTTCCTTCCCCAGAATCTGCAAATAACAGTAACTTCATTTCTTTATGTCCATATGCTTCCTTTACAATTTCATCCATCACCATTATGAACAAGAGAGGTGACAGCACACTCCCCTGTCTTAGTCCAGTCTTGTTCCTAAACCAATCTGTCTTTCCAACTGGGGTCAGTACCCTGCTAGCACAGTTGTTGTACATTGCTTGCACCATTTCCAACATTTCTCTTCCCAGTCTCTTCTTAACCATGGTTTCCCATACCTTCTCTCTGGGGACACTATCATATGCCTTTTCTAGATCTATGAAAGTCATGATCAAATCCTCTCCATATTCCCAGTTCTTTTCCATCACCTGCCTCAAGCTAAAGATTGGGTCCACTGTGGATCTTCCACTCCTGAAGCCATACTGTTCCTCTTGCAACTCTCCTTCCACCTTTCTTCTCATTCTTCTTTCTAATATCCTTTCCAGTATTTTTACTATCTGTGATAAGAGGGTGATCCCTCTATAGTTATCACACACCTTCTTGTCCCCTTTCTTAAACACTGGTATTATTAGCCCTTTCTCCCAGTCTTCTGGTACACATTTCCGTTTCCACACACACTTTAGCAGTCGATACAGCCATTGCATACCAACAGGTCCATTGCGTACCACTTAAACATTTCAAAACTGTTTAAGAAAAAATATTGGTACATTTGCATCTAGTCCGGCAATTATAAGTTCCGACTTGAAAGTTCATCGATCAGCTGGCGTCAACGCGCTGTTCACAACAGCTGGAGGAGATTTCGAGTAATCCTCGATTTAAATCGATCTAACGAATCAGATTGTTTTGGTCAGCAACTCGGCACTCAGCAGCATAATCGAACCAATAGGCTTTTATGCTTGACAAAAGCTTTGTGTGATCGCTGCCTTATTCGAAGGGAAAAATAAGCAACATACTCTAACAATCGTGAAAAGGAAGTTCTGTTCTTATAAGCACGCAGGCTAGTGTTTGGAGGTGGGGGAGGTTGCCTGTGGTTAGTGTTGAAAATAACGAACTATTTTACATCCACCCAGGCATCGAAAAAGCAGAAAGTTAATGAATTAATGAGTTAATAAATGCAACCTTTCATTTAACATGTCAGCCCATAAAGTAATAACCGGACTCTGCAAATTGCAAGGTCATGATGATTTGTCGACTACAACTGAGAGTACCGCTTAAATATTGTTTATTAAAAAAAGCACTGATTAAAGGCAATTACAGGTGTTATCCAACAGTAATAATAGTCCATATATCTTCTTCAAAATAACTAGTAAAAGTTTTCTTATTTTCCTTTTATTGGTTATTATGTGTTTCGCTGAATATTAATAATAGTTTTTGTCTGGTCTTTATAAAGGACATGTAAGTCGCATGTAAACAAACCTCCAGGACATTGCAGTCAATTGCTACATGTTTCCCGCAACACCCCCTAGTGCAGCGAATCCACGACCTACTAGCTGGGCTGTGCCACGCTGACACTCGAATCACCTTTCTGTGGCTTCCAAGCCACATGGGAATTGCGGGAAATGAGTTAGCTGATCAAGCTGCAAAAGAGGAGGTATCACTGCCACCTCGACCAATGGAGGTACCCGCTAGAGATATTCGCTCTCAGTTACGCCTACAAGTTCTGGCTTTTTGGGAGAGTCAGTGGCTAGCTGACCCACTGCCCAGTAAACTGAGAGCGATCAAGGGAACTACTCGCGTGTGGCGGAGCTCCTTCCGGGCCCGGAGAGAGTCTGTCATTTTGTGCAGGCTAAGGATAGGTCATACAAGATCCACCCACTCGTATCTGATGAGAAGGGAAGACCCCCAACTTTGTACCTGTGGAGCCGTTTTCACCGAGTGTGTGGATCTTGCTGACTTACGAAGAAACCTTGGTTTGCAGACGACACTCAAACTTATATTAGCCGATGACGCGGTGGCTGCTGATCGCGTTATCCGCTTTATAAGTGAGAGTGGGTTAGGGCCAGCAATCTAAATTTTCCAGTGAACATTGACTCAACGACTTGTTCGTTTTTGAATGATAATTTTTTGTTTTTCCATAATTTTTGTTTATTTTTGAATTTTTATTTTTATTTAATTTTTTTTATTTTATTTTAAATTTACTGTAGGTGTATTCTTTAATCTGTGTTAGGAGGGGCAGATGACCTCGTAGTTCCGCCCCTTAAAACAACAATAACCAACTATAAACCTCCAGGACCGACAACCTATAATCCTCCTCAGAGCATCAAGTCTTTATTCGTTATTATGTTCTTCAGTTCCGAAAGTTAACCATGTTGCTATTCCTGCAATTGTCATTTATCTCTCTTGTTATGAAAATGCATATCGGAATAGACATTCCTTCAAGAACTGACAACCTACGAATATTTTATACGATGTTTTCATGTACCAATATGCAGCGGCATCTCGAATCTACGACAATCAATTGAGTTAAAGTCGTTTAAGAACATTGGAAATTGGTAATATAATTTTGTATGACTCCAATCCTCATATGTTGTTGTTCTTCCCCCACCAAGTAACGACAATCATGTGATTGTGCACAAAGAGTGAGTGAGATCATTAGACTTTCTGGGTCACAAAAGATCAAATAGAATTTTATGTTCGATCATGTCAAAATAGAAATATTATATGGCAGAAAAATGCATATTAAAGAGGCTCATTTTCATTATTCATTACGATACAGGTTCTCCACCAATCAGAGCCCATACAGCTGTTTGACCAATTAGGTAAGGATAGCGCTGACTTCCACGGCCTCCTAATTTAACCCTAGAGCGGGCGCGCCTATAAATGTTACATTGCCGGGCGCGTGGTGAATTTCGTTCACCATTCATTTTTCCTAGTCTTTGCATCTGGTTAACAAGTACTTACTCTTACACGATTGATATTTTTACTCCTTATGTGCTTTATAAACCTTAGATATATTAATTACAACACAAATTACAAGTGACAGTACATGCATATAATAATAAAAGGTCAAAATGTTCATGGGTTGAAGACTAAAAATACAATTGAAGCCGATGAATACTTCACTCATGAGAACTTAAAATGAAACACTTCTAACAATCTTCATTATTCATTATTCTCACAGCTTACACATATAATGCATCTTCTAGAGTGTGTTTTACACACAAAGTTATGACACTCATTACACTTCATTGTGGTGACTTTATTTTCTTTCGGCTCACAGTGAATGCATCGTCCTCTCTTCGTTGGCACTTTTATCTCTTCTGATCTTTCTTCCTGATGGTATGGGGATAACACTGCTCGGATATCTGAAGGCAGTGTTCCTATCTTAGGTCGTTCAACCAAACACTTATTCATGAGTTGAAGTGAAAGATTCTTCAAAAGCACGCGTCTCTTTACTGGTTGGTTCTTCGGATTCCCTTTGTAAAGTACCTGACTATTTATTCCAGCAATGTTGAGTAGAGCAAAAAAGACACACATTGTCCACCGTGGGGTTTTCCGGGCTACCGAGTACTTGCCTTCCATTTGGTCGGAAGTATCGACTCCGCCTTTAGTTAGATTATAATCTAGTATAGCATGGGGCTTTGAACTCTTAGGATGCACGGAGGGTTCGTCGTGCATAGAAGAAAGTAAGATAACTGCTTTATTCCTTTTAGGAACATGCGAAATGAGCATGATTTCATACTGAAACCCAAACGTTGTTGAAGCAACTGGCCTATCTTTATGAGGAAGAAACTGCTGTGGAATTTCTCTTTTATTCTTCCTGAGAGTGCCTATATACGTTATTTTATCTTCTAAAAGATCAAGGACTAGGTCATAGCTGGTATACCAGTTGTCGATTGTTAGATTACGATTTTTTCCCTTCACGTGGTCTATTAGACTTTTTCTATATCATATGGTTTATTAGAGAGTTCATAGGGGCCAGGAGGTTGCCTGCCACAGTATAACTCCAGGGATGAAGTATAAAAAGTTTTTGCATCATTCAGGGCGTAGAATTTTAACCCATACTTTGCCGGCTTACTTGGCATAAACTGTATAAATGCACATCTTCTCATCTATTGTTACAAACTCACTTGGTGTGTAGCTCTTTTTACAGTTCACTACAAAGGAATCCAACAATGTGCGAACTGCTGCTAGTTTATCTATTCACTGGCGATCGTTACGTGTAGTTTTGTCGTCAAAACGAAGACTCCGTAACAAAAATAGAAACCTCTTTGAAGACATGCAGGCTCTTGCTATTCCCATTCCAGTTCCACCTTTCGCCCAGATTTCTTCCACAGATATGTACTGTTCACCTTTCAAACCAGTGAGGAACAATAAACCAATCAAAGCAATTATTTCTTCATGGCAAGTAGGTTTAGCATCGCGCTCACGACTGTAAGTCACTTCTTCGCAATGCCATGCAATATAAATGTTAGTATAAGAAACTATTTCATCAATCATTTCAGAATCAATTATGTGTAAGAAAGCATCCATTTCACACGACACTGTTTTCGCATCTCCTTTTGGACAAGGAAATATTTTTATTATATTTTTTGATTTAATCCTAGAGGCAGCCCTTGAAAAGCTATTGGTGCACCACATTGTTTCGTCTTTCCCGAAGAAAAAATCCCTCTCTATTGCATCGTGTTCATAGCTATCAACTAGGCCTACATCACCTTCTTGTTCACTCTCACTGTCATGATTAATGTCTGAATAATTTACCACTTCATCTTCACCATCAGAAAAATCACAAACTTCAGCTCCCTCAAATCCTTCCTCCTCATCAGATAATTCCTGTAACAGCGTTTGTATGTCTTCATCCTTCACAAACTTCGCCCTACAATAAAATAGATAGTTAATTTTGTATCCTCTATAGTCTATATTTTAAAATAATGAAACTCCAAGAACGTATAAGGTACAATTTTACTTACATTTCCGGGCGCGTGGTGAAGAAAGTTCACCAAAGACGGCACTTGCGAGTCAAGGTCGAATAGCGTGACACGTACTACTTCCTGAACAGATACCGCTACACTGAGAGTATCGATAAGCCTTCGCCGGAAGGTACTAGCAGCGCCACGGCTGTAGCTCTTAGGAACTAACAACTACAGATGAAATACGCGGGTTGGTGAACGAAATTCACCAGCGCGCCCGGTTTAGGGTTAAAGGTGTCATAGTGGGGTATTCGAGGAGATTGTGGTCGAATACAAGGTATTCTCTGCATCCCATGCGCTCTGTTCACTGGCGGAATGTCGACAGATATTAATGAATATTTATGTTCGAACAATGATATAATTACCGTCGAACATAAACAGTCATATGCAACTCACCTATAATGGTAATTAAGACACTCGTATGGAAAATATAATAGTACATTATGCAACGAGCCTATAATGGCAATAATTAAGACACGAGTATGTTTATAAAACGAGCGTATGCAAGTTTTATAATTTCCATACGTGTTCCAGGCGTGTTGCATACGACTGTTTATGCTCGACGATAATTATTATAACTATTTTATGTTCGAACATAAATATTCATAAATATCTGTCGAGATTTCGCCAGTTTTATGTACTGAACAGGGAACATGGGACGTAGAGAACGCCTTGTATTTGACCATGGCCTCCTCGATACCCCACTATGACACTAGGCCACACAGTGAAATTTAAATTAGAAGGCCGTGGAAGTCATGCTGGTGCGATGCTATCCTGATCTAATTGGTCAAACAACTGTTTCTTGAGCTCTGATTGGTGGGAGAAACTGTTTCATAATGAAAAAAAATAGTGATATAATGAGCCTCATTATAGTACAGTTTTCTGACGCATAATTGTCAGGGTCGAACATAAAACAAATTGATACACACGCACACACATCCATTTTACCCATGCAAATGATATTCATCATTATGCAACAAGAATATTCACCAGCCATTCCCAATCCATTAAATTTGGAACTAAAGGAATTATGTCCTCTATAATAAAGGAATACAACTCGCTACCATCATCATCTTGCACAGTTTCTAGCCACTGGCCGGGTCTGTTTGGAACACAAGCCTCTCCAACGTCTTCTGTCTTCCCACCATCTCTCAGCCTCCACCCTTGTCCAGTCTTCTCTCTTCTTCACGCTTTCTTCCACCCCCTTCAGCCACCTGTCTCTCGGTCTTCCCCTTGGTCTCTTTCCTTCCCACTTCGTCTCATGTACTCTCCTGGGTATCCTCTTCTCCTCCATTCGTTTTACATGTCCATACCATCTAAGTCTAGATTTCTCTATACCATCCTGTAATGGTTCCTCCTTCATTAATTCTCTGGTCCTCTCATTTCTTATTCTGTCCATCTTTGTAGCTCCAATACTGCTTCTCAAGAACCTCATCTCACTGGCCTGTATTTTGCTCTTCTCCCTTCCTTTCATAGGCATAAAGGAAAGTTTCTCTATAAAAACATTTAAGAGGAAAACAAAAGACTTCCTATTAAGGAATGAATAGCTCATATCCAATAGCCTTAAGCAATGCAATGTATCATTCCGAATAACTTCTGTTAAGTACCATTTACCTAAACAACAACATGTTACAAAAATTATATATACTAGCATTACCCGTCGCGAATATTCTAGTTGTAAAGAGTATACTTAGCAAAATCTCAATCATGGATGCTATGCCTGATTTACCCTTGGTATGAATGATCAGACTTAAACAATTCAGCTACTGGTGCAGTGGTTAGGGGTTTGTCATTCCTTCATAGGTATATCAGAGCGAAGTTAGTTTTCTGGGAATATCACAGACACTTAATTTAAGGGCCTTTAAATGTGGTTTTCGGAGACCCTTTATAGTCGGGTGAGAAAGACCTTTCGTACCACACTCACACATGAAAAAATTCTATAGTGCCCCTTGACCCCCTTAAGTGCATTATACTGTATGTATTGATGAATTTTACAGCTTAATTTGGTTCAGTGATAACCTTATAGCCGTCTGGAAACTTTCACAGTAACGTAATTATTGGAATTGCATTGCGTCTTACAGAAATAGACGGACCTGTGAGATTCTGTTACCATGGTTACCGTGTTGCATTCTTTCATTATTGCATTGTAAATATACATGTTTTAAGGTATTTATTTAATTGTGAGGCATTTAAAGAGTAAGTGGGTGTGTTTCGCTTACGTATTGGGTTATGCTGAACCTGTAGGTACCCCATATGTGTAGGTTGGTGTTAATGGGACCTTATTTTCGGTACAAAACTGGAATGGGACCTTAGCAGAATAATATAGGGAGGGATGCCAAGCTGTAACTATGCTACTTGATTGTCCCTAACACGAGCTCTGGCTCATTGGGACCTATGTAAATAAATAAAAAAATAAAAATTATAAAACTTGTATCTTAATTATTGGCATTATAGACTCGTTGAGGGAGATGTGAGAGTATATGTCATATGTCATCAAAGTTGTTAATATTTATTTGGCCATGTCTATTGTGTTCTCACTCTGATGAACTTAATGAAGGTACATGGCCCTAGGGAACCGATGATACCAGCTTGGAAGATATGTTCAGGCTCCCCGACAGCACGAAAATCGGCGGGAATGAGAAGTTCTTGAGCCTGCGGGAGATCTTCGAGCGTCTAGAGGCTATCTACTGCAAGTACATCGGCTTGGAGTACATGTTCATTCCTTCGCTAGTCAAGTGCGACTTCATCCGCAACATGTTCGAGGTCCCACGTGAGTACAGCATCATGGTAGTGTTTGAAGCCATTTTTCAGTGTTGCCTTAGTTTGGTGCTTTTCAGTCCGTCAACACGATTGTAGCCAAATGAGATTAATACGAGGGCTATTCCAAAAGTAAGGTCCGATTCGCCATAAATATTTGAAAGGAGCGCCAAGGGCAAAACACGCATGCGCGCCGACTCCTGGCATGCCTTGTAACGTTGTGACTGTTGCTGTGTGCTGTTGATAGTGTTAGTTCACAATGTTTAAGACAATTAATCAGCCCGCCGATTGTGAAGTAAGGGCAATGTACAGAATTGTGTCTGAACATTTGCATTTTCGAAAATTGTCGTCTGGAGTGTTGTTGTTGCATGACAATGCCAGACCCCATACTGCGAATGACACGCAAACTCTAATCAAGAAATTTGGATGGGAACAGATGGACCACCCATCGTACAGTCCGGACTTGGCGCCAAGTGATTTCCACCTGTTCCGCTACCTAAAGGAGTTTCTTGGCGGCAAGCACTTCGACACAGATGATGAAGTGAAAGAAGCTGTTAAAGACTGGTTAGCTTCTCAGGAGGCCGAGTTGTATGACTTAGGCATTCAAAAGCTTGTGGAACGATGTGACAAATGTGTAAATAAGTATGGAAATTATGTAGAAAAATAGAGAAAGACGTAAGGAATGTCAATAAAACAATTGTTTTGGAAACAAGTTTTATTTTGGATGTTTTTTTTTTTTTGACCGGACATTCGTTTTGGAATAGCCCTCGTAAATACATTGGATGACCAGTTTCATTCGTCAAGCGATCGTCATCAGATCCATTACACCTAGGCTATAAAATTTTTGTCTGAAAAAATGGGTGAAAATATTTACAATGTATACACTTATTTAGTTGCAGTATTAGTTAAGATTAGTATTAGTGGGAGAGCACGGATGGAAGTTCATTATCAGTAAATGTGAGATCCTGTTAACGACCAGGAAAAAGGACGGACCAATGAGTGGGATAACACTTGGAGGTGGACAGCTGAAGAAGGTGGAAAGTCTCAAGTACTTGGGAAGTCTAGTGGAGGAAAATGAGAGAAATGACAAAGAGATTACGGAACGTGGCAGACAGGCAGAAGCATTAGGAGCTTAGTGTGGAATAAAGATGTCCCACAAAAAAGCAAGGAAGTGTTATACAGAAGCTACTATATCCCGATACTGACCTATGCTTCAGAAACGTGGATAATGAAGAAAAGAGACATAAGCAGAATATAGGCAGGTGAAATGAAGTTCCTGCGAAGTAGGATCGGAGTAACAAGAAGAGGCAGGGTGAGGAATGAAAAGGTCAGGGAAATAGCGAAAGAGGAGCCCTTGTAGGGTAGGATTGAGACATCAAGACTGAGGTGGTATGGACACTTTGTATTGTATTGTATTGTATTGTATTTTTTATTCATCCATTCAATCATATAATGTACATTGTACAATGATATAGGACACGTCAATTCACAAATTATACTAATACTAATTTACAATCACAATAATAATATAGGATAACCTTACATCATTTAGTCCTATGAATACATAAACATAACTATTGATATTCTAAAAACTCTTTAACTGAGTAGAAGCAGTGCTCCAGCAAGAACTCTTTAGTTTTTATTTTGAACTTTATGTAATTTGCTGTACTTTTAATATTATTTGGCAAATGATTATACAGCGTTATAGCTGCATGGAATACACCATTTTTACATAGTGTTGTATTTGCAGCATGTACATGAAGATTGTTCTTTTGTCTGGTCTGGTAGTTATGTATATTTGAATTCATCTCAAAGATATCCTCATTTCCTAAGCTTTGTTTGACAAATAATAGAAGTTCAAAGATGTAAATACATGGCAAAGGTAAAATTTTCAGTTGTTTAAACAGAGGCTTACATGTATGCAATCTAGTAGTTCCTTTCATTGTTCTAATTATTCTTTTCTGGATAATAAAGATTTGGTGAGCAGCAGGTGAATTTCCCCAAAATATGATTCCATATTTCATAAGCGAATAGCAATAAGCAAAATAAGTACTAAGAACAGTTCTCCAGCTAGTCGATTGTCTTAATACTCTCAATGCATAACAACTTGAGCTTAGTTTCTTGGCAAGTTTAGTGGTATGCGAGTTCCATTTTAGGTCATCCTGCAACCAAAGGCCTAAGAATTTAGTAGAAGAGGCGTTACCAATTTTAAGGTCATTTAAGATTATGGAGGGAGAATTAATACTTTTATTCTGAGCTGTGTGAAAGTTAAGAACCACTGTTTTACTAGTGTTGATAAGGAATCCATTATTGTTGAACCATAAGGACAGCTGACCTGTTACTTCCTCTACTGATTTTTGAAGTTCAGTGTCATTTACACCCCTCATCAAAACACTTGTATCATCTGCGAATAGTACAGTTTTAAATGCAGGTATCTGAGATGGCAAGTCATTTACGTAAAGGAGAAAAAGTAGTGGCCCTAGAACGGACCCCTGCGGAATGCCATACTTCAAAAACATAGGATCTGAGTGGTAATATTTAAATATGTTTGTGGTATTTTCTAAACTTTTTTGTTCGACGATCTGTTGGCGATTATTTAAATATGACTGAAACCACTTACTAGCGATACCCCTGATACCATATTGATGGAGTTTATCAATTAGTATCTGATGATTTATCACATCAAAAGCTTTAGACAGGTCCAAAAACAGGCCACATACTCTCTTCCTTTCATCAAGTGACTCAAAAGCAGGATTTAAAAATTCATAAATTGCGGACATTGTTGATTTTCCTTCTCTAAAGCCATGTTGAGAGTCAGTTAACAATTTATATTTGTTTATGAAGCTAATTAGACGGTTGTACATTATCTTCTCTAAAATTTTTGAAAATATCGACAGTAAAGAAATAGGTCTATAATTGGTTACGTTTTCTCTATCTCCCCCTTTAAATAATGGAATTACTTTTGCAATTTTAAAGATATCTGGAAATATTCCTGACATGAGAGATTGGTTACAGAGGTGTGTTAAGGGGGTAATTACATTTTGGATACATTTTTTAATTAGTATATCAGGAATGTTATCAACTCCTGAGCAATGTTTATTCTGTAGGTTCTTTACAATATTGAGGATTTCTGCTTCTGTAACATTTTCAACAAACATTGATTTTCCATTAAATGTTATATTCGCGAATGGATGAGAAGAAGATTCCCAAGAGGATACATGAGATGCAGATGCAGAAGAAACGACCAAGGGGAAGACCAAGAGATAGATGGCTGAAAGGAGTGGAGGAATGTGTCAAGAAGAGAGGCGAGGACTGGGCCAGAGTGACAGTGGGGAGGTGGTGGGAAGAAAGGACTAAGTGGCGAGGCTTATGTTCCAAATAGACCTGGAAACTGTATAAGATGATTAGTTGAGATAGTGCAACTCGTCAGTATTGTTAGTTGTGGTCTATGTGAAGTTTTGTTGAAATACTGGAAGTGGTGATTGGCCTCCGGAATTTGCCTGTTTGGAGTCAATGGACACCAAGAGCCCACTGATGAGCCTATCTTGGTGTTCCCAGGTGAAACCCCACACAAGACACGGCACAAACCTGGAAAAATTGCTGAGTTTTAATTCCTTGGTCGTGGAAGCCAATATACAGTACCATCTATTAAGAGGTGAATGCTTTACCAATCATCCACAGAGAAAGCCCTCAGTGTCCTCTTAGTGCATTGATGAGCACTATGCACAGTGGGAACCTTCCGACTATTATCGTGTTGGAAGCCTTTTTCAGTGTTATAATGCTTTTCAGTTGGTCAACACGATTGTCAAAGACGTTTCCGTAAACATGAAAAAAAAAATACAAGAGACTAATAAGTACACTTATGAGTAGGGCTCTGATTTTTAGGTGCTAAAAATCAGGAAAATATTTATTTTTTATGTATTAAAAATATTTGAAATATCATCATCTTCATTTCCCCTTTTCCAGTTGACACTGGGTGGGGGCAAATATGGTTCCTCTCCACTTTGCTCTGTTGTCCCACCATTCCTCTTCCGACACAGTGTTCCAATCCAGGTTCCGTTTTCTAATACTATTCTCCACCGAGTCCATCCAATGCATTCTTGGTCTTCCTCGTCCTCTCTTCCCTGTCATCCATCGTTCCAGTGCTCGTCTTGGTAGCCTTACTTCATTCATCCGTTTGACATGTCCAAACCATCTCAATGTGTTTTGCTCCAGTTTGTCATTTAGTTTCTGTACTCCCAGTTCTTTCCGTATATCTTCATTTCTCAATCTGTCCCTCCTCGTTTTCTGGACAATACTTCTCAGGAATCTCATCTCAGCTGCTTGTACTCTGCTCTCATCCCTCTTAGTCATTGTCCAAGTCTCTGCTGCATATGGCATTATAGGAACATAATATGCTTTGTACATAACTTCTGTAGCCTTGTTCCATACTAGTCCCCGTAACTGTTGGTAGAAAGCACTCCCGAGTTGTATTCTTCTGCTAATTTCCAAATTTAGTCTTCCATCTTCAGTCAGTTCACTTCCCAAGTATTTGAAGTGTTTCACCACTTCCAATTCCTTATCTCCGACTTTGAGTACTCCTTTTCCTTCTTTCTTACCTCTACTCATCACCACTGTTTTACTCTTCTCCATATTTATCTTCAATCCCCATTGCTAAATCTTTTCATTTATTATGTCTACCTGTTCTTGTACCTCCATCTCATCCTCGCCCCAGATCACAACGACGTCAGCAAACAACATTACCTTCATCTTTGCCCTACTATATTATAATTTAGTTTATTAATGTGAATATGAACAATATGCATTACTCACAAATGCAATTTATGCTATGTCTCACTGACTGCTGAAGCATTACAATACACAACGAGATACATTTTCAGGTTGTCCATCACAAATGACCGACGATTATTGCGAAACACTTCTTCTGAAGGCGTGAAACTGCGGCAATATGTTTCTTGCCCTTGAGGTGTTCAGCCTTGATTGCTTTCCCACATGATTGGCAGAACAGAACGCTCCCATCAGAAATAAAATTATCCTTAAATTCTGCAACATACTGCTGCAGATGATAATCCTTAGTATGGTTGGTTGGTTCCTCAGTTTAGGGGCAGCGACAATGTGGTCATGTAGCCCCGTGTACTTTAGTAGTTAGTTATTGTTGTTTTAAGGGGCGGAACTACGAGGTCATCTGCCCCTCCCGTGTACTTTGGATGTGTGTAGAATCTGTGTTAATTGTGATGACTGTATTAGTGTGTGTTATTAAAATAAATAAATCTGTTTTTTTTTTAAATTCAAGTAAGGACTGTAGACATTGAATTTTCAAGTAGTTCCTACTTTTGCCGCCAAACGCCACCGTCAATGACTACTAGTTCAGAACTTGGGTACTAGATGCCATCGCAGTCGGCTCCTGGCGACGAACGTTGAAACCTAAGAGCATTGGTCAAATTTAACGTATAATTTAGCTTCACACAAGTATAATTAGTGGAAGGTTCTTTATCATGCCATAAATCGATGACATGGGACTGCTGGCTTTACTTCCTCTCTGAGGGATTCTTAAAGCTCTTAAAAAATCCGACGACTTGGGCCGGGTTTGAACCCGCGATCTTGGGCATAGAAGCTCAGCATGCCACCAAAGCCGCGAAAAAAATCCTTAGTTGATTTTACTTTAGGCATCGTAGAACTGCCTGACACATCACAGTGTCAGAAATGAACTGCATGCGAGTGACACTGGTTACAGGTAGCTAGGGGAGGGGGGAGGTCTAGCACATGGTGCAATATGGCTATGGACAAGGAAATCCCTGGCTTCCACAGTGAGTGGGACGGGGTGACAAGATAAGAAAAACATAGCGGCAATCTGCCATTAGATAGCTCACTGGTTCATCCCCGTTGATATAACACAAAACAAAAATGCAATAAACTGAAAGATCTAGCTTACTGATTTTAAAAAATGTAAATATTAGGTCTTTTTATGTGCTAATAAGTGAAAAGCAGGAACTAATGAAATTATATAAAAAATGTTTAAAATATTTATTTACCTAAAAATCCGAGCCCTATTTATGGGCAGTTTGGATCGTCAAGCGATCATCAGATCCTTTACACTTAGACTATTAAATCTATGTAGAAAAATATGGGTGATGGTATTTACAATATATACACTCTTGTTTAGGAGCAGTAGTAATTAACTAGCACAACCAGTCCCTTAATTCTTATTCTTTGAGGGTTGAGGGCATTTCCCTTACCCTTATTTTGTTTTCCATTTCCTCTTCTAGAATGTGATGTAGTTAGTTTTAGTTGTAAGTATGTAGTTAGTTTGTTTATTAGATACAGTTCATTGTTCCATTAGACTGTGATGTGTGAGGGTGCATGTGAGTGTGCCTGGTGACAGACTGTTTTAGTAGTAGTATTTTGTTGTTGGTGGAACTTAAGTATTTTTTCGTTAGTAGAATTTTGGTATTTGATTGTTAGTAGAAGGTTAGTATTTTTGTTAGTAGAATCGCTGTATTACTTATTCTGAAAGGGAGTAGTAGCCTTTCAGAATAAATCAATTCTTTACTTGTCTTATATGCATATGACAGTGTATGCAGAAACAAAGTATGGAAGTCCCTGGAGGATAGAGGAGTAGAGAAATGGACTATAAAGAGGATAAAGGAGATGTACAAGGGAAGCGTGAGCTGTGTGAAAGTGGGAGGAGAGAGATCTGACTGGTTGGAACAAAGAAACGGCCTGAAACAAGGAAGTGCACTGTCACCGTTACTTTTCATTGTGGTGATGGATGACATAATGACCCGAGTGGCACAAGTAATTGGTGACGGAAAGATGAAAGCAATGGTGTTTGCAGATGATTTGATGATTTGGGGAAACAAGGAGGAGGAGGTACAGGAACAGTTGGACGTGTGGGAAGGAGTAATACAAGGATATGGGATGAAATTTAGCATAAATAAGAGTGAGATGTTGATCACAACAAGGAAGAAGGAAAGAACCACAACGGGAATAACAATTGGTGGGGAACAGCTGAAGAAAGTGGAGAGTTTTAAGTATCTGGGAAGCCTGATACAAGATAATGGAAGAAACGATAGAGAAATAAATGAGCGGGGGAGGCAGGCAGAAGCATTTCGGAGGAGTGTGAGAAGCATGTTATGGAGCAAGGATGTCCCTCAGAACAGCAAAAAGATCATATATCGGACGTACTATGTCCCTATCCTGACGTATGCCTCGGAGACCTGGGTTATGAAAGGAAGGGAGAGGAGCAAAATACAGGCCAGTGAGATGAGGTTCTTGAGAAGCAGTATTGGAGCTACAAAGATGGACAGAATAAGAAATGAGAGGACCAGAGAATTAATGAAGGAGGAACCATTACAGGATGGTATAGAGAAATCTAGACTTAGATGGTATGGACATGTAAAACGAATGGAGGAGAAGAGGATACCCAGGAGAGTACATGAGACGAAGTGGGAAGGAAAGAGACCGAGGGGAAGACCGAGAGACAGGTGGCTGAAGGGGGTGGAAGAAAGCGTGAAGAAGAGAGGAGAAGACTGGACAAGGGTGGAGGCTGAGAGATGGTGGGAAGACAGAAGACGTTGGAGAGGCTTGTGTTCCAAACAGACCCGGCCAGTGGCTGGAAACTGTGCAAGATGATGATGATGACTTGTCTTATAGACGGTTAAGATATTGATAATATAAGCCACTGCGTTCTGCTGCACGGCTGAAAGCAGTGGGAAACTACAGCCGTAATGCTATTCCCGAGGATATGCACCTTTCTATGCATAATTACATATGATGATGGCCTCCTCCCTTGTAAAATTCCAATCCGGAGGTAAACTAGTCTCCCGTTCGGATCTCTGGGTTTGGACTACTCGAGAGGGAGTTAACATCACAGAAGTGAGAAAGAGGAAATCTGACAATTTACGGATCGGAGCGTGGAATGTTAGAAGTCTGCTAGGAAGTGGAAGGTTAGAAAACTTAGAAAGGGAAATGGATAGGTTGAGGTCGGATTTGGTTGGGATTAGTGAAATGTGCTGGCAGGAAGAACAGGACTGTACTGGTGTGAACTAGAGAGCAAAGTTGTATTTACTGTACTCGCGTGAAGTTTGGAGCAAAGTTTCATCATCATAACATAATAACTTCATTTTATAGGAATAAAAATACGTGAAGTCAGCAATGAATGCCTAATTTTTAATCAAATTCTTCCTGGTTCACATGTGGGTCCTCGGCAGTAAAATGCTTTTCGAAGTTTTCTGAACCAATTGGGAATGTGCTAATTTCGGAAACATATTGTCGAGAATTGCTCCCAGGAAGCAAATGATGGGAGTTAACTAAACACATGGAATGAACATTCTGTTGCCACAGATGCGCTAGATAGGACGGTGGAGGAGAAGCGTACCCTACTGTTCCGTCTCGTCAAGACGGTGGGCTTCGAGGCGTTCCTGGCCCGCAAGTGGAGCAGCGAGAAGCGCTTCGGTATTGAGGGCTGTGAGATGATGGTCCCGGCCGTGCAGCAGATCATCGACAGGTAAGGCAGTAGTCTTCTCAGTGGAAAATATTTAGGGAAAAGAATTAAACTTTATATATATTTTTCACCTTATGCGCACGAGACTGGATTATTTTGTTCACAAGGTATTCTGACATCAGAATGGTTAATTTACAATTTATGTGTGTCCAAAAAATAAAATTGGCAATTACTGTTATACCAAGAAGTATAAAACATATTCTTTGAGAAATGCTAAATTTCGAAAATATGTTTTTCATTTTTGCATATTCAGGTTTTGAATGTGGACATATTTTTGTCACCTATAGTACAGGACATTCCTAATGTAATGATCTCTAATTTGATACCTTGTTGAGGTTGGACTTGCTGACACAATTAAGTTTGAAGTTTTGCATTATGATTAATTTAACACGCACGCTTTGGTCCATTTAAATCAATTTCTTGAGCATATTTATGCATGAAATATGTAAAAATAACCACATGTTTTCTTAAGGTACAAGAATCATGTGGAAATAAAGAAAAGTGAAATTTTCATCCAAATACTACATTTCAAATGTTTATGAATACCTTAACCCCTATGCTGCAATGTCCGATTGTAGTCGAATGGCAATCACTCTCCGTCTGCTGCCTTATTCGACTTAAGTCCACGGCCTAAGAATTTTATAACCGCTTGATACAACGTTCTTCTAGTAGTGCCCTTTATCACCGTGCAAAATTTCAGGACGATATCCAGAAAACGAGGAGAGACAGAGTGAGAAATGAAGATATACGGAAAGAACTGGGAGTACAGAGACTAAATGACAAACTGGAGCAAAATAGATTGAGATGGTTTGGACATGTCAAGCGGATGAATGAAGTAAGGCTACCAAGACGAGCACTGGAACGACGGATGACAGGGAAGAGAGGACGAGGAAGATCAAGAATGCGTTGGATGGACTCGGTGGAGAATGGTATTAGAAAACGGAACCTGGATTGGAACACCGTGTTGGAAGAGGAATGGTGGAATGACAGAACAAAGTGGAGAGGAACCATATTTGCCCCCACCCAGTGTCAACTGAAAAAGGGTAATGAAGATGATGATGAACGGTAATAGTTTCGGAAATATAGAATACCGGCGAAATATTTCGCACAGACGCCATGTTGGATTGGTACAACAAAATAAAATTTCAAAGGCACGGTTGGGGTCGGACAAAAGAGTACTATGACCTTACCGAGTTTCATTGAAATCGCTCCAGCCGTTTCGATTTTATTAGGAGGGGAGACGCCACACACACACACACGGACGAAAGGTGATCTCATAAGCCTTCTTTATTGCTTTTTCATAAATGAAAATAGGCTAAAAATTGTGATCAATTAGAAGGAAAAAGAAACTAAATAAAGTCATATACATACATAAAACAACTCGGAAAGAAAACTTACTGAAAAAGAGGACCAAGAAATGAGGGACTGAAGTGGTCCAATGAGGCCGTAAAAGCAGCAGAAGAAGACTTACATAAAAAAATCTTCCACTTTTTCATTTTTGTTTTGCTTTTTTTTTTTCAGTGTTGGTTGGTTCTTAAGTTTAGGGGCTGCGACAACGCGGTCATGTAGCCCCGTGTACTTTGGGTGTGTGTAGAATCTGTCTGATAACTGGTGTTATTTGTGATGACTGTATTAGTGTGTGTTATCTGTTTTAATTCAAGTGAGGACTGCAGACGATCAATTTTCAAGTAGTTCCTACTTTTGCCACCAAACGCCACCGTCAAGGACTACTAGTTCATAACTTAGCTACCAGATGTCACCGCAGTTGGCTCTTGGCAACAAACGTAGAAACCTAAGAGCGTTGTTTACATTCTTAATCCATACAATTTAGCTTCACACAGGTGTAATTGGTGGAAGGTTCTTTAACATGCCATAAATCTATGACATGGGACCACCGGCTTTACTTCCCCTCCGAAGGAAGGCATACTGAGGGATTTTTAACGCTCTAAAAAAATCCGACGACTTCGGCCAGATTTGAACCCGCGATCTTGTGCATAGAATTTTGCAGAGTATGTGGACCCACTAGAAATATTTGTCATAGTACTTTTCAGTGGTCTTGAGTATGTATGTAATCCGAAAATAAAGTTATTTGAGGTAAGAATAAAAATTAATTTTTCACCGCTTAATTCAATCTTTTGAGAGTAATGTTCAAAATGTAATTCAGCAGCATAGGCGTTAGGTGGCCATATACACTAGGAATAATTTTTTAAAAGAATAATCTCTAGCAATGTTAAATTTTTCTGTTGTTTTATCGTGATCAAACTAAGAGATTTTGAAGTTCATTTTACACAAATTTTATGTTAATTGTTGATTAAAAAGTTATTTGTTCCTATTTACACTAGGGTACTTAAAGTCTTCTATCTCTCACTTTTTAACCTAAATCCATGAACCTTGAACAAAAACAATCTAACTTACATGGAGAATGTTCCCTACCACTTTTGTTTGAACTAGTCACAAGTAAGGATTTTAAAAAATCGGGAAAGAGTACGATGATATGAGAACTTCATTAATAGAAACGGCTCATATGTCCCTCATTTTGGTGCATATTCTATTTATTCATGACTTGTCTTATGAGCACTAGTGTCAGTGATTAAACTGTTTACTTAACGAACTACCGTGTTAAGTGATGTAATGGAAAATCATTATTATTCATGTCTTTACAGAATGTTATGAATGTAGTTTTAATATAGTGCCCTAAACCTTCAATAAGAGATCCAAGCGCAACACACAGTTCTACAGGCTGGTGTTGATCTGTACGCTGAGCGCTGAGCGTACCGAGCTGAGGCGAGGTTTGCTGATAGCAGGCGAAGAGCCCCGAAGCCCCACTGACATCTCGGTAGCTAGACCGCAAGTTAGACAGCCCTCTTCTCGACGCCAACTTTGATAGATTGCTGGACGTGCTATTCAAATTGAATTGTGGGGTCTAGAATCATAACTTTCCGCAGAGTTACAATATGCGCTTGTTTAGTGATGCCACCTGTCCACCTCCTCTTTTGTAGCTGGGCAACACATTGTGCCTTCGAGGGAGACAGGATGGATGTGTAACTTATATAAATCTTGTGAGCTTGCCACCTCAGGCAATATGATTCATCCACACAAAGACCAGGACACCAACTACACAACATTCACACTCTATTTATTTATCAAAATCAAGCTCCATTACCTGCATTAACAACACTCCTCCACACTTTTTACAGACAATCTCTTTATTTATTTCCGCACCAGCCTCCATTTTTCCTGGCAGCAACTACACAAAATCAACACTTCACACTAAGAGGGTGATATACAATCTATACAGAAACCAGACAGCAGTCATTCGAGCTGAGGGACATGAGAGAAAAGCTGGTATTCAGAAAGGTGTGAGGCAAGGCTGCAACTTATCACCCATACTTTTCAATCTTTACACTGAACAAGCAATGAAGGAAATTGAAGAAAAATTTAAAGTGGGAGTGAAGATTCAAGGAGAAATAATTTCAACTCTGAGATTTGCTGATGACATCGTCATCTTGGCCGACAAGCCTGAGGATTTGAATGAGTTTTTGAATGGTATGGACTCCGTCTTACGGAAAGAATACATGATGAAATTTAAGAAATGTAAAACAAAAATATTGGGATGCAGCTGAAATAAATCAGAAACCTCTATGGACATCAAATTGGCAGGTGAAAAGCTGAAGGAAGTAGGAGACTTCTGTTACTTAGGAAGCAGAATAACCAGTGATGGACGAAGCAAAGAGGATATAAAATGTAGGTTAGCTCAGGCAAGGAAAGCATTTCTACAGAAAAGGAATCTGTTGATATCGAATATAGTTTTAAGTATTAGGAAGTCGTATTTGAAAGCCTTTGTCTGGAGCGTGGCGCTCTATGGAAGTGAAACTTGGACTATTGGTGCAGCAGAAAAGAGGAGAATAATGAAGATCAGATGGGTAGATAGGGTTAAAAACTAAGAGGTATTAAGACGAGTGGGAGAAGAGAGATGTTTCTGGCGACTGCTAATGAAGAGAAGAGATAGGTTGGTAGGTGACATACTAAGACACCCAGGAATAGCAAGCTTAGTAGGGGAAGGGTCGAGGACAAGAACTGTGGAGGTAGACCAAGGTTAGAATATCTTAAACAGATTGCCTCGGATGTAGGGTGTGGTAGCTATGTAGAGATGAAACAATTAGCTCAGGACACCAGTCAAAAGACTGAAGACTCAAACAACAACAACAACTAAGAGTAATTCAATCCATCATCAAAAAAACTAGGTTTCATACACAATTTTCTTTTATCTCCGACTAGCCTCCATCTTGCCTGAATTCCCACTCACAACAGCTCATTCCCATGCCAAGGAACCTTTTGCCAATCTGCCAAGGCCACCTGGTTATTTTGCACAGCCACCTACCAGCAATAGCCCGACCACCGCCGAGAATCTCTAAGGCCAAAACACATAAGACATTCTGCGGTGGTCTACCATTGTGGCCACGGCTGGCAACCCGATAAAAACAAAATAACTAAATAAATTAATAGAAAAAAACAAACAAACAAGGAGTCTCTGTAACCCACAAATGTTAGGTTACAGATGACAGTTCAGTAGATTCTTCTTCTTCAATTCCCTTATGCCTTCAAGCATCGGGGTAGCCTCCTTTGAGCCATTTCTGCAGATTCTTTTCATTTCCACAACAGTTTTGCCCCTTTTCAGTCAAAATGTCCCAATCCTATTCTCCCATGTCCTCGTCCAGCTCCTCCCTCGAGTCGCATTTCATGTGTTTGTTCTACTTTTCTTTCTTCTTCCATTCTCGTAACATGTCCGTACCATCTCAACTCACGTTCCTCAAGCACTTCACCCTTTGCTTTTTGTCCTAATTCCTCTCTAATTCTCTTATTTTGAACTCAATCTCTTCTTGTCTTTCCTACTGCTCTCCTCAGATACTTCATTTCTGTGGCAGTAAACTCTCCATAGCATACAGCGTAATCGGTGCCATGATTGCATTATAGATCTGTTTTTTGGTCTTCCTTCTTCCCTACTATTGTGGTATTCATCTGATAATAAGCTGATACTGCTTTCTTAGTTATATTTAGTACCTCAGGTTCAATTTTTCCTTCATTAGGCCTACTTAATATGGTTCCTAGATATTCAAAAGTTTCTACTTTCTCAAGAGGCTTTCCATTACAGAGGATATTGAGCTCTTCTTCCTGTGTATTCGGTTTTGAGACCCTCTTTACTTTACTTTATTCTTCATTGACTATCATTCCCTTCCTTTGCAATTCTTCATACCAGTTCGGTCGATTGATAAGCATTAATTTGTATGAATCTGTGTTGTGATTAACTGGAGGAGTCCAAGTCAGTGCACAATATTCGAGTAAGGGCCTGACAAGGTGCAACATAGAGGTGCGTTCAAAAAGTAACGAGCCGGAGGCATAATTACAGAAACCAGTACCTGTATGTTACAAGTAGAAGTTGAGGCACTTGTCCCACTGTGGCATGAGGCGGTGAATGGCTGTCTCATAAAATTTGCTGGGCTGCGATGTGAACCAGTTCCGCACGTACAGCTGGACGTCGGAGTCCGAGGTGAATCGTTGGCCCCGCAGAGCCCTTTTCAGGGGACCAAAACATGGCGTAATCACAGGGAGAGATGTCTGGACTGTATGGAGTGTGGCCGAGGACCTCCCATTTGAATTTCTGCAGGAGTGCCGCGACTGTCTTGGCCGTATGAGGTCGTGCATTGTCGTGGAGCGACCACGGCGGCTATGGCGTTCACTGTCACTCAGCGGTCCTGGGTAATGAGTGCATCAACCATCTGGACGTTGTCATCGGTAATGCAGGGGGGTGCCCCAGACCGGGCATCATCGGCTGATGACACCCGTTCTTCCCTGAAGCGCTTGTGCCATGCCTTGACCCTTGCAAAGGACATGCAGTGTGACATTTGGCGATGAATGTTCGTTCCCCCTACTCCTTCCGCTGTCAGAAACCGAACACCACCTCTTTGCTCTTCGGTTGACGCCTCAATGTCACTGTTTGCAATGTGACTGGCAGCGTTGGACGATTGATGCATGCTGCTGCTGCTCGCTTTGTATCGTCACGTGACGTGCACGCGTGCCCTGTAGCGACGGGCTGTGACCTTCCACGCTCTGGTCGGAACCACACCTCGTTACACACGCCACGATTAGCCGATGTCGTCACCTGTTTGCGCATTCCAGCCTCCGGCTTGTTTTTTTGAATGCACCTTATATGTCAGTATTGTATAGATCTAAACTTGTGCAGGGCGTCAGCGGCTGATGTCGAGACGTTCATCTTCGGGATGCCCCACCGGGGCCGTCTCAACCTGCTGGCCAACATCTGCAAGAAGCCGATGCGCGAATTGTTCACGCAGTTTTCCATGTCGAGTCCTACGGACACAGGCTCGGGGGACGTTAAGTACCACTTGGGGACGCACACCCAGAGGAAGAACCGCACCTCGGGCAAGGACGTCACGCTGAGCCTGGTGGCCAACCCTTCCCACCTCGAGGCGGTCGACTGCGTCGTGCAGGGCCGAGTTCGAGGAGAGCAGTTCAAGAAGGGCGACACAGAAGGCAAGAAGGTACCAACATCAATTGCTTTGCTTTTCAAGGATAATAAGTGTAAAACAGGAATGGCAGGGGGAATGTGATAGATCAGGGGTGCACAACCTGTTTATAACTTGGGGCCAAGATTATTTGTACATACCGCAAGTTACATAGGCATTTGCCACACCCTACTGCTAAAGCTAATTTTCTTCTTTCTTTCTCCGTTAGGGTCTTCTGAGGACCACGAACCAATTTCAATGTTTAGTCCTTTGTTGTTGTTTCTTCTTCCTCCAGTGCTCCTTCATCTTTTCGCTGTGTGTCTTCTTTCTCTCTTCCAACCATTTTGAGCCTCTTTCCTTATATTGCCTTCCTTGGAGTCCTTCCATACCAAAACACCTTTTTTTTGAAAATTTCTCTCTCTAGTGCATCACCCATACTTTTCAATCTTTACATTGAACAAGCAATGAAGGAAATTGGAGAAAAATGTAAAGTGGGAGTGAAGATTCAAGGAGAAATAATTTCAACTCTGAGATTTGCCGATGACATCGCCGTCTTGGCCGACAAGCCTGAGGATTTGAATGAGTTTTTGAATGGTATGGACTCCGTCTTGAGGAAAGAATTCATGATGAGAATTAATAAAAGTAAAACAAAAATATTGGGATGCAGCCGAAATAAATCAGAAACCTCTATGGACATCAAATTGGCAGGTGAAAAGCTGAAGGAAGTAAAATAACCAGTGATGGATGAAGCAAAGAGGATATAAAAAGTAGGTTATCTCAGGCAAGGAAAGCATTTCTAGAGAAAAGGAATCTGTTGACATCGAATATAGATTTAGGTATTAGGAAGTCATTCTTGAAGGCCTTTGTCTGGAGCGTGGCGCTCTATGGAAGTGAAACTTGGACTATTGGTGCAGCAGAAAAGAGGAGAATTGAAGCATTTGAAATGTGGTGTTACAGGAGAGTGATGAAGAAGATCAGATGGGTAGATAGGGTTACAAACGGAGAGGTATTAAGACTAGTGGGAGAGGAGAGATGTTTCTGGCGACTGCTAATGAAGAGAAGAGATAGGTTGGTAGGACACATACTAAGACACCCAGGAATAGCAAGCTTAGTTATGGAAGGAAGGGTTGAGGACAAGAACTGTAGGGGTAGACCAAGGTTAGAATATGTTAAACGGATTGCCTCGAATGTAGGGTGTGGTAGCTATGTAGAGATGAAACGATTAGCTCAGGACAGGGGGGTAGTGGAAAGCTGCATCAAACCAGTCAAAAGACTGAGGACTCAAACAACAGTGCATCTTCTTCTCTTACATTGTTCCTTTCCAAATCTTTCTTTACTTCTTGAAACCAGGCTGTTGTTGATTTCTTTTTCCAAAGATATTTAAAAATCTGCTTGGTTAACCTGCTATCATTCATTCATTCCGAAAAATAACAATCGCCTCTTCTTTGTCTCCGTTATGTTTTCAATGTTCCGATATATTCCTTCGTTACTTCTTAATTTCCAAAACTCTGTAGTTCTTAATGGACCGAGAATTTTGTGTGTAATTATTCTTTCTGATACTTCTAATTTATCCAATTTATAATTTAGTATTAGACATTCACTGGCAAATAAGATAAATGTGGAGAAGAGTAAAACAGTGGTGATGAGTAGAGATAAGAAAGAAGGAAAAGGAGTAATCAAAGTAGGAGATAAGGAATTGGAAGTAGTGAAACACTTCAAATACTTGGGAAGTGAACTGACTGAAGATGGAAGACTAGATTTGGAAATTAGCAGAGCAATACAACTCGGGAGTGCTTTCTACCAACAGTTACGGGGACTAGTATGGAACAAGGCTACAGAAGTTATGTACAAAGCATATTATGTTCCTATAATGACATATGCAACAGAGACTTGGACAATGACTAAGAGGGATGAGAGCAGAGTACAGGCAGCTGACAAGTATGGTCCAGAAAACGAGGAGAGACAGAGTGAGAAATGAAGATATACGGAAAGAACTGGGAGTACAGAAACTAAATGACAAACTGGAGCAAAACAGATTGAGATGGTTTGGACATGTCAAACGGATGAATGAAGTAAGGCTACCAAGACGAGCACTGGAACGACGGATGACAGGGAAGAGAGGGCGAGGAAGACCAAGAATGCGTTGGATGGACTCGGTGGAGAATAGTATTAGAAAACGGAACCTGGATTGGAACACTGAGTCGGAAGAGGAATGGTGGAACTACAGAACAAAGTGGAGAGGAACCATATTTGCCCCCACCCAGTGTCAACTGGAAAAGGGGAAATGAAGATGATGATGATAAGCATTCTGGTTTAATTTGTGTTCTATAGTGCTGTATTTTACCAGCAGACAAAAAATGTGTTTCAATACCATTTTTGTGTCCTCTAAATGGTTTAAATCCATTTTTGAAGTTTTTTTGGCAAATTGCGTTATTAAATTACAATCAACTTACTCCTTAATGGTTATGCAAAACTTAAATTCTGTCCAATAATAATAATTGTTTACTTTATTTTTAAAGAAGCATTTTTATAATATTCTTATTTCAACTAGGGCCTACAGTGATGGGAAAAATCCCATCATTCACAATATATATATAAGGTGCGTTCAAAAAGTAACAAGCCGGAGGCTGTAATGCCCAAAGCGGTGACGACATCGGCTAATCGTGGTGTGTGTAACGAAGTGTGGTTCCAACCAGAGCATGGATGGTTACAGCCCGTCGCTAGAGGGCATGCGTGCACGTCACGTGACGATACAAAGCGAGTAGCAGCATGCATCAATCGTCCAACCAAGACCAAGACAGTGGGCCATTCGAGATGTTTCCTGGTGGTTTTTTTTTTTTTTATAGGATAGATTTGACAAACGCTCTTAGGTCGCCAGGAGGCGACTGCAGTGGCATCTAGTAATGAAGTTCATAACTAGTTGTCGTTGATGGTGGTGTTTGGTAGCAAAGTAGGAACTACTTGGAAATTCAATGTGTTCAGTCCTTACATGAATTAATAGTACATTACATTAATAGTACTGTTTATGTTTGACGATAATTATAATTATTTTATGTTCGAACATAAATATTCATAAATATCTGTTGAGATTTCGCCAGTTTTATGTACTGAACTATTAATTCATGGGGCGCAGAGAATACCTTGTATTTGACCATGGCCTCCTGAAATACCTCATTATGACACTCGCCACACAGAGAAATTTAAAATAGGAGGCCGTGGAAATCAGCGCAGATACGATGCTATCCGTACCTAATTGGCACACAACTGTTTCTTGAGCTCTGATTGGTGGGAGAAACTGTTTCATAATGAAAAATAGTGTTATAATGAGCCTCATTATGATACAGTTTTCAGACAAATAATATTTACATTTCGACATTGTCGATCATAAAAACAGAAAACACACACTAATACGGCCACCACACAGCCCCTAAACTGAGGAACCAACCATTCCTCTTCATTACCATGTACTGAGTTTTTTGGGCAATAATTCTAAGGCCTAATTTTAAAGCTATCTTCTCAAGTTCAACAATCTCAATTAAGTGAATAATGATAGGCTATGTATTTTTTTAAAAAGGATTATGTTTATGCTTCTCATAAACATTGTTGTTGTTGTTGTTTCCTATGGCTAGCCCGGATTCCAATCCATCAGCTTTGTTGCGTTCCAATAGAGTTGTGTAAGGTTTCCAGAAGTTCTAGCAGTCACATCAAGTTTGTTGCAATGTAGCAGGTGTCCCTTATCCATTTTACTTCCAGGTTCGTGACAAAGTGTGCATTCTTCAGATCTCAGATGAGCTGCAAGGCAGTCGTGGCCAGTATTAAGTCTAAAGAAGGCTACAGCTTCTCTTCTTGGTGTTAATTTATATTTATCCCATTTAGCATCAATGTCCTTCTGCTGTTTTCTTTGCCATTTCTTCATACCCGTTTTTGATAGTATTTTTCAAGATCCTTTTTGCTGACATAAAATCAGTCTGACTGACAGGTTGTTGTAGTGTGGTACCTTTTTTTGCTAATCTGTCTGCCTCTTCGTTACCTGCTATTCCAACATGAGAAGGGAGCCACTTAAATGAGATCTGTTTGTGGAGTCTTTGAAGGGTTTTTATCATACAAAAATGTATATCAGTTCTTTATTTTGGGGCTTATAATTTGACGAGATGGCATGGATGGCTGCTTTTGAATCTGTAATGATAACACATTTTTGATAATCAATGTTTCTGCCTAATAACTGTGAAATTGCTCTTATCTCAGCATCAAAGTTTGTTTTGTTTTGGCCTACTGGGAAGTAGAGTGAGAAGAGAGATGAATGTATTCCTGCTCCAGTTCTATTTTCTTTGTCTTGTGAGCCATCTGTAAATATTTTTAGCCATTGATTAGATGGATATCTTTCTTCTATTGTACAGAGGGCCAGTTGTTTTAGATCATGTGGTGCAGACCTCTTCTAACAAAGTAAGATCTGTAGTCACTTGTATAATTTATATTCAATGGGGTTGACTGGCTTCTCATAAACGTTGCACCCTGCTTTTCTTCTGCAAATGTTATGCTAAATATTCTGTATAATAGATATTGTAACCTTCAGTCGGGCAATGCAATACAATTCCAATTGCTGGAAAGTTGTATTAAATGAAATAGCAATGGGTATTACACCTTATTATCATATAAAGATCCCTCCTGCGGCTCTCACAAGCGACCGATCGTGACAAATGAGCATTCAAATGAAAGAGAATAGACATTAACAGTGACGAATTGCATTCTAATTTCATAAATATCAAAGAAAGAAACCAGCCACAGTACACTCTCATGCTGACGCTCCACTCGGGAAAGCGAAAGCTCCCCTGTAGGAAACGTGCAAAGGAGTTTAGCGCTGACCACTACACACAGGACTAGGAAAGCGTGTGCGAAGGAGTTTAACGCTGATCGTTGCACTTAGGAACAAGGAAGCCTCACTGTAAGCGGGTCGTGAGGAAGTTATCCAACGAGGGCTGTCCTGATAAGGGAGAAAGATGCTCCTCAGCCAACAAGATAAAGCAGGAAATCTTGACCAAGATGCTTTCTGCCCGGAGTGCACCCAGAAGCAACAAAAAGGAATTCTGCCCGATATGTCAGAGGCAATGTACTAATGAGGACAACACAATTGAATGTGATAGGTGTAGAGAAAAGACCCACGAGAACTGTACTGGCCTCATTGGTCAGGAAGTCAGAGACCTTGAAAGAAAGAACAGGAAACTGATATGGCTGTGTGAAACATGTAAACCTGAGGCACTTGACATGAATAAATCCTGTAGGGTGGTAGGACTTTATGAAAATTAGAAGCACGTTTTTTTAATTCATCAGAACGCACGGACAAAAGCGCGCTCTCTCAGCACACTTCAACACAAGCTGTTCCACAGCATGGACAAACTCATAGCACAGTGGTTTAAATGAAGTGACGAAGTTTTTTAAATTGTGTTTTAATTGTTTTAATGTGTATTTTAAGGGTCTTTTATGTATACTTGTATGATGTCATTACTCTTGTCTGTGATTTTTTCTGTGCCAATTCAAATTGGCTGAAGAAGAACCGAATGTACAAGGTTCGAAACATGTCCCGTATTTAGTGCCCACCGGCACACCTTATTGTAAAGGTATTGATTGGCGGACCATTGAATAATCAATAAATTAGGGTGGTAATAGCCGCCCTTGCCGAAAAGGTCGAGGACCTAACACAATACAACAAAACCTGACTTCAGGAAAACATGGAAAATGAGATCAAAGAAGCAGTATACAATGCTCACAGAAAGAAACCAGCCACAGCACGCTCTCATGCTGACGCTCCACTCAAGAAAGCGAAAGCACCCCTGTAGGTAACGCGTTAAGCGCTGAGCGCTACCACACAGGACCGGGAAAACTGCCCTGCAGGCAGTGTGCAAAGGAGTTTAACGCTGATCGTTGCACTTAGGAACATGGGAGCCTTACTGTAAGCGGGGCGTGAAGAAGTTTTCCAACGAGGGCTGTCCTGATAAGGGAGAAAGAGGCTCCTCAGCCAACAAGATAAAGCAGGAAATCTTGACCAAGATGCTTTCATAAATATCGAATAACTGGTGAGTGTTATGATGATCGAATTTTCAGTGATTGCCTTCTTAAGTTAGATAACGTACAGCTTGGAATTCTAACTGAAGTGTAAATATTGTTCTATAATCATTTGGTTGAAATAAAAACATAACAACCTTTCTCCTTAAGTCACTCATTATAAACCTATTGGGGAAAGTATGACTTACGAACACGCGAGATTTCTTGCATGGGTTCGCTAGTTATTATTATTATTAAAGCTTGCCACGGTGGGTGAGTGGTTATAGTGTCGGACTACCAACCCCAAGATTGCAGGTTCGCCCCTGGCCATGGTAAGTGATTTTTGAAGGCGACAAAAATCACGATACTCATGTCATACGTTGTTGGCATGTTAAAGAACCCATTTGAATTCAGTAGGCCGTGTTCAATGGCAAAATTAATCTCGGGATTTTCCACCAACACAAAGTTCCTCCATTCTCTACTTGAAAGCGCTGTAGTGTCAAGGAGTTTAGATATCTAACCTCGTTGACTTTCATAGCGTTCAAAGGAACGACGAAATTCGACATGCAAGCTATCCTCTGGGTGTCAATTAACAAAGCTTGCACCAGGCACCCGAGGCCATACGATATTATTATTATTATTATTATTATTAAAAGAAAAGCGCACACTGTGCAAAGACATATTTGTACAAATGCTCAATTATGCTAATGCCAGTCTTATTATTGAGGTTGTCCTCATTTTGCAGTTTTGTGCGTGGTACCTTTCACAATGTTCGTTGCACAGGTTACATACACAGTCTTCATTCGGTTGGTGGAAATTCTTGGTTTTGCAGAGTCTATAGTGAAATCCATGGGTGGCGTAACGTGTGATTACGTGTCGTAGCTCGTAATTAGCTTGTTTCCAATCTTCCATCATTATGGAATCTGTGGAGTAAAAGTCGGACCAAATGGCATTTCGTTTCTTGTTTAAGGTTTGGCGTGCATTCTCATAGGCTCTGGTGTTTGGTAGGTAAAACTGTATTTTGATGTCGTTGATGAAGTAGTCCTCTTTGGTTAATACATATGTCAAGCTTGAAGGGGCAGACTTTCATATGACTAAAATCCTCTTAAGATATCGGGTCTTGACTTTCTCTATTATCAGGTCGCTGGGTGTGAGATAATGCTAATCCCATAGGATGCTATTGGTGATATGGCTGTTCTGAACAGTAGCATTGCTGTACCCAAAGATATTTGATTATGTCAATGAATTAATTATGCTCGGCCGAGGTGACCCGATACGCTGACCACGTGTCACCCCAATATCTGCAGGCTGAATGGCTGGGCAGCAGTCGCTTGGTAGGCCTAGCCCCGTCACGGGCTGTAGTGCCAGGGGTTATTATTATTTACTAGTTATGCTAGTTTCGGTCTTCCTCAGCAATTGTTTTATAAAAGCATTTGTGAGCAAAGTTTGAATATTATACTTATATATTATCCTTTGAAAAAATTAATTAAAAATATATCAAAATAAAATAAAAACTCAGTAATTTTCTAGGTTTATGCCATGTCTTGTGTGGGGTTTCGCCTAGGACACCAAGCTGGCTCATAGCAGGCTCTTGGTGTCTGTGACCGGACCCCCACAGGAGTAGCGATTTCGCGCTATGAGGGGCGCTTGCGCCTCTTCACTGCGAGAACTAAAAGCTCAAGCAGTCTTTACCTCCTTATGAAGGCTTCCAAAAACATATTTTCATATCAAAATAGTTTTTAAAAAATGACATCTGTAACAATTATGCACTTTAAATTGATGATAATATAAAGCAATTTTTTGAAAATAACATATCTATGATGCTCACTTAACGGGTGAAACATGTCATCCCTTAACCTTTTGAACTCCTCTGTCGAGTGGGGTTCGGCATTAAGATATTTAACTTCTGGTCCGATGTCGACATGACGATAGCTTGTACTCACAGCGCTCGTATGACTTCTGTGCTGTATTGTGCAGCCTTCTAGAGTGACCTCCGACGGAACACCTTTCCTTATTTACTATAGTTTGCGGGAATTGTGATGAATTTTTAACCTTTGTTATTTTCGAAAGTTTTTAAAAGGTATACAGATTATATAGAATGACAAAGAGATTACGGAACGTGGCAGACAGGCAGAAGCATTAGGAGCTTAGTGTGGAATAAAGATGTCCCACAAAAAATCAAGGAAGTGTTATACAGAAGCTACTATATCCCTATGCTTCAGAAACGTGGACAATGAAGAAAAGAGACATAAGCAGAATACAGGCAGGTGAAATGAAATTCCTGCAAAGTAGGATCGGAGTAACAAGAAGAGACAGAGTGAGGAATGAAAAGGTCAGGAAAATAGTGAAAGAGGAGCCCTTGCAAGGTAGGATTGAGACATCAAGATTGAGGTGGTATGGACACTTAAAGAGAATGGATGAGAAGAAGATTCCCAAGAGGATACACGAGATGCAGATGCAAAAGGAACGACCAAGGGGAAGACCAAGAGATAGATGGCTGAAAGGAGTGGAGGAATGTGTCAAGAAGAGAGGCGAGGACTGGACCAGAGTGACAGCGGAGAGGTGGTGGGAAGAAAGGACTAAGTGGCGAGGCTTATGTTCCAAACAGACCCAGCCTGGGGCTGGAAACTGTACAAGACGATGATGATGATGACAGATTATATAGATTGAACTGTAAACATGGCGTCTCCTTCATCTTCGCTTACGGAACTGGATATTTTAGAATAGTTAGTGGGCAGTGTTAATGACAATGATGAACCAACAACTGACTTGGAAATATATTTCATAGAATATAATTATATTTTGTTTTGCAGTGTTCACTTCCTACTGCTGTTCATAGTGCAGGAAGCATGGAGTTCAAAAGGTTAAATACTGTTCCCAGGTGATGTCCATACTCCTGCACGGAGATGCAGCCTTCTGTGGACAAGGAGTGGTGTACGAGACGTTCCACCTCAGCCATCTCCCCAACTACACGACCAACGGCACCATCCACATTGTGGTCAACAACCAGGTACCACATCCAGATTGACATTTTTTAACATTTAAATTAAATCCTGTAAATAAACTTCACACTTTAAGCCTTGATTGTCCTTTACTGTTATACCATTAGTGAGATGCGTTTTTTATTTGCAACGCATCTTACTAAAACTACAGTGCGTACTTCAATATTTCATAGACTCAGCACAGTGTGGAGACACAAGAAGTAGAGTTTTATCATGACAAGGAATAACCACTTCACGAAGAAATAGTTTATCTTAATATGCTGAATTTTATGCAATTTTAATGAACTGGGACTTGCTATTTTAGATTTCAGTGTTCTTTTCTTTAATGTTATTAATTCTGTGATATGACTATGTTATTTCGAGTGTACTAAGTTTTAGTGTCTGCCACATCTTGCCCATATGTTTTCACGCACCATACATTCCATTTTCATTTTATCACCCTGTTTTAGCATATGTTTGCACAAAGGAGCATTATCTTAATTTGTTGGGTTTGTCTTATAAAAGCTGATGAAGGGATCATGATAATTTGGATCCTGAAACATGTACTGTAATTTTAAATAGATGTGATCATTGATTGCATTATAATTAAAAGTATTGACTGGGCGGACCCATAATTATAAGGATAATTATTTATTCTAGTTATACAATGGAGGTACCCGCTCGAGACATTCGCTCTCAGTTACGCCGACAAGTACTGGTATTCTGGGAGAGTCAGTGGCTAGCTGACCCAATGCCCAGTAAACTCAGTAACACTAAAAGTCATAAAAATGTCCAGCATAACTCAACACATTGCTAGCGTTTCGCCCCAGCGTGCCAATTGGGCTCTTCAGTTGGTAAAGGCACACCTACCAAGACGGGTAGCAGGTACACACTGAGACGGCCATGCAAGACGCCTCGCCACATATGTGGCCACGTCACGAGAATGCCAACGGACAAAACTCCTCTTTCGAGGACTTTTGATTGCAGTAAACTGAGAGCGATCAAGGGAACTCCTCGAGTGTGGCGGAGCTCTTTCCGGTCATGGAGAGAGTCCGTCATTTTGTGTAGGCTAAGGATAGGTCACACAAGATCCACCCACTCGTACCTAATGAGAAGGGAAGACCCCCCCACTTTGTACCTGTGCAGCCATTTTCACCGTGGCCCACATTTTAACCGAGTGCATGGATCTTGCTGACTTACGAAGAAACCTTCGTTTGCAGATGATACTCAAACTTATATTCGCTGATGACTGCTGATCACGTTATCCGCTTTATAAGTGAGAGTGGGTTAGAGCCAGCAATCTAAATTCTCCAGTGTACATTGACTCAACAATTTGTTCTTTTTTGAATTCTGAATTTTTTGTTCTTCCGTAATTGTTGTTAATTTTTATTTATATTTTTTGTTTTTGTTTTTATTCATTTTCGGTGTTTTCAAATTTAGGTGTCCACCTCTAAATTTTAAATTCCATTCCAAATTTGTATACTTTAATCTGTGTTAAGAGGGGCAGATGACCTCGTAGTTTCGCCTCTTATAACAATAACTAACTGTACATTTCATGTTTGCACCACCTTTGAGCATGACTGTACAGATCATCATCGGGTCGTAGCAATCCCAACCATCATCATCTTGCACAGTTTCCAGCCACTGGCCGGGTCTGTTTGGAACACAAGCCTCTCCAACGTCTTCTGTCTTCCCACCATCTCTCAGCCCCCACCCTTGTCCAGTCTTCTCCTCTCTTCCACCCCCTTCAGCCACCTGTCTCTCGGTCTCTTTCCTTCCCACTTCGTCTCGTGTATCCTCCTGGGTATCCTCTTCTCCTCCATTCGTTTTACATGTCCATACCGTCTAAGTCTAGATTTCTCTATACCATCCTGTAATGGTTCCTCCTTCATTAATTCTCTGGTCCTCTCATTTCTTATTCTGTCCATCTTTGTAGCTCCAATACTGCTTCTCAAGAACCTCATCTCACTGGCCTGTATTTTGCTCTTCTCCCTTCCTTTCATAACCCAGGTCTCCGAGGCATAAGGGACATAGTACGTCCGATATATGATCTTTTTGCTGTTCTGAGGGACACCCTTGCTCCATAACATGCTTCTCACACTCCTCCGGAATGCTTCTGCCTGTCTCCCCTGCTCATTTATTTCTCTATCGTTTCTTCCATCATCTTGTATCAGGCTTCCCAGATACTTGAAACTCTCCACTTTCTTCAGCTGTTCCTCACCAATTGTTATTCCCGTTGTGGTTCTTTCCTTCTTCCTTGTTGGAAGACCCAACCATTGCTTCATATTGTTACGTGCCACCCCCCTAGTGGCACTTTTGTTAACTGGATTACGGTGGGTACAAAGCACAACACAGGTTGTTCCTTTAAATGAAATAATTAACTTTATTGTGGCCAGAAAGATACACTACTCATCAGCAAATGCAAACAATTAGAACCTTACTCCAGTTTCCTCAAGTCTCTTCCTTGAGCGCTCTTGGCCCTTTCACTTGTCAACAAACCACAGAAGTTAAACCGTCTTAATGAGTACAGTGGCCTTGACAGAAACTACCTGCTCCTCTTCCTCATGTACACCAACCACAGTTACTTACGATAATCCGCTACCCGCTGTTTCGCTGTCCACAAGCTGGGGAAACAATGTCACTGGATTTCGTAACTCGCACGGCACTTCGTCACCACACTTCTGTCGCACTCGCTCACAAACACACATCCACAGAAAAACTCGGTCCCCTCACTGTTGAAGCCGCTTATATAGCAGGCTGGTGACTCAATGAATTCTAGAATCGTCCAGGGCACACGGCTTCTCGACATTTCCTTCACTGGTTCAGTCACGAATATTCTGGATCATCCCTTTGTCCTAGTAGCCCTGTTGCATAAGGCACACGCAATACATGAGGCAGGGCACAGCCCAGCCCTGGGGCAGTTGTGACTCATGCGGCGAGCGATGACACAAACTCACAGCCGTAACAATATTATATAGCCATGATATTCAATTATCAACTGTACTCTTTTTCTGGTTTCCTGTGCTGAGCCAAGACTAAGGAGATATAACCATCTGATCCAGGAGCTCTCTCAATTCAGGAATTGTGGGTTAAGTGTTGAGACCTGCGGCAGAAATACAAAATGACCTTTGTGATCCACCAGGTGGGTTTCACAACGGACCCTCGCTACTCGCGCTCGTCCGCCTACTGCACAGACGTAGCGCGCGTAGTCGATGCGCCCATCTTCCACGTCAACGCGGATCAACCCGAGGAGGTGATCCACTGCTGCGATGTGGCCGTCGCCTATCGCAACGAATTTAAAAGCGACGTCGTCATCGACCTCATTGGCTACCGTCGCAACGGTCACAACGAGGCCGACGAGCCCATGTTTACGCAGCCGCTCATGTACAAGATCATCCGCAGTCATCCGACCGTCCTGGAAGTAAGTACTGTACTCTTAGTTATTGCCACTTGTTGGACTCCTCTCTTTCATGTATATCTATGACTTTTGTTGTTGTCCATATTGATTTGAATACAATGTAATTTTTCCACTTCTGTAGTCAGTCCATCGTTCAGATCTTCTTTGAAGGGATTCTTGGGGCTTGTGTTCCTCCCAGTACTTCTTAACACTCAGAGCGCGAGCACCGTACCATTACGTTTGAAGGTAACTTTTTAAAACTGCGGCTAGCGTAATATTACGTTGATCGATTTCTCGCGCTTTGTGTTGGAGACGAACGTAATATTACAGCTCTAACACTCGCGTGTGGGTGCCAGTAAGCATGAAGTTGCACATACTATCGCTAGATAGCACCACGTTACTGTTCAGCGGAAGAATATCAATCTGTTCAAAGGCAAGCGATGCAAGTTCAAGTAGGTCAAATCTGTTTTCCTTTCCTTTCTTTTTATTCTTTGTGGACAGATTTTTCTCTTGCAAAAACGTTGAGTTTATTCTATGACTAGTATATTTGGGATTATAATTTGCATTACAGATTATGAATTTGACACAACCGAAGAGACAGTTCTCCCTTCTACTTCTACCGGCGCGCCCGCTCGTTCCGGGAAGAGAGCGCACGCAACAGCTGTTTACGGCATATTTTTTACAATATAGTTTTTTTCAATCGTGTCGGATTTTTATCAAATTTGTAGTGTAAGGGTTCGGAAATCGAACGGACTTTTCAATTTATTTGTAACTCATACCACATTCAGTTTGTGCCATTCTGAACATAGCCATAAATTCTGGAAATCAACCAGCACACGGGTGAGGAATAACATTTAAGTCATCAGCATGGTAAGTGTTAAGACGGTTTGATCTTCGCGCCCTTTTCTCGGTTGAAAATGTGCGTGTTGTGGGTTTGTTTCTTGTAAAGCACTTATAGTTTTCGAATTTCGCTTTCTGATTTATTTTTTTTTTGTGCTTTTGTTTTTGTTTTTTTGCTTCCTGTTTTGGTCATGTGTTTGTTTTTGCTTTGTGCGGGAAGCAAAATAAGACAGTCAATGAAAGCAAACCAACACATTTGATCTCGATAGCATTTGATACGTTTTATTTTTTATTATTTTGTCCTTGTTCTTCTTCATGTGCCGTCTCCTCTAAGAAGGTTGGCGATCACAGCAATCCGGTTTTTGGATCTAGCAGCACTGAAAAGTTCACTGGAACTACACTTGAACCATTTTTTTAGGTTGTCCAACCATGAGATCCTTCTTCTTCTTCCTCGACTCCTTCTGCCCTCAACATTCACTTGGTGATACCTGTCTCCTCTCATTATATCACCCAAGTATTGTAACTTCCTAATTTTTTTTTGAGTCGTTTCAGCCATCAATGGACCACGATGTTCTTCACTCATATGATCACTGTAATGCTTGCTTTCTTGTCTGCCAGTAGATCTTCATTCTTGACGAATGTTCAGCTCTCCTTTCTTCCGTCCACTCGCAGTGAGGGCGAGGAATCACAGATGTTAAAGGGTGTAGATTACTGGTTGATTTAACCGCCTTTCTGAACAGGTTCCTATCCCAAACCAGAGCTTGATTGATTCGAGCTTCTGTTAGGTCCTTTTTAACTTGCATCGACCATTTACAAGAGGACATTTTTTAGAGATTTATGAGTGTATTCGATATGAAAGTCGATGATGCTCCATCCATTCCAAATGTCCAAAGAAAGACATTCTCCTTTTCCTCATCACACTCACCAAGAGAAGATGCTTCCTTAAATATTTGAAAAGAAGAAGGAATCACCTCGTGGGCCACATACTGCGACACAATGGACTGATTAAGCTTATAATCGAGGGAACAGTAGACGGCAAGAATTGTAGAGGAAGACCCAGACTGGAGTACATGAGTCAAATACTGCAAGATATGGGTTGTGGCTCATACTGTGAACTGAAGAGGAAGACTGAGAGACGGGAAGAATGGCGAGCTGCTGCCAACCAGCCTCACGGCTGTTAACCACAGAGAGAGAGAGAGAGACTCACCAAATCTTCTATATGTTCAAATAATTCATTGTTATATCTTCTTCATATTATCATTAACAGGTCCTAATATTTTCCTTAGAATTTTCCGATCCTTAAGTTCTAATTTTCTCAATGGGCCTTTGTTTGTCATCTGTAAGCATTCTGCGGCATACAGTGCTGACGGCCTAATTACTGTGTTATAATGACAAAGTTTGACATTCCGGGATAAGCTTTTACTTTCGTAAATGTTTTTGCAGGTTTGAAAGGCACCTTCCAATTTGTTACATCTGCTCTCAATGGCAGCTATTTCTGAATTAATGGGGGTAATCCATTCCCCTAGGTATTTAAATTTTCGGACTTTTTTGATTTTTTGCAGACTAATCGTGATGAATTTTGAGGCATCTTTGACATTTGTGATAAAATTACTTTTATGGAAGGCCACTTTAAGTCCAGTTTTAGCACCTATGATTTGTAGTTTATTAAGTTGGTCAGTGGCCTCTTCCATTGAATTAGCGAACTTCCTAATTTAGACACAGGTAATTATCTCCTTATCTTTACCTATCCTACGCAATATCTCAAGATTTGTGATTCCATCCATCCAGCTTACTCGTAAGATCCTTCGATACGTCCACATCTCAAACGCCTCCAGTCTGTTAATCATATCTTGTTTGAGTGTCCAAGCTTCCATACCGTAGAAGAGTACCGAGAACACAACATTTTAGCAACCTTAGTTTTAAATTTATACTAACAAGGGGAGGATACGATGCATGGGTCACCGATTCGAACCATCTTTAGTACACGTGTAGGACATGACCTGGCATATACCAGGTGCAAGTAGTAAGGTGCGCTTCTCAGCCGTTTCCGAGAAATTAATTAATTGCAATAAATGCAGTGCGGCATCTATGTGCGTTGTACGCTAGCAAGGATCCAACAAACGCGTGGTGCAGGGTTAAGAACCCTGCTTCGTAAGCGTGGGATCTCTGGATCGAATCCCACTGGAGAGCCTTTGCGTTCTGTTTTTTTTTTTCTTTTCTTTTGTTTTTGTTTTGTTTTGTAAACATTAGCAATTGTAGGTGTCTTGAATACTGTTCATTTTGCAGTCAATTGTAATAACGTGTTATGTGAGCCTGAAAAGGGATTCTGTAATCATCGTATGGGGGTCAACGTTTGTGACATTACATAATGTACAGTAACGATATTGCAAATACATTGGTATTATTCTATACACGGTCAGGTGTATTATATTATATGTATACATCTATACATTGAAGGCCCAGTCTGTTCCGTTCATTGCACGCCTGTGAACCATCAGACCACCCTGTACCCCGCAAGCAGTGACTCATGCTATGGATAGTGGTTGCAAATAGCCAATGGTAAAAAAAAAAAAAAAAAAAGCCACAACACACTGCAAATGCTCGCCGGTGGGATTCGATCCAGTGACCCCGCGCTTACGAAGCAAGGCTCTTACCTCTACACCCTGCGCTCGTTGGGTTCTTGCTAGCGTACAACGCACATGGATGATGCTCTGTAATTGCAATTAATTAATTTCTCGGAAACGGCTGAGAAGCGCACCTTACTACTTGCACCTGGTATACGCCTGGTCATACCCTACATGTGTACTAAAGATCGTTCGAATCGGTGACCCATGCATCGTACCCTCCCCTTGTAAGGTCTCTATTGCACAATAAATTTCTCATTTGATTGAATGCACTTCTGGCTTGTCCTATCCTTGCCTTAATTTCTTGAGAGTAATCATTGGTATCATTAACTATGGTTCCTAAATATCTGTATTTTTTAACTCTTTGAACTGCTTCACCTTTGATTATCAAATTTCTTGGATTATTCTCTTTCGAAATTACTGCGAAACTGGTTTTCTTAACATTTAGAATTAAACCACTTTTCTCGCTGGCTTCTACCACTCTAAATGCAAAACTTAGTGGGATCAATTTACCACCTAATCAATCCAGTATTGATCCCACTAAGTTTTTCATTTGGAAGCGTCAATACGGACCTAACATGGAAAATATTCCAATCAATCTTCTACCACTCTATCTGTCAACAGTTGTAGATCATCAAGGCATCCAGCGATTAGTAGAGTATCGTCCACAAATCTTGGCTTCAAGAAAAACGACGTGATGGAATGTGATCTCTTGGCAAAGAGAGGTTAGTTGGAAGCATAAGGTGTATGAGGTTAGGACAATGTTACAATGTTCGATTTTCTTGAAGCCACTTTGTTTTGAAAAGGCTAAAATTGGATACAGGCTCTTCATTTATTATAGATCTACACAGATTGGTGAAGTATTGGTGTTCCATATCTACCGTTTCAAGCTTCAATACGGAACTATTATTTGTCACAAGCACCTGCAAACTGATCACCATCGCCTTCTATTTCATTTCATTTTATTCTCTTCTTATAACCTAAATTTTATGGTGCACCATATTAGATTTAAATACGTATCTTATTACTGTGCTACGCTTTGTTTTGTGTTTTTCAATAGCTAATGAAAGGGATAAAATGTAATTAATCCTCGAAACATGTACTGAAAACAAGTTAAATAATTATTTTTTTCTGTATAGTATTGATTCAGGCGGATGTACTTTTCTTGTTAATAACTATTTTGTTACAGTTATACTCCAAGAGGCTTGTGGATGATGGTGTCGTCAAGAAGGAGGAGATTGACAAGGCCATGGAAGAGTACAACAATCTCTGTGAAGAAGAGTTTAAGAATGCTGAGAAAGAATTCAGTTGGAGTGACTGGATCGACTCGCCTTGGATAGGATTCTATAAAGGTTTGTAATTCACAATCATACTGCACTCACGTATTACTATAAAAAATTACGAGAACTTATAATTGAATGTTTAGTCTTAGGGGGATTTATTGCAATTTCCAGTAGAACCAACAGGATGTGTTTGGACCGTTGGTGCAGAGTTGAATGCAGGGTCCGCCGAGCTAGTGTGGGAAGTGGTTTTTTTTTTTTTTTTTTTTTCATGTCGGCTCGCCAGAGTTTGTAGCTGCTTCTATGCGGACACCCATTGGGTGAGCTACAAGTACCGTCGCGTGTGGAGTGTTGTCTAGGGAGGAAAGTGTGAGTGTAAGGACTAGGAATTGGAAGGTAGCGGTTGTGGCCTATAGTTAGGGATCAACCCCGGCATTTGCCTGGAGGGAAGATGGGAAACCACAGAAGACCATCTTCAAGGTTGCCGTGCCGAACCTCCTCGCCTCCCGGATGTGAGCGACTGCCTGCAGCCACGCTGTAACGACCTCACCTGGTGGAAGTGTGGTGATAGGTCATGGGTTTGCTTGCAGTAAGTCTAGCTGCGTGGCTCAGCGGTAACGTTCTCGCTTGCTGGGCCCATGGTTGCAGGTTCGTATCCTGGCGCAGTCAGGCGGCATTTGAGGGTGCGCAAATGCGAGGGAGCCGTGTCAGTAGATTTACTGGCACGTTAAAGATCTCCTTCGGGACAAAATTCCGGCACCTCGGCGTCTCTAAAAGCCAGGGTAGTTAAAAAGGGACGTAAAACCAATAACAACAAAGCTTGCAGTAAACACAGCAAATTTCACCCAGACAGTCGCTTGGCCCATCAGTGAACCGTCAACATAGCTTTCAATGCTGTGCCAGGACAAGTAGAGTAATAACTGAGGAAACTCCGGTAGTTCACCGTTTCCGTCGCTAGATGGTACTAGCGTTAGCTGGCCTGGACATGCAAGAGGACAGCCAGTCTGGCTCGTTGTTTTGCACCAAATACGAAGCAAGTTGTGAATAACAGAAACAAATCTTCAAGGGAGTACGAACATATTAAAATACATTTCTAAGAAGAGCAGAGCATACCTCTAAACAGAAGAGGCCCTCATTATTTTTCTCGCTGGTTTTGAAGATGATCTGGATCTCAGTTCCCTGGACATTTCTTTCGCCCAGAAAATGAACCAGCATTTAATGTAATGAAATACTATCCTAGGGAAATATAATAGAAGGTGATCCTCTGAGCAGCACACATTTAGGAACACTGGAAGTTCACAGATCATATCCACACAATCTGAAAATATATCGCTCCACAACGCGCCTTCTTACTCCAACTTTGCCTCCACTATTGCATCTACACGTTTCACCACGTGAAAAAAAGATAAGGACGGGTATTTGAGAAGTTTAGATTCACTTCCGCCAAGTCTCTCAGCTTGGAGAGGATACAAACATCACTAACAGCATTAAATGTTTCAGAATCACTTTCCAATGACCTAATGCCGGAAGTACATTTCACAATCTTCTTTGCTGCTGTGTGAATCAGGTAGCCACACAAATAATAAACATTATTGCATGCTCTCTCAGAACTGTCTCATTAACGGACAGGTTTATGGGATCCAGTTCGAGTTCAATGTCTGTCAGTGTAATCGTTTCTTTAAATTGCTGGCAAATGTTATCCTTCACCTCTCTGCTCATACGCATTTCATTTCTCGCCATTGACTGTATTTGCAAATAAGCTTATTGACAGTAATGTCTTCACAATTCGCTTGAGAAGAAAGGACTTCTTTCACAGGTATGTATATAGACTGAAGTAAATGGAGGTGAAAGAAGTCTGTAGAAGTAGGATGATCGTCACTCCTTAAACCCCGTTGAAGTCCAAAATTCCTCTCAGCAGGGTAATGATTTACTTTCGCAGTTAAAACGTACTTGGATTGTAACTTTGTAAGTACAATTTGTGCGCGGTAATGTATCACTGCTTGGCTGCCGTCATCTGCTAAAATCATATGCTCGGCATGAAGCGTGGTGTTGAAATTTAGAACTACTTCATCTTCTACTATACTTATAATGTCCACTGTACAACACAGCTTACTTTGAGGTGCTAACTCCTTTTCAGGGACATGTTCCAGACTTCCAAGCAGTCCATCTTCAGCCTAGTTCAGTAAATTATGGTCTAAAATGTTCACCTTGTCGGTGATGGTAATGCGTGTTCATCATCATCTTCATTTCCCCTTTTCCAGTTGACACTGGGTGGGGGCAAATATGGTTCCTCTCCACTTTGTTCTGTAGTTCCACCATTCCTCTTCCGACACAGTGTTCCAATCCAGGTTCCGTTTACTAATACCATTCTCCACCGAGTCCATCCAACGCATTCTTGGTCTTCCTCGTCCTCTCTTCCCTGTCATCCGTCGTTCCAGTGCTCATCTTGGTAGCCTTACTTCATTCATCCATTTGACATGTCCAAACCATCTCAATCTGTTTTGCTCCAGTTTGTCATTTAGTTTCTGTACTCCCAGTTCTTTCAGTATATCTTCATTTCTCAGGACCATACTTCTCAGGAATCTCATCTCAGCTGCCTGTACTCTGCTCTCATCCCTCTTAGTCATTGTCCAAGTCTCTGCTGCATATGTCATTATAGGAACATAATATGCTTTGTACATAACTTCTGTAGCCTTGTTCCATACTAGTCCCCGTACCTGTTGGTAGAAAGCACTCCCGAGTTGTATTCTTCTGCTAATTTCCAAATCTAGTCTTCCATCTTCAGTCAGTTCGCTTCCCAAGTATTTCAAGTGATTCACCACTTCCAATTCCTTATCTCCTACTTTGATACATAATAAGGATGAAATGACACTGATTGGTGAATGAATAAAAGTTCTTTTAAAAGACGATTAAGAGAAATTTTAAAGACGGGTAAAAGTTAAAAAATACGTCACCCTAGATGTCCGGTGCAGCTGAAATTTCCAACTGTTTCAGGCAAGGATCCCTTGCATTGCCCGCCGACAGGAGTCAAGGAGAGCGTTCTCAAGCATATAGGGATCAAGGTATCGGAGCCACCGCCCAAGGAACTGGACTTCGAGATCCACAAGGGGCTGGAACGAATTCTGAAGGGACGCATGGACCTGGTGAACGGGCGCCTCATCGACTGGGCGATGGCCGAGGTTATGGCGTTCGGCTCGCTGGTCAGCGAGGGGGTGCACGTGCGGCTCAGCGGACAGGACGTGGAGAGGGGCACCTTCAGCCACAGACACCACGTCCTGCATCACCAGTCCCGGGACAAGGTACGGCCAGTGGCGTAGTGCTGAGCTTCTATGTCCAAGCTCGTGGACTTTTTAAGAGCATTAAAAATCCCTCAGTATGCCTTCCTTCGGAGGAGAAGTAAATCCAGCGGTCCCATGTCATAGATTTATGGCATGTAAAAGAACCTTCCACTAACTAAACTTGTGTGAATCAAAATTTGTAGGTTAGGTTTGATTAATGCTCTTAAGTTCCAACGTTTGTCACTGGGCACTGGTTGCGATGACATCTAGTAGTAGCCAAGTTCATAGCTAGGTGTCGTGGATGGTAGCATTTGGTGGAAAAAATAGGAACTACTTGAAATTATCATCTGCAGTCCTTACTTGAATTAAAAACAGATAACACACACTAATACAGTCATCACAATTAACACAGATTCTACACACACCCAAAGTACACGGGGCTACATAACCGCATTGTCGCAGCCCCTAAACTAAGGAACCAACCAAGAGCCAAGGTATTTCCATATATTCTACAAGCTGTACCCAGCGTGCGTTGCAATGCCAATCAAAGAAAGTGTTGGCGTTGTAAGTTTGTTTCTTGAAGTGCTTTTTATACACAATATTTTTTTTCAATTTCTGTTAACTGCCTCTAAACTATCGTAAAATGGATTTACTCATTCAGAGACATTTGTGGGAGCATGCACAACAACTCACCAAGTCTCATCGCAATTGGATTAATGGTATATGAATGCATACAGGATTTTGTTTAAACGATTCGCACGCTGTCGCTCATTTGTTTAATCAACTCATTCGCTACCGATTGTAAAATGGATACTAAGCCAGAAACCTTCCCTGGAGTTTACACAACAACTCACCCAAGTTTCATCGCAATCCGATGGAGGGCACATGAACACATACAAACTATCACGTACCGGCCGGACGTTTGTTTTAGATGATTGCCCTTGACCTTGAAGCCTGCTGGTGAGCCTACACACACTCACTCTCTCACCCTATCGCTTCAAACATGTCACCACCGATCTGATGTAATGGAATTCCAGACTTGAGCAGGCAGTACAGTGCACGTCGAAGTATTGTATGACGGCGGAAGTACACGTTACGTAGTTACGAACAGAACGTCATTATATTTGCCAATGACTGTACTTCAGGAGTAGTGTGAAACAGCTGTGTCAATCATCGGACCGCTTGGGGCAGCTGATAATAACACAGGTATTGTAGTAACTCGCCTCCAGGCTTCCATTAAGATTTTTCACTCGTCTAAAACGATCGTCCGGCCTGTAACATCCATTTTTATATATAGACATAGGTCTTTTCCATTTCATAATTCTCCTGCAAATTAAATAGTTTTCAATGTGATTGAGACAACAATTTAAAATTTGAAACTACCCAAACACAATAATCATTTTGAGACTGGTTGGTTCCTCAGTTTAGGGGCTGTGACAACGCGGTCATGTAGCCCCGTGTTCTTTGGGTGTGTGTAGAATCTGTCTGATAACCGGTGTTATTGTGATGGCTGTATTAATGTGTTATCTGTTTTAATTCAAGTAAGCACTGCAGAAGATCAATTTTCAAGTAATTCCAACTTTTGTCGCCAAACGCCACCATCAATGACTACTAGTTCAGAACTTAGCTAACAGATGTCACCGCAGTTGGCTCTTGGCAATGAACGTAGGAACCTAAGAGCATTGTTTACATTTTTAACCTATACAATTTAGCTTCACACAGGTGTAATTAGTGGAAGGTTCTTTAGCATGTCATAATCTATGACATACGATCAGATCAACTCCTATTCAGTGGCTGCCTGTATTAAGCCATATTCCCCCACCCCACCTCCGCAGATGCAATGCTTTGATGAATGAATACAAGAAGATCCAGATTAACCCCCTTAGCGTGTACGGCGCAACGGTGCGCCCACTAGCCTGCTACGTTCACAGCGTGTGCGGCGCAAGGGTGCGCCGTCGAATTTGAAACGCCCGCTACGTGGACTTCGTAATAGTTATTTATTTGGTCGTAAGATGGCAGGAAGAGGCAACTTTTGGCTACACTTCGAGCTACTTATTATTGCCAGGAGGTGTCGCATATCTTCACAGTCATTTATTTTTCAGATCTCTGCACACGTGTTCCCGCTTTTGCGGACCGTGAGTTTGCTTGTAAACATGGCAGGTCGTGGCACAGTTATTGATGACAAAGAAATAGCTAATTTGCTCGATATTAGTGCCAACGAAAGTGATTCAGAGTGTGACAGCGATATAGAGGATGAGTTCGCTATAACTTCCAGTGAAGATGGTGACGCTGACGATGTAATTCGTGATAGAACGCCAAGAAATACGAACACATTAGGCGACTGTGATATTGTCCCAGTATTGACGTGCCGCTGACCAGGGATAACCAGGTTTTTAATAGTTTATAATATTATGTTAAATGTTGTTCTTATTGTGTGTGTTTTTTGGAAACTTTTGCCAGTGCGTTTGGAAATTATAGCGAAATGCATATGACACCGCGCTTACCATTGGGAGTAGGCTAGAAATAATGCACTTTGTGGGTGCAGCCCAGAGTTTCACAATATCACGCTTGAGGGGTTAATCAAAGACTGCCCATTCATGAGGATATCCACCACCTACATATAGATAGACTGAAGTCAAGATATCCACCCATCTGCACGGCGGAGAATCTGGCAATGTGTAATTTCAACCTGACTGAGAAATGGTCTAATGAATGGAGACAATTCGCCTCAGCAGAGTCTTTGGAAATGCCATGCATCACACAGAAGGTACCTGGCTTTGAACAACCTCGGAAAGTATGGTCCAAGCTAACCATGGTGTGTGTGCAGATCTGCTATACAAATGGAGGAAAAAGTCATCATCTTGTTGCGACTGTGGTGCTGAGAGGCAAACTGTGAAGCACATCACACAAGAATGCCCACTGAGCCGTTTCGACGGAGATAGAAGAGAATTTTTCCTGGGGACGCCACAAGCGATTAACTATGTAAATAGTGTAAATATAAATTTGTAACTCATGTATACGCCATACAATAAATAAATAAATCCATGACATAGGACCGCCGGCTTTTACTTCCCCCCTGAAGGAAGGCATACTGAGGGATTTTTAACACTCTTAAAAAATCCGACGACTTTGGCCGGATTTGAACCCGCGATCTTGGGCGTAGAAGCTCAGCATGCTACCAACTACGCCACCGAAGCCGCCTATAAAGACATTACATTGACAACATATGAGTCCAGTTGCAAAACCAGTTTATTCTACTTGTGAATAAGAATCATTTTCATGAGAAACGATTCTCTGGACTTTGCCTCCCGTATCTTTTGTGTTTGTCGTTTTCTACTTTTTGCTTTGTGCTTTTGCTTTTGAATTTTGCTGTTTGCTTTTTTTTTTCTTGGTTTTGGTTTTGTGTATGTTTTTCACTTTTGTTTTTTTTTTTGAATTTTGCTTTGTGTTTCTTGTTTTTTGTTTTGTGCTTTTGAATTTTGCTTTTTGCTTCGTGTTTTTTGTTTTTGGTATTGTGTTTGTTTTCTGGAAAATCAAAATAAAACAAAACAAAATCAAACAAAATCAAACAAAATAAAGTAAGTAAAATAAAATAATAAAGTAACTAATCTTTATGTTCGACCCGGACTATTATGTGCCAGAGAACTGTACTATAATGAGGGACATTATAACACTATTTTTCATTATGAAACAGTTTCTCCCACCAATCACAACTCAAGAAACAGTTGTTTGACCAATCAGGTGAGGATAGCAACACATCTGCACTGAGTTCCATGGCCTTCTAATTTAAATTTCACTGCCTGGCCTAGTGCCATATTAGGGTAATGGAAGAGGCCATGGTCAAATACAAGGCATTCTGTGCGTCCCATGCACTCTGTTCAGTACATAAAACTGGCGAAATCTCGAGACATATTTATGAATATTTATGTCCGAACATAAAATAGTTATAATAATTATGGTCGAACATAAACAGTCATAAGCAACTCGCCTATAATGGTAATTAAGTCACTTGTATAGAAATTGTAAAACTCACATACGCTCGTTTTATGAACATACTCGTGTCTTAATTATTGCCATTATGGGCTCGTTGCATAATGTACTATTACGACATGATCCTTTTTAATGTATTCCCTTGATTATACTGACAATATGTTTCTGTGTATGGCTCATGAAGGGGCCATTATAGAAGGCCTCGAAACATGTACCTAATGGGTGTAATATAGCCCTTTGAGTGTAAAAAATTGTGTATTGATCAGACGGAATTCCTGTCCCTTTAATATATTTGACTTATAATCAATACGGAACCATGATTGATTCTACAGGGTGTCTACCAACTCATCTTAAAAGAATTCCCTGATTATTCCCTGATTTTTCCAGAATTAATGAGAGAATTCCCTGAGTAAAGAATGCTAAACATTCGCCCGGGAACGGGAAGTGTGATGAAACGCACGCTATTTTTGGTTGGTTATAAGCGCTCTCCAGGAACAAGAAGCAAAATATAATCCAGGAAAGCAAAAGGAAAATAGAATTAAGTTTTATGTTTTCTGTTCTCGGAAATTCCAGGATCCAAACAGATGTGAGCAATGGCGGCACAAGGGAAACAGTTGTGAATATAAATTTATTTCAATAAGTGAACTTGTTGTCCAGTAAAATAAGCAAGGTCTATTAAGTCATGCTACAGTAAATGCCTCCAATAAAAGGGACAAAGGAAGGTTGAATACACACATCAAGGTGTCACTATATGAGTGGAATCATCTTAGACCAATATTTAATTTGTAAAACCTTTCATTACCATTGAAATCACTAATCTACGTCGCAGGTATGATATTCGGTAGCATAAGTCTGAATATAAGCCTATACAGTAAGTTACACATATCCAAGGGACGAAGGGAGGCATATTCCAAGTTCTCGCTCTGAATTAGGTCCACCTCGTCATGACAGATGTAATTGAGTAATCATCATCCAAGTCCCACTCCAGCCACCCAGGTGTGGTTTACAAGCCTCCTCCACTCCTTTCTGTCCCTCCATTTTTCATGTTCCATCACTTCTGCCACATCCAACCCAGCTTCTCCAATGTCCTTCAAAATTTGGTCCAACCACCTTCTTCTCGGTCTTCCAACTGGTCTCTTACCCTTGACTTCTCTTTCTAATTCCCTTTTTGCTACTCTTTCTTTACCCATTCTTTTGAAATGTCCGAACCAACGTAACCTTGCTTTCTGTAGCTTCTGATTTGACGGTTCCATATTTAACTCTTTTCTGATTTCAATATTTTGAATTCTATCCCTTGTTGTCTTTTTAGCTGAAGTTCTTAAAAATTTCACTTCTACTGCTTGTATCTTACTATTTTGCCTTTTATTCGTTACCAGTGTTTCCAGTCCATATGTTACAATTGGTATGAAATACTGTTTATATAATATTAATTTCGTCAATTTAATAATTTATAAATACATTTAAATGAAGGAAATCATTATGAATGATGTTTCGACAGGCCAGAACACACCATTATCAGTCTAAAATAATTTAACCTAGTCTGATAATACAAGGCCGAGTTTGAAAGGTGTTACAAACACATTTCCTGGGCGCAATTAAAAACAAAATAGGACATAAGTTCTAGCCTAGCCAAGGAACGTAGGAGCAATAAATATGCATTTAAGGGCTCTAGGCATATCCATCATATTACATAAACATCAAACATTTTCCTTGTTCCCGTTCCAGTCGTTAACCAGAGCCCCCGTTCTCATTCCCGGGCCAATCGTGAACCAGCCTGAACATAACTGGCAGCATCTACAAGGTAAAGATGATCACATTAACAACCTCATAGTGATCATGAGCTTCCGTTAAGCCTTTTGATCACTACAGTATAAAGTACAAATGAAATATTCGTAAGCAGAGCGAGAGGTTATTTGCCACGATGCACAAGAGTAGACACAGATCGAATAGCGGGTAGCACAACCACGTGTTTGAACGACTACGTATTTTAGGGGCTAAATCATATATCCACAGCAGCACAAGAACACCCTGGAAATTATTGCACACCATAAGTTTTCACTATAGATTTAGCACACAATGGCACAAATGTTATATTTTTCGTAAACTTCAAACAGCACACTAAAGCATTAACAGTAGAACTACAGCAGACAATAATCAAAGAATACCGGGATAGAAAAGCCGCGCAAACAGTATTGTCAAACCAGGTCTAACACATGTTGCCCGGGCGCGCGCTAACACTTGACATGACAATACACACGGTAAAACCTCACTTCCTGTACCGAAAGCACTATCGAGACAATATACCACAATATATGCGCTTTTGAAGCTTACACTGAGCAAACCGTTAAAAATATCAATATACTATGAGTGTAAGAATTGTTCAGCACGGAAAGTTCTATAAAAAAAAGTCCGCGAGAGCATATATCTATCTTCAATACATCGCTCACTATAAGTGTTTTTAGATTGGACGGGAGGGGGATTTGAGTTTCATGCACCTCGCCATTCTTAAATTACGTCTGACAAGAATTCGTTGTACATGCTATCTCCATGATAATATAATTAATAGTCCAGTCAGTGATGTCAACCCATCATGCAGAGACGTAAAACGGATATTGGCCTAGGTCGTAGTTCAATGACATCGAAAAAAAAAGCGCTTGTCACGTAAAGCATTCATAACTGTTTCCGGGCGAAACTAGTATATTATACTCTGTGAGCTGCCAGAATAGGATTGACAGTTCACGTATCTCCATGTGGTCTGAGAACGAGATTGCCAAACTGTACAAGCCAGAGATAAAGCTGACCAGGCACCGAGGCACGTGGGCGGTAATATTGCAACGCAGAGTATTATGACATCAACTATGCGAACATGGATTAGTCAAGAGGCAGAGCGGTGATGAGTGACGTGGAATTTCCGCTGAAATGTCAATCCTATTCAGACAGCTCACAGAGTATATTTATAAACAATACTAAATTTAAAATATTTTGTCGCCAAAGTTGCTATATCTACCGACAAAATCGCTAAATTGGCGATACTGATCGCAACGAACAAAATGCTCAAGGCCCAATAAAATGGCGTAGTTGGCTCCTGCGCAGAAAGCGAACGGAAAAGTTGCCACATCATACGTTCAGTTGACCTTGAGAAGGCACTGCTCATTGGCTGAGCACTGTCATCCGGGTGTCTACTGTAAGGATGAAGTAAAAATTAGTTACTTTTTAATTACCTTTTAGTCAATTTTAGTTACCTTTTAATTCAAGATACGTCTGTGGTCTGCAAGCAAAGGGGCTCATCACGCGGTGAAGATAAACAACAATGAACTGTGTTTAAAGCTGTAAATAAAATAAATAATAAAAAAATACTATATATTAATTATCAAATTAGTTGTTTCAGCTAATATGTTGTCTTGTGCACAATACGTTGTTTTAATATCAAGAGGTTGCTCTGCTCTTTACCGTTTGGCGAGATTTCCTTTGTCCCCGCGGTAGATCACGAAGAATTGTATGCGACGTTACGTGATCGTCGCCAAATTCTGACTTTGCAGTCAAGTATGGAGAAATATCGAGATGTTACACAATCGGCGCTGGTCTCAGCCGTTTGACGAGATTCCCGCAGTTTTCACGATAGAACACGAAGAAAAATCGCGATTTAGATAAACGATGTCACTTTTGGTCATTCGACGAGATTTCCATTGTCCTTGAGGTCGGGCACGAGAGAATATAGCATTATTACGCAATCGGCGCCACTTGCTGTCCGTTTGACAAGAATCCAGTTGTCCTAGTCATTGAAGGCGGAGAAATATCGCGATGTAACGCAATCGCTGCCGCTGTCGGCCGTTTTACGAGATTCACGTTGTCCTCGCGATATTATGCAATCGGCGCTGCATCCAGCCGTTCAACGATTGCCTGCCTATCTGCCCTGACAGAATGGTGGAGGCAGGCTCAAGGTTAGGCATGGTTAAAATTCACGAAAATAATGGACATGTTGTATGGTCGGCGCCGTGATTCCCGCAGTCCCTATGCTGTGGTTGGGAGTTCATAAGTTCAGGGTGGATCACGAGGGAAAATTAGTATCGCGATGCAGCGTAAGAAGTCATTTCTAAGTGGGTTGATGCACTTCTCGCTCCCCGTACGCTTTTAAGTATACGGTCATGGTAAAAGTGGCGAGTAGGTTTCGGAATGTTTCGTGATGAATGCCCAATCACCTTTGACAGGATTCCCGCAGCCCTCGTGGTCACAAGTTCACGATAGGGGACGGGATTTATCATTTTACGCAACTGACGTCGATCTCGGTCCGTTTGATGAGATTCGCGCAGGCAAGTCATGAGGTCAGCCAGTCTTCTTGAGGATGTGATTTTGGAGGATGCACGTTCGAAGTAGGGACCGTATCGAATATTACGAATTATTCTGAGAGGATTGCACGAATAATACGACAAGAGGGCACATTCTCTTTCGAATGCGAATCACGAATTATACAAGTTATCGAAATAACCAGTTAGATTATATATCCGATGGAACCAAAGTTCGAAGGAAAAATCGACATATAACTGAATTTCGAATTAACCATACCGGATGTCGCAAATTTACGAGACAGATTTTTAAAATACCGGTAGGTTATTATGTATTTCGAGGCTATTTGGTATTTTTTGTTTCGAAACGGTAACATTTCGCAAGATAGCAACATTAAATTATTTCACGTTATTTTTGGACTTCAATTTGACTCAAAATTTAGAGGTCGATAACTGAAATGAGAGGTTTCTGTTTAGTTTCGGAAGTTTTCACGAACAAACGTCTCGAGAAAAGTCAGGTTTCCTAATAAAACAGAAAAATATTTCACACAAAACTAGAAAGTATTCTTGATGCCGAAAATGTACGTTGAATTGATGTAGCCTATACCACACAAGGTGTCCACAGTATGCATTTCCTCTAGCTCAGGCACGGCGAAGTATAGCTTATGCAATCGGCGCCGCTTGCGTGAAACTCGCTCCATCGCAATCTCTGAGCCTAGCGGAGCGAGTTTAAATGATTCAAGCCGCCTACAGAAAATTTTCGTTACCGTTTGTAAAATTCGTTGCTTTTTCGTCACTTTCGTCACCCGTTTGTAAAATTCGTTACTTTCGTTACCGGTAGACACCCTGGTCATCAGTAACGAGCGATCATTTCCCGCGAAATTCGAAAGTATTGCTTCCACTTTTACGGGATATAGACAAATGGAGAAAAATCCCTGATTAACAAAGAAATTCCCTGATTTTTCCCTGATTATTCCAGAAATTCATAATTCCCTGAGAATTCCCGGTTTTCCCGGTTTTCCCGGGTCGTAGACACCCTGATTCTACTAATATGATCCTTATTCACAAGTGGATTAAACGACTTTTGTAACTTGACGACTCATATATAAATCTTAACTACAAGTTATTTATTTATCCAGCAATTGGACTGTGTTGACCAACTGAACTGCCTGGGTCTCTTTGTCGAATTGACGTTCCTTAAGGTCCTTTTTTGGTCACAGAGTTGAGAAAAAAGTCACACGGGGTTAAGTCAGGACTGTAAGGTGGATGGGGTGCAGTAGAGATGCCTTTTTGAGCCAGGTACCTTGTAACAGCGTTGGCAAGATGCAGCCTGATGTTGTCATTGTCCAATCAGGTTCCTTCGTTTTTTGGGGATGTGATCCTTTACCAATTAGCTCCCAACTGATATCCCAACAATGTGTGCAAGCTGTCTGACAGTCTGACGTGAGTCTTCACGAATAATGGCGCCTACCATGTGGATCGATGTCTCTGCAATGGCAGTAACAGGTGCACCTTGCAATTGAGCGCTATCCGGCCCTCTTTGAAAGCCTTATGCCACGGGAAAACAGGCACGACGAGACATTACAGACTCCCCATAGGCTCTCCTCAAATCGTCGTAGGTTGCAGATGCATTTTTGTTTAACAGAACACAAAACTGTATTGCATAACACTGCACGCGAAAACTGTTTCCTATGGCTAGCCCGGATTCCAATCCATCAGCTTTGCACGCGAAAACTATCCATGGCAATATGAAACACGTGTCACTCCCTCAGGCTATCAAGCCTCGACTGATGCTGGTCATCATCATCGTCGAGAAGTCCCACTCCAGTCACCCGGGTGTGGTTTACAAGCCACCTCCACTCCTTCTGTCCTTCCATTTTTCCTGTTCCGTCACTTCTGCCACATCCAATCCAGCTTCTCCAATGCCCTTCAAAATCTGGTCCAACCACCTTCTCGGTCTTCCAACTTCTCCCTGACTTCTCTTTCTAATTCCCTTCTTGCTACTCTTTCCTTAACCATTCTTTTTACGTGTCGGAACCAACGTAACCTTGCAATCTGTATCTTCTGATTTAACGGTTCCATATTTAACTCTTCTCTGATTTTAATATTTTGAATTCTATCCCTTCTTGTCTTTTTAGCTGAAGTTCTTAAAAATTTCATTTCTACTGCTTGTATCTTCCTATTCGTTACAAGTGTTTCCAGTCCAAATGTTACAATTGGTATGAAATAATGTTTATAGTAGCCTCACTATCCTGGTTAACGACCGGCGACTCAAACGTTAAGCATTAGCACGAGCCGACAATAGCCATTATTTATGGCTGACAAGTACATGACGGTTCTTGACCAATAAGCTGCTTCCTCCATCTGTCCACGAGGGTGCATACAAGGTGTTGCCGCCAGTCCTGTCTACCTGCACACCGGCCTTAAGCCGTGAATGCCTCGGCACCCCGCAGCTATGGAATGTAAACATCCGTCCAGCTAGATTTCAAAGACGAGCCGGTCGTTAACGATGAAAGTGAGGCTACTATATATAGTGTTAATTTCATTCTCTTGGGCACTTTGTCATCCCATAAAAGTTCTCTGACTTAGTGATAAAATGTGGTACCTTTACTTAGTCTGTTATTAATTTCAAAGTTGATGTTATTACTTCCATTTATAGTGCTACCCAGGGGGATGACAGATCATAGGGAGCGCGTGGGTCGGGGTAAGGCCCTGTACTGGATGTTCTGCCAACCAGTGAAGAATTCATTTTAGCACTAAGGTTCCGTAGTTGGCACTCATGAACGTTCACATCAAATCGACTGGTGGAAGCGGGAATAGTCTGTTTTGATTGATTTTCCTCGTGGTGTTGTTGGTTGTTTTGATTTGTTCAGTATTTTGATTATTTATTTTAATTTAATTGAGAGTCAATCATGCCACTGCAAGGGAGGAAAAATTGACAAGCACCAGGATGTAAGAATTATAATGATAGTAAGAACAATACGGCAATTTTCATCTGCCTGGTGTTGACCATGTGTAAAACTAGTGGGCAATATGGACTACTCTCGAATAAAAATATATAGAGAATAAATGTGTGCCTTTCGTCTCTTGTTTGTTTTCTTACCCATTCTCCTTTGCATTGCAATAAAATTTGTGGTTTAGGGCTACGGGGAGGGGTGGGTGGCAGCCGGAATGCTAGGCAAAAAGTGAGGTTATGGCAATATAGTGTGTGCATTTGGACAGTTTTCTTTATATTCATCGAATATCCCAACAATTCTGTAGAGTAGGAGAGCATTTTTAATTAGCCTAAAGGTGAATTAAGTTCTAGAATGGCATAACTGTGTCCTTCGTGACAAATCTATTGCTAACATTGATATATATCAAAATGTATTATTTTCCTATCTGGACGTATATTTCAGCGCCTAGCGAAAGGCGCAGTTATATTTGTGTTATTTTCATCAATAATCAATAACTCATCGCAGAACATACTCAGGGTGTCTACCGGTAACGAAAGTAACGAATTTTACAAATGGGTAACAAAAGTAACGAAAAAGTAACGAATTTTACAAACGGGTAACAAAAATTTTCTGAAGGCGGGTTGAATCATTTAAACTCGCGCCGCTAGGCTCAGAGATGGCGAGTTTCACGCAAGCGGCGCCGTGACTATTGCATAGTACTAAGCTATATGTCTCCGTGCCCGACCTCAAGGAAATACATACCGAGGATACCTTGAGTGGTATACATCGGTTCAACGTATATTTTCAGCATCAAGAAGTCTTAAGTTTCGTGTGAAATATTTTTCTGTGTTACTGTATTAGGAAACCTGACTTTTCGCGAGACGTTTATTCGCGAATACTTCCGAAACTAAAAAGAAATCTCTCATTTATGTTATTTGGAAACTATGTCAAATTGAAGTCCAGAAATAACGCGAAACAATTTAATGTCGCATTCTTGCGAAATGTTACCGTTTCGAAAAAAATCGAAAAATCTTCGAAATACATATAACTTATTTAAAAAATATGTCAAGTAAATTTGCGACATTCAGTATGGTTAATTCGAAATTCCGTTATAAGTCGATTTTTCCTTCGAACTTTCGTTCCATCGGATATATAATCTAACCGATTATTTCGATAACTTGATGATAATTCGTGGTTCTCAATCGAAATAAAACTTGCCCTCTTTTCGTATTATTCGTGCAATCCTCTCAGAACAATTCGTAATATTCGATACCGTACCTACTTCGAACGTTTATCCTCCAAAATCGCATCCTGAAGACGGCCGGCTGACCGCGCGACTTGCCTGCGGGAATCTCGTTAAACGGACCGAGATCGACGTCAGTTGTGTAAAATCATAATACCCTTCCCCTATCGTGAACGTGTGACCACGGGGACTGCGGGAATCCTGTCAAAGGTGATTGGGCACCCATCACGGGGCACCCATCACGAAACCTACTTGCCACTTTTCCCATGACCGTATACTTAAAAGCGTGCGGGGAGCGAGAAGTGCATCAACCCCCTTAAAAATGGCAGCCTACGTAGCATCGAAATACTAAATCCTCCTCGTGATCCACCCTGAACTCATGAACTCCCAACCACAGCATAGGGACAAAGGGAATCACGGCGCCGACTGAACAACATGTTCATAACTACGCGTGAATTTTAACCATGCCCAACCTTGAGCTTTCCTCCGCCATTCTATCAGCACAGATAGACAGGCAGACAATCGTTGAACGGCCAGGTACGGCGACGATTGCATAGTATCTCGAGGACAATGTAAAACGGCCGAGAGCGGGAGCGATTGCGATACATCGCGATATTTCTCCGCATTCAATGACGAGGACATTACTGTATTCTTGACAAACGGACAGCAAGTGGCGCCCGATTACGTAATAATGCTATATTTTCTTGTGCCCGAACTCAAGGACAATGGAAATCTCGTCGAATGACTAAAAGTGACGCTGATGATCTAACTCGCGATTTTTCTCTGTGTTCTATCGTGAAAACTACGGGAAGCTCACCAAACAACTGAGACCAGCGCCGATTGTGTAACATCTCGATATTTCTCCGCATTTGACTGCGAAGACAGAATTCGGTGTCGATCGCGTAACATCGCATACATTTCTTCGCGACCTACCGCGTGGACGAAGGAAATCTCGCCAAATGGTCAAGAGCTGAGCAACCTCTTGGTACCGTAATAACAACATATTATGGACAAGACGACATATTAGCTGAAACAACTCATTGGATATTAAATATCTAGTATATATTTATTATTTTTTAAATTTTTATAACATCATGTGAATTTCATTTAAAGCGGCTTTGGTGGTGTAGTTGGTAGCATGCTGAACTGCTGTGCCCAATATAGCGGGGTCAAACCCGGCCGAAGTCGTCGGATTTTTTAAAAGCGTTAAAAATCCTTCAGTATGCCTTCCTTCGGAGGGGAAGTAAAGCCGGCGGTCCCATGTCATGGATTTATGGCATGTAAAGGATTCTTCCACAGACAAGACTTGTGTGAAGCTAAATTGTTAGGTTATATTTCGTCGGAACGCTCTATCAAAGTTCCAACGTTCACCACTAGGTATCATTGATATCTGGTTGCAACTTGAAATTGAACGGAACTTGTAGCTCACCCTAAGGGTGTCCGTTGGAAGCAGCTACAGACTCAGACGAGCTGAACATGTCCTCGGACACTCCCGGCACTAAAAGCCTTACGATAAATAAAAAACTTCTTTAAAAGCAGTTCATTGTTGTTTTCCTTCACCGCGTGATGAGCGCCTATGCTTGTAGACCGCAGACGTAACTTGAATTAAAAGGTAACTAAAATTAACCTAAAGGTACCTAAAAAGTAACTAATTTTTACTTCATCCTTACAGTAGACACCCTGATACTGTTCAATTACGCGTAATAAAGGCTACATTCATATGGTGTTTTACATTTTATGTTGCCAGACTTGCAAGTACAATCCATATCCTCAGGCGGTGTTCTCTCTCGGAAATTCTATAACCAAAAGTGACAAATCTCTTATACTTACATGATCCTTGGTGCTACCTGGATATGTAAACTGTTCTACATTCTCTAACCGTACCCCATCTGTGAAATTGTCAGTGATTCTCGACTATAGTACGCAGTTCCTCCACACGCAAACAGATGTCACTTGCGGTCACTTTTAATTGAACACCCTCTGTACAATTTTGTTAATAGGGCAAAACTGCAAAATGGCTTGAAAGCTATCAAAATGGATCCTAATTTCTGCTTCCATCGTCTGTGAGGTTACTCCCTAAGTATTAAGCAACTGTTTGACGTGTGTTGCAGGAGATGTATGTGCCGCTGCAGCACCTGTTCCCGGACCAGGCCACCTACACCATCTGCAACAGCTCCATCTCGGAGTACGGAGTGCTGGCCTTCGAGCTGGGCTTCTCACTGACGGACCCACAGTGGTTGGTGATATGGGAGGCACAGTTTGGGGACTTCGGCAACAACAGCCAGGTCATCCTCGACACCTTCCTGTGCTCGGGAGAGGACAAGTGGGCGCGGCAGTGTGGCCTCGTCGTCCTACTCCCGCACGGCATGGAGGGTATGCAAACATGTCTTAATCAACACTCTTCAGTCTTTTGACTGGTTCATGCCTCCCTGTCCTGAGCTAATCATTTCATCTCTACATAGCTACCATACCCTACATCCAAGGCAATCTGTTTAACATATTCTAACCTTGGTCTACCCCTACAGTTCCAACCCTTCCTTCCATAACTAAGCTTGCTATTCCTGAGTGTCTTAGTATGTGTCCTACCAACCTATCTCTTCTCCTATCTCTCCATCTATCTATCTCTCTCCAAAGTTATAATGTTCACCACTCGATGTCAGTGATATCTGCTAGCGAAAGTTGGAACTACTTGAAATTGAACGGAACTTGTAGCTCACCCCATGGGTGTTCGCTTCAAGCAGCTACAAACACTGGTGAGCCGAACATGTCCTCGGACACTCCCAGCACTAAAAGTCATATGCAAAATAAAATAAATCTCTTCTCCTCATTAGCAGTCGCCAAATACATCTCTCCTCTCCCACTCATCTTAATACCTCTTTAATTGTTACCCTATCTGCCCATCTGATCTTCATCATTCTCCTCTTTTCTGATGCACCAATAGTCCAGGTTTCACTTCCATAGAGCGCCACGCTCCAGACAAAGGCTTTCAAAAATGACTTCTTAATACCTAAATCTATATTCGATGTCAACAGATTCCTTTTCTGTAGAAATGCTTTCCTTGCCTGAGCCAACCTACTTTTTATATCCTCTTTGCTTCATCCATCACTGGTTATTTTGCTTCCTAAGTAACAGAAGTCTTCTAATTCCTTTAGCTTTTCACCTACCAATTTGATGCCCACAGAGGTTTCTGATTTATTTCGGCTGCATTCCAATATTTTTGTTTTACATTTATTAATTTTCATCATGAATTCTTTCCGTAAGACGGAGTCCATACCATTCAAAAACTCATTCAAATCCTCAGGCTTGTCGGCCAAGATGACGATGTCATCAGCAAATCTCAGAGTTGAAATTATTTCTCCTTGAATCTTCACTCCCACTTTAAATTTTTCTACTATTTCCTTCATTGCTTGTTCAATGTAAAGATTGAAAAGTATGGGTGATAAGTTGCAGCCTTGCCTTTCACCTTTCTGAATACCAGCTTCTCTCTCATGTCCATCAACAGATAGGAAACTGTTAACTGCACAGAAGCTTTTGTCCATTGCTTTGGAAAAAGAAAAGTATTTCCTACTGGGTAAAAACAGAAATCTAATACAGTAAAGCCTGCCCTTTATTAAACAGAAATATTTGACGGTCCCGTGAATTTAGGGGTGAAAAACATGTTGAATTCCTTTCATAAAACGGAAATCAAACTACGCATTTTAACGGAAATTATCCAAGTTCTGGAATGCAGTGTTTAGGTGCCCTGTGAAAGTCTACCTTCTCTGCTGTAGCTAACAAGGAATGTGCTAATCGGCCTTCCTTATTTTGTTCTCCAACTTACACATCAAAGTACAGCTAATTGCCTGTTTCCTGATCTCCAAGCCTTTCCAAATGCTCCATTTAATGATCTGTCAATCAACAACAAAAAGCCTGTCCTTATCTCGGCCCTTGTCAATCAGCTTAAAATTCAGATTTTACCTGAGCACTTCTCAACTTAGATTATTGGCGTAGTTCAGGAGAAGTCATTATGGCATCAAAGTAGTACATTATGCAACGAGCCTATAATGGCAATAATTAAGACACGAGTATGTTTACAATTTCCATACGAGTGTCTTAATTACCATTATAGGCGAGTTGCATACGACTGTTTATGTTCGACGATAATTATTATAACTATTTTATGTTCGAACATAAATATTCATAAATATCTGTTGAGATTTCGCCAGTTTTATGTACTGAATAGAGTGCATGAGACGCAGAATGCCTTGTATTTGACCATGGCCTCCTTGATTACCCTACTATGACACTAGGCCAGGCAGTGAAATTTAAATAAGAAGGCCTTGGAACTCAGCGCATCTAATTATCTAATTGGTCAAACAACTATTTCTTGAGCTCTGATTGGTGGGAGAAACTGTTTCATAATGAAAAATAGTGTTATAATGAGTACAGTTTTCTGACATATAATAGTCAGGGTCGAACATAAATGAGAGTTGTGGTTGATCTTAGCGCAAGAGTAAAAGTGACTCAGTACTGTATTTGATGAAAAGGTATTCAGACAAGTGGGAGAAGAGAGATGTTTGTGGCGACTGCTAATGATGAGAAGAGATAGGTTGGTAGGACACATACTTAGACACCCAGGAATAGCAAACTTAGTTATAGAAAGAAGGGTTGAGGTTAAGGTTAGAATATGCTAAACAGATTGGCTCGGATGTAGGGTGTGGTAGCTATGTAGGGATGAAACGATTAGTTCAGGACAGGGAATGGAGAGCTGCATCAAACCAGACGAAAGACTGAAGACTCAAACAACAAATCGGCTTTACTTCCCCTCCGAAGGAAGGCATACTGAGGGATTTTTACCGCTCTTAAAAGCTCCGCTATCTTGGGCATAGAAGCTCAGCATGCTACCGACTATGCCACCAAACAAATAGAAATTGATAAAGCACAAAGATTCAACCCTTCACACAATCTTAATGAAATAATATTTGAAACTAGCATTTTATACAGAACATTAATAGACGAATTATATTGTAATAGATAAAATTCCCGCTATATTCCACTATTCATACCCATCATTTTTCATAACATACTAAAGATTGACACCTCTCATTCTACGCATTAATCAATCTCCATAACAGCAATACACGGCGCGTCAACAAACCTCACTCATTCTCATTTCCTTAGCCTCCCATCTCCCACAACCCAACCGCCACCTTTTCCCAAGCACGTCACTAACACTCAGCTGTAGAGACTTAGCAAGGCGCATCCGGTTTGTTTTTGTTCACGCCCTGCGCACTGCAGTTCCTGGCGGCACGTGACGCGGCCACAAATTTTCTCGCCTTGACGTTTGCCAAGAGCAACAAGGGGACTAGAGTGGTCCCACGATGACGCAATGGGGACAGCGGACCGCAGCACCGGCCCAATTCAGGAGTTCTGATGAACCTAGGTCTTAGTGATCCAATAAAAGTATCTTCTTTGGAGCGTCGAGCGGGATTGTAAATAATATTATTTCTTTATTCTTTATTCTTCATGTGTTTTGTATGAACTTATACATGGAAAGTTTTTCCATTGTGAAGTTTTGTTGGACTGGCTGAGGAAGGGGGAGTATTTACCCCCGAAACTAGTCCCTGTAAGTAATAGAAATAAACAGTATTGAAGGCGGAAAATCTATTATTCTTTCAAAGTTATGCCACCAAAGCCGCTAAGAAGAATAGTTTAATTTCTTGTCTGATAACTTTCCAAAGAAAACAACATTACTTATGAGACATCCCCTGTTTAGCCCTCGCTGCGCAATATCCACTGTCATTTATGAAAATGTATGAGTCCAGGCGCGGATTCAAGGGCTATCAGCCTATTCCCTGTAGTCTAATAATATTTTGAGTAACAGAAGTGACGAACCTCATACGTTTCTCATTTCTATCCAATATTCGTCTTAATTACGCAATTATATTCTGAATTATGAACTTTTATGTTATAATAGTTCACGCAGCCGACATCTTGAATGTATGGAAAGTCTATTCTTTTGATTTGGTCATTAAAGCACATGTGACTAATTTTCGGGTCACGGGGGTCATGACCACCCCCAAACGGAGACCAAATTTTTTTGCAAACTAAAAAAACGAAAACACAATAATCAGACAAATAAAACTTAACGAATTTTAACTGAAAAAAAGGTGTTTTTTTTTTTTTTCATTTTATTCAATACTGAAAATATCTTTATTGCAATTATTATGTTCTGTTACAACTGTACATATTTACAACTTCATACCTGTTATATAAAAACGATTATTTATGTAACAAAATCAACTCGTCTATTTTGTTTAGCAAACCTTGTGATTACCGAATCGATGTTTATAGTGATGTCACGATGAATGTGCAGCAACGCACGGATAGGAATTTTTATTTTTTATTTTTTATTTTCGCACCAAAAAATTTTGCCGACGTCCAAACTGCAAGCTTGGTTGGCAATTTAAGCTTTGTCGGTACCAAGTCGACTTGCCGAAACTGTAACGTACCTTGATACTTTTCTCGAAACTCGATGTAAAAGTCGCAAAACACGCCGTTGCAATTTGTACGAATATGTTTGGTGCGCTAAACGCATCAAATTTCTATCCATGTAGCTTGCAAAAAAATTGGTCTGGTTTTGTACGTTTGGTTATTTTGTGATTGCGTTCGTTGTTAGTGATACCATTTTTCTTAACAATTTCGATTCTGTGACCCCCCCCCCGCCAAACTCTAGATCCGCGCCTGAGTGAGTCTCAGCCAGCCAAGGCCAGAGAAAACATTTCAGTAAAGTAGATGTGCTGCCTCTGCGGCTTCAGTGGCGTAGTTGGTAGCATGCTGAACTGCTGTGCCCAAGATAGCGGGTTCAAACCCGGCCGAAGTCATCGTTAAAAATTCTTCAGTATGCCATCCTTCAGAGATTTATGGCATGTAAAAGATCCTTCCACAGACTAAACATGTGTGAAGCTAAATTGTTAGGATGGATTTCGTCGGAACGCTCTATCAAAGTTCCAACGTTCACCACTAGGTATCATTGATATCTGGTGGCGAAAGTTGAAACTACTTGAAATTGAACGGAACTTGTAGCTCACCCTAATAAGGGTGTCCGCTGGAAGCAGCTACAGATTCAGGCGAGCCGAACATGTCCTCAGACACTCCTGGCACTAAAAGCCATACGATAAATAAATAATTGAACATAGAGAATTTTATGGTGCTTTTTGACTGAGGAAGGCTCGATGAGCCAAAACATGTATCAAATGAAGTAGTGGTTGAAAAAAGTATTTTATTGTAAAGTGGAAATGTATCATAATCAATACAGGAAAAAAAGGAGTATGGTTAAGATCATAGATATACACATCAATAACTAACTACAGGGTCTTCCATATAAAGTAAGAACGGCAAGCGGCAGTTTTGTTATTCGCTGGTGCTGTGGCCTTGGCCGAGCTTGTGGCGCACCATGGCCCCCTGCTAAACTATTGAAAGCGCGAGCATAGTACATACGAGGGCTGTTATTATTTGAAGTTCCAATGGACTGTATAAAAACAACTGATTGACATACAGAACTGATTTTACTACTAAACGTTTGCTTGTTTTATTCTTATGTCTCAACATAATCGCCAAAACGGTTGAAACATTTGTCGTATCGTTACACCAACTTTCCAATGTCCTCAGCAAAATACTGTGCCGCCACTGAGGTGGGTACGTCTGGGCAGTCTCCTCAAGTTTTTCCTTTTTAGCGAGGCGTTGCCGCCCAACAATACCTTCAATTCTCGAAAAAAGGTGAAAATCATTCACGACCACACTGTACCAACGTTACGATAGACTTTCACAAGGGATTCAAGTGTGAAGTTTTGGACCATCTGCCGTTTAGTCCAAACCAGCACTGAATGATTTTCACCTTTTACAAGAATTGAAGGTCTGGTTGGGCGGCAACGCCTCTTCAAAAAGGAAACACTTCAAATCTAAAATATCAGATAACTTCACAAATCCTGATATCAAAATCTAATAATTCTCGCTAAGTAACCTATATTAAGATTGAATAACACTATATTAGCGGCTTCGGTGGCGTAGTCTGTAGCATGCTGAACTGCTGTGCCCAAGATAGCGGGTTCAAACCCGGCCGAAGTCGTCGGATTTTTTAAGAGCGTTAAAATCCTTCAGTATGCCTTCCTTCGGAGGGGAAGTAAAGCCGGCGGTCCCATGTCATAGATTTATGGCATGTAAAAGATCCTTTCACAGACTAAACTTGTGTAAAGCAAAATTTGTTAGGTTAGATTTCGTCAGAACGCTCTATTAAAGTTCCAACGTTCACCACTAGGTATCATTGATATCTGGTGGCGAAAGTTGGAACTACTTGAAATTGAACGGAACTTGTAGCTCGCCCTTTAGGGTGTCCGCTGGAAGCAGCTACAGACTCAGGCGAGCCGAACATGTCCTCGGACACTCCCGGCACTAAAAGCCATACGATAAATAAATAAATCGGAACTTGAAAAAAAAAAAATACAGCCCTCGTATGTAGTATGCGCGCGCTTTCAATAGTTCAGCAGGGGGCCATGGCGCGCCACAAGCTCGGCCAAGGCCTCCACAGCAGCGAATTCTTACTTTATATGAAAGACCCTGTATAACTCTCTACTAGAAAGTGCTATATTGTCAAGGAGCTTAGATATCTAACCTCCTTGACTTTCAGAGCGTTCGAAGGAACGACAAAATTCGACATGCAAGCTGCCCTCTGGGTGGAAATTAACAAAGCTTGCACGTGGCACCTGAGGCCATATGAGTCGTCCAGTTGCAAAACTCGTTTAATCCACTTGTGCATAAGAATCATTTTCATGAGAAACGTTTCTCTGGACTTTGCCTCACGTATCTTTTGTGTTTGTTGTTTTCTGCTTTTTGCTTTGTGCTTTTGCTTTTGAATTTTACTTTTTGCTTTTCTTTCTTTGTTTTGTGTTTGTTTACTGGTTTTGCTTTTTTGAATTTTGCTCTTTGCTTTATGTTTCTTGTTTTCTGCTTTAGCTTTTGTTTTTGAATTTTGCTTTTTGCTTTGTCTTTTTTGTTTTGTGTTTGTTTTCTGCTTTTGCTTTTGTGTTTGAATTTTGCTTTTTGCTTAGTGTTTTTTGTTTTTGGTTTTGTGGTTTTTTTTTCTGGAAAATCAAAATAAAAGAAAAAGAAAAAACAAAAAACAATTTAAAACAAAATAAAATGAGATAAAGTAAAAAAAAAGTTTTAAAAATAATCATTAATTATATAATTGTACGTTATTATTGGTGTGTGTCGGCAGGAATGGGCCCAGAGCACTCGAATGCACACCTGGCGCGCTTCCTGCAGCTGTGCAAGGACGACTCAGACTCGGTACCCCAGATGGACGACAAGGACTTGCCCATGAAGCAGCTCAAGGACATCAACTGGATAGTGGTGAACGCGTCCACACCGGCCAACCTCTTCCACGTGCTGAGGAGGCAGATGGCTCTCCCTTTCCGCAAGCCCCTGTGCATCTTCACCCCCAAGTCCCTGCTGCGCCACCCTGAGTGCCGCTCCACCTTCGACGAGCTATTGGAAGGTAACACATCACGTTCCCACCTACTCTCGACCAAAATATTGTGTGCACTCGAGATTGAAGGTGGTTTGTGAAGTAACCAATAGATCTACATAAAATCCAATAACATCATCATTTTCGTCGTTCTATTTTACGTTAGTTCATGTAGGTTTGGAATTTTTAATTTATATTTTAATACTTTTTATCGCAGTTGGAACACAAAAAGTGGCTGTTCTTAAGCTTGTTTCAACCATGCGTCACATTTAAGAATTATTATCTCACAAACCCGTCATCTGATCAAATCCAAATTTTAACACAATATACATTGGAATGTTGTATAACTGGTGCCCATCACGGATCATGGCGCGCCTCGCTCGGAAGTGATGGGCTCCATATCAGCAACGCTGTACAGCATTTCCCAGAGCGGCTAGCCAGTGAACCATGTCTTATTTCCCCGTGCAAGTACAAACTGATAAGTGAATTAATTTACGTATTTCACAGTGATACAGCATAACGTTTTGATGTATAAGGATTACAACACGACCAAGAACTACATTTTCCAGCCACCCCGAGTCGAGAAAAGTTACTTTACAAAAATGGTAACAACTTTGTTTCTTGGGCACACAAAATTTTGAAATTAATAAACCAGTTATACAACATTCCAATGTATATTGTGATAAAATTTGGATTTGATCAGATGACGGGTTTGTGAGATAATAATTCTTAAATGTGACGCATGGTTGAAACACTCATAAAAACAGGTACTTTTTGTGTTCCAACTGCGATAAAAAGTATTAAAATATAAATTGAAAAATCCAAACCTACATGAACTAACGTACAATAGAACGACGAAAATGATGATGTCATTGGATTTTATGTAGGCCTATCGGTTACTTCACAAACAACCTTCAAACTCGAGTACACATAATATTTTGGTAGACAGTAAGTTTAATATGGATACCGTAGTCATTTTTCTTTTATAATGTCCCAGGTTAATTTTTTTGCTTTAGCTAGCTTGTTTGATCTCATTTAGAACAAGATTTGCTTTTGACGTCACAACGTCTAATAAATTCTTGGAAAACAGTGGCGTTCGTGAAAAAGTGTTACAGTGAAAGGTGATGATATCGTTTTATCTCTCTTCTGTTGCTGCGCTCGAGTGTCGCTACTGTCGTTTATGGATGTCACGGGTGAACCTCTGGATGGATTTTGATGCGGTTTTCACCATTCTGTAAACGATATCTCAAGGAAAATGTCTGTAGAAAATAATTTATTCATGATCAAAGGAAGCCAAGCAGTAACGATTTTTGTGAAAAAGTCTAAAAAAAACAACACATGGCGTCTGTGCGCTTTTTAAGCTTAGGCTGGGCAAACCGTTAAAAATATCAATATACTATGAGTGTAAGAATTGTTCAGCACGAAAAGTTCTACAAAATAGTCCCGGAGAGCATATCTCTATCTTCAATACACCACCTACTATAAGTGTTTTTACGTTTTCATTTCTTCCAACAATCTCCATTCAATTACTGAGGCGACAGTTTACGAGCTAGCTAGGGGCGAGTCTATTACCCCAGTTACAGCCTAGATAGCGGACGAGCCTGTTACCCCAGATACAGCCAGCAGCCAACTGTCGAGTCGTGTTGAGTTAAGACTTTAGAGAAGAGTGGTTGTGTTTGGAGTTTCCCTGGAAGTGCAACTTGGCCTTTCTTCGTTTCGCCTGTGAGCTTTCCGTTCCACAAAATACATAATTCAAAAATATACAAAGCTGAAATTTCGCAAGAGTGACAATTTAAACAAATCAGTCTGAGAATACATTGTCATGCTCAAATATTGTCGCGCATCATAGTTCCACACACTTCTCCAAGGTATTTGAATTGGGTTACATTGATGTTTATTTTTTCTAATTTTTGAGGTACAGTTTCAGTCTTTTCAAATGATTGCTTGAGGCCAATATTATTCACAATTGTTTGAAGTTCTGATATCTGCATTTTTGCTTCATCTAAGTCATTTGCTAGCAATGCCAAGTTATCAGTGAGAGGACTGCTCTTGGCTGATAACCTCCCTCTGCTGTTGTTTGAGTCTTCAGTCTTTTGACTGGCTTGATGCAGCCCTCCATGCCTCCCTGTCCTCAGCTAATCGTTTCATCTCTACATAGTTACCACACCCTACATCCGAGGCAATCTGTGTAACATATTGTAACCTTGGTCTACCCCTACAGTTCTTGTCCTCGACCCTTCCTTCCATAACTAAGCTTGCTATTCCTGGGTGTCTTAGTATGTGTCTTACCAACCTATCTCTTCTCTTCATTAACAGTCGCCAGAAACATCTCTCCTCTCTTACTCGTTGTAACCCTATCAACCCATCTGATCTTCCATCATTCTCCTATAACACCACATTTCCAACGCCTCAATTTTCTTCTTTTCTGCTGCACCAACAGTCCAAGTTTCACTTCCATAGATCACCACGCTCCAGGCAAAGGCTTTCAAAAATGAGTTCCTAATACCTAAATCTATATTCGATGTCATCAGATTCCTTTTCTGTAGAAATGCTTTCCTTGCCTGAGCCAACCTACTTTTTATATCCTCCTTGCTTTGTCCATCACTGGTTATTTTGCTCCACATCATGAATGTTATTATTATTACTGTGTACGTCTTGTTACCAATGTTACGCTCACGAATGAGAATATAAATACCGTATTAGTGTCAACAAAAAAAATCCCTTAAAAAGTTACTAACTTATATTCAAATATCTTGAAAGGTTTTATGTTCCCTTGTAAGAGTGCTCCTCTTGATAGGCTGGTGACGGAATCACTGCCTTGACCCTGATTTAAGGGCTGCGTGATTTACTGGTCAATTATTATGAATAACCTTGTAGTGCTTGCCACGGTGGGTGAGTGGTTAATGTGGCGGTCTACTAACCCCAAGCTTGCAGGTTCGCTCCTGGCCGTGGTAAGTGATTTTTGAAAGGTGGCAAAAATTACGACACGGATGTCATACGATGTTGGCATGTTAAAGAACCCATTTGAATTCAGTAGGCCGTGTTCATAATGGCAAAATTAATCTCGGGAGTTTCCGCCAACACAAAATTCCTCATTTCTCTACTAGAAAGCGCTATAGTGTTCAAGGAGCTTAGATATCTAACCTCCTTGACCTTCATAGTGCTTCAAGGAACAACGAAATTCGACATGCAAGCTACCCTCTGGGTGTCAAATAACAAAGCTTGCACCCGGCACCCAAGGTCATACAATATTATTATTGTAGTAATCGGTTCAGTATGTCTGCATTTGGGAAAACTTCTGAGGTCAAAAGTGGTCAAGATACATTCCTAAATTCAAGTTGGAAGGTCCCTTAAACCTTGATTATCTTGTTGGAGCTGAACCAAATTGAAAAAGCGTATGTACACATTGAATCCGTGTAATGGAGCTCAATACGACTATGAATCATCAATACGGATCCATGATAAACTTTGAAATTTCTGCAATCAACACTATGAGTTTGTAGTATTTTGCATACAGTAAGTAGGATAGGAACATGTTGCCACAGATAAGTGGTCCAATGATTGATGCTCATGTTCCAGGCACCTCGTTCCGCTGGATCATCCCGGACAACGGCCCGGCCTCCAAGGAGCCTGCCAAAGTCAAGAAGCACATCCTGTGCTCAGGAAAGGTGTACTACGATCTGACGTGAGTAACTGTTGTACTCCTTAAGAAAGTGAATGGGAGTGCTACCTTTTCAGTTGGCCAACACCTACAGCGTGAAATAAATAACATGAATTATTTATACACTTACTAAAACACTTGTCACATAAATGGGGGGGGGGGGTTGGATGACCTCATCAGATCCTGTCCACTTAGGATATGTATTATATACAACAGTATTTACAAGGGACAGAAGTTCTAATTAAACTTTGTATCGAGTCAGATAAGTATTAAAATTCTGTTAGTCTATTATACTTCTACGTAGTACAGTCATTAAGTTCTGAGACTTGACGCCTGGAGGATAGGCCACCACACAACCCTGTATGTTGCACACGCTCCCGCATTACCCGGTGTACACCTACAAAGAACCACATCCACCCTCAAAATAGTCGCAGTTGGCCGTTATGCACTTTTGCCAACATTGGTATAGCTGCTGGAAGCAGTTAGCAGGAAGGTCCCGTATGGCTTCTCTTGTGGCTGACATGACCTCATCGGACTACGGAAATCTGCGCCCATGTAGGAGTGCTTTCAGGCGAGGAGAGATATAAAATCGCATGGTACGAGATCAGGTGAGTACGGAGGGTGGGGCAAAACTGTCACCTGTTGCCTTGCAAGTTCCCCTTGGACAAGGACAGAACGCTGTCCGGGGGCGTTATCGTGTAGCAACAGCCAATTCTTTGTAACTTAAGCCAAATCCCAGCTCGCTTACGGCAAAATGCATTGCGTTAACGGCTAAAGAACTCCTTGTAGCGGGTTTTGTTTACCGTTGCACCGTTTGGTAGGAATTCCATGTGAATGATTCCATTTGAATCAAAAAACAGTTCCAGCATCAAATTGCCTTTTGACCTGTTTTGTGTTTTTTTCTGCCGTGGTTATGATGGTGTTCTCCAGGTGCCTGATTGTCATTTCAGTTGAGGATCATAAAGGAAACACCATGTTTTGTCTCCCGTTATTATCCGGTTGAGAAACGTTGGATCATCGTAAGGTCTGACTGTCGCATTCAAATCACCGTCACAACAACAACCGTACGTCTGCTGCCAGTGAATGCACTCAACTGTCTCTCGCAGGGACGAGAGACTAACTGACATGCTACCATACCACGGCGCCACCTATGCACTATAGTGCCCCACAACGCCGTCATGAGGTCAGCCTCAAAACTTAATGACTGTACCACGTATGTTTCATTTTTTATACAACTTTTTGTGTGTATAAATTTGAAAATCCTTTTGAATCGTTAACTTCTACCAGGGTAAGCTCTTGAAGTGATTGAATTCTAGTCTTTGTTAGTAACAGTCACCGTTCAAATTTCTTATTAACGTAATTAGCTTTTGTAGTTCGTTACATTAATCACTTAAATGTAACCGAGTTGATAATTTGGTTTTGTAGACTTAGCTGTTATATTAATACGTCCCTTTTAACTACTGAGGAATTTAAAGATGCTAGGCTGCCGGAATTGTGCCCCGAAGGGGGTCTTTAACGTTCCCGTAAATGTACCGGCATGGCTCCCTCGGATGCCAACTGACTGTGCCAGGATTCAATCCCACAAGCTTGGGAAAAACAGGCGAGAACTTTCTGAAATTCATGTACTTTGCTTTGCTTCACCACCAATTCCCACTGTGGACTGCAGTCCTGAACGCAACATAAATAGTTCTTTCTTTTGGGGGCCTCTCTGCTTTGGTATTATCAGTAAGAGTTGCCACGCTTTCTACTGTTTTGCCCTGCTTTTTGTTCTTGGAGGGCAGAGACCGTTTGGTAGTGCTTTGTAGAGCAGCATTTCCCAAACTGTAGTACGCGGTGATTTTACGAAAAATATAAAAAAATATTAGATACGTCACGAAAAATAAAATTTTAAAAAATAAAAATATAAAAACATTGATATGTTGCCGGAGGACTTTACGGCCAAAGATAAAGAGCAGTTTTATGAATTGAATTGAATTGAATTGTGATTCGGAACTAAGTCAAGCTTTTTCAAAATTGACTCTTTTGGGTTGAGAGGCTGACAAAGCAGTTAGATTTTTACTGCTTTTCACTACTTCGTACTTGTGCGAGACTGCATTTTCTTCACTTGTTTATCTCAAGAATAAATACCGGAATACGCTCCTTACAGTGGAAAACGATCTTCGTTTGAGACTCAGCAATCTTAAACCAGACATTCCTAAGTTGGCTTCTAATCTTCAAGCTCACCCTTCACATTGGAGTTGTTAGTTGAACTTTGGTTTTTATGTTTAATTAATAAGTTCTTTTTAATTAATATTATTTGCACAGTGTCATTTATGAATGTTTGAATTGAATACTTATTGAAATAAATAATAAAACAACTGGACACACTTTTTATTATTTGAACTTAACCTCTAAAAAACACAATTTGCAATCCATGCTTTGGTCTGCTATGTAGTGGTAATGGGGGTTATAATTACTATATCGCCCAATCATTAGGTGGTATGCGAGAGATTCTCATCTCTTAAAAAAGTTTGGGAAACACTGTTGTAGAGCTATTTGACTTCTCTATTTGGAGCATATGATGATGCCCGTTAGTCGACAAAACATCTGTACTAGCATCACTCTGAAAGTTAGAACAAGTACATCAGTTCTGTTACCTCGGCAGTGTGTAGTGTCCACAGATAACCAACCATCTGCAGAAATCACTAGTAGAGTTCAACATGGAGCACAATTTTATCATCTCGTGAGAGGGCTTCTTTGGGATGAGCAAGTTCCTTTAAGATCAAAACTAATACTCTACAAGAGCTTCTTTGTACCTGTTTACACACTACTACCCAATCCAAGAGAAATACCAGCAAACTACAAGCAGTGGGGATGAAGTTTTTAAGAAGACAAGGAGAGACAAAATAAAAAATTATGAGATACACCATCTTGTTCAAGTAGAACAATCTCTTAATAAGATCTGTGTTGAAGCCAGGCTGAAATGGTTCGGTCATCTCAAAAGAATGGACACACAAAGAACAGCTAGAGTGTGGTTTGAGAAAGCACTGAAAGGCAAGAGACCAAGGAAGAGATGGATCGACCAGGTTAGAAATGATCTTGCAGGGAGAGGTCTGGATTTACAGCAAATTATGGAGGAGAGAAATAAATGGATAACGCTCATTCACCGCACCCGGGAAACTGAAGCCAGTTCAAGATGGTGATGATGCTCGCTTGACGAAGATCAGATGGGTAGATAGAGTAACAAATGAAGTGAGGGAGGAGAGATGTTTCTGGCGGATCCCAATGAAGAGAAGAGGCACGCAGGAAGTGTTTATCATAAGAAATGTTATTTTATTGTACCAAACATCTGGCTGTACATGTTTCCTTGTCCGCTCTAGTAATCTTATATAATTTACATTCGACCCTGACTATTATATGTCAGAAAACTGTACTATAATGAGGCTCATTATAACACTATTTTTCATTATGAAACAGTTTCTAGCACCAATCAAAGCTCAAGAAACAGTTGTTTGACCATTTAGATAATTAGATGCGCTGAGTTCCATGGCCTTCTAATTTAAATTTCACTGCCTGGCCTAGTGTCATAGTAGGGTAATCGAGGCCATGGTCAAATACAAGGCATTCTCTGCGTCTCATGCGCTCTGTTCAGTACATAAAACTGGCGAAATCTCGACAGATATGTATGAATATTTATGTTGGAACATAAAATAGTTATAATAATTACCGTCAAACATGAACAGACGTATGCAACACGCCTATAATGGTAATTAAGACACTCGTATGGAAATTATGGGAATTATAAAACTCGCATACGCTCGTTTTATAAACATACTCGTGTCTTAATTATTGCCATTATAGGCTCGTTGCATAATGTACTATAAAAATATTTTTTTAAACACATTAAGAGATTATAATTTAAATTAATTTCAGGAAAAGTTTGATCCAATAAACAAAGCTCTCTCTTGTGGCTTCGGTAGTGTACTTGGTAGCATGCGGGTTCAAACCCTGCCGAAGTCGTCGCATTTTTTAAGAGAGTTAAAAATCCCTCAGTATGGCTTCCTTCGGAGGGGAAGTAAAGCCGGCATCACCATGTCATAGATTTATGGCATGTTAAAGAACCTTCCACTAATTACACCTGTGTGAAGCTAAATTATAGGTTAAACATTTGAATAACACTCTTAGGTTTCAACGTTCGTCGCCAGGAGCGGACTGCAGTGGCGTCTAGTAACCAAGGTCTGAACTAGTAGTCGTTGACGGTCGTGTTTGGCGGCAAAAGGAAGAACTACTTGAAAATTCAATGTTGGCAGTCCTTACTTGAATTAAAAACAATAACACACACTAATACAGCCATCACAATTAACAAAGATTCTACACACACCCAAAGTACACGGGGCTACATAACCGCATTGTCGCAGCCCCTAAACTGAGGAACCAACCAACCAAAGCTCTTATTACATTGCACTCCTCGAATAATGACAAGGTATTCGAAATGTGCTTTGTATATAAAGAGGCCAGCACCTCATTCTATTGGACAGTTAAAAGAAACAATCAAACTTCTATATCTCAAATTTTCGATATGTCGAAGTAATTTTAATTTCCCGGCGAAGTTCTACACAATTTCTATGTAATGATTTTTTTATAAATCGAAGTTCAATTACAGTAGAACCCTGGTAATCCAAGCCCCAGTAGTCTGAGTCTCCGTTTAATCCGAGGTGGATGACGGTGAGACGCATAGCTTACTCAAGGTCTTTGGCGGAGATGCGTGCATGCGTTGTTTACAATTCTGGCCGCTGTCGCCCTTCCCCAACTAGCCAGTGTCTGCTCAGACTTAGTGCGGTGTGTGCAGTATGAGTTCAAAACAGAAGAGGAAATTTGTGTAGTTGGAGACAAAAGTGTTAGCACTGAAAATACTAGACAGTGGCGATAGGATTGCCAGATTTCAAGAATGGAAAAACGGAACACACGTCCCAAAACATGTTTTTTTTTTAAATTAAGGTTGTTAAATGTTGTAATAAATAATACACATGTATTATATAAACATTACATAATCAAACACACAACATTAAAATTAGATATTGCTGAGCAACTAACAAATGCTTTTCATTTGAACGACCCTTTGCAAGGATTTTCTATCTGTAAGAACCTTCTGATAAAATTCACTACAATGTTCGTCATAATTGTAATATGTGAACAATTCCTGTTTTATCAAACCAATGGAGCTTCTGTTTCTATCATCTCTCCATTTGATATTTATGACAGAAAAAACTCTCTCCGTAAAATCATTAGAGGGGAAAATGCCGAGTATTAACTTCACAAGGACTAAGATATTCCTTAATTTCGTTGCCCCTATTAAATCTATAACATGTACCGTAGAATGGGGCAACACCGGTATAGTGGGGCAATAGCAATCATTAGGCCTGTACTTTGAAAGTCGAACTCTCCAGCCAAACTGCGACAATAATAGCGCCGTCGCGTATTGTAGTAACAAAGGTAACATTATTGCTTACTTGGCTGAGCGCCAAGAATTCGTCTGTTGTTACCTGCAATCGGCTAGCGAATGTTGTGAGGAACACATTATTAAGGGTAAAACAAGTTAACAGTGAAAACTTCAGTTGAGGAGCTTCACAGGCTGTACAAATACAGTACCGGTAAGTTAATATCACTAACTATTCCTCAGTTAGTTGGGTATCATATGAACATTTCCGTACGTTTCGAAGTAATGCCGCTTTCAAGTTATAAGGCTTTATATGACAGGGTAATACCATCATGGTGAGAACATACGTCAAGAAATTTGGGCCTGATGGAAGGTGCAAATACAACTCAATTTTCCTAGAAAATGCAGTAAAGGCATCAGGAGAGCATCAGAAGAGTTTGCTGTGCCGTACACAACCCTTAACGACGAGTTAAGGAATAAGTATAAACACAGCTTTAAACAGGGAAGAGGATAAAACGCTTGTTGAAGGCTTATCGACGTGTGCCAAGTGGGGGTTTCCACTGAGAAACACAGCTGTACGTAACATCGTGCAGGGTTACCTCTACCACACAGGGAAAGTGGAAAAGAGATTCCAAGACAATCGGTCAGAGTGGGTTCATGCATTTCTGAGAAGAAACTCCGAACTGACTGTGAGAATTGGAGAGAACACGAAAAGAGTTAGAGCAGCAGTTTCGAGGAAGATCGTAACGCAATATTATGATAATCTTAAGGAAACATTGGATGGAGTTCCTGACTCGGATAAAATTAACTAAGTTATTATAAGACAAATTTTTGTGACGACCCAGGACAGGTGAAGGTGCTGGTCGAAAGAGGTGAGAAGCAGTTCTCATTTTTCTTATTCGTATTTTTAATGTGCATCTTTTTATTTTGTAATTACGGTAGTTTCTGTATTTTTTTAAACGTAAAATTTTGATCGTTATAACCCCTCTAATAGTGTAACATCGATAATCAAGCGAAATAAACCTATGATCGGAATTACCCCACTCCATGGGGTAGTTCCGATCAGCGATTTCTTTCCATTACTCGCAATATACTCGATTGCTTCGATTTTCTATTGTTATCAAATGGACGAGAAAGAGTCACACATTTTAAATATAACATTGCGTATATATGGTTTTATTGGTATGGGAAATATCAATAAAAATCACTGAAAAATGATCGGTATTACCCCGTTCTACGGCACCCATCTATCTGACACAGACATAGAAATCATTTTCTCTTTCAAACTTGCACCTGTATCACAGATAACAAGCTAGATATTATAATCAATTCTGAAGCGGGACATTTGAAAATCGGTGCAAAATTGAATATATTATCAAATTAACCAAAAAACGGAATATTTGGCGTTCCGTTAAAGATTAAAACGGAACGCGAAGTTAAACAAGGAAAACCGGAACTGTTCCGGGTAAAATAGAACGTCTGGCAACCTTAAAGAAGATCGCGGCAGAATTGGGCGTAGGCGATTGGCATCGAAACAGGACCAAATTAGAGCAGTAGTTTTCTACTAAAGACTCTTGTTCTTCTTCTAATAAAACATCAAAATGCATGGATCGTAAAACCATGAAAACATCAGTTTACGAAAAGACTAGTGCTGCACTTCATTTGTGGTTTACCCAACAGTGGCTAAAGGAAGTCCACTTAGTGGTCCGATGATTCAGGAGAAAGCATTGTTTTTTTGGAAGAAGTTGCAAGAAGGAGAAAAAAGTTTTTCAGCAAGTTCTGGTGGGCTGGACAGGTAGAAAAGAAGGTACGGCATACGCCAGCTTGAAATCTGCGGAGAGAAATTATCGGCTGACAGTGAAGGTATTGAAGTGATTCAGGAAAAAGTAAAAAATATAATAAAGCAAGAAAATCTCTCACTGGATCAAGTTTATAACTGTGATGAGTAGGGCTTGCATTTTTAGGGAAATAAATATTCTTTTATGTAAATACATATTTTAAGCATTTTTCCTATAAACACATAAATTCCTGCTTTTCACTTATTAGCACATAAAACGACATAATATTTATATTTCTTTAAATCAGTGTGCTAGATTTTTCAGTTTATTGCATTTTTGTTCTGTGTTACTTCAACGGGGAAGAACCTGTGAGCTATCTAATCTTCATTCAGAGTGTTTGTTAGCTTGCAACTGTGTTATTCTTAACTTGTCGCCCTGTGCCATATTGCACCGCATGCTAGACCCCCCCCCATGTGTCACTCACATGCAGTTCATTTCTGGCACTGTGAAGTGTAAGGGAGGTCTACGATGCCTAAAGTAAAAACAACTACAAGTGATTGTCTGCAGCAGTATGTTAAAGAATTTAAAGATAATTTTACTTCTGATGGGAGCGTTCGGTTCTACCAACCACGTGGGAAAGCAATCAAGGCTGAACAGCGATCTGAAGTTGCACAACACCTCAAGGGCAAGAAACATATTGGCCGCAGTTTAACGCCGTCAGGAGAAGTGTTTCGCGATAGTCATCAGTCATTTGTGATGGACAAACTGAAGATGTATCTCATGAATTATAATACTTCAGCAGTCAGTGAGACATAGCATAAATTGCATTCGTGTCGTGAGTACTGCATATTGTTTATATTCACATTAATAAACTAAATTTTAATTAAATATTTTTACTTTTTTGTCACATATTTCAAGTATTTTAAATACATAAAAAATAAATATTTTCCCGATCTTTAGCACCTAAAAATCCGAGCCCTAGTGATGAGAGTGGCCTAAATTATAGAATGCTTCCGTCTAAAACGTTAGCAGCTAGGAATGAAGCTTCTGCTCCTGGTTATAAGAAATCGAAAGATAGAATAACAATCGTAGCTTGTGCAAATGCCACTGGCGATCACAGATTGTCGCTTTTGTTAAGTCTGCCAAACCAAGAGCCTTCAAAAATACACAGATTTCAGCCTTATCAGTGTTATATAAAATTCAAAAAAGTGCATTGATGGACACCTCAATTTTTAAGGATTGTTTTTTTTTCAAAGATTTGTGCCAGAAACAAAAAATAATAATTTTAAATTAAAGGTCTTTAAATTTCATAACTTTGTGTAATCTGAGATTTCCCAAATTCGAGCTCCTCTTGGTCCCAATCACCTCGGATTACCTAGGTTCTACTGTTTAAACACAAATGTTCCGGCATTATATATTCAATGCCCAAGGTAAGGATTTCATTGCTTTGGAGTGGAGCTTTGACTCCCATAGTGCACTGGCGTTGCTCGTGACGTGGGTACACATGTATCAAATGCATCTTGCAATGGCCTTCCCAGTGTGTGCTAGCCAGCGTCTTGGTGAGGTGTACTTTAACCAACTGAAGAGCCCAATGGTACACCAGGGCGAAACGCTGCAATTGTTGAGTTATGCCGGAACATTTAGCACAATTTGGGTTTAAATATATGACTCCACGGACAATACATATTTTTCTTTTGGGAAAATTATATATTCAATGCCGAGGTTCTACTGTACTTGAATATTTTGATACCATCATCATCTTCCTTCTAAGTATTGGGCCAAATGTCCCGTAACGGTCTTGCACTTTCCCTCCATCTCTTCATCGGACATCCCATGGATATATTTCCCCATGGCTGGTAGCGAAGGATCTCCTTTGGTAATCTTCCAGGTTCCATCCTTTGGACATGATGCTTCCAGTTCTCTTGGTAGTCACAAATGTATGTAGTTATTGGTTTCACTTTTAGTTCCTTCAGCACATCCTTGTTTCTCTTATGATCCCATTTAGTACAGCCTGCTGTTCGTGTGCTGTGAGTCTGGAGATGTCCTGAGATCTTATTGTCCGTGCCTCGCTGCCCTCCATAGGGTTGGTCTGGCTAATGTGTTATACAAACGCAAGCATGTATGCCTTTGGACAAGAGATGGCTTCATGACGCGATTGATGATTCCTGTTGTTCTGATTTCAACTGTAGAATCCGTCCGTTTTTTTCCTTTACAAGACTTTAAAGCAATGAAAATGTCCTTCCAACGGGTTGCTAGCCTGAAGAAAGTAAGTCCATTAATGGGGATGCCATCTCTCAGCCCATGGACAGGCTGTAATACAGCATTTCCTTTGTACTTGATGTAACGGTTATCCCGCTGTGACTCGGTGAAACGATATTTTATTTCCCCACACATAACTTAAAATATATGTCTTTATCTTGAAGTTGGGGTGAAAATGCAGTTGAATTACATTCTTTAGGTGTGACATGGGAATTGTGTAGGGCGCCAGGACTGTGCAGCAGCTTATTGCACCATTTAAGGCTGAAAGAATGGTTGAGGTCCGTGTGTGTCCCCCTAATAACTTCTAAATGGCTGGAGTGATTTCAATGATACTCGGTACGGGCATAGCACTATTTCGGCCGACCCCGACTGTGTCCTTCAAATATTATTATGTCTCACCAATCCAACATGGTGGCCTTGCTAAATATTTCACCGGCATTCTATATCTCCGAAACTATTACTGATATCATCCTGAAATTTTGTACGGAGTGAACCCTTATTAATCTGTCGATGAATAAGTCTTCATGATTTTATTATTATTATTACTGATGCCCAGGCAGTACATGTTGAAATTGACAAAGGGGGAGCCAAGGTAGTGTGTTGCAACTATTACAACAGAAGCAAGCTTGGTAGTTATTCCTGAAGACGACCGGTTAAGCCGAGTTCAAGGACAAATTCTGTACCAACGCGCACCTAAATTGGAGTCATTATGGGAGTGTCATGAGTCAAGTTTCAACCGATCCAGGATTGAATCAGCCAATCAGAAGAGACCACGCCAAAGCCACACGGTGAATTGCGTACCCTGGAAAAAGGCGCGGAAACGTATATCTAAAGAACCGCCGATCCGAATTAATTCCGCATAAGTGCATTGAGACGTTTGGATAAAATTATGAAGATTGATACTAGTCCCAAGTTTGTGAGGTGAAAACTCCAGATTAGTTTTACAAATTCTCCCCACCCTACCTCATTCTGTCAGTTTCCAATAAATTGATCGGTGATGAGCTGTTTAGGACACAACTTTATTGAGCTCTGGTGAGCAACGTTCACGTCAGTCTGCGTCACGATTTTCAAGCTCTAACGAGCATACTTTACTAACATTTCATTTTGTGCTCAAGGGAGCAGAGTTCACGTTTAGCAGTGGAGATCTCTAGGCGAGATAAGAGCTGCACGATAGACATGTTTAAGACTTGTTTTCAAGCCAGTTACGTTGAGTTTGAAGTGTGTAATTTTATGTAAATTTTTGTATTATATTTTTGAGTGATATTTGTGCGTGTGTTAAGCAAATGCTAAGATAGGGCAAGTCCACGATCAGTAATCGCATAGGACATTATTGTGAGTGAAAGTAGTAGCTCACAGCGATTATAGCTAGGCATATTATTAACATTGAACATTTCTGTCCAAGAAAACTACGCCAAGATCTCTGATGTATGGTCGTGTGACGGAATGATGTGCATCGCTTCTACAACTACGTCGACGATGGAGGGCTAGATTTCCCGTAGGGAAATGCACCGGGATGGAGGTTAATGTTCTGCAAGCTGAAACGGTGATGTACAAACATTGATTTACTCAATATGTAGTTAGATAGGATGCGGGAACGTTGTAAATAGTTCATTCTTGTTTTTCTTGTGTTTAGATTTTTTTTGTGTGCCGGCACTATTATCTGTAAATGTACGTTGGCGCGTGGCCAAATTTGTGTGTTGTATATTTTTCTTTGGAGTCATATTTAGTGTACACGGCGCGTGTATTTGATTTTATCCATGCGAATGCGAAACTCGTTACATTCGATAAGTGGTGCTTTATTAAAGTTCATTTTTTTTTATAGGAAAAGGGAGGTAAATTATTGTAAGATGTTTCATGAACAGGTTTTTATCCATACTAGGGTTGCCGAGTGCAACAAATTAAGATGTAACTGTAGAACACCTTAGTTCTAATTTTTTTTATTTTTTTTATTTTTTAGTCCTTTTCAGGTTCTTTAGTCACGGACTAGATTGGAAGCGCAAGTTGGTGGAAAATATGTTATGTCATTTATTTCAGGTTTCTGTCAAACCCATACATGTGATTCTGTGTGTGTTCTTGTGTCAGGTGTGTGTATTGATTCTTCGTGATGAGGGGTAGGTTGTGCTACCGCCCTCAATTGTTGTTGTTGTATTTTTGATGGAAAGGCAGAGCGCTCTTGGAGGCTACTGTACCTTGTCCGGTGCTGATTCTTGGATTTCCCAGGGGAAATGCTGAGATATTTTATTCTGACACACACACGTATATTGTGCTTTGGGAGCACGCTTCTTCGAGACTCGAACCCATGCCACGGCAGGTCGAGGTTATTGACACGTGGGTTGACAGATGTGCCGATTTCCACTTAGCGCCCGTCTAGGTTCGGTGACTCATTCTATTAGGCAGTCTAGCTGACCGACTGACCCCTATAAGCTATCATTATCAAACCTGTTCTTTTGTGATGGTCATTGGACCATAATTAATTGGGGAGTTCGCCATGTCTGTTACGAATTATCGCATATCGTATGAATGGAAATTTGTTTTAATGATGTAAATGTTGGCTTTGAGCCTAGTGATTTTCTATGACTCATTTCATGTTAGTTTGTCTGTTGTGACACCTGTTGGTGTAGTTGTATTTACTTGTAAAAATGACAAGCGGTCATATGTGTTTTCTTTTGTTGGTCACGTGTTAATTTACTTGGGTTGATTTGAAAAGTCCTAATTTTTGGGCATTAATGTTGTTTGCTACGGCAGTTCTTTGATTCCAATTTCATGCGGAAATTATTTGTTGTTTTATTTAGTGTAGGAAGTGTCGGATTAATTTAATTAGTGTATAGTTGGTTCCCCGCGTCTATCTAGCTCTAGACAATGCAGATTCGTCCTCTGAAGGTTTACCGGATGGTGACGAATCTCGCATTTATTTGTACTCATCGTTAAGCATGTAGAACAGCCGCACACGTACACAATGTCATTGAAGTATTTGGGACATTTGGTCCAGTTTACAATCTCTCCTGAGATTAGGCCTAGTTATGGCAAGTAATTAATTCAAGTGGGAGTCATTTGGGAGATCATGTTTGTTTGTTTTTATTTGTAAATAGTTGATCTGTTATTAAATTCATTTGTTTTAACCCTGGTATCCACTTCTTCCTGCATGTTATTTTGTTATGTGTTACCCTGCATGTTATAGAAGCGCTTTAACAACAACTTACGAAATGGACTGTTACACCCCCCGAAACTGAGTCTCATAAGCTTCTTTGCAAGGGTTCAGGAGATAAGAGCACTACTAGAAGTTCACCTATGTGACTTTCAGAAACCTGTTAACTACAAAACGAACATGGCGGCCAAGCGAAGTTGAAACATTTAAATAGACTTTTCTCGCGATTTAACCATCCGAAAGCAGTAAGATTTGCTACAACAAATTACTATACAAACTGCAATGCACTGACATCTAATTTAGTTCCATTGTTTACATAACCTCAAGATGGCGGCTGTGAGAAATTTTAAAATCAAGTTTTTATTTCTTGTGTTCTAATCACGCGATTGAAGTCAACGTTTGAATAATGAACGTACTGTACCCAATCGTCATCATAGGGAACATGTGTTCGTATCCCAGCTAACTCACGGTCTTTCGAGGTATGGGGCGTTCATCCCACTATACGAGCACATATTCAGGATTTGAGTCTGGCAGGTGACTTGAAATAAACAACATATTCCTAAATATAACATTTAATGATAGTAATTCATGGCAAAACAACATAAAACACAAAAAGATACTTTACATTTATTTCCCACAACAAAAATCAAAATTATCTGTGAGTCTCTTCTCCTCAAAATTAGTGCTTCACCGCACTCAATTCTATCTAAAACATCCTATTGTTAATACTCTTCGGCATTTGCGAGTGTCCATATTGTTCTTCACGTGGCACAATTTAACACAAATTGGAATATCACAACACAATAAACACAAATTATATTTAAATGACATCAAATCTGCAATTATTAAACATTTATCCGTTTTACACGGGACATTTACTTTAAATAACATTAATTCATTAGCTTATGCCTTGTTTAATAAGTGTTGTCTCGCGCGAATCGCATTCTTTTCCCATAAGTTTCAAACGCTGAAGTGGTACACTTTCCCCTCCAAAATACACATAGATATAGATATTTTATAGCTTCACCATACAACGATTTTCTGGGTCTGGTCAAAACATTATCGTTACAAACATGTCATCTCATTCAAATTACGCTACCCGTATGAATAAATTAGTGTGAACTGGGCAAATACACTTTACAAAAATGCCTCTATTTATTTGGTGCAGTTAATTCCTCCTCAGAGAATAACTGGGCCAAATGTTATCCGATTACTTCATTCCAACATTGCATATGTATGGAAATAGTGCATCTAATTCAATTGATATCATCATATCAAGCACATCTTAATTACTTTTCGAAATATCGAGATTCTTCAGTGTCCCACTACAATCTTAAAATAAAAGGATCAGGTCTATTGACTTCCTTTCCGTGCGAACAATAGATTGGTCATGGGCTGGCCTCTGCAAGATGGCTGCCAGGCTAGTGGACTATACCTGCTACCCCGTCTGACTCCCCGCACGGTCAAGTTCACTCAATGGTGCAGCAGTGCCAGAGGTACCCTGAATGGGTCGTGTCCTTATTGAGTCAATCTAATTATTTAATACCTACATTTAGAGTATTTAATGGGCTCATCTCGGCTCCTAATTACTAATCAAGGCAAGGGATGGATCACGAAATAGCTTTGCCGTTCTGTGGTCGACATCAGTGGCTTTTGCGCATATCTCAAGTGAGTTTCACAGTTCTCTCACTGGACGGCATGCATATAACCAGAGGAAATCGACGTTTCCTATATGAAGAACTATTAGTCTTACCTCTCAGGGCAGATCAATTAATATATCGGCCTACCTAGGGTCTCTAGCAGTTATCCCTGGTGGCGAAGGCTCTGCGAACAGTGGATACAGACAGACTCTGTCCCAACTTTGTTGCGAATATATATGTATGCTCTAAGGCAATACTATATCATCGAAGATTTTGCCTACTAGACTCGCCAACGCGCAAGCTATTTTCGGATGATCCCCGCAACTTATTGACGTAAATCTCTTGATTCTACGTTACATGCTCGCTGAACGCGGCTCAAACAATATTTCTTTCAGATGACTCAATTCTTAAAGCACTCACGTCCTCTATACATTTCCTCATAAGCCAAAGTTCTACATAGCTCCAAAGCAAGTATAAATTTACTGGCATACATTAACTATCTTAATGGCTCTTAAATACAACTCTGTATAATATACCATAATAAAACATTTATTTAACATTTCAATGACACTGAAAAGCTCTCTTTATCTCGATATTTATGTTTCTTTCTTACTGTTTAAAATAACACAGTATTCTTACGCTAGATATGATACACTTTGCATATACTATGCCCATTATTTATTTATTATTGTTACCGACCCCAGATTATTATTATTATTATTATTTAACGTTACCGTTACATTCATCAATGTCTTACGCCTAAATGGCCGTAAACAAATCATCCTCAAAGCCATATTTTTACCAAAATGCGAGGGATGTGATCTCATACACAAATGACTGTTAATTCTTAATCGTTGAGGGAATGCTTCGTTGTATGGTGAGCTATTAAATCATATCAACATCTTAAATTTGTACTCACTTTCATTTTAGCTGGGTTGGTCCAGCATGCCAGCCTCTTGCCTGCCAAGATGCTTGTTTTTAAGCCATCATGATATTTTTCACACGACACATTGCATAAACTTTACACATGGTAATTATATTTTTCACTACTGGCATTGTCACTTTGACACAATACACATTCTTTTACCATATAAACATAAACACTTTTTAAAAATCACTGTAATATAACTTTATACATAATTCTCGCACAATTTTCACACATGGATCCTTGATTGGATTCCCACTATCGCCTGACCTCAGAGATGCGATGCAGCTAACTCCTGACAACCGCTGGTCTCCTTGAAAGTCTATCTTGCGTGTATGTGTTCGTCTCCCGTCACCTACAGTTTATGTCTCCTCTACTGCAAATTTGTTCAATCCTAGGTCACGACTACTTGTGATGCCTCCCAGGCTCCCGTAACTGTAGCATTCATTACAATAGTATGTTTCATTTTACCCATGATAACACTTCCTGGTTATGTTCATTGTTTGTAAACATCATCCTAAATTATCTTTACGCTGTACTGATTCTATACTCGCGTATACTGTTGCTTATACGTCTGCTGTAGACTAATTATTATATGATGCAGAATTACTGTTATTAAGCTGCCTGATGCGCATTTCATTGTTCACCGCTAGTACATTTGAGCGTCAATACTTTATAAATTCCGCGCACTTTCTTGCGTGATCCGGCAGCGCGTTACCTCACGAGTTGAGTCAAGACGAACTGACTTCCCTGCTCCAGCTTCTCCCATATAAAGCTTCCTTATGAAAAGTAGTTCACTGGATTTCCAGGAGCGACTCTCTTCTTGATATAATACATTTTCAGACAAAGTGAAGTATGATCCTTAATCGTCTATTCATGGAGGTTCCAAAATCACTTGTGTGCAGGCAATCGCTTCGGCCAATTAATTATAATTAATTGCTTTCTTCCACGGCGTCATGATGCTACCCCGGTACTTCCCCTCGGCTCCTTTACAAATCCTTACTCTGTAGCGGATTATGTCTGTGCAGAGGTTCCTTTATAGATGCAGGCTTTAATTTAGGCGTGAGAACACTCCTAAATTATCTTCCCTAGAATACATGCATCTGGGTGTAAGTTTCATCTCAAGTCATTGCTCCATTTGGCTGTAATTAATTAATTTCTGTGGGCGACCACCCCCACTCCTCTGTTTCGCCTTGTCGAAGGGGGATTTTCTCAGTCGTTAATCACGGCCTTCAGCCTCCAGCCACGCCGAAAGTAGTACGTAGGCGCCAGGTCTACTCCGCCTACATTCAACTTCGCTTTGTCAAAATGTCAAGCTGGCTTGCTTTCTTGAGCTCTAGCATCTTAACCGTACATAGGCTTGTATTTTCTGCAATAATCCACCTTTAAAGCTATAATATTCCCGTTCTGGCCGTGAAATACTGCTATTATAATTATGTTGTCTGTTAGGTAGTCAGCCCGAAGGCTGGTTGGATCCTCAAAAAGTACCGCAGTTACGTTATGTGAGTAGATACCCACAAAAACCCAAGGCAGCGCTATTTTGAGGCGTTCTAGGCAAGAAGAGGAGTGAGGTAGTTTGCCATTGCTTTCCTCACTGAGTCAGAACAGTAGTCCTAACCCTATGAGTAGAACCTCTCACAGCATTCACAGGCACGGACTGTGCCCAAATGCCAAAATATGCAGATATAACTCATCGTTCCTCGGGTTCACTAAGGCTGTTCCCCCTCAGAGATCAATGATTCGATTCTACGCAGAATCATGGGCCTGGTCTTCTTTGTTAAAGACCCCGGTTCGATGCCAGTCAGCCGTGTCTAATTGGGCACAGTACACAATAATCCTCATCTAATAGTACATAACTCTATAACATATAAGTTATTAAAATCCAACATGGCGACCATCCAAAATATTTAGACGGTTTTCAATATCTACGAATCTATTACAGCATTCAAATTGAAATTTTGTATGTTGGTAGAGGCAATTAACATAAGTAGGCTATATGAAAATAGGCTATTTAGTTCTTCACGGAACTACTTGTTTTCGATAACTCGAAGTAATTTCTAACACCAAAAGCACTTGGAGGTATCGAAGTTCAACTGTGTATTCTTAGTTATGGAAGGAAGGTTGGTGGTTGGTTCCTCAGTTTAGGGGCTGCGTGTAGCCCCGTGTACTTTGGGTGTGATGGCTGTATTAGTGTGTGTTATGGTAATTCAGGTAAGGAATGCAGACGATCAATTTCAAGTAGTTCCTACTTTTGCTACCGTCAACGACGCCTAGCTGTGAACTGGGGTAATAGATGTCACGGCAACCAGCACCTGGCGGCTAACATTGGAACTTAATAGAGCATTAATCAATTCTAACCAACAAATTTAGCTTCACACAATTGTAGTTAGTGGAAGGTTCTTTTACATGCCATAAATCTATTACATAGGCCCACAGCACCGGCTTTACTCCCCTCCGAAGGAAGGCATACTGAGGGATTTTTAACGCTCTTAAACAATCCGGACTTTGGCCGGGTTGGTTGGTTCCTTAGTTTAGGGGCTGCGACTTTGGATTCACGATCTTGGGCATAATAATTTCGTTGTTCCTTGAAACACTATGAAAGTCAAGGAGGTTAGATATCTAAGCTCCTGGACTTTATAGTGCTTTCTAGTAGAGAAATGAGGAACTTTGTGTTGGCGGAAAATCCCGAGATTAATTTTGCCATTATGAACACGGCCTACTGTTTTGAAATGGGTTCCTTAACATGCCAACAATGTATGACATGGGCTTAGAAACTCGGCATGCTACCAACTACGCCACCGAAGCCGCCTATGTAAGGAAGGGTTGTGGACAAGAAATGAAGTTTATACCAAGGTTAAAATATGTTAAAACAGATTGCCTAGGATGTAGGGTGTGGTAGCAATGTGGCTCAGGACGAGTGCTGCATCAAACCACACTAAAGTTAAAGACTGAAGTAAACAAAATGGTTGGATTCATGGCACTCTACGTAAAAGATCTCACATGTCACATTTGCTGATGACATGACAATGTTAAGGCTTGGTTTTCCAGAACCAACGCATGCGAGGTGCGAGGCCGACGTTTCGTACTTTTGTCGCAATGATGATGCGAGGCTCGTGGTTTCCCACACTGCGAAGCGGATCATTTGCCGAGCACATGGTGTATTGTCCAATGGATCTCGCAGCCTGTGTGCTAGTCTTGTAAGAGGAAGTGGATGATGAAGAGGATGAATTATACTGCGTTGTTTTGGCGTAGAAGGCAGCAATGTCCTTCGCCCGTAAAGCTCACCTTGTTGCGTATAACATTGGTAATATAGGAACAGAAACCATGTCGCCCAGCACTGATATTGCCTTGCACAAATCCTACGGGACGAATCAGTGTGGGGTGACACTGTGAGGTCTCACTGCGAAGTTGCGCAGACTGCACGCCGTGCAGCGTGAGAAATCACTGCCATAAGCTTGTGTAGTCTGGATATGTGCAATACCCCGCACCTCGCATGCGTCGGTTCTGAGAAACCAGGCCTTTAATTAAATCTCAGCCTGGTCAAGTTGAGCGACGACCCCTGACTGATACAACTTATGGTTGATTGCAGTGCTGCTCGTAAGGAGAAAGGGCTGGAGTCGGTCCTGGCCATCACGCGGGTGGAGCAGCTGTGCCCCTTCCCGTACTCCGACCTGTATAAGGAGATTACCAAGTATCCCGAGTCAGAGCTGTGCTGGGCCCAAGAAGAGCACAAGAACTTTGGACCCTGGACATACGTCGTGGCGCGAATTTCCTCGCTCATGTATGGCACTCGATGGGAGGAGGTGATATTTCTTTTTATCCAATCTGCGCTACGCTCATTATTGCTTCACTTTGCTTCTCCCTCGTCTCTCCGTTCCTTCCTTTCTTTCCCCTGGAAACCCTCGAGACTTTGTGTTGTTGTGTCTGCTCTGCCATCATCATCATCTTCATTTCCCCTTTTCCAGTTGACACTGGGTGGGGCAAATATGGTTCCTCTCCACTTTGTACTGTCGTTCCACCATTCCTATTCCAACACGGTGTTCCAATCCAGGTTCCGTTTTCTAATGCTATTCTCCACCGAGTCCATCCAACGCATTCTTGGTCTTCCTCGTCCTCTCTTCCCTGTCATCCATCGTTCCAGTGCTCGTCTTGGTAGCCTTAATTCATTCATCCGTTTGACATGTCCAAACCATCTCAATCTGTTTTGCTCCAGTTTATCATTTAGTTTCTGTACTCCCAGTTCTTTCCGTATATCTTCATTTCGCATTCTGTCCCTCCTCGTTTTCTGGACCATACTTCTCAGCTGCCTGTACTCTGCTCTCATCCAGCTTAGTCATTGTCCAAGTTTCTGCTGCATTTGTCATTATAGGAACATAATGTGCTTTGTACATAACTTCTTTAGCCTTAATTGGTATATCCTTGTTCCATACTGCTCTGCCATATCCTCCTTTATCTTCTGCATCCACTGATTACCATTCTTACTCTTGTTTTGTTAGTCGAGTGTTATCCATCTTCCTGTTCGTATCAGTTTCTTAATTCTTGTAAAGGTCTACATTCCTCCTGTGTCTGAATACTTGAATCCTAGCAATACCATGCTATTTTTCAAACCACGGGCTAGCAACGGGGGTGGATTTTGTGACCACCATAATAAATTCTTTTTGTGTGATTTGTATCATCCTTTAATCAGCATATCTTGTATTTTGATCCTTAAATGAACCTTAAATGGCAAAAATATAACTTAATCAACAACAGTTGCAAGCAAAATCAAAAAATCATGAAAAAGGAAGTTCAGAAATTAAATGATTCACTGATCATACTCTTCGCATCTTCAACACACTTGGAACATACGACTGTTCTTTACTTTGTTTTCCGCACGGGTATCTCTCGCAACCAGAGCAAATTATGGTGGTTTTGTTCACTTTGCCCTTACCACAGTGCACAGTATGGCAAGGCACATGAACTACCAATGGGGGGATGGGAGGTTTTGTGCCCACCAAAAGAAAATTCTTAATATCTAATTCCAGTGCTTTTTTTTCTAAACAACATTTAAAGGGTACTCTCAGTTGTAGTCGACAAATCATCAGGATCTTGCAATTTGCAGAGTCCGGTTATTACATTATGAATGAAAGGTTGCATTGGGTTAATTCCCAACTACACTCTCAGGCACTCGGTGACTCGTTTCGCTGTACATGGGTTCCATCATTTGATATGCAAAGTAAAGTCTTTTCATTCACCGGATGAACACTGCTTTTCTGAACTCTGTGATAAGCAATGCGGGAGATATCATCTACGGGACTGTTCGAAAAGATCAAGATCCATCACGAGTTATAGTGAAGGAAATTAAAATTTATTTATATACTGTATATATTGGCCATTGGCTGTAATAAATCTATTAATTAATTAACTCATTGATTCATTAACGTTCAGCTTTTTCGATGCCTGGGTGAATGTAAAATAATTATTTTCTACATCCGTCACACACAAACTAACAACCTCCAAACACCAGCCTGCGTGCTTATTAGAACAGAACTTCCCTTTCACGAATGTTAGAGCATGTTATTATTGCCTTCCAATAAGGCAGCAATTACACAAAGCTTTTGTCGAGCAGAAAATAATATGGCGCATTGTTTCGATTATGCTGTGGAGTGCCGAGTTGCCGACCAAACGGAACTGATTAGATAGTTCGATTTAAATCGAGGATAGCTCGAAATCTCCTCCGGCTGTTGATGCCAGCTGATCGATGAACTTTCAAGTTGGAAGTTATATTTGCCGGACTAGATAGTTTTTCTTAAACGGGTCCTCCTACCCCCGGGGTCCCCCCCTCCCCCCCCAAAAAATGCCCTGTCTAACACATGAATTAAAATGTAAAAAGCAAATGTGTGGTTAGGTAACCTGCATAAAAATAGACAATAACATTTTGTACAGTGAGCATAGAAAAGGAATACCATGAATAAACCATAATGAATGAAAGTGGTGTTGCTAGGGTTAATGGTCCCACAAATGTTTCTTAGATTTTCTCTTTCTTTTCTCTCTAGCTCTTGTTTTCATGGAGAGACATTACTGTATTGTAGTGCCTCATTTTGGTTTTGATGGAGAGATTTTCCTCCTCCTTCTCCTCCTCCTCCTCTTTCTCCTCCTCCTTCTCCTCTTTCTCCTACTCCTCCTCTTTCTCCTCCTCCTCCTCCTCCTCCTCCTTCTTCTCCTCCTCCTTCTCCTCTTTCTCCTCCTCTTTCTCCTCCTCCTTCTCCTCTTTCTCCTCCTCTTTCTCCTCCTCTTTCTCCTCCTCTTTCTTCTCCTCCTCCTTCTCCTCTTTCTCCTCCTCTTTCTCCTCCTCTTTCTCCTCCTCTTTCTTCTCCTCCTCCTTCTCCTTCTCCTCCTCCTTCTCCTCCTTGGTATCCTCCTCTGCCTTCTCCTCCTCCTACTCCTCTGTCTCGTCCTCCTTCTGCTCCTCCTACTTTTCCTTCTCCTTCTCCTTCTCGGTGTCCTTGGTCAGTAATGTTCCAGTTCTCTTGCTCTTGCTTCTTTGTTGAGCCTATTTGAATTCTTGCCCCCCAATTTTTTTACTCTACCAATTTTTCGCTCATCTGTTGATCTTTGAAGTCCAACTTTCTCTTTCAAAAGGTAAGTACTGTTTGCAATATCGACCACAAAGGCCAGACAAATATTATACCTACCCCTTTAAATGTCAACACTAGTCTTATTCCATGGTGGATTCCTGTTCTTCCCATACTCTTGTTACCTTTACTAGGACACCATTAAAAATAATCGGCGATAATCCATTTCTCTGTCTCTCTCGTTCTGCTCAACCTCATGGTTGGTGGGTAGCATCCAGCAACCTTCTATCTTGAGCCAACTGCTTGATTAGTCGCCCTTTAATGCCATCGAGGAACCCTCTTGTAGCCTTCCCTTCCAGTTTCCCTTCAAACAGTGTGGTGCGCCATGATGAATGTCGGAGTAAGTGACCAATCCAACTACAGTATATCTTCTTTTCGTCATCATTTTCCCCTCACACCGGTCATCATCATCTTGAGCAGTTTCCATCCGCTGGTCGGGTCTGTTTGAAACATAGGCCTCTCCATCGTTTCCTGTCCATTCACCATCTCTCGTCTTTCACTGAGTCCCAGCACACTCCTCTTAACTCCTTTTGTCCATCTGTCCCTTGGTCTTCCCCTTGGCCTCCTTCCCTTCATTTCCATTGCAAACATCATCTTCGGTATCCTCTCCTCTCGCATCCTCCTCACTTGTCCATACCATTGTAGCCTAGATCGCTCTATTCCATTTTGCAATGGTTCCTCTCTTACCATCTCCCTGACTCTCTCATTCCTTACTCTGTCCATTCTTGTCACTCCTACCCTACTCCTCTGGAACTTCATCTCCACTGCTCGTATTTTATTCTTGTCCCTTTCCTTCATCACCCATGTTTCTGAACCAAACGTCAAAATTGGCACAAAGTAGGTCTTGTACATGATTCCTTTACATTTTTGTGGTACATGTTTATTCCATATCCCTCACACTGGTATTGATAGTAAATTCCTTTGATATTTCCCCCATGAATTAAGTTGGTTTGACCCATAGGAAAACATAAAACAAATTATGATCTGCTGCTGTTATTTTTCTTGTTCTTTCAAAACTCCTTCATCGTTTTGCTAAGTTGAAGTCGATGTTCTTCCACCCATCCTTGCCCCGATCTTCAAGTGTAACTTCCCAACTGTGGATCTGTCTGAATGTCATTCGATCCTCAACGAATTACCAACATGCTAGGACATGTGCCTGGCTATCATCGGCCGTCCTTCAAGTGGTATTCCATGGTTTCCCCCGTTATCAGCTCCACACAAAAGCTGGGATGGTCATCATCTTACTTACTGGTCGGCGCTACAGTCCCTGAAGAACCTGGCCTCCTTTATCACCTGCCTCCATTCATCTCTACCTTCCTCCTTCCTTCTCCAGTTCCTGATTCCCAGACTCTTAAGGTCGTCTTCCACATCATTTATCCACCGACTAATGGGTCTTCCCCTTCTCCTTCCTCCATCTGGTCTTTGCGTAAACACCTTTTTGACACTACACGATTCTGGCATTCTCTGTACGTGTCCTGCCCATCTTATTTCACCACAATAGCTGCCTGTCCGAAGAGTTCCTGTCCTTATCCTCCAACCTTCCTCCTCTCCCACTGGCCCGTATATTTTCCTCAAGATCTTCCTTTCCCATCTTCGCAGCCAGTCCATCTCTTCTATTGAGAACCGAACCTTCCGATCCATACATAACCACAGGTCTTAGTATCGTAATGTAAATTTTTACTTTAGTATTCCTACTAACATTTCTGGATTTAAACATGCTTTGCAGAGCGTAATAGCATCTATTTCCACTTTTAATTTTTTCTTCTATTTCCATCATCTTCATCATCACTTTCCGTTTTCCAGGTTGGTCCAGGTCAGAGCAAATATGACACCACTCCACTTAACTCTGTCTGTCCACCGTCATTCCTCAACCACTGAACTTCACTCCACGCTCGCACTGTCCTTCATCCACCGTACTCTAGGTCTTCCTCGACCTCTCTTTCCAGTCATCCGTCCCTCCATCACTTGTTTTGGCATTCCTTCATCAAATGTGCATGGTGTCCACAGGCAGGAAAAGTCAGGAATTTTGTTTTTGGTCAGGAAAAGTCAGGAAAAAAGTGTGAAAAAAGGCATGATTCTGGAAAAAATGGCGAAAAGTATTAGTAAGTCAGGAATTTTATATTAACCATACAGTAATTTCTGTTTTACAGCCATATTTTGATGTTACTAGTTCAACTTATCTCTGAAGGTAAGAAGCAATAACTCACTGGACATTATGGTAAGTTTCCATTTTTACAGTACATCATAGTAAAAACCTCGTTTACCTATTTTTTGTAAGCTTTTTTGGCGTTGGCGTAGAGATGTGGCGACCCCATCGCCCAGCACATTGCACTTTATTTTGTATTTTAAATGAATAAAGAGGCGAGTGTTGGGCAGCTATGGGGATAATGGAGGCTGCAAATAAGATATATATATATATATATTTGCTCAATAAACCTTTTTTATGATGTTACGATGACTTCACGAGTCAGGAATTTTGTTGAAAAATGGTCAGGAAAAGTCAGGAAAATTGACATTGAAAATTCTGTGGACACCATGAGTCCATGCCATCTCAACTTCTTCTGATCTGCTCTTTGATCTCATCTGATGACAAAGGTGGCAACACTGATTCATGTTTTAGATCTTATACGCTGGACGAGACTGCTCGGCCTCTCCCGCCACCGGCTCCAAGATGTACCACATCAAAGAACTCAAGCAGCTTCTGGAAGATGCCATGCATATCGAGTAGGGGTATGCCACGTCCACTGCGATGCGATGCGGCGCTCAACGACGTATACATTCTTTGGAAGCAAAGAGAGCAATTGAGACGTGCAATTGCAAAACCCGTTGTGTCCATGGTTTTTAGAAAGTTAGGCCCGTAAATCGATTCTTCATTCACAGCAGTACACTTCAATGTTTGTTGCTAACTCCCCTTGCTAAGAGGCATCGAATTGTTGATTCTGTTGTACAACTTGTTTTGTCCATTGCCTGTACGGTTCCGAATTACAAGTTGTGCACCTTAAGAAACTGGTGCAAAACTCCTTTTGTCCTATAACACTCTGTAGGTTACAACAAAAACCTGGTTCAGAAATCGTTTAGTCCGGCTTTCAGCACGGTTTGTTTAAATGCGTATTTATTGACTTACTCCTAAAAATTCTCAACATAATAGGTAAATTTAATTTTCAACACTTGGTCAACCTGAGATGATAAACATCCTGCACTGCATTTCCCTCCAAATTTTCATAAACAAAGCATAATTGCAGAGTAATCTCCCAGGAGGATATTTGTGTAACTTAATATTAATATTAAAATTAATAAATGTAAAACAAATATATTGGAATGCAGCCGAAATAAATCAGAAACCTCTATGGACATCAAATTGGCAGGAAATTGGAGACTTCTGTTACTTAGGAAGCAAAATAACCAGTGATGGACGAAGCAAAGAGGATATAAAAAGTAGGTTAGCTCAGGCAAGGAAAGCATTTCTACAGAAAAGGAATCTGTTGACATCGAATATAGATTTAGGTATTAGGAAGTCTTTGTCTGGAGCATGGCGCTCTATGGAAGTGAAACTTGGACTGTCGGTGCAGCAGAAAAGAGGAGAATTGAAATGTGGTGTTACAGGAGAATGATGAAGATCAGATGGGTAGATTAAGACGAGTGGGAGAGGAGAGATGTTTCTAGCGACTGCTAATGAAGAGAAGAGATAGGTTGGTGGGACACGTACTAAGACACCCAGGAATAGCAAGCTTAGTTATGGAAGGAAGGGTCGAGGACAAGAACTGTAGGGGTAGACCAAGGTTAAACAGATTGCCTCGGATGTAGGGTGTGGTAGCAATGTAGAGATGAAACAATTAGCTCAGGACAGGGAGGCTTGGAGAGCTGCATCAAACCAGTCAAAAGACTGAAGACTCAAACAACAACAATATTTTGTTTTATTAGAAAACATGAAAGTAAATGAATCAGAATTGGGAAAAAAGGAGAAAGAAGAGAAGCAGGAAGGCAAAGTGGATTGAGGTAAGCTTTACAGATTCCCTTGATTGCTCTCAGTTTAAAGTCTATAATGTATTCAAATATATTTGACCCACCAGTCAATACTTACACATTTCATTGAATTAAGATGTGTACATGTTTCCAGGCAAACTGTGACTCATCTTCACATTATTTTCAATTTAATCCGTTGAGTGCTTCGCCTGTCTAAGAACTTTTTTTGCGACGTGAGAACGTCAAATAAATTGTTGGAATACTGTGACGTTTGTGAAAAAGTGTTACAGTTTGTTGTTTTTTTTTGTTTTGCTTTTTTTAGCGTATGGCTTTTAGTGCCGGGAGTGTCCGAGGACATGTTCGGCTCGCCAGTTTTGTAGCTGCTTCGAGACGGACACCCAATGGGTGAGCTACAAGTACCGTTTGGGAGGAAAGTTGGAAGGGAAGGGCGAGGAGTTGGAAGGTAGCAGCTGTGGCCTATAGTTAGGGACCAACCCCGGCATTTGCCTGGAAGGAAGATGGGAAACCACAGAAGACCATCTTCAAGGTTGCCGGCGGGGGGATTCGAACCTCCTCGCCTCCCGGATGTGAGCGACTGCTATTAGTCATGCCGTAACGACCACGGCTAACTCACCCGGTAGTGTTACAGTGAAAGGTGATGATATCGTTTTCCCTCTCTTCTGTTGCTGCGCTCGAGTGTCGCTACTGTTGTTTTTGGATGTCACGGGTGAACCTCTGGATGGATTTTGATGCAGTTTTCACCATTCTGTAAAGCATATCCCGAGGAAGATTTCGGTAGAAAATAATTTATTTATGATCAAAGGAAGTCGACCAGTAACGATTTTTGTGAAAAAGTCGGAAAAAAACACATGTCGTCTGGGCGCTTTTTAAGCTTATGCTGGGCAAACCGTTAAAAATATCTATATACTATGAGTGTAAGATTTGTTCAGCATGAAAAGTTCTACAAAAACGTTCGCGAGAGCATATCTCTATCTTTAATACATCGCCCACTACAAGTGTTTCTACGTTTTCATTTCTTCCAACAATCTCCATTCAATTACTGAGGCGACAGTTTACAAGCTGGCTGGGGGAGAGTCTAACACCCCAGTTACAACCTAGCTAGTGGGCTAGATACAGCCAGCAGCAACTGTCGAGTTGTGTTGAGTTAAGACTTCAGAGAAGAGTGGTTGTGTTTGGAGTTTCCCTGGAAGTGCAACTCGGCTTTTCTTCGTTTCGCCTGTGAACTTTCCGTTCCACAAAATACATAATTAAAAAATATACGAAGCTGAAATTTCGCAAGAGTGACAGTTTAAACAAATCAGTCCGAGAATACGTTGTCATGCTCAAAAATCGTATTTTTTTTTCTTTTTTTCATATTCCCCATTCGCTTTTGCATGCCGAGTCAATCTCGGGCATGTTTGCTGGCTGCGTGGCTCAGCGGTAACGTTCTCGCTTGCTGTGGCCAAGGCTGGAGGTTCAAATCCTGGCACAGTCAGCTGGCATTTAGTGGGTGCGGTACATCCTACATTCTAAGAAGATACTGCAAATAGTTGCTATACCACGTCGCTTGGCAGGTTTGTTGGTGACACTGTGTTTGATGATTCTAGAAGAGGAAACACCGAAAATGTCCCTTAGGATCCAAGATGGTGGTCATTTTTGAACAAGTGTTAAAAATATACGAAAAAAATTAAATTTTGTAATTACGGGGTGCGTTGTGTTTTTTCGACTAATTTTGGCATCCTAAACACAACTAAAATATTTATTTGAACGTCAGAAGGCATATAAGTACGTTTGGGTCAAAAATACAGTTATTTTTTAACAAACGTGAAGAAATTCGAAAAATAAGGAATCAACAACATATTGCATGTGTTATATTGTTTTCGACTAATTTCGACGTCCCAAACACAACTAAAATATTTATTAGAACGTTTGAGGCCATATAAGTTCGTTTTGGGGCAAAAATACCGTTATTCTTGAACAAACGTGAAATAATGTGAAAAATATAAGAATATCGGTTTGACGGAAGATGCTAATGCCCCCTGAGATGCTGGTGTCTCGCCGGTCCAGAGGTTTGTAGGCTACTGAATGAGTTTGACAACTCTGCAACTTCTTCCCAGAAAACTGAGACGAAGCACCATGAAGATTATCCTGCATTCCAAGCTAAATTTCGAGAATACGTACGCAAAATGAAGGAAAGTTTCGAAGAAATGAGGAACCCTTTCCAACACACCGATTCTGAATTGATAGTGATTGACAGTCGCATCGTGGTACCTGAAGGAAAAGACCATTTGGACCGTGTCGAAGATGATGGTCAGATAGGATACGAAGAATTTGTGCGGGAACGATTTTCGGAGGGAATTAAGTCTGTTTTTGATTCGATTAAAAAGCAAAACTGTCGGATTTTTGCAGTCTCAAAGTCGAAGGTAACAGCTGCAACTGGAAAAATACGATCACTTAGAGCCAATGTGGAGCTTTTCTCCAACCTCTTCGTCGCGTGCCTGAACAGGAAGTTAGACATCGACAAATTCTGCGCACATGAAAACCAGAATTTCCCCCCGTCTTTATCTTACGAAGGAGATTTGCGCATCGATGAAACGCACGCGACTTAACGCACATTCTTGAAGGTCTAATGAAGACGAAGAAATTACCGAAGCATTGTGACGGTGTCATCTACGATGGTGCTGTACTCGCCCATGGTAACCCTCCAAAATCGTCGAAAACTTTTAATGACTACTACACAAAAGAAATAAGGGAAACTGTTAACAAATGTACATCCACAATGGGGTGCAAGCGACTTGACATCGTCTGGGACCATTACAAAGGTGACAGACTTTAAAAATCCGCGCGAGATGCCAGAGGAGTAGGCGTACGATGAAAAATCAGTAAAGAAGCAAATGTGCCTCGAAATTGGCAAGACTTTTTTAAAAATTCTTCAAACAAAGAGCAACTTTTTCGACTCATCGCCTCACATGCATTGGCAAATAACACTAATGAGGTATGCTTAGTTACCCACATGAACGGCCGCACAGTTTCGTCAGATGCAAGCAGAACAAGTATCGATGGCTTAGACCAGGGGTCTCCAAACTACGGCCCGAGGGCCACATCCGGCCCGCGGACAGATTTTGTCCGGCCCGCGGAGAGCTAGCATACTTGAAAACTCCTTTTAGAGAACATATTTTTTTTAGCAAATTAAATTTAGTTTACTGAAGTATTCTAATTTTATGTTGAATAATTATTAATATGACATCTACATTGATATGGTCATGGGCTAACTACTCATAACATTGTTGTAGGCTTATTGTTATTGTTTTTGTGATAAGTTGGATAAAGAAACATAGAATTGTAATGAGTAAAGACATGTATAACATGCAGACATATGAAATACTAATGAGATTTATGTAATTGAGATTTTCCACTGACAATAGTTTGTAGTTGTGGACTAATTTTACTTGTACCAATTATTAAAAGAGATTTAAGATGCTCATCGGTTAATTTAGATCTGTAAACATTTTTTGTGTACTTCATTTTGGAGAAGGTCTTCTCACACAAATAAGTAGTACCAAAAACAGAAAACAGCCCACGAGCAAATTTATGCAAATTATCAAATTGTGTCAGTGGAAGACTCTTATAAAATTCCAACAAAGATGAGTTTTGATATTTGTTCTTAATTATATCACTGCACTGTAGTTCAATCATTTCCATTTGAAGTTCCGGGGCTAGGGTTTCAATGTCAGTATCAAAAGGATCCTGAAAAATCTTAATTTGATTCGCAAAGGCATCGAAGTCCGAGAAACGAGTATCAAAATTTATTTTCAAAGCACTCAAAGTTTCGATTGCAAAATCGATAGGAAACTCAGTCTCAGTGGTGTGGCTGAATATTTCACATGTTTTAAAATGTGAAAATCATTTACTTCGTAGTTGTGATTGAAACAGTATCAATTTCTTCCGGAATGATTTGATATTAGTGTATAAATCAGGAAGATGCTGGTTTTCTCCTTGCAATCTCAAATTCAGTTCGTTCACATGTTTTGTCAAATCAACATAGAATGCTAACTTCCACAGCCATGCGTTGTTTTGTAATTCAGTAAGAGGGCGATGCTTTTCATTAAAAAAAAATTCGATCACTGCTCGAAGTTCAAAAAAGCGCTGAAGGACTTTCCCACAACCAAGCCAACGTACGGCAGTATGATAAGGTAAGTCATTTTCTCCAATCTCTTCAATAAATTGTCGGAATTGTCGGTGATTCAGCCCAAAAGATCTCATAAAATTAACAGTTGATATGACTGGTTTCAGAACTTCAGACATATCCAAACATTTTCCGCACAAAGACTGTTGATGAATGATACAATGTAAGACTAATGGTTTTGAACCACCGTCATTTTCTACAGCCTTTGACACAAGAGCGACCACTCCTTTATCTTTCCCACTCATGTTTTTGCCTCCATCAGTTGTAATACATTTTAAGTTTTTCCATCGAAGGTTCTTTTGATTAATGGCCATTTCAACTCCTTTAAAAATATCTGTACCAGTAGTTGTGCCATGAATACTATACATATCAAGAAGTTCGTATTGCACTTCATAGCTTTTATCTACTCCTCGAATATAAATCAACACCTGAGCAGTATCTGACACATCCGTTGACTCATCCAAGGCCAAAGAAAACCACTCAACATCTCCATTTTTGTCGAACAGTTGAGAGGATATATTTTCAGCAATGTTTTCTACCCTTTGAGCCACAGTGTTTGCTGACATACTGACAGTTTTTAATAAATTTACCTTTTCAGGGCACATTTCTTCGGCTGCTGCAATTATGCATTCTTTGATCATTTCTCCATCGGTGAATGGTTTTCCACGTTTTGCAATTTCAAGAGCAACACGAAAGCTGGCACGAGTTGCAGCCTCTTGTTCGGTTTTGAGTTTTGTAAAAGAAGATTGCTGCGATTTCAATCCGCGCTTCATAGCTTCGAATTTTTCTGTCCGCAAACTTCCTGTATATTTTGAGTAATTTTGAAAATGTTTTGTTTCATAATGACGTTTAATGTTATATTCCTTGAGAACGGCTATGCTTTCATTGCAAATCAAACATAGCGCCTTGTTACTGGACTCAATTTCGAAATACTGAATGTTCCACTCATCTTTGAATTTTCTGCATTCACTATCAATTTTTCGCTTCTTTTCCATACTACTAAATCACACACAAAAGCAACAATTCAAATCAAAATACTGTTACAAAGATGCCTTAAATTTAAACATGCACAAACACGTTTTAAGGAGGTACGCACTATTTTATTTCACAACAGTGTCATAGGAACTGACTTGTGGTTGCGCAACTAGCCTTCTTACATATTCCAATTACTGCCATCTAGAAGTGAGTGGAAGACACCAGAACTCTCTCGAACCAACGAGATTACTCTGTACGTGCTATTAGCGCCATCTGTTAGCGATAGAAGGTACTACCTATTTCCGCTTGTGTCCACCAGATGTCGTGTCACGTTACTCCTCATGGCTCGTACTCTACGACTAATCTAGAAATTACAGATAATGACAGGAAAATTAATAATATGCAGTGTTGCCGTTTTGCGGACTTTAGTCCGATTTGCAGCCTTTTTTCAACGTTGCGTACTTTTTCGGACTTTTTTTTTCATCAGTGGACTATTTCACTTTTTACCACCGGCAACAATGATAATATGGTTTTGGCCCTCGGAACTTACTGGAGTAATCAGTATGGACCTAAGGCTGGAAAGTTTGGAGACCCCTGGCTTAGACTGTGAAGCACTAGAAGAGGCCGATGCAAGAATGATGCTTCATGTTCGAGATATGGCTGATCGCGGAGCACGAAAAGTGGTGATTTATTCCTGCGATACGGACGTTCTTGTGCTGTCTATTTCATTCATGTCTGTATTCAGGCAAGCAGGATTGGAAGAGTTGTGGATTTATTTCGCAGCGTCAAAGAACCGACGATACTTAGCCATTCATGACATTGCCGAATCGTTGGGTGAAGAAAAATGCGCAGCCTTAAGAGGTTTCCACGCCTTTAGTGGGTGTGACACAACGTCTTCATTTGCAACCAAGTCTAAAAATGCGCATGGAAAACGTGGCTAGCCTTTGATGAAGCAACAAGCGCTTTCCGAAGAATATCTGCTCCCCTCCTGGTCTCCCTGATACTTTGGAAAAATATGTGGTTATTTTGTACACCAGAGATCCTGAAATTCAATCGACAAAAGAGGCCAGGAAAATTCCTCTAACAACCAAGAACAAATCAATAGAAAGTCTTCAACCGACAACAGACGCCCTGTTGCAACATGCACTACGGTCTACATTCCAAGCCGGCCATGTTTGGGGACAGGCTCTCAAAATCGAACCTATTCTACCATCACCACAGGTAAGTTCAATCAAAAGTGTATAAGTCTGCTGAGTATTGCCGGTAAAAACTTGAACACTGCGTTTGAGTTTTATTAAGGGCTGGGGATGGCTTAAGCGCGAAGACACGTGGTCTCATAGATGGACAACACAGCCTCCGATTTGGACAGCCTTAAGGGGAGTACTGCTCAAGTGTGAATGCGAAAAAAACTGCTCAACCAAAGCATGTAGTTGCTTTGGAGACGATGTGCCATGTACAATGATGTGCAAAAATTGCCGAGGGAAATGACACAATGCCAGTTAAAATGAAAGTCAAACTCAAAGAGACACCCTTTTAAATCATGTAAGTAACCTATAACAGAGAAAACATATATCTTTTTTTTTTTCAGTGATGAGGCCACTGCATAGTAGGTAATATTTTGTGATCAATAAATCCAAAACAGTATTAGTAGCATTCTATTACTTAACAGTGTATTTTTATTATGTGACAAACACATAAAATGTAAAATATTTATCTTTTAAATATAACTTGGACAACATTTATGTTAAATGCCTTAAAAGAGAAAAAAAAACACTCACTTCGCAATAGAGCACCAAAGAGAATTTGCACCAAAAAAAAGTACCAAGGACAAAGGTTGTTTTTTCGTTAACACATCCCCCCCCCCCCCCAACTAATTTGTATTGGTCCCGAAAGTTCAAAAAATATTGTAGTTGTGTTTGGAATGTAGAAAATAGTCAAAAACAATACAACACATACCTGTACTCTATTTTGTCCATTTCTTATATTTCAAATTTCTTGTTGTTTGAGTCTTCAGTCTTTTGACTGGTTTGATGCAGATCTCCATGCCTCCCTGTCCTGTGCTAATCGTTTCATCTCTACATAGCTACCACACCCTACATCCGAGGCAATCTGTTTAACATATTCTAACCTTGGTCTACCCCTACAGTTCTTGTCCTCAACCCTTCCTTCCATCACTAAGCTTGCTATTCCTGGGTGTCTTAGTATGTGTCCTACCAACCTATCTCTTCTCTTGATTAGCGGTCGCCAGAAACATCTCTCCTCTCCCACTCGTCTTAATACCTCTTCGTTTGTAACCCTATCTACCCATCTGATCTTCATCATACTCCTGTAACACCACATTTCAAATGCTTCAATTCTCCTCTTTTCTCCTGCACCAATAGTCCAAGTTTCACTTCCACACAGCGCCACGCTCCAGACAAAGGCTTTCATAAATGACTTCCTAATACTTAAATCTATATTCGATGTCAACAGATTCCTATTTTGTAGAAGTGCTTTCCTTGCCTGAGCCAACCTACTTTTTATATCCTCTTTGCTTCGTCCATCACTGGTTATTTTGCTTCCTAAGTAACAGAAGTCTTCTACTTCCTTCAGCGTTTCACCTGCTAATTTGATGTCCATCGAAGTTTATGATTTATTTCTTAACGTTAGTTAAAAAATAATAACGGCACTCTTGATCCCGGAACGTACTTCTATGTCTTCCGAAGTTCAAACAAATATTTCAGTTGTGTTTAGAATGTCGAAATTAGTCGAAAATTATACAACACCTGCCTAATGTTGGCAGTTCCTTATTTTTCAAATTTCTTAACGTTTGTTCAAAAATAACGGTATTTTTTGTCCCTAAACGTACTTATATGCCCTCAGACGTTCAAATAAATATTTCAATTGTGATCAGGAAGTCGGAATTAGTCGAAAACAACACAATGCACCTCACACTTAACAAATTTATTTATTTTCGTGTGTTTTAAACGCTTGTTCAAAAATGGCCGCCATCTTGGATCCTAAGGGACATTTTTGGTGTTTCCTCTTTTAGAATTAGCAAACATAGTGCTACCGACAAACCTGCCAAGTGGCATGGTATAGAAACTATTTGCAGTATGGAAATACATACCGCACCCACTAATTTGAGGGTGGGCAAATGCGAGGGAGCCGTGTCAGTAGATTTACTGGCACATTAAAGATCCCCTTCTGGGCGAAATTCCGGCACCGCGGTGTCTCTAAAAGCCGCAGTAGTTAACAGGGACGTAAAACCAATAACATTATTATTAATCTGACATGTTCTGCCATCTGTTGGGCATCATGTAGTACTGCTTCCGGAAGTAACTAACAGAGCGGAAGGTAGAACACAGATTACCTGAGGTAGAAGGATGATCAGTATACAAGGCCAGTAGACGTTTTAATAACCCGTGGAGTAGATTAAAGGATTATTGCACAAACTATTCAGCAGATCCAGGAAGTGCAACCCTTGCAAAAATTGGAAAGCCACTCGTTGTGTCGCCTGAATTTGAAGTGAAGATAATGTGTCAAGATAGACACAATAGATCGGTCTAGGCATAATTCCAGACCCCAGAACAATGACAATGATGGTTGTGGTGCGTGAGGTAGCTCCCCTGGCGGATGACACCGAGAGGAAGAATGGAGCCGAATGATTGATTATCAGTTTTGTAATCTCTGGTACCGATAATGTCTATTTTATGTGTGATAGATAGAAGCCCCCGTGGCTTAGGCGGCAGCACGCCTGCCTCTCACCACTGGGTCCGTGGTTCAAATCCCGGTCACTCCATGTGAGATCTGTGCTGGACAAAACGGAGGCAGACAGGTTTTTCTCCGGGTACTCCGGTTTTCCCTGTCAAAATTTCATTCCAGTAACACTCTCCACTATCATTTCATTTCATCTGTCATTCATTTAATCATTGCCCCAGAGGAGTGCGTCAGGCCTCGGCAGCCGGCACATTCCATATCCTCGCCGCTAGATGGGGGCTTCATTCATTCCATTCCTGACCCGGTCGGAGACTGGAAGCAGGCTGTGGATTTTCATTTCATGTGTGATAGATAGGTGTGAGGGCTGTATCGACTGCTAAAGTGTGTGTGGAAACAGAAATGTGTACCAGAAGACTGGGAGAAAGGGCTAATAATACCAGTGTTTAAGAAAGGGGACAAGAAAGTGTGTGATATCACAGATAGTAAAAATACTGGAAAGGATATTAGAAAGAAGAATGAGAAGAAAGGTGGAAGGAGAGTTGCAAGAGGAACAGTATGGCTTCAGGAGTGGAAGATCCACAGTGGACCCAATCTTTAGCTTGAGGCAGGTGATGGAAGAGAACTGGGAATATGGAGAGGATTTGATCATGACTTTCATAGATCTAGAAAAGGCATATGATAGTGTCCCCAGAGAGAAGGTAAGGGAAACCATGGTTAAGAAGAGACTGGGAAGAGAAATGTTGGAAATGGTGCAAGCAATGTGCAACAACTGTGTTAGCAGGGTTCTGACCCCAGTTGGAAAGACAGATTGGTTTAGGAACAAGACTGGACTAAGACAGGGGAGTGTGCTGTCACCTCTCTTGTTCATAATGGTGATGGATGAAATTGTAAAGGAAACAAAGGAAGCATATGGACATAAAGAAATGAAGTTACTATTATTTGCAGACGATATTGTGGTCTGGGGAAGGAACACCGAAGAAGTGCAAAAACAACTAGATGCACTGAACGAAAATATTCAGAAGTATGGCCTGAAAATCAGTATAGAGAAAAGCAAGACCATGGTGATGACAAGAGGGGAAAGACAAGGAAAGGGCACTGTGAAAATTGGAAGTCAGAGTTTGGAAATTGTGGACACGTTCAAATACCTAGGAAGTGAATTGATGCAAACTGGTAGGTTGGACATGGAGATTGGCAGGAGGATACAGCAGAGCAATGCATTCTATCAAAGTGTAAGAAAACTTGTTTGGGATAAGGAAGTACCAAGGAAAAGCAAGGAGGTAATGTATAAAATGTACTATGTACCCATATTAACTTATGCAGCTGAGACTTGGACCTTGACAAGCAGGCAAGAGAGTAGAATCCAAGCCAGTGAAATGAAATTCCTAAGAAGTATGATAGGAAAGACAGAGTGAGGAATGAAGATGTTAGGAAGGAAGTTGGGATGGGAAAACTAAATGAGAGAATTGAGAAGAATAAACTAAGGTGGTTTGGACATGTAAAGAGGATGGAGGAAAATAGAATACCAAGACAGATGCTGGAGGCCAAGTGCAAGGGTAAGAGAGCAAGGGGAAGACCTTTTCCAAATATCTGGGAATGTATTTGTACTAACCTAGCAATTAGTACAAATACATTCCCAGATATTTGAAAAAAAACTCGCGTCTGTCCTATTTTAAAATCAGGTAACCAAACATTAATAAAGAACTATCGACCCGTGAGTATAGTATCAGCTGTTGCAAAGATATTTGAATTTATCTTACATGACAGAATTGTTACTCATGTAGCGCCAGCCATATCAGAACAACAACATGGATTCATGCAACGGAGATCCACAGTCACAAATCTGATGAATTTCTCCCACGATGTTTCATCTGAGTTGGATATCGGAGGACAGATGGATGCTATTTTCACGGATTTTGAAAAGGCATTCGATAGTATAGATCATGATATTCTTTTGACAAAATTAAACAATTTCGGTTTTTCACAAGCAAATTTACGATTTTTTAGCTCGTATCTGTCTGGTAGACAGCAATATGTATACTTTCTCGGAAATTCATCAATGGAATATACCGTAAATTCCGGAATTCCCCAGGGATCGAACCTTGGACCAATTATGTTTCTGATAGCAATCAATGACATTTCTGAATGTATTAAGCACTCTAAATGTCTTCTATACGCTGATGATTTTAAGATATTCCGTCCTGTATCCTCTGCTCATGACTGCTATCTTCTACAAAATGACTTGGACAACATCTTTGAATGGAGTAGGAAAAATAAACTTAATTTTAATCTAACGAAATGTGTCACAATGTCATTTACCCGAAGGAAGAATAAAGTTAGTTTCCAGTATAAGCTGGGGTTGAATACGCTGCGGGAGGTTAATGGTGTAAGTGACCTTGGTGTGGAACTGGATAAAGGTTTGACTTTCGCTCCTCACATCAACAAGGTAACAAGTGAGGCGTACCGAGCACTAGGCTTCGTCATTAGAAATGTAAGACCTTTTCGGCAGGTGAAAACGGCCATTACACTCTTTAATGCTTACGTAAGGGCGAAATTAGAATATGCAAGCGTAGTGTGGAATCCGTGGCGTAAAAAATACATAAGATTACTAGAAGGAGTACAGAAGCGATTCGCCAGATTTATACATTATAAAATGAGCGGAAATTACCCATATATGGTCCCATATAAAATCTTATCGAATAATCTAAAAATTATTGCTTTGGAAGATCGTAGGAAAATAAATGATTCCAAGATCTTACACAAGATTGTAAATTCTACGGTAGATAACTCTTATTTTTTATCGTTGCTGAATTTCAATGTTCCACGTCTATCTTCAAGAACGTGGACAACTTTTAGGAATAAGAAAACATGCACCATGTCACACAAACATTCACCGCTTTATAGACTCTGCAGTAGTTACAATAAAGCTGTAGTGTGTAATAAAAGTCTAGACTTCGATCTTAGTATCCAAAAATTTGTAAAGGTATTTATGACCACATTGCCATGAGTGTAATTAATTAACAAAAAGGTAGAATATGTAACAGCATTAAGGTTAAGCTATAAATAATATTATTATGTAATTAATTTAGATGCTAATATTAGATTTAAGTTATGAAAAAAATTAGAATTACTGTTAAAATTTTGTAGGTTTACTGTTATTGGGGTTAACGACCCTGTTGTAAACCAGCATAAATAAATAAATAAATAAATAGAACAAGGTGGATCGATTCAGTGAAGAACAGCGTGAGAAAAAGAAATCTGGACTGGGACAAGATCGTGGAAGAAGAATTGTGGAAGGAAAGAGGAAAGTGGAGAAGTGCCATAAATGCCCCGACCCGGCAGGAGCTGGATAAGGGGAAATGATGATGATGAGATAGGTGTGAGGAATCTGATAGTGATTAAGGAAACTTAAGATATGTTTAATGGAATATTTTTAATAGAATGTGTTTTTTCTATTTTTAAAAATGTGTAGTGAAATGTTTCGATATGGGCAATATAGGGTAATAAAAACTTATAGTCAACATACAATTTGAACACTTTTATTACATTAAACATTAGTTTTCACGATTAAAAGGTACACTGATTGGTGAACACCATGCTATCACGGAGTAACTTGAACACTATCACCCAGTAACTTGAATATCACAGCGTTACCTACTTCTACAACCGGATTTTGTTAGTTAATACCTCAAAAAAACTTATGAATATTTGTAAGATATAGGCTATGCCAGAAATGATTCCGTAGGGTATCCCTCTTAAACATGAAACTAATCGAAATAACTGAAATCTAAAATTTCTGAAATAGTAACAATAAAAGCTTAGTATCACAGAGTTACTTAACTTTACCCTATTTATGTTCATTTG